>CATIUR010000006.1:0-1200000 GCA_949592205.1 Helichrysum umbraculigerum | reverse complement strand
GAATAGCCGAAAACATAATCGTTAAGGTTGATAAATTCTTTTTTCCCACTGACTTTGTTGTGATGGATATACAGGAAGATATCAATATACCAATCATCCTAGGCAGGCCTTTCATGAACACTGCTCGCGCTATCATTGATGTATACTAGCAGACTATTAGCCTTCGAGCACATGGAGAGACTGTATCTTTCCAGGTTGACCAGGCTGATAGTTCTCTACTAGAGAATGCTGATATATACACCATCTCTACTAGCAGAATCACTTCAGACGATGATACATCTGAATCAGAACCTTCAAGATCATATGGACCTGATGATCATACCTATCTCATCTCTGCAACCGAAGAATCAGACTCAGAAGAAGATGAGACGGAAGACTCAGAGACAGAAGAGGAAATGGAGGAATCCGAAGAAGAGCAAGAAGAGGATGAGCAAGAAGAAGAGCCAGAAGAGGACGTTTATCAATCCACACCACCTCACGAGTACTTCCCTAACTCTCGGCATCCGACATAAGAGATCATGCAACTCGAGTATATCCAAAGTCCAATCATTCTGTCAGATGATGATTCAGAGAAAGACCCATTGATTGATCACTCTCCCTATAATTCCGACACTGAAGAGAAAGACATCGAAATGGACTCTTCTCAGCCAACATCACAAATCATCGACGCATCCCAGCCACCATCCGATACTGTTGAGTTCCCTGATTCTCAGGATTTCGATACTCCAGCAAAGGACAGTGATGAAGATGATGTCGTCTTCATGGATATTTCGATAGATGTTTGCTCTATCCACCTTCGTGCATCTACTGACATTCCTGACCCTCCTCTCGAGATCATCCAAGTTCAGGTCGTCTCTACTCATGAAGGGATGATCAGTGCCCTCGAAAGATTTGAGGATGATTATCGGATGATAATGACGGTTATCAGAGACTCAACAAATGAGTATACTCCGCGGCCGGGAGAATTAATTGAAGAAATCGAGGCTGAATACACGGTCTATCGTGCTAATAACTCTCGAAGTCCTCAATTACTACAAAACTGCATTCATGCCTTCGCCGAAAATCTAGCAACTCAGCTCCTGCATGAACACCCTGATAATGAAGAACCAACTGCAGACGAGTCAGAGTTCTTCGAAGGAAAAAAAGTCATATATGGCAAGGTTTATGAAGACCTCATCAGGTCCGCATTTCCATATTCTAACCAACAAATGAGTTTGTTGCATTCTTACAGGTACAATTTGGACTATGCATCTGGGAATCCTGAGGAGGAAGTAGACATTCAGATGATGAATGATCTCAAAGGATTGATGGATTCCATAGCCGATAACGACCACATTAATGACACCTCACCACATATGTTTTACATCGACTGCACCATTGAACACCACGCCCACAAGATTATCGAGAAGCTCGAGTACGTGAGTTTAGACGAAAGGACGCGTGCTATCCCATCTTCCATACCAGATGGCACGATGATCAACACTGCAAACTTTATCACGGAACGACTCTCAGAAATCTTTGGTATTGTTCCCTCAGAAGAACCCAGACAGCTATTCCGTGATGGTCTACGTGAAGTCTACTACAGAATCCTGAACATCTTCCGAAATTCCAACTTCACGTATTCCGATCATCAGAGGCAGCTTATCCATGGTATCCAAGGATCTATCTATGCACTAAGAAGAGAACCCAACACAGCTGATCATGAAGATATACATTTGCGCTTCTTTGGTTTCATGGATTCCTTAAGAGGAGAACGTCCCGAGCGTGAGATTACCAGATCCAATTGGATCCTCATCTTTGATCCCAACGGAATCATTTCAAAGTCAGTCAATGATATCACCTGGGATCTCCTTCACTTGCAAAGGGTTGCTGAAAAACACTTTAGAAGATTCCCTCCTCATGTGGAAAGGATCCCAAACATCACTCAGGTCATCACTCGCCACTTCTTGAGATTCTATTCCAGGTTCCCACCTTCCAGCACCATTGGCCCTGGAAGTTCCACCACTCACTGATTCTGAAGGAAGGAAAGTCGATATCTCGACTCTAAAAGCAGCGCTTCTCGGGAGGCAACCCGTGGAATAAAACGTGTGTTTTTGGTATGCTAATAAGTGAAGATAAATCTCTGAATATCCTTCACACTTGGATATATCTCAAAAATATTTTCAAAATATTTCAAAAGTCGCAACTCATTTTTGCAAAATCACTTGTCTCAGATAAACAGGAAAAATACTTTCAGAAAATTAGTTCATATGTTTCGAGCATTCGAGGTACTTGCATACTACTTTTATGCATTATGCTCGAACTCGTTTAAAAATATGTGTTCTACAAAATGATTTGTAATAGAAAACATCTTTTCATTCTGAGACAGTGATTCCTTTTTCATTGCAAAAATATGGAGTTGAAGTTAAAAGGGTATATCCAACGTGTTCACACTTAAGAGATTGATTCACAAATGATGGTTGAAATGGATGGCAAAGCTCTTAATCAAAGGCAAAACCCCCTAAAGCTGAATAATCCTCATGGAGTTGCCACAAAACAAAGACTTTCATCTTCTCGGCACATATTCAGATCTTCAGCTACTTGGGGAGTTTCTTCATCCTTTCTCTGTTTTTATCTTTTTGCTTTATTTAGTACTGTTAATTAATAAAAGTAATCTATACCATATCCTAAGCTTATCATTAAATGTGGGATTCCAGCCCAAAATTAGCACTTGAGAAACATTTTCTTACATGTTCAAACTCTAAGTGTGGGATTTTACGTTTAACACCTGCAAATTAGGATAATTAATTATGCCTAATCGATTGTAACTATTCGTAATTAGTGTGTATTAGGAATAATTACATACTTTATTTGTATATATGTAATGTGACTTATATATATATGTACGCGATTTGGCTAAATCGTACGAATCAACCGGACGGAGTCCGACACAACTTACTTGGACGTTGGTGATAAAATTTACTTCAATAATGAGAGTGTATTTCATTACATAAATACATATTCAAGCGTACGTTAAGTATTGTATAGCGATGATATTCTGGATATTTTAGTAAGAACGTACCAAAAGCGAACCAAATAACTCAAATATCTCGACAAATGTTTTAATAATTAATTTCAAAACATTTCAATAGAATACTCCGATAACATTTTTAAAATAAATTCACTTGGTCAAATACTAAAAACGAACGATTAATCAATTAAGACACTGAGTAAATACTGTATTTTGGGAAGTGATTTCCCTCCTTTGCCCCTTGGAATCAGCCAATATGTTGAGACATAGATTGTAACAACAGATCTAGCTTGAAATAGGACTGGTGTAATTATTATTACGTTTGTACATTGGTTTAGATTTGTAAATAAATATTTGTTTTGTTAGTAATATTCGTTAAACATATTATTTTGTCAAGTTAGACGAATTATTAAATACGAAATAAATATATACGTTTTGTGCAAGGCGAGTTGAGATCTCAAGTCGCAGCGAGGTGAGATGAGAACTGAACTCGCGTAACATTAGTCTAGCGAGCCGAGCTCAGTATTGGGCTTGGGCTGCGAGTTGGACCAAACTCGCTGGCCCATGCGAGCCGAGACAAGCTGATCGTATATAATGTTTTTCATTCTTGAAAAAACATAACTTTTGGCATTCGACTCTCAACCTGCGAACTCAAGGTTTTCCAGAGAAAACTTATACCTAACGGCTAGGCTTTGACATTTTATCGTTTAAAGTTAAGCTTTATTATAAGCAATTACGAACTTACTCGTTATTAGTAAGATAACACCGTATTGAGGGATTCCGCACCTTAATACTACAGATAACGAAGTTATCGATCCTAAGAACTAGGGACTTACATCTGGTATCAGAGCTTTCGGGATAAATACGAGTGTGTTCAAAAGTTTTAGAGGTGATTGCGTTGTGATTCGGATCGTTTATACGTGCATTAATACATACTAACGATCAAAATCATTCTCTGGACGTTTTGGGGTTAGTTTACGATCGAAATCTCCTGTTTAAATCTTAAAAATACCTTGAATTTTCGTTTTTCGAGTTTTCTAGCCGTTTCGCGAGTCGAGATTAGGGTTTCAGCGTAGCCTGCAAACCGAGTTGAACTAGCGAGTCGAACTGAGACTAACGAGTCGAACTGAGACTTGCGAGCCGAACTGAGATTTCTCGCGAATCGAAATCACTTGCGAATCGACATCACAACAATCCGAACTGAGACTTACGAGTCGAGCTGAGATTGCGAGTTGAACTGAGTCTTGCGAATCGAGTTTTTTCTGAATTCGCGAAACAGTTTTACCTTAAGTTTTTAAGATGTCTGATCTTAGTAGAATGATCGAGATGGAACATGAGGTGGGAAAATCAAACGTTCCACCTAAATTGTTGAAAATCGAAGATTACTATAACTGGAAGGACAGATTTGAATCTTACTGTAGATTCCATGATTTGTCGATCTGGATGTGTATCAAGAATGGATACACTGCACCTACTCAAACGGTTAATAATGCAACTGTTACTCTTGCTTATAACCGAATGAGCGATCAACAAAAGAAGGACTATGAATTGAAGAATAAATCCCATTCTGCAATTAAGATGAGTTTACCAAAGGAAATAAACCATCAACTCAAGTCTTTTCAAACTGCTAGAACGCTCTGAGAAGCGTTAGAGAAAAGATGTGAGGGAAGTCCTCAAGTGAAGGCAGGCAGGAAGAATCTTCTTAAGAAACAGTTTACTGTTATAAAAGCTTTAAAAGGAGAAGATCTTGATGCTTACATTACTAGATTCTACCACTTGTTAAGTGAGCTTTACAACCATGAGATTGTTACTACTGAGACTAAAAGAACCGACAAATTTATTGAGGGTTTGCCGTCTAAGTGGGAAATGTATGGTTTAATGCTCAAAGACAACGATGAAAGGTATGCAACCATGACCTTAGAGCAGGTCATTGACAAGCTAAAAGGTTATGATTTCACAAAGAAATCGAGAGAAACTGATTCTGATCAGGTTCAGAATCCTGGGCTATATCATGGAAAAACAAATCTCTCAACTTCTTCATCTAGTTCGACCACTGCACTTTTAGTGGGTGATACTGATGAAAATGGTGAAATGATAACAGATGATGTGTGCCTTCTTACCTCATCAGGTAATGAATCTAAAGGTACACTTGCTGAGAAGTCAACTCAAGGACATCAAAAGATGCCAATGAGTGTGAAATCTGCAAAGTAACAGTTATCTGTCCTTGCATCCTTCGTTGCTTCTTATGAAAACTACATTCAGGGTAAAATCAATGATCCGATTATGTTTGATGAAGACTATGATCAGATAGACCCTGATTATCTTGAGGAAATAGATCTCCAGGATCAACTTGCAATGTTATCAAGGAGAGTTAAAAATTTCTTGAAGAAAACTGGTAGAAAAGTGTGTAACACCCGCCAAATTAGGACTAGTAATTAGTGCCTAATCATATGTTAATACATGTAATTAGTTCTGTGTTAGGCTAATTTATGTATCGAAATATATATTGTTGAATATATACGGAAATGCGATTTGATTAAATCGTACGCAATTTAAATCGAATGTATTCGATTCAATCTAATACGGACGTTGGTGACCAATTTTATTAAATAACACTATTATGTTAAATTAAATATTTTTTTTAGTAATATTCAAATTTTAAATCGTATCGTACAAATAAAAACGTACACGCCTAAAAATAATAAACGCGCAAACAAATAAAACGAATTAAGTATGTTTTATAAATCAAATATAACGTAATTGGTGAAATATTTCAATAAAAATAACGCGTAATAATTTATATTTTAAAACTTATAGTTAAACATATAAAATAATTAATTAACGTTTAAACGAACACCACACGGAACACGAACGCGGGACGAAAAATGGGGCTCAAAACCCCACTCACCTCCCACTTTATTTTCATTTTCTCTTTTCCTCTCTCTCTCCTCTCTTCCTTTTTCTCTCAAACAAATCACCACCAACATCTCACTAATCCACCAAAAACTACCATCAAACGCACTTGGATCATATCACTACTTTGGAGAAAAACGTTCACCACTTCCCTATCTACAACGCTATCTTTTCGGATTTTTGATCCGACACTTTGTAAGTTTCCGACAAAACCCGACATCTCTCGATTTTTAGTGTTTTTACGTTCTAGTTGTTTGTTTATACTTGTAATATCCATAAAAGGGTTGGGTAAAAATATTGGACCGATCGGAAACTCGAAAACACGATTTTTGCTCGAAATCCGTCGAACAAGGGCAAGTGTCGCATGGACACAGGCAGATAAAGCGACACTTCTAGCGACACTCTGATCTTGTTACCGACACTTCCTTAGTGTCGCCTATGACCATTTACTGACCTTTAACCGTCACTAACTAAGTGGCGCATGAACCCTTACCGACACTTCCCTAGTGCCGCCCTCTCTGTTAACCGACACTACTAAACGACACTTCCTTAGTGCCGCCATACTATTTTACCCGACACTTCTTTAGTGTCGCTATACCACACGTCACTCCTTAAGTGACGCCCGAATTCTGGAAATCTCTATTTTATACGACACTCCATAAGTGTCGCCATTTTACGGACCCGTCACTCCTTAAGTGACGCATGATATTATACACGACACTATCCTAGTGACGCATAATCTTATACCGACACCAATACCCGACACTCTATAAGTGACGCATAGAACATGTAAGTGACGCATATAAGTGTCGCATAAAACAGCAAGTTTACAAACTAAAAATTCACTAAGTGTCGAACCTATGTAACCTCAAAATTTTATACGATAAGACTTATAAAACACATTGGGACACACTTGTAAGTGCAAAACACCAATAACATGATAATAATACTTAAAGTTTATTATTTCAAATCCATCACCAACGGGCCGTACACTTTTCAAATACTTAAACTTATCAACCAAATAGTGGAGATTTGGACATTCTAGTTGAACGAACAACTACAATGGTGATCTTTTGAGATACCCAATCATGTTTATAACCATCGCGTGTCGTGGACACCCTCAGGTTACAAGTCTTTGGACTTCATCACTCGGCTAATCAACTTACGTTTATTTAAACGCTTTCAGACTCAGGTGAGTCTCATAGCCCCTCTTTTTACTATTTTACTCAGGGGTGTGATATATTGCTCATTTTTAACATGTGAACGCAAGTACAAACATTTCATATACTACATGAGTTTTCACAACTAATCATTTAAATCCTCCATCAGCATAGTTGTTAATACGTTGTAGCGTGAATATTAGAATATGGTACCATATAGGATTGACCCTCCTCGTTCGGGTTAGCAAGCACTAACCGGGTAAATGGACGTACTAATATTTGGGAAGACGAATGTTGATTAGGCATTCGTGGAGGCACCTCGCCCGGAATTCTCTATAGGGGACCCGGCCCTCGAGTTAAGCTCAACTATGTGCTCATGGCTGTATACATATACATTATCAATTGCTGGATGCAATTCAATTATTAAAATCTTGCGGTTCATACTGTATTACATGATTTCAAACCTGTGAGCTCACCAGCTTTAGCTAACCCATTTAGCATGTATCGCAGGTACCAAGCAGTAGGTTGTTTAGCTTCAGGACTTCTAGCTCGAGTCTGCATACAGACGTTGAGATTTTCTTGCATTAGTATATTTTGTACAAGTACTTATGTACTGAAATCTCCTTTTATTTAAACTCGAGCTATGTAAAGCTATAAATGTTGTAAACATTTCAATATCAATATATTTTGTTAAAACGACGCATATAGAGTCGTTTACTATATATCTTTGTGCTTTGTTATTGATTAGTAACACCCAAATCATGCTTCCGCAAATCATTAAATTTGGGGGTGTTACAGATTGGTATCAGAGCCTAAGGTTATAGTGAACTAGGTTGCATTTAGTGGGCCTAGACTATGACCATTAGGCAATATTCCTTATTAGGTATAACTGGTTCAGTGATTACGTCATACGAGTTTAATTTAACATAGCCTGATCAACTATGTACAATTAAGCAAAGATGATGTAAGATCTGAAAGTAGTTATGGCTGAACAGGGTACACTAGAAGACTCTGACCTCGAGAGAACCGAGACTTAAACTTGTTTATGCTAGACACTCAATAGGCTATATTATATAGGAACTATATGAATATAGGCCTCACTCTTACTAACGCTTTGTCTCAGAAATGGCAAACACACCGCCCAATTCATCGCGCTCTCAATCCGGGTCGCAGAACCCAAGGGTAGCAAGGAGGAACGCCAGGTTGTCTCGAGCTGGCCCGTACCCCACTCACTTCACCTTGCCGGCCTTAGCCGCTAGGGTGAACCAACACAAGCAGTGACTTCGCACCATGGATGTCGTGTTGCAAGAAACCAACAAGAACTGGAGACTTACATCTCTCGAACGCATCGAACAAGTCACCGAGGATCACGAAAACACCATTAATAATGTAGACTTTCTTTTCAACAAAGTGGTGGAGATAAGCGTAGAAATCGCCCTTTTGAAACACAGACTTGAAGAGTGTGAGCAACGCTCGCGGGTGTCAGAGGAATACGTTGGCAGTTTGGTACTACGACTGGCTTTGGCTGAAGACAATGCCCGACAGGCCAGCAGACTTGCCAATACTGTGGATCATCTCATTGAAATGATGGAGCATATTAATCTACGTTAATACTAGTGTAGTCCTTGTCTTGTAATCTATCTTGTAGTCTAATAACTATCTAAGCACTACTCTATAATTCGGTCGGATGTAACAATTCCCGACACCCTTTTGTAATACATCCGTGGGATGTAAGCTTTGAACTCGTATTATCTATCAAATATTCCTTGCTGATTCTACTTATACTGATTGCCATATTTCTTCTTCATATTGATGTTATGTATTACCGCCTTATACATGTACATCTGAGACAAATACAATTTTCTTACAAAATCTTATGTATCTTCATTTCTTTTATTGAAGAATTATGCCGCCAAAGACAAGACCATACACCGACGCTCAGCTTACGTCACTCATAACCCAGGCTGTGACTGAAGCCTTGGCTCGGAATACTCCACAGAATTCCGCGAGAAACAGCGATGCCGCTGAAACCTCTGCTACTAAACCTTGTTCTTACAAGGACTTTCAGGGCTGCAAACCCTCGAGCTTCAAGGGTACTGAAGGAGCCATCGGACTGATCAGATGGTTCGAGACGATGGAAACTGTTTTCCGTGTCAGCAAATGCCCGGAGAACGACAAAGTTAATTTCGCCACCTGCTCTCTCGAAGATGATGCCCACTCACTCATATTCCCAATCCGTGGGTGCTGACACTTCCTACCAACTAACTTGGGAGGAATTGAAAGCAAAACTCACCGCCAAATACTGCTCAATCGACAAACTCCAAAAGCTGGACGAGGAGTTCTGGAACCTAAAGGTTCATGGTGGTGATATCGATGGTTATACCACCAGATTCCAGCAACTCGCTGCCCTCCGCCCACCCATGGTAAGCACAGAACCTGATAAAATCAGGAAGTACATCCTTGGCCTTCCTGAGCCTGTTCGGGGGCACGTCGCCTCTTCAAACCAAACCACCATTGACGATGCAATCCTACTGGCCCAAGACCTGATGTCAATGAGCCAAGATTCTGAACCACTCACTTCATCCTCCCACAACAACAAAAGAAAGTGGTCCGACTACCACAACAACCACCCAAACCAACAAAACAAGAAACCCGACACCATCAAAGCCTACAACATCCCCACAGACATCAAACGGGGCTACACTGGGAGCAAACCCTATTGTTCCAAGTGCAGCCGCCACCACGAAGGTTCCTGTGGTCCCTTTTGCAACAATTGCAAGAGGAACGGCCACCTCACCAAAGATTGCCACTCTCCTACCAACAACAACCCTAACAACACCAGGACACCCAAAGTCTGCTTTGAGTGTGGGAACCCCGGGCACTTCAGGGACACGTGCCCAAAGCTGAAGAATAACAACAACAACAACAACAACAACCGCAACAGCAACAACAACAACACCCGAAGCAGAGCCTTCGTCATCAAATCCGGGACGCCCGCCAAGACCCGAATGTGGTCTCGGGTATGTTCCTCCTCAACAACTTAACTGCTTCTGTTCTATTTGATACTGGTGCCGATAGAAGCTTTATCTCCGATGACTTTTGCCCATTACTTGACATCACTCCGGTTGCCTTAGATGTTAAGTACACTGTAGAGCTAGCAAATGGGAAACTTATAGAAACCAATAGTGTGATACCTAATTGCACTTTAAACCTAGCTGACGAAACCTTTTCAATCGATCTAGTACCCGTTGAAATCGGAAGTTTCGACGTCATCATTGGAATGGACTGGTTGTCCAAACACCGAGCCGAAATAGTTTGTTACGATAAGATCGTCTGTATCCCACTCGCAGTCGGTAGAACCTTGATCATACAGGGGGAGACCGGTGGGACGAGACTCAATATCATCTCTTGCTTAAAAACCCAAAAATTTTTGAGAAAGGGTTACCCTGCAATACTCGCACACATCACAGAGAAGAAGTTGGAGGAGAAGCGACTTGAGGATGTGCCAATTGTTAGAGACTTTCCCGAAGTCTTTCCGGAAGAACTACCTGGTTTACCTCCATCTAGACAGGTTGAGTTCTCAATCGATCTCGTGCCGGGTGCCGCACCGGTGGCCCGTGCACCGTACCGTTTAGCCCCATCCGAACTTCAGGAGTTGTCCACCCAGTTACAGGAACTCCTGGATAGAGGATTCATTAGACCGAGTTCTTCACCTTGGGGAGCTCCGGTCTTATTTGTTAAAAAGAAGGACGGTTCATTCCGAATGTGCATCGACTACCGAGAGTTGAACAAATTGACCATCAAAAACCGATACCCACTTCCTCGCATTGATGATCTATTCGACCAACTTCAGGGTTCAAGTTTCTACTCAAAAATCGACCTGCGATCAGGATATCATCAGTTACGAGTTCGCGACATCGATATTCCAAAAACTGCTTTCAGAACTCATTACGGGCACTACGAATTCCAAGTGATGCCCTTCGGTCTAACCAACGCACCGGCTGTATTCATGGACCTCATGAACCGGGTGTGTAAACCTTACCTCGACAAGTTTGTCATTGTCTTTATCGATGACATACTCATTTCCTCGCGCAACGAGCAAGAACATGCGCAACACCTCAAAACCATCCTTGAACTACTTAGACACGAAGAGCTTTATGCCAAATTCTCTAAGTGTGAGTTCTGGATAAAAACCGTTCAATTTCTTGGTCACGTGATCGACAGTCAGGGAATTCACGTTGACCCATAAAAAATCGAGGCTATCAAAGACTGGCAAGCACCCACCACTGCAACTGAAGTACGTCAATTCTTGGGTCTTGCTGGGTACTATCGGCGATTCATCGAAAATTTCTCCAAAATAGCTCAACCACTCACGGTACTGACTTAGAAGGACAAAAGGTTCGATTGGACCGATAAACAAGAGTCAGCGTTCCAACTTCTGAAACAAAAGCTTTGCAGTGCTCCAATTCTATCCTTACCCGAAGGCACCGATGACTTCGTGGTATACTGTGATGCTTCTCACCAAGGTCTCGATTGAGTGCTGATGCAACGAGACAAAGTCATTGCTTATGCCTCACGACAGCTGAAAATTCACGAAAAGAACTACACCACTCATGATCTCGAACTTGGAGCTGTCGTTTTTGCTCTCAAAATCTGGAGACATTATCTCTACGGCACTAAGTGCACAATCTTTACCGATCATAAAAGCCTCCAACATATATTCGACCAGAAGGATCTCAATGAGGCACCGTCGATGGGTCGAGTTGCTTACCGATTACGATTGTGAGATCAAGTACCATCCAGGGAAGGCTAATGTTGTAGCCGATGCCCTCAGTCGAAAGGAACGACCAAAACCACTTCGAGTCCGAGCCCTCAGTATGACCATTCACAACGATCTTACCATTCAAATTCATACCGCTCAGATCGAAGCCCTGAAACCTGAAAACATTAAAAGCGAAGCTTTACGGGGTATTGACAAACAATTCGAAATCAGACCTAACCGGATTAGGTATTTCTCAAACCGAATCTGGCTGCCTAATTTCGGGAACCTACGAGACTTGGTGATGGATGAAGCTCACAAGTCCAAATATTCTATCCATCTAGGATCCGATAAAATGTACCACGGAATCAAGGAATTTTATTGGTGGCCAAACATGAAAGCCGAAATCGCCACTTATGTCAGCAAGTGTCTTACTTGCTCGAAAGTCAAAACTGAACATCAGAAACCACCTGGCTTACTCCAACAACCAGAAATCCCTGAATGGAAATGGGAACAAATTGCCATGGATTTCATAACCAAACTACCCAAGTCGTCGAACGGTTGCGATACCATTTGGGTGATCGTTGACCGCCTCACCAAATCTGCTCATTTCCTGGCAATCAAGGAAAATGATAAAATGGAATGCCTCGCACAAATCTACATCAAGGAAATTGTTTCTCAACACGGTGTTCCAATCTCGATCATCTCTGACAGAGATGCCCGCTTCACCTCTCACTTTTGGCAGTCACTTCATAAAGCAATGGGTACCCGTCTCGATATGAGTACCGCGTACCATCCTCAAACCGATGGCCAAAGTGAACGAACCATTCAGACATTGGAAGATATGCTACGCGCCTGCGTAGTTGATTTCGGTACAAACAGGGAAAGACATCTTCCGTTGTGCGAATTCTCGTACAATAACAGCTATCACGCCAGCATTAAGGCTGCACCTTTTGAGGCACTGTACGGTCGTAAGTGCCGATCACCGATCTGTTGGACTGAAGTGGGAGATAGTCAACTCACTAGTCCTGAACTCATACACGCCACCACCGAGAAAATAGTGGAAATCCAAAACCGACTTAAAGCCGCACGTGATCGTCAGAAAAGTTATGCTGACGTGAGACGCAAACCACTCGAGTTCCAAGTTGGGGATCGAGTACTCTTAAAAGTATCGCCTTGGAAAGGCGTCATCCGTTTTGGCAAACGCGGGAAGTTAAATCCCAGGTACATCGGGCCTTTTGAGATCCTCGAACGGATTGGCCCCGTAGCTTATCGATTGCAGCTGCCATCCGAACTCAACAGCGTGCACCCTACTTTTCACATTTCTAACTTGAAGAAAGTCTGTCTGATGAGACACTAATTATCCCACTCGATGAAATTTGAGTTGACGACAAACTTCATTTCGTTGAGGAACCCGCTGAAATCACGGACCGTGAGGTCAAACAACTAAAACAAAGTCGTATTCCCATAGTTAAAGTCAGATGGAATTCGAGGCGCGGTCCGGAATTCACTTGGGAACGGGAAGACCAAATGCGACTCAAGTATCCTCAACTATTCTCCGATTCTACATCAAACGCGACCTCAAGCTAAATTTCGGGACGAAATTCTCCTAACAGTGGGAGAATGTAACACCCGCCAAATTAGGACTAGTAATTAGTGCCTAATCATATGTTAATACATGTAATTAGTTCTGTGTTAGGCTAATTTATGTATCGAAATATATATTGTTGAATATATACGGAAATGCGATTTGATTAAATCGTACGCAATTTAAATCGAATGTATTCGATTCAATCTAATACGGACGTTGGTGACCAATTTTATTAAATAACACTATTATGTTAAATTAAATATTTTTTTTTTGTAATATTCAAATTTTAAATCGTATCGTACAAACAAAAATGTACACGCCTAAAAATAATAAACGCGCAAACAAATAAAACGAATTAAGTATGTTTTATAAATCAAATATAACGTAATTGGTGAAATATTTCAATAAAATAACGCGTAATAATTTATATTTTAAAACTTATAGTTAAACATATAAAATAATTAATTAACGTTTAAACGAACACCACACGGAACACGAACGCGGGACGAAAAATGGGGCTCAAAACCCCACTCACCTCCCACTTTATTTTCATTTTCTCTTTTCCTCTCTCTCTCCTCTCTTCCTTTTTCTCTCAAACAAATCACCACCAACATAACACTAATCCACCAAACACTACCATCAAACGCACTCGGATCATATCACTACTTTGGAGAAAAACGTTCACCACTTCCCGATCTACAACGCTATCTTTTCGGATTTTTGATCCGACACTTTGTAAGTTTCCGACAAAATCTGACATCTCTCGATTTTTAGTGTTTTTACGTTCTAGTTGTTTGTTTATACTTGTAATGTCCATAAAAGGGTTGGGTAAAAATATTGGACCGATCGGAAACTCGAAAACACGATTTTTGCTCGAAATCCGTCGAACAGGGGCAAGTGTCGCATGGACACATGCAGATATAGCGACACTTCTAGCGACACTCCTTAAGTGCCGCTATGATCTTGTTACCGACACTTCCTTAGTGTCGCCTATGACCATTTACTGACCTTTAACCGTCACTAACTAAGTGGCGCATGAACCCTTACCTACACTTCCCTAGTGCCGCCCTCTCTGTTAACCGACACTACTTAACGACACTTCCTTAGTGCCGCCATACTATTTTACCCGACACTTCTTTAGTGTCGCTATACCACACGTCACTCCTTAAGTGACACCCGAATTCTGGAAATCTCTATTTTATACGACACTCCATAAGTGTCGCCATTTTACGGACCCGTCACTCCTTAAGTGACGCATGATATTATACATGACACTATCCTAGTGACGCATAATCTTATACCGACACCAATACCCGACACTCTATAAGTGACGCATAGAACATGTAAGTGACGCATATAAGTGTCGCATAAAACAGCAGGTTTACAAACTAAAAATTCACTAAGTGTCGAACCTATGTAACCTCAAAAATTTATACGATACGACTTATAAAACACATTGGGACACACTTGTAAGTGCAAAACACCAATAACATGATAATAATACTTAAAGTTTATTATTTCAAATCCATCACCAACGGGCCGTACACTTTTCAAATACTTAAACTTATCAACCAAATAGTGGAGATTTGGACATTCTAGTTGAACGAACAACTACAATGGTGATCTTTTGAGATACCCAATCATGTTTATAACCATCGCGTGTCGTGGACACCCTCAGGTTACAAGTCTTTGGACTTCATCACTCGGCTAATCAACTTACGTTTATTTAAACGCTTTCAGACTCAGGTGAGTCTCATAGCCCCTCTTTTTACTATTTTACTCAGGGGTGTGATATATTGCTCATTTTTAACATGTGAACGCAAGTACAAACATTTCATATACTACATGAGTTTTCACAACTAATCATTTAAATCCTCCGTCAGCATAGTTGTTAATACGTTGTAGCGTGAATATTAGTATATGGTACCATATAGGATTGACCCTCCTCGTTCGGGTTAGCAAGCACTGACCGGGTAAACGGACGTACTAATATTTGGGAAGACGAATGTTGATTAGGCATTCGTGGAGGCACCTCGCCCGGAATTCTCTATAGGGGACCCGGCCCTCGAGTTAAGCTCAACTATGTGCTCATGGCTGTATACATATACATTATCAATTGCTGGATGCAATTCAATTATTAAAATCTTGCGGTTCATACTGTATTACTTGATTTCAAACCTGTGAGCTCACCAGCTTTAGCTGACCCATTTAGCATGTATCGCAGGTACCAAGCAGTAGGTTGTTTCTGCTTCAGGACTTCTAGCTCGAGTCAGCATACAGACGTTGAGATTTTCTTGCATTAGTATATTTTGTACAAGTACTTATGTACTGAAATCTCCTTTTATTTAAACTCGAGCTATGTAAAGCTATAAATGTTGTAAACATTTCAATATCAATATATTTTGTTAAAACGACGCATATAGAGTCGTTTACTATATATCTTTGTGCTTTGTTATTGATTAGTAACACCCAAATCGTGCTTCCGCAAATCATTAAATTTGGGGGTGTTACAAAGTGGTAGGAAATCGATCAGGGTTTGATAAAACCAAGAGCAAGTGTTTCAACTATCAAGGTTATGGACACTTTGCTCGTGAGTGTCAAAGACCTAAGGTTGAAACTGGCAATAGCAAACAAGGTTCGGGAAGTACCTTAGCTTCCAAAGCCTTAGTTGTGAAACAGTTGGATGGATCTTATGATTGGCAAGCTCAGTCTGAGGAAGCACTCATGGCTGAGATTGAAGATCAAGAGATAGCTACTGAGTCTAATAGCTATATTTCCAGTGATGTTGAAATAAAGGTGCCGTAGATTCATGAGAAAGCAAGTGATGATGACGTGCTGTATATGGATTCAACTGCTAATATGAGTCCAGATGACTTTGTAGCACGCATGGCTAAAGTACAAACTGACAAGAAAAGGGTATGTTTAGATATTCTTACTCTTGCTGATGTTTGTTATATAGTTACTGACCTACAATCACAATTAAGTGTTTTAACTATGTCGAATCAGAATTTGTCATCCCAAGTTAGCATTTTTAATGATTCTAATAAGACTATAATATCTGAACTTGAACAAGCTAAAAGTGATGTCCTTAGGTTAAGTACAGATAAGGTAGATCTTAAGAATAAGATTAAGTCTGATAGTTCTGACAAGATTGCACTTAGAGATACCATAAATGAAAAAGCAATAATCATAGATGGTCTCTATATGAACATTGATGACTTAAATCGAACAATAGCTGATAGGGATAGAGAGTTAGCTGAGCTGAAGCATAAGTTAGTAGAACAAAATCGTAAGATTGAGTCCTACAGAACTTTAGAAATGGATAAAATGCTAGATGCTCAATAAAGTGTAAAGGATAAGATTGGGATATATTACAATGATGTACCTCATCCTTTTAATGCCAATTACACTAGTAACTCGATAGATTCTGAAATGACAGATGCTAATCCTGAGATTTTAGTAACTAATGACCAGGAAAAGTTAGAGGTGCAGAAGGATGTTGTTAAGAACCAATCATCAGATAATGGTAAGGTGTCTCATTTCACCAAAATATAGTTTGTATCGGGTGGAGTGATTAACGATACTAAGACTGATGATAAGGTTAATAAGGAACAAATACCTGAACCTTTAGTGCCTAAAACTCCGAGTAGTAATGCAAAAGTTCCTAAATCACGCAAGCAGATGTCATGTTTCAAGTGTCACCAAAAGGGACACGTGGCTTCGTGTTGTCCTAACAAAAAGCCTGAAATACCACATAAGCTTGTGATTGATGAAAAGACACAAACCGACTCTAGTATGAATGTAGATAGGTTAGATACCAAACCTAAGTTACGTAATAAACCTGTTAACATTCTTAAAAGAGACGGTAAACATAGTGTCTCCCCACTTAAACCTAAACGGCCATATACTCAAAGTGATAATTTTATCCATAAGTCTAGGGATGTGACACCGTCGAGGTTTAGAACTCCAAGTAGAGGCCATAGTCATTATGAGAGTGGTACTACTTCGCGATCACATGAGTTTAATTATAATTATCATAATAGAGCTCATAAGTATGTGCCTAGGAGGTTATCCTCAAATTCACCTCTTAAGGCTGATCGTCCACAAACTCAAGCTACTTCGAAAGTAACCAAAGCTCCTGATGGGAAGGATGGTTATTTTAAAGAGCTTAAGTTTGTTGATGATAAGGGACAAACCAAGACCGTAATGGCTTGGGTCCCTCTTGACAACTGATCGTGTTTTGTTTTATATGCAGGAGCATGCTGTGAACAAGGACAGCTGGTGGTATGTAGACAGCGGATGCTCGAGGTACATGACCGGAGAAAGAAGTCTACTGAAGGACTTTAAGGAGAGTCTCAAGCAAAAAGTAAATTTTGCAGGAGATAAAGGAGGAGTAATTTTGGGAAAAGGAAAAGTTTCAAATGGAACTTTGACTCTTGAGGATGTGAACTACGTTGAAGAACTAACTCACAACCTAGTGAGTGTTTCCCAAGTCTGTGATAAAGGTCATCCAGTTTATTTTAATGAAAAGGAGGCCTTAGTCCTGAAGCCAGGTTTTAAAATTCCTGATGAATGGATATTGATGAGGGCGCCAAGGAAGAAGGACATCTATGCTATCAACATGGGTGTTCCTAACTCTTCAATGGTGTCTACATGTTTATTATCCAAGGCTTCGGAAACAGACGCATTATTATGGCATAGGAGAATGGCACACCTAAACTGGAGAAAGATGAATTATATAACCAAAAATGGTTTAGTTCTAGGTGTACCACAAAAACGTTTCGAGTCTGAGGATAAGTGTGTTCCTTGCATGAAAGGAAAGCAGCACAAGAAACCACACAAACCTAAGACTGAAAACTCTATCTCCTCGCCATTTGAATTGCTACATATGGATCTCTTTGGCCCTATAAGCAAGAGAAGTATAGGTGGCAAATGGTACTGTTTGGTTGTCACATATGATTATTCTAGATTCTCATGGGTATTCTTTTTGGGATCAAAGGATGAAACTCCTGGAATTCTAATTGAGTTCTTTGATCTAGTAGAGAATGTCTATAAAAAGATAGTGAAGCGTATTCGTAGTGACAATGGAACAGAATTTAAGAATTCAACGTTGAATATCTATTGCTTAAGCAAAGGGATATTACATCAATTCAGTGCACCTTATGAACCTCAATAGAATGGTGTTGCTGAAAGGAAAAATAGGACGTTGATTGAAGCTGCAAGAACAATGCTTGCTGATTCAAAGCTTCCGGTCATCTTTTGGGCAGAAGCAGTGAATACAGTATGTTATGTTCTTAATAGGGTTCTTACGGTTAAGAGACATAACAAGACTTGTTATGAGCTTTTGAACAATAAGAAACCTAACTTAAAGGGGTTTGAACCCTTTGGAGTTTCATGCACTATATTAAAGACTGGGCATCAAGCAAAATTTGGTGCGAAGGCTGACGAAGGATTTTTCCTAGGTTATATGCCCAATTCGCCAAACAAGAGAGTCTTTAATAAAGTCACAGGACGTTTGGAGGTAGTTTATAATATTGAGGTTACGAGCTACTCACCTGATGTTCATAAGGGCTTAGATTGGCAATTTGACTATTCTGATCTTTTTGCATCATTTAAAGTTCCTATTAGTGACTATGTCAGTGATTCAGATATAGCTGAACATTTATTGTTTGAAGATGGGAATATTGGTCCCTCTTCAACATCAAGTGTTAAACAGTCTGAAATTAAGACTAATGTTGACTCAGATAAAGCTTCTACAAGTGAGTCACAACAACCTTCAGAGGATATGTCTCAAGAAACAGAAGATCTTGATGATCTTCCTACAAAGTTTGATGATATACTTACTCCTTTGAAACACTTAAGGATATCTTCTGCTCGTACGGAAGATGTACCTTCATTGGAAGAGATTGGTACTAACTTAGAATATGAGATTCCGGTTGAGCCTGTTGCTTCAACTAGAACGAGTAAGAATCATCCCGTTGAAAACATCATCGGTGATATTAATACTCCAGTTCAAACTAGGCATCAATCCAGAGCCAGTACGTCTGAGAATTTAGAATACCAAAGCTTGTATACTGCAATGAACGAGACAGGGATTCCTAATCAATGTCTATATTCATGCTTTATCTCACAAGTCGAGCCTAAAAATGTTCAAATGGCTTTAAAAGAAAGCTCGTGGGTAGAAGCAATGCAAGAGGAACTATCACAGTTCTCTAAATTACAAGTATGTGAGTTGGTTGACCTACCAAAGGAAGAATATCCAATTGGAACTAGATGGGTATTTAAGTGCAAGAGAGATGATAAAGGAATTGTTATTCGCAATAAACTCGTCTGGTGGTACAAGGTTTTAATCAACAAGAAGGTATAGATTACAATGAAGTGTTTGCACCAGTTGCTAGGCTAGAAGCAATTAGAGTATTCTTATCATTCGCATCATATTATGGTATAAAAGTGTATCAGTTGGATGTTAAGAGTGCCTTTTTGTATGGTAAAGTGGAAGAATTGGTGTATGTTTCACAACCGCCAGGGTTTGCTGATCCTGAGTATCCAGATAGAGTATATCGTTTGAATAAGGCTCTATATGGATTACATCAAGCACCTAGGGCATGGTATGGAACACTATCAGCGTATCTACTTGAGAATGGATTTACAAGAGGATCGATTGATAGTACACTGTTTGTGAAGTGGAAAAAGAAAGACTTTCTTCTTGTGCAAGTTTATGTTGATGACATTATCTTTGGATCGTCTGATGAAAAGATGTGTCAAGAATTTGAGAAAGTCATGAGGAAAAGGTTTGAAATGTCTGCGATGGGAGAGTTGAATTTCTTCTTAGGATTACAAGTTGATCAAAAGTAGGATGGATTTTTGATTCATCAATCTAAATTTACATATGAGCTATTAGAACGCTTCAAGATGGATGAAAGTAAGGTCTACAATACTCCAATTCCAGTCAATCATGGACTAGGTCCAGATACATCGAGTGATGGCGATGTGGATCCAACTCTTTATAGAGCCATGATCGGATCACTAATGTATCTAACAGCCTCTAGGCCTGACATAATGTTTGCTGTTTGTTTATGCGCAAGATATCAGGCTAATCCGAAAGAGTCACATATGCAAGCTGTTAAACGAATCTTTCGTTACCTCAAAGGGAAACCTAAGCTGGGTCTTTGGTATCCGATTGATGGAGATTTAGATCTCGTAGCTTATACTGATTCGGATTATGGAGGATGCAATCAGAATAGGAAATCTACGACCGGAGGATGTCAATTCCTAGGAGGTAGATTAGTATCCTGGCAGTGCAAGAAGCAAACCTCGGTAGCCATTTCTACATGTGAAGCTGAGTATGTTGCAGCTGACAGCTGTTGCTCTCAAGTACTATGGATTCAACAGCAACTGCAGGATTATGGGTTAAATATAACCAATACTCCTATGATGATTGATAACGAATCTACTATGTCGATCACCAATAATCCGGTAAAGCACAGTAAAACTAAGCATATTGATATTCGACATCATTTTATTAGAGATTGTGCTAAGAAGAAGTTGATAAAGTTAGTTAAGGTTCCATCATTGGATAACTTAGTAGACTTATACACAAAGGCGTTCGACATAGCAAGATTTGAGACGTTGGTTCAACTAAATGGAATGAGAAATCCAGAGTGATTAGTCTTCCAAGGGTAATTTTTGTAATAGTTAGTATTTCTATGTGATAAAAAAAAAAGGCGTATGGCATTCATTTGCTTGTTACCTAAGGGGAATCACCTTCATTAAAGAATATAAACATAATATTCTTTGAAATTTTTTAAGTTTTTATCTGCAAAAACTAAGGGAAATGATAGTACATTAGGAGAATAAGCTTCACAATAATAAGCTTCAGTCCTAAGTATGATATGGTAGTAGGTTCAAATAATGTTGCTTTAGAACTACAGCGGTTCTATCAGGTATGTGTTTATATTTATTTGATTATACACCTATATCCACAAGTTATAATTTGTCTATTTTTAGTAAAAACTTTAGATGGCTTCATCATATGATGTACTGGTAGGCAAATTATATGAAATTTTCTAAGCCTTGAGAAGTTAATTAACTCCTTGTTTATTATCTTGTGTTACTATTCTATGATGTATGACATTAAGCCTTAATTGTTGAATGATGGTATTGCCATACACTGTTATCATGCATTTTAATTTGAAGGGACAAATAGTAGAAATATGGGTATAAACTTAATTACTGGTAACTTTGTTGTACTAAGTACAGAACTGAAACCTTTAATTAAATTAATATTCTCAAATATATTTTGAATTATGCTAGAAGGGATCTTCTGTTGTACTACGTACAGACTTAGATAACATAGCATATTCAAAGTATGTCTGATATTTGTCTAACCTTAAAAATTCAAGTGTATGTTATATGTTTCGAAAAGATACATCATTTAGTAACCGCTACCTTGAAATTTAATGATGCAGTGTTATGAGTTTTACTTGAATTCTTCAGTATGTCATATAATAGGAAGCACTTGATAATATTCTGTAACACCCCCAAATTCGTTGAGCGGAAGCATTTAGTTTAAGTATTTGGGGTGTCACAATAATAAAGCATGCATACGTATCAGAGCTTATGATTACAACAGAACAATATATATTAAGATGCCAAAATGTTAATTACAAAGTTTACGATTCATCGAATCGTATAAGTTAAAAGTAGTAAGTTTACAAAAGTAGATTTCTGAAATATGACTAAAACATTTCAGTTATACTAAAGAAATCCATATGTTTCCAAAAGTTGGCATCCTAAGCTTCAAGGGTCGCCTAATTCTCCATGTGTGTTGGCGATCTTACATGCGCAGCTAATTCCCTGAAAAACATAGTAAAAGTCAACAACTAGGTTGAGTGAATCCACAGGTTTTGTTGTATAATGTTGTGTTCAAGTTTTGTAGTCACATTTGTTGGACCAAATACATTCATAAATAGTAATTGCCATAATAGTCGTGTAATGTTTAGTGGAACGTCATCCAAAGTATAAGTTCAGTGGGTTGTTCGCCCAAAAGTTTCAGTTTATGTGGGATGTTGCCCGAAATAGTTGTGTTGGGACGTTACCCAAAATACTATGTTTGAAAACGTGTTACTGGTCATTCTCCAGTAGTTTTAAAGTTTGAGTCGGTCGTTCTCCGACTAGTTACCAAATGTACCGGTCGTTCTCCGGTAAGATACCAATTTAGCACCGGTCGTTCTCCGGCGAGATACAATGTTAGTACCGGTCGTTCTCCGGTAAGATACCATGTCAGTGTCGGTCGTTCTCCGACAAGATACATTGTTAGTACCGGTCGTTCTCCGGTAAGATACCAAATAAGTTTCACATAGTAATATTAGTTTTTGTATGGAAGTATCATTTAGTTCAGACAGTTGTAATAGTTGACCGCAGTCATAAGCAGTTGGTATAAGTGTGCCAAAGGCAGTTATGTGACAGTTTGTATAGCAGTTTAACAGTTCAAGTACTCTAATTGTTCGAGTAAGTAGTATGATAAATAATCATATAGTAAAAGCAGTTATGGCAATCAGTAAAACAGTTGACTATGTTTTCCACCCCTGTTCAAAGCAGTTAAAACAGTAAAAGTAGGGGCTGTGAACTCACCTGTTGAGTTAAGTAGTTGTGCGAGTGCTAGCAAACCTAAGCCCAAGTACAGTCCAGAATCTCCTAACGTCCTAAACGTACGAGATTTAATAAGTATGTGGATGTCTAAGTTAATCATCCATGCTAGTGTTTGTACAACCAAGTTATATTCAAAGTGTTTGTTAAACGTTTACGTTTGTATTTCGTTGTTTGTGAAAATGTATACGACTCGTTGGTGATAGTTTGAAATCATAATTTCAATAACATAGCGTGTTTGTATTGTTCGTAAAGTCCACATATAGTATCGAATGTAAGTGTTCGTTATCGGTTAAGTTCGACACTTAGTGTAAAAATAGTTTGTGAAGTTTATGTTTTCTGCGACACTGTATGCGACACTAATGTGGTTATGCGACACAATGGTTGTGTCGCATAAGGGTGCGACACAAGGGCTATGCGACACAAGGGTTGTGTCGCATAGGCGATCGATGCTAATTCAATAGCGACACTAGGGTTGTGTCGTATGAAGTTTACGACACAAGGATGCGACACATGATACGACATAAAATGCGACATAATATGGTTTATACGACACAACATGCGACACAAGGGTAGTGTCGCATGGATGATTTATGCGACACAATATGCGACACAGTCGTTGTGTCGCAAAGATGAACACCCAGACAGAACCCAGCGACTGTCGCGATTTTCCGACCAAAAACCCGATTTTAACCCGTTTTCCGGCCATAAAACCTTGATTTCTTCCATTATATAGTTAAAACAAAGTTGTAGGTTCAATATTACACCCATATAACACATAAAAACGAGTAAATCTAAGTTTTTAGAAATTTCTTACAATTGCGAATCGGGACCGATTGAGGAAGAAGATGATGATACGGCTTTTGTTAATGTTGTTCCTTGCGTAATGGTGATTCCGAAAATGTAGATTTCGTGGGTTGATTTGCGAATCCGAATTTTTGGTGTGGATTTGCTTGAGAGAGAAGTGTGTGTTTTTGGTGAGGATGAAATTGAAATGAGAGGAAGAATGGAGATGGGAGGTGGTTTTGTCCCACTTTTCATCTCCTGTGTTTTTGTCCCGTGTTTGTTTACTCGATCGTTAAATACAAATCTTTTTAACATGTATATTTTCAAATACGTATTTTGTTATGTTTTTAATTATGATATTTTATAAGACCATTTTAATTTAATTATAAGATTTTTAATCTTTGTTTTATTTTAAATTATACGTTTTGACGTTTTGCGTTATAAAATAAATTGTAAATATTTTTGACAAAATATTTATTCGCTACCACGTTATTTAATAATTTCGTTTTATTAAATAATTTTGTTCACCAACGGTCGTATGTTTTGTCGCGTTTGTTTTCAATTTGTTCAGTACGTAATTACAACTAATTACGAATACGTAATACTACGCGTATTATCTAGTTGGGCTATGCTAGACTTACCTCTAAAATATGTTGTGAATTCACTCAAGTAGGGAATTAGCCTAATAATGCAAGTGATTAAAGTAATTAATCGCGTTTAAATTTGCGAGGTGTTACATTCTCCCCATGTTTGAGAAATCACGTCCCGAGATTTAAAATCAAGTCGGATCGCCCGCGGCGTATGTTCTCCGATGAGTCATGTTGTTAACAATAGTAATAGTTTGCGTGGCGTTCAATTGTTGCCATAGAAGTTCGATCAGTTTAAGTATGCTCGCGGCATAGTTCAATATGTTGTGTGTTTCGTTTCGTGGTCAGAGTTTTCCAAGTGTTGTGTTCAAATCGACATTCGAATAAAACGTATGTTAAATCGTAGCAATAGTCGCTAAAACGTACCGTGCTAGTTGAGATCTGCAACCGTTTCTGGTGCACGGAGGATGTATGCGCGGCTTGGAGTGTAGCCTTTGTTAACGGTGCGGTTGTTGTCGTTTTGATTGTTGCGGTTGTTGTTCGGTTGTTGGCATTGGTTTCGGTGATGTCCAGGATCACCACATCTAAAGCAGCCGGTGTTTTGTACCTCGGGGGCAGCTTGAGGAGGTAGGTTTGTCCTACAGTTCTGTGCTAAGTGACCGGGACGTCTGCAGTTTTGACAAAATGTACAATCACCATCGTGGTGTCTACCGCACTTGTCACACCTCGGTTTGTTGCCAAGGTAGGTTTTGGGTCCAGGGTTGGTGATTGCAGCGAAGGCTCGGGTGTTTCCCGGGTTTCTGTTTTGTTGACCCTGACGGTCGTTACCCTCGCTGTTCCATTTGCGTTTGTGGGTTCCAGATTCGCCCGCATCAGTACGGGTAGGTTCAGTTTTCCCGGTAGTAGCTTTCAAAGTTCCAATCTCGACCGCGTCGTCGGTTAAGCTGTGAGCCAGATCCACTGCGCTCCTAAAAGTGGCGGGTTTGGAGGACATAACCATGCCTCGGATTTGTGGTGCCAAACCCCTGTTGTAACGCTCAACGCGTTTGCTCTCAGGGGTTACCATGTGAGGCACCAGACGTGCAAGCTCCTGGAATCTAGTTGTATAACCGGAAATATCAGCGCCGATCATTTGGATGTTCCAAAATTCGTTTTCAAGTTTCTGCATCTCGTTGGGAGGGCAAAATTCCTCCATCAGCATCTGTTTCAGAGTTACCCAGGTCATGGAGTAAGCAGCTGGGCGTCCCATAATCTGGACTTGAGCGTTCCACCATGTTAGCGCTTTGTCGGCTAAAGTGTAGGTGGCGTATTTCACGATTTTGTCGGTGGCGCAGTCGCTGATGTCGATGACTGATTCCATCTTTTCAATCCAGTGGACCAGGCCAATGGCCCCTTCGGTCCCGGTGAAGGTGCTAGGTTTACATGACTGGAAGGTTTTGTAGGAACACCCCTGCTGGTTATTAGTTGGGGTTTCGCTGTTGACAGGAGTGGCTCCGCTATTGTTGGTCAAGTTTTCACGATTGCGGCTAGCCTCGTATTGTGCGATTGCTTCAGCCACGCGACGTTCAATAATCTGTTCGGTTATTTCCGGAGGCGGAGGTGGAGGAGGAATATTTCATCGACTGTTTCGAGTATTTCTTTGTTTAGGCGGCATGCTGACGTTCTGCGATGAAAAGATGCAGAAGTCAATGCCAATGAAAAATATGTGAGGAATAGAGTTTCACATATTTCAAGTTTTCAAGCATCAAGAGAAATTGTCGAATCCCCATCACGTATCTTACGACTATGAAACACCCATATGTACTCAGTATAATATAATCACGTTGGCCAGGCGTCATTATATGATGCCAAATACATACTTCTTTTCATCAACCGTTTAATCACGATCAGGTTCATATGAGATCAGAGTACAATGAACGAGTCGAATGTGGTGAACAGTTCACGCGTATCGAGGTATCGTAACGATAGTTTAGATGTATGCAAATGTATGTATGCATGTACGTTCTAGCCAAGGCTATAGTCTAGGTCTCTAGGTTGCTAAGTCACCTAAAGTTTCCTAGTTCGCTATAACCAATGGCTCTGATACCAATCTGTAACACCCCCAAATTCGTTGAGCGGAAGCATTTAGTTTAAGTATTTGGGGTGTCACAATAATAAAGCATGCATACGTATCAGAGCTTATGATTACAACAGAACAATATATATTAAGATGCCAAAATGTTAATTACAAAGTTTACGATTCATCGAATCGTATAAGTTAAAAGTAGTAAGTTTACAAAAGTAGATTTCTGAAATATGACTAAAACATTTCAGTTATACTAAAGAAATCCATATGTTTCCAAAAGTTGGCATCCTAAGCTTCAAGGGTCGCCTAATTCTCCATGTGTGTTGGCGATCTTACATGCGCAGCTAATTCCCTGAAAAACATAGTAAAAGTCAACAACTAGGTTGAGTGAATCCACAGGTTTTGTTGTATAATGTTGTGTTCAAGTTTTGTAGTCACATTTGTTGGACCAAATACGTTCATAAATAGTAATTGCCATAATAGTCGTGTAATGTTTAGTGGAACGTCATCCAAAGTATAAGTTCAGTGGGTTGTTCGCCCAAAAGTTTCAGTTTATGTGGGATGTTGCCCGAAATAGTTGTGTTGGGACGTTACCCAAAATACTATGTTTGAAAACGTGTTACTGGTCGTTCTCCAGTAGTTTTAAAGTTTGAGTCGGTCGTTCTCCGACTAGTTACCAAATGTACCGGTCGTTCTCCGGTAAGATACCAATTTAGCACCGGTCGTTCTCCGGCGAGATACAATGTTAGTACCTGTCGTTCTCCGGTAAGATACCATGTCAGTGTCGGTCGTTCTCCGACAAGATACATTGTTAGTACCGGTCGTTCTCCGGTAAGATACCAAATAAGTTTCACATAGTAATATTAGTTTTTGTATGGAAGTATCATTTCGTTCAGACAGTTGTAATAGTTGACCGCAGTCATAAGCAGTTGGTATAAGTGTGCCAAAGGCAGTTATGTGACAGTTTGTATAGCAGTTTAACAGTTCAAGTACTCTAATTGTTCGAGTAAGTAGTATGATAAATAATCATATAGTAAAAGCAGTTATGGCAATCAGTAAAACAGTTGACTATGTTTTCCACCCCTGTTCAAAGCAGTTAAAACAGTAAAAGTAGGGGCTGTGAACTCACCTGTTGAGTTAAGTAGTTGTGCGAGTGCTAGCAAACCTAAGCCCAAGTACAGTCCAGAATCTCCTAACGTCCTAAACATCCGAGATTTAATAAGTATGTGGATGTCTAAGTTAATCATCCATGCTAGTGTTTGTACAACCAAGTTATATTCAAAGTGTTTGTTAAACGTTTACGTTTGTATTTCGTTGTTTGTGAAAATGTATACGACTCGTTGGTGATAGTTTGAAATCATAATTTCAATAAAATAGCGTGTTTGTATTGTTCGTAAAGTCCACATATAGTATCGAATGTAAGTGTTCGTTATCGGTTAAGTTCGACACTTAGTGTAAAAATAGTTTGTGAAGTTTCTGTTTTCTGCGACACTGTATGCGACACTAATGTGGTTATGCGACACAATGGTTGTGTCGCATAAGGGTGCGACACAAGGGCTATGCGACACAAGGGTTGTGTCGCATAGGCGATCGATGCTAATTCAATAGCGACACTAGGGTTGTGTCGTATGAAGTTTACGACACAAGGATGCGACACATGATACGACATAAAATGCGACATAATATGGTTTATACGACACAACATGCGACACAAGGGTAGTGTCGCATGGATGATTTATGCGACACAATATGCGACACAGTCGTTGTGTCGCAAAGATGAACACCCAGACAGAACCCAGCGACTGTCGCGATTTTCCGACCAAAAACCCGATTTTAACCCGTTTTCCGGCCATAAAACCTTGATTTCTTCCATTATATAGTTAAAACAAAGTTGTAGGTTCAATATTACACCCATATAACACATAAAAACGAGTAAATCTAAGTTTTTAGAAATTTCTTACAATTGCGAATCGGGACCGATTGAGGAAGAAGATGATGATACGGCTTTTGTTAATGTTGTTCCTTGCGTAATGGTGATTCCGAAAATGTAGATTTCGTGGGTTGATTTGCGAATCCGAATTTTTGGTGTGGATTTGCTTGAGAGAGAAGTGTGTGTTTTTGGTGAGGATGAAATTGAAATGAGAGGAAGAATGGAGATGGGAGGTGGTTTTGTCCCACTTTTCATCTCCTGTGTTTTTGTCCCGTGTTTGTTTACTCGATCGTTAAATACAAATCTTTTTAACATGTATATTTTCAAATACGTATTTTGTTATGTTTTTAATTATGATATTTTATTAGACCATTTTAATTTAATTATAAGATTTTTAATCTTTGTTTTATTTTAAATTATACGTTTTGACGTTTTGCGTTATAAAATAAATTGTAAATATTTTTGACAAAATATTTATTCGCTACCACGTTATTTAATAATTTCGTTTTATTAAATAATTTTGTTCACCAACGGTCGTATGTTTTGTCGCGTTTGTTTTCAATTTGTTCAGTACGTAATTACAACTAATTACGAATACGTAATACTACGCGTATTATCTAGTTGGGCTATGCTAGACTTACCTCTAAAATATGTTGTGAATTCACTCAAGTAGGGAATTAGCCTAATAATGCAAGTGATTAAAGTAATTAATCGCGTTTAAATTTGCGAGGTGTTACATATTCATACTAACAATAAAGTGTATGCTTAGAAAATTGAGTATAATTTGTTTATGTGGATCATAATACCGGTAATCGTCTTGGACTGTCTATAATTAAAATATTCACTTTATGTGAGTAATACATTTATTAATTATGCTATGTGGATAAAGGTACCTAAGATATAGTTTCATAAATATAAATGTATAAATGATAAATTTAGTTGTAATTTTATAGTAATTTACTTGAATTTCATACCGTCACTTCTATAGTGACGCAATCCTATAACTATCAGCAGAAACATGCTACACTTCACAGTGTCGCTATCATCAGTAGAAACCCATAACTTTCAGTAGAAACGAATGACGTCAGGTTACTACTGATGACGTCACCCGAACTCATACCGTCACTTCGGTAGTGACGCATATACTACACCGACACTACTTAACGACACTTCCCTAGTGCCGTCCTCTATGTTAACCGACACTACTTAACGACACTTCCTTAGTGCCGCCATACTATTTTACCCGACACTTCGTTAGTGTCGCTATACCACACGTCACTCCTTAAGTGACGCCCAAATTCTGGAAATCTCTATTTTATACGACACTCCATAAGTGTCGCCACCTTTTGGACCCGTCACTTCTTAAGTGACGCATGCTATGATACACGACACTACCCTAGTGACGCTATCCTTTCAAATCCGACACTCCACCCGACACTTCCTAAGTGTCGCATGAATTGCCTTAGTAACGCATAAAACAGCAGGTTTTCCAACTATTTTTACACCAAGTGTCGAGATTATACAACTTCAAATGCTTATGCAATACGACTTTTAGAACACAATGGGACTTATACTTCAAGCGTAACACTTCAAAAACAAGACGATAACAACAACACTTTTATTTCAACTAATCACCAACGGGCCGTACACGTTTTCAAAACATACTTCAAAGATCAAACAAGTCGTTGTAACTTGTATCAATTTAATCAAACAAGTCGAAGTAACTTGTAACAATACAATCAACCAAATCGGGGTAATTTGGACATCAAGTTAAACAAACAATTTAAATGGTAGTCTTTCGAGATACCGGTACAATTAATAATAATTCAAGTGTCGTGGACACATTCAGGTTTCAAGTCTTTGGACATCAATTCACCGCTAATTACTTCAAGTTTATTAAATTAAACACTTCAAGACTCAGGTGAGTTTCATAGCCCCATTTTCACTATTTTACAACTAGGGGTGTGATAATACTGCTCTGTTTTGTTTTACAAGTAGAACGCAAGTGCCAACTTTCAAATACTACATGAGTTTCAAGCTAATCAATTTAAAGTCCTCCATAGCATAGTCTCTAATATTTTAGCGTGAATGTTAGTATATGATATCATATGGGATTGACAATCCTCATCCGGGTTAGCACGCACTAACCGGTCAAACGGATGTATTAGCATTTGGGAAGACGAGTGTGGATTAGACACTCGTAGGAGGCATTTCAAGTTAGGTTTCCTTAATTGGGCCTGACAAATCAAGTTAAGCTCAGACTATGTGCTCATGGATTGTATAACTTTTATTTTGCTTAATTGCATCTTAAATTCAATATAAATCTTGCGGTTCTGACAACTATACATTGACATACAAACCTGTGAGCTCACCAGCGTTTTCGCTGACCCATTTTAGTATTTATCACAGGTACCCAGCAGTAGGTTGGCTGCACAAGCAGGGATTTATTAGCTCGAGTCAGCATACATACAACTAGAGATTTGATTGCATTATTATATTTTGTAAAAGTAATTATGCTATGTAATCTCTCAATTTCAGGAACCGAGCTAATGTAACATTATTTTGATGTAAACATTTACTTTATTTATGAAAGTTTAAAACGACGCATATAGTGGTCGTTCATTATATCTTATGTGCTTTGTATATTGATTAGTGACACCCAAATCGAGCTTCCGCAAATCAATCATATTTGGGGGTGTCACAGATTGGTATCAGAGCCTAAGGTTATAGTGAACTAGGTTGCATTTAGTGGACCTAGACTATGACCGTTAGGCAGTATTCCCTATTAGGTATAACCAGTTCAGGGATTACAGCATACGAATTTTATTTAACATAGCTTGATCAACTATGTATAATTAAATAAAGATGATGTAAGATCTGAAGGAAGTTATGGCTGAACAGGATACACTAGTTGACTCTGACCTCGAGAGAAACGGGACTCAAAACATGTCTGTGCTAGACACTCAATAGGTTATTATGTGATATACATATATATACATAAATAGACCTCACTTACAATCTTAGGCTATATTATATTATATGAATATAGGCCTCATTCTTTCTAACACTTTGTCTCAGAATGGCAAACACACCACCCAACTCATCTCGTTCTCATCCGTACGAATCACAAAGTTCAAGGGTAGCTAGGAGGAACCCCAGGTTGCCTCGAGCGGGCCCATACCCCAATCAATTCACACTAACGGATTTGGCCACTAGACTACACCGTCATGAGCAACAACTGCGTGACATGGACATCGAGTTGCAAGAGACCCGTGAAAACTGGACACTCACCCTAATGGGGCAAGTTGCTCAGGTCTCTGAGGACCATGTAAACGCTATCAACAATATGAACGTTCTCGAAAATCGAGTGGATGAAACCATCGAAACCATGGAGATCGTCCATAATCAAATGATTGACAATCAAAACGAAATCACCGTCCTGCGATCAAGGTTGACTCAGTGTGAAACATGGCTGAGGGAAACCGAGGAGGCACTCAGAATGGTTAGCCGACTTGCAAAGTCCGTTGACCGTCTCACTGCCTTAATGCCACAACTCAATATTCGTCAGAATTAGCTTAGGTTGAATCTGCACTCGATAACGCTTTCGTAGGATTAATGTAATTTGACCGGATGAAGCAATTCCCGGAACTTTTGGCACAATATCTAAGTCTGTAACTTTTGAATTCAACAAACTCGAAATTGTCTGTAATCGTTTAACAACGTAATATCAATTGACAATTTCTTTCGGTTTAAATCTATATTATGGAACTATTACACTTGTGATGTGTACATTGTCACTTTAATACATACATCTACCACAATTATCATTCTGGTACAATTTCTTACGTACCTATTGTTTCTTTTCTTGAAGAACCATGCCGCCGAAGAAAAAGAGTTACAGTGAAGCTGAACTCGCTGCTGCCGTTACTCGGGCAATAGCCGATGCCTTGGCTGCTCGGGATTCAACCCGAACGACTGAGGAAACAGTCAGTACCACCACCACTCGTGCTATCAAGCCTTGTTCCTACAAGGATTTTCTCAGCTGTAAACCACTGTATTTCAAGGGCACGGAAGGTGCCATTGGCTTGATCCGTTGGATTGAGCGTATGGAATCTGTTTTCAGTCTCTGCGACTGCACTGAGAACAACAAGGTCAAATTCGCTGCTTACACCTTTCAGGAAGGTGCACTCACGTGGTGGAAAACCCACGCAAACTCTGTAGGTCTTGAGGTTGCAAATCGGCTTCCTTGGGCCGAACTGAAGAAGAAGCTGACAGAAAAATACTGTCCTGAAGAAGAGCTGCATATGCTGGAGGAAGAATTCTGGCACCTGGCGGTGCAGGGAAATGATGTTGCTGAATATACCACCAAATTCCAGCAGTTTGCTTTACTATGCCTGAGTTTAGTTGAACCGGAAAGTAAGGGCATTAAGAGATACATTCGCGGACTCCCTGAGAACATCCAGGGAAATGTCGCCTCATCCAAACCAACCACCACTGAAAGTGCCATTCGATTAGCCCACGAACTCATGGCCCTAGTTGTCAGCCGTGGGACTTCCAACACTTCATCCTCTAACAACAACAAACGCAAATCCACTAAACACCACCACAACTCAAACAAGAAAAACAACGCCATCCAAGTCTACACCACCAACTCTGAATCCAACCGCAGCTACACCGGGGACAGGCCTTATTGTCCCAAGTGTAACTATCACCACTTTGGTCAGTGCAATACCCCTTGCAACAACTGCAGGAGGTACGGGCATTCGACTAAGGATTGCCGAGCCCCTAGATACAACAACAACCCTTCTGACAAAAATGCCCGACAACCTAAGTCCTGCTATGAATGTGGAAATCCAGGACACTTTAGGGATACGTGCCCAAAATTGAAGAAAAAGGGCAACAACAACAACAACCACCGCAACAACAACAACAACAACGTCAAAAGTAGCGCCTTCGTGATCAACTCAGGGGACGCCCGTCAGGACCCGAATGTGGTCACGGGTATGTTCCTCCTCAACAATTTAACTGCTTCCATTCTGTTTGATACTGGTGCCGATAGAAGTTTTATTTCCGATGAATTTTGCCCTCTACTTGACATCACACCTGTTGCTTTAGACGTTAAGTACACCGTAGAGCTAGCAAATGGCAAATTGATAGAAACCAATAGTGTGATACCTAATTGCACTTTAAATCTAGCTGACAAAATCTTCTCCATAGATCTTATGCCTGTTGAGATAGGGAGTTTCGATGTCATCGTAGGCATGGACTGGTTATCCAAACATCGCGCCGAAATTATTTGCTATGACAAAATTGTTCGCATACCTCTCACCGTCGGTAGAACCTTGGTCATACAGGGGGAGACCGGTGGGACGAGGCTTAACATCATATCTTGCCTAAAAACCCGGAAATTTCTGAGAAAGGGTTATCCAGCAATCCTCGCGCACATCATGGAGAAAAAGTCGGAGGAGAAGCGAGTTGAGGATGTTCCAATTGTTCGAGACTTTCCAGAAGTCTTTCCCGAAGAACTACCTGGCCTACCACCACCAAGACATGTTGAGTTCTCAATCGACCTTGTACCAGGTGCTGCGCCTGTGGCCCGAGCACCATACCGTTTAGCTCCATCCGAACTTCAGGAGTTGTCCACCCAATTACAGGAACTCCTGGAACGAGGATTTATCAGGCCGAGTTCTTCACCCTGGGGAGCTCCGGTCCTATTTGTCAAGAAGAAAGACGGTTCTTTTCGAATGTGTATCGACTACCGAGAGTTGAACAAGTTAACTGTCAAGAACCGGTATCCACTCCCTCGAATCGATGACCTATTCGACCAACTTCAGGGTTCAAGTGTCTACTCAAAAATCGATCTGCGATCAGGATACCATCAGTTACGAGTTCGCGACATCAATATTCCAAAAACTGCTTTTAGAACTAGTTACGGGCACTACGAATTCCAAGTGATGCCCTTCGGTCTAACCAACACACCGGCTGTGTTCATGGGCCTCATGAACCGGGTGTGTAAACCTTACCTCGACAAGTTTGTCATTGTCTTTATCGATGACATACTCATTTACTCGCGCAACGAGCAAGAACATGCGCAACACCTCAAAACCATCCTTGAACTACTTAGACACGAGGAGCTCTATGCCAAATTCTCTAAGTGTGAGTTCTGGATTCAAACCGTTCAATTTCTTGGTCACGTGATCGACAGTTAGGGGATTCACGTTGACCCATCAAAAATCGAGGCTATCAAAGACTGGCAAGCACCCACCACTGCAACTGAAGTACGTCAATTCTTGGGTCTTGCTGGGTACTATCGGCGATTCATCGAAAATTTCTCCAAAATAGCTCAACCACTCACAGTACTGACTCAGAAGGACAAAAGGTTCGATTGGACCGATAAACAAGAGTCAGCGTTCCAACTTCTGAAACAAAAGCTTTGCAGTGCTCCAATTCTATCCTTACCCGAAGGCACCGATGACTTCGTGGTATACTGCGATGCTTCTCATCAAGGTCTCGGTTGCGTGCTTATGCAACGAGACAAAGTCATAGCTTATGCTTCCCGACAGCTCAAGATTAATGAAAAGAATTACACCACCCACGACCTCGAGTTAGGAGCCGTCGTTTTCGCTCTCAAAATCTGGAGACATTATCTCTATGGCACCAGGTGCACAATCTTTACAGACCACAAAAGTATCCAACACATATTCGATCAGAAGGATCTCAACATGAGGCAACGTCGATGGGTCGAGTTGCTTACCGATTACGACTGCGAGCTCAAATATCATCCAGGCAAAGCAAATGTTGTTGCTGATGCCCTCAGTCGGAAAGAGCGAGTGAAACCACTTATGGTTCGAGCCCTCAGTATGACCATTCACAACAATTTAAACAGTCAAATTCTCACTGCTCAACTCGAAGCCTTAAAACCCGAAAATGTCAAAGATGAAGCCTTGCGGGGCATGGATAAACAATTCGAAGTCAAACCTAACGGGATTAGGTATTTCTCAAACAGAATCTGGTTGCCTAAATTTGGGAACCTACGAGACTTGGTGATGGATGAAGCTCACAAGTCAAAGTATTCTATCCATCCGGGATCCGATAAAATGTACCACGGTATCAAGGACTTCTACTGGTGGCCGAACATAAAAGCTGAAATCGCCACCTATGTCAGTAAGTGCCTTACTTGCTCCAAGGTCAAAATCGAATATCAAAAACCTTCTGGTTTACTTCAACAACCCGATCTTCCTGAATGGAAATGGGAACAAATTGCCATGGACTTCATAACCAAACTACCCAAGTCAGCGAACGGTTGCGATACCATTTGGGTGATCGTGGATCGTCTCACAAAGTCTGCTCATTTCCAGGTAATTAAGGAATCCGACAAAATGGAACGCGTCACCAGAATCTATCTAAAGGAAATCGTGACCAAACACGGTGTTCCAATCTCAATTATCTCCGATAGGGATAGTCGTTTCACTTCACAATTTTGGCAATCACTTCAAAAATCCCTGGGTACTCGACTTGATATGAGTACCGCATATCATCCTCAAACCGACGGCCAAAGTGAACGAACAATTCAAACACTAGAAGACATGCTACGGGCCTGCGTAGTAGACTTCGGTGTAAACTGGGAAAAACACCTACCATTGTGCGAGTTCTCGTACAACAACAGTTATCATACCAGCATTAAGGCTGCACCATTCGAGGCACTGTACGGTCGTAAGTGCCGGTCACCTATTTGGTTGGACCGAAGTTGGGGATAGCCAACTCACAGGTCCAGAAATCATTCACGAGACGACCTAGAGAATCGTCGAAATTCAAAACAAACTCAAGGCCGCGCGTGATCGTCAGAAAAGTTATGCTGACGTGAGACGCAAACCACTCGAGTTCCAAGTTGAGGATCGAGTACTACTCAAAGTATCGCCTTGGAAAGGCGTAATCCGATTTGGCAAACGAGGGTAGTTGAATCCCAGATACATTGGACCATTCGAGATCCCCGAAAGGATTGGTCCAGTGACTTATCGATTGCAGCTGCCATCCGAACTCAGCAGCGTGCATCCCACATTTCATGTTTCAAATCTAAAGAAGTGTCTGTCTGATGAGACACTTATCATTCCACTCGATGAAATTCGAGTTGACGAGAAACTTCACTTTGTTGAGGAACCCGCCGAAATCATGGACCGTGAGGTCAAACAACTTAAACAAAGTCGTATTCCCATCGTCAAAGTTAGGTGGAATTCGCGGCGAAGTCCGGAATTCACCTGGGAACGGGAAGACCAGATGCAACTCAAGTATCCTCAACTCTTCACTGACTCAACATCAAACACGACTTCAACATAAATTTCGGGACGAAATTCTTCTAACAGGGGGAGAATGTGACACCCATCAAATTAGGACTAGAATTTAGTGCCTAATCAAGTTTTAATACATGTAATTAGTTCTGTGTTAGGCTAATTAATGTATCAATTATTATATATATTGTTGAATATATATCTACACAATTATGCAGTTTGTTTAAATCGTACAAGTTTCAAATCGAATGCGTTTCGATTCAATTAAATACGGACGTTGGTGATGCAATTATCAATTATGTGGAATAATTTAATTTCACAAATAACTACTTTATATTATGTCGATAATAAAATAAACACATGCGTTCGGTTTAAAACGTTACCGAACTCTACAAAAATTCGACCAACCGACAAAACAAAAAGAAGTTATATTTATAACGTAAACACAAGGTATTTTATAAAACACTTCAACCAAAATTTTGGACAACTATTTATATTTCAAAACGTATATTTGGAAGTTAACTAATAATAATTTAAACGTTCAAACGATCGGGAAAACGAACACCGCACGGAGCGCAGTGCGTAGACTGGAAAGGGTGGAGATTTCCACCAAAATCACCTCCCATCTCCTCTTTTCTTCATTTTTCATTTCTCTTTCTCTCTCTTTCTTTCTTTTTCTCTCAATTTCAAACCACCACCTCACCATCAAAATCACAAAATAAATACACTAAACGACTTCAAATCACCATACTCGTTTGGAGAAAAACGTTCCTCTCATCACGATCTACACTTTCATCTTTTCGGATTTTTGATCCGACACTTTGTAAGTTTCCGACAAATCCCGACATCTCTCAATTTTACTTACGTTTCATATATTATTGTTTGTATAAGCTTAATATGTCCATAAAAAGGTTGGGTAAAAATATTGGACCAATCGGAAACTCGAAAACTCGATTTTGGCTCATTTTCCGGCGAACAGTCTGAAGTGTCGCTAGTGTGCCAAAAACAGTACTAGCGACACTAGCTTAGTGTCGCTATGTCTGATTGTCGCCCTTATAGCGACACTACTTAAGTGCCGCTAAAACACTCATACCGTCACTTCTATAGTGACGCAATCCTATAACTATCAGCAGAAACATGCGACACTTCACAAGTGTCGCTATCATCAGTAGAAACCCATAACTTTCAGTAGAAACGAATGACGTCAGGTTACTACTGATGACATCACCCGAACCTCATACCGTCACTTCGGTAGTGACGCATATACTACACCGACACTACTTAACGACACTTCCCTAGTGCCGTCCTCTATGTTAACCGACACTACTTAACGACACTTCCTTAGTGCCGCCATACTATTTTACCCGACACTTCGTTAGTGTCGCTATACCACACGTCACTCCTTAAGTGACGCCCAAATTCTGGAAATCTCTATTTTATACGACACTCCATAAGTGTCGCCACCTTTTGGACCCGTCACTTCTTAAGTGACGCATGCTATGATACACGACACTACCCTAGTGACGCTATCCTTTCAAATCCGACACTCCACCCGACACTTCCTAAGTGTCGCTTGAATTGCCTTAGTGACGCTATTAAGTGACGCATAAAACAGCAGGTTTTCCAACTATTTTTACACAAAGTGTCGAGATTATACAACTTCAAATGCTTATGCAATACGACTTTTAGAACACAATGGGACTTATACTTCAAGTGTAACACTTCAAAAACAAGACGATAACAACAACACTTTTATTTCAACTAATCACCAACGGGCCGTACACGTTTTCAAAACATACTTCAAAGATCAAACAAGTCGTTGTAACTTGTATCAATTTAATCAAACAAGTCGAAGTAACTTGTAACAATACAATCAACCAAATCGGGGTAATTTGGACATCAAGTTAAACAAACAATTTAAATGGTAGTCTTTCGAGATACCGGTACAATTAATAACAATTCAAGTGTCGTGGACACATTCAGGTTTCAAGTCTTTAGATATCAATTCACCGCTAATTACTTCAAGTTTATTAAATTAAACACTTCAAGACTCAGGTGAGTTTCATAGCCCCATTTTCACTATTTTACAACTAGGGGTGTGATAATACTGCTCTGTTTTGTTTTACAAGTAGAACGCAAGTGCCAACTTTCAAATACTACATGAGTTTCAAGCTAATCAATTTAAAGTCCTCCATAGCATAGTCTCTAATATTTTAGCGTGAATGTTAGTATATGATATCATATGGGATTGACAATCCTCATCCGGGTTAGCACGCACTAACCGGTCAAACGGATGTATTAGCATTTGGGAAGACGAGTGTGGATTAGACACTCGTAGGAGGCATTTCAAGTTAGGTTTCCTTAATTGGGCCTGACAAATCAAGTTAAGCTCAGACTATGTGCTCATGGATTGTATAACTTTTATTTTGCTTAATTGCATTTTAAATTCAATATAAATCTTGCGGTTCTGACAACTATACATTGACATACAAACCTGTGAGCTCACCAGCGTTTTCGCTGACCCATTTTAGTATTTATCACAGGTACCCAGCAGTAGGTTGGCTGCACAAGCAGGGATTTATTAGCTCGAGTCAGCATACATACAACTAGAGATTTGATTGCATTATTATATTTTGTAAAAGTAATTATGCTATGTAATCTCTCAATTTCAGGAACCGAGCTAATGTAACATTATTTTGATGTAAACATTTACTTTATTTATGAAAGTTTAAAACGACGCATATAGTGGTCGTTCATTATATCTTATGTGCTTTGTATATTGATTAGTGACACCCAAATCGAGCTTCCGCAAATCAATCATATTTGGGGGTGTCACAGATTGGTATCAGAGCCTAAGGTTATAGTGAACTAGGTTGCATTTAGTGGACCTAGACTATGACCGTTAGGCAGTATTCCCTATTAGGTATAACCAGTTCAGGGATTACAGCATACGAATTTTATTTAACATAGCTTGATCAACTATATACAATTAAATTAAGATGATGTAAGATCTGAAGGAAGTTATGGCTGAACAGGATACACTAGTTGACTCTGACCTCGAGAGAAACGGGACTCAAAACATGTCTGTGCTAGACACTCAATAGGTTATTATGTGATATACATATATATACATAAATAGACCTCACTTACAATCTTAGGCTATATTATATTATATGAATATAGGCCTCATTCTTTCTAACACTTTGTCTCAGAATGGCAAACACACCACCCAACTCATCTCGTTCTCATCCGTACGAATCACAAAGTTCAAGGGTAGCTAGGAGGAACCCCAGGTTGCCTCGAGCGGGCCCATACCCCAATCAATTCACACTAACGGATTTGGCCACTAGACTACACCGTCATGAGCAACAACTGCGTGACATGGACATCGAGTTGCAAGAGACCCGTGAAAACTGGACACTCACCCTAATGGGGCAAGTTGCTCTGGTCTCTGAGGACCATGTAAACGCTATCAACAATATGAACGTTCTCGAAAATCGAGTGGGTGAAACCATCGAGACCATGGAGATCGTCCACAATCAAATGATTGACAATCAAAACGAAATCACCGTCCTGCGATCAAGGTTGACTCAGTGTGAAACACGCCTGCGGGAAACCGAGGAGGCACTCAGAATGGTTAGCCGACTTGCAGAGTCCGTTGACCGTCTCACTGCCTTAATGCCACAACTCAATATTCGTCAGAATTAGCTTAGGCTGAATCTGCACTCGATAATGCTTTCATAGGATTAATGTAATTTGACCGGATGAAGCAATTCCCGGAACTTTTGGCACAATATCTAAGTCTGTAACTTTTGAATTCAACAAACTCAAAATTGTCTGTAATCATTTAACAACGTAATATCAATTGACAATTTCTTTCGGTTTAAATCTATATTATGGAGCTATTACACTTGTGATGTGTACATTGTCACTTTAATACATACATCTACCACAATTATCATTCTGGTACAATTTCTTACGTACCTATTGTTTCTTTTCTTGAAGAACCATGCCGCCGAAGAAAAAGAGTTACAGTGAAGCTGAACTCGCTGCTGCCGTTACTCGGGCCGTAGCCGATGCCTTGGCTGCTCGGGATTCAACCCGAACGACTGAGGAAACAGTCAGTACCACCACCACTCCTGCTGTCAAGCCTTGTTCCTACAAGGATTTTCTCAGCTGTAAACCACTGTATTTCAAGGGCACGGAAGGTGCCATTGGCTTGATCCGTTGGATTGAGCGTATGGAATCTGTTTTCAGTCTCTGCGACTGCACTGAGAACAACAAGGTCAAATTCGCTGCTTACAGCTTTCAGGAAGGTGCACTCACGTGGTGGAAAACCCACGCAAACTCTGTAGGTCTTGAGGTTGCAAATCGGCTTCCTTGGGCCGAACGGAAGAAGAAGCTGACAGAAAAATACTGTCCTGAAGAAGAGCTGCTGTAACACCTGCCTAATTAGGATAATTAATTATGCCTAATTATTTGTAGCTAGTTGTAATTAGTATGTAATAGGACTAATTACAGACCCTATTTGTATATATATATATATGGTGATTTATGTATATATGTGTATACTTACGCGATTTGGATGAATCGTTTGAATTAACCGGACGGAGTCCGACACAGTTTACTTGGACGTTGGTGACTAAAATTAACTTAAATAATGGGAATGTATTTTATTACATAAAATACGCAACTGAACGAACATTATTTATATATTATCGCGACGACATTTTAAATAATGCAACAAAACGTATTAAACGCGAGTTAATAATTTAAATACTTCGACAAATGTTTTTATTATTAATTTCAAGGTATTTTAATTTAAATACTCCAGTTACATTTTAAAAATGTAAACGTTTGGTTAAATATTAAAAACGAGTGATTAAACAATTAGGACACGGAGTCGACACTGTGTTTTGGGGAGTATTTTCCCCTCCTCCCTTTTTGGATCAGCCACCAACCCAACCCCCCACCCCAAATCCCTCTTTCATTTTCCTTATCACCAAAACACACACAAACCAAAAACCCTCTCATCAAATTACTACTAAATTCGGACCTACAAACCGACCCACGAAATTTACATATTCGGAATCACCATCACGAGTGGAGCAAGAATATCAAGACCGTTTTCATCATTTCATCCTCGATCTAACTCGATTTGCAAAAGTAAGAAATTTCTAAAATCTTAGATCTATTCTATTTGGTGTAATGTTTTGATGTTTTGACATGTACACAACATAGATATAACCTAAACCATGAAGAAAACACGATTTTTCAGCTCAAAATTTCGTTAGATTTGCGTTTTTGGTCGGAAAATCTCGAACTCCGAAAGTTTCTGGGCTGATGTTCATACGTGCGACACAAGCCTTATGTCGCATACTATGTCGCATAAACCCATTGTGTCGCATCTTGTGTCGTACCAAATCTTGAGTGTCGTAACCTTTGCGACACAATATTGTGTCGCACTCTATGTCGCATATTATGTCGTATTTTTATACGACACAACCCTTATGTCGCTATTGAATTAGCATCGCAAGCTTTTGCGACACAACCACTGTGTCGCAGAACTCTTGTGTCGCATCCTTCATGCGACATAACATTTTAGCAAGTAGCAAAGTCAAATTTTACTGTAGTAATTCACTGTAGCAATTTACTGTAGCAAAGTCAACATTTTAGAATTTTTATTACAAACCGTCACCAACGGGCCAAACATGTTTTCCAACAAACAAACAATTACAGACATACGGACAAACATTGGATATACTAGTTGTGTACAACTAAACGAAACGTCTCGCGAGACACATACTTACATAACTTCATATGATTAGGCATTTGAAGGTTACGGGTTCGGAGAACCTACTTGCTTTACTTACTACTTGCTAATTGCAACTGATTACTACAGGACTCAGGTGAGTCTTACGACCCCACTTTTTACTGTTTTATCTGATTGGGGGAGAAACATGCTACTACTTTTCTTGAACACAAGTACTAAACTGTTTACTATACCAAATGGAATTGCATGAGTTGTTTACTATTTACAGAAGTCTCTCCATCATATATCGTTAGTTATGGACTTAAGCGCGAACACTAGCTAATGGATCCATTAGGGAAATGACCCTCCCCGCCCGGGGCAGTAGCGCTGTCACGTACTGATTTACACGTAGAAACGGGTGACTAATTATTCGTTACTGATGCTTGCTCAATTACGAGCATGTCACGGGAACAAACTTATTAATTACTTTTGATACATGTTTGTGTGTCTGTCAGTTGGTCTATTGAGTTGTAAGTGTCGTTAGTTAGTTTTATTAGAAAAGTCATTTTCTGTATTTGCGACACTTAAGTTTAGCATTAGGCGACACTTGCCTTAGTGACGCATAGCGACACTTAGGTAAGTGACGCATGAGGGCAGCGACATGCGACACTTCCCAAGTGACGCATGTCTGCCGATTTTGTTTTAGTATAAATTGAAACCTACGGGTTTTCGGCTAGGGTTGACGAAACCCTAGCACCATTTGTCGACTAAGCACTTCTGTAAACAGTTCCAATACGATTTACAAGCTAATATACTCGTTTACTTTGATTAATCATTGTTTTCGGTTTGAGTTTATTACTTGTTTGTGTAATTGATTGAATCCGCCAATCTATTACTATCGATCAACACTTAGATCCACATCCAGGAGGCACTTTCAACTGGTATCAGAGCCTCGGAGTTGATTTGATCGACGTGTGTACGTGTATTGAAGTGTTTTCGGTTCGATTTTGTGAAGATCAAAGACATTCTAGCAAGATTAGGATCGATTTGGTGCTATTACTGTGTTTTGAGTAAAGATTTACAGGTTTCGTACGATTGGGACTCAAGAATTTTCGTTAGGTTTACGAAAATTCGATTTTTAGGGTTTTTGGGTGTTCACAGCCATTTCTGCGTCACTCAGAGCGTCACTTCGACACTTTGTGCGGCACTTCGAGCGACACTTCTGTAAGGAACAATTAGGGTTTTTACGACACTCAAGTGCGTCACTTAGTAACGTCACTTGAGTATTATACGTCACTTACATTAGTGACACCTACTGTTCAATCTGACACTCTACTGCGTCATTTGATACGACACTTGTGTATCATCCGTCACTTACTACGAGTGACGCGTTACTTCTGTCAGTCACTTAAAGCGTCACTTACCTTAGTGACGCCTGTTATTGCTAAGCGACACTCAAGTCAGTCACTTGAGTACGTCACTTACGTGTTGATAAGACACTCATCTCTAGTGTCGTTCTGTTTGTTTATCTGTCACTCGATAGCGTCAATAGCGTCACTTATCAAGTGCCGCTACTCTTTGCGACACTAAGGTGCGTCACTTACCAAGTGACGCCTTTGTTACTAATCAGCTTCAAAGTTTTTTTTTAGTTGATTTTACAGGTACGCTTCAATGTCTGATAAGGAAGATATTAGAGGAATCAGAGAGATGCTCAGACAGAGCAATGATATTGGCTCCAGTAATAAACCTCCGTTCTTTGGACCAGATTTAGATTATGTGTATTGGAGAGATAGATATGAACAGTATATAGATTTCCACTGTCCTGAACTGTGGGGACCTTTAAAAGAACGATATGTTGCTCCAGTGGCTGAAGGAAATTATCGTGGTGTTCCTCCAGCTAAAACATATAATGCTATGTCACCTCAAGAGAAAAAGGAGTATGAAACAGAAAGAAAGGCTCATTCTTCTATCTGTATGTGTTTGCCAAAGGATGTTATGAGACTCTTTAAATCTCATGACACAACTTATGATCTGTGGAAGGCAATTGAGACAAGATGCGGAGGAAATGAAAAGTACAAGGAGGCTAAGCTAGAATTAATCAAAAAGCAGTATGATCTATTTGACATGATTCCTAATGAGCTGACTTCCAGTCTATTCACTCGATACTCACATCTGGTTAGTGAGTTAAATGAAGGAGGATACAATCTCCCTGCACTTGAGGTAAACAAGAAGTTGCTGGACGTGTTGCCAAGTGCTTGGGATGTGAAAGTCCAATTTTTAAAAGAAAATCCAGAATTACAGAGGATGACTTTGGATCAATTGATAGGTATTCTACAAGCTCATGCGATGGAATTGAAGAAGAAAGAATGTAAGTCAGGTGGATCTGTACAGAATGCCACAACTGGTGGAGTTGGACTAGTCAATTCTGGCAAGAGTTACGGTGGAGTAGCATTTATAACGGATACCAATTCATCTTCTGCTTCTTCTGGAGGTCATCATACAGCTTATCTTTCTGGTACATCTCAAGGAAATCAACAACAGGCTCCAGTTTCACCAGCAATACAAGAGCAAGCTGCAATTTATACAGCTTTTCTGAGCTCTTACAAAGATTTGGTTACTCAACCAAATACAACTTTGGAACTGATCAAGGAGGATTACGGACAATTGGATGAAGATGATCTAGAACAGATGGACTTGAATTGGAACATTGCTATGATAACAAGAAGGGTTCAAAAATTCTTGCAACGAACTGGACGCAAGAGTTTAGAAGGCAATGGGAAGTCAGGATTTGGTTTTGATAAAAGCAAGGTCCGTTGTTATAACTGCCAGAATTTGGGTCATTTCGCTAGGGAATGCGAGAAACCCAAGATGCCACCGTCGGGCCTTACTAAACCTGATCCTCCAAAAACGAAAGAAGAGGGCAAGACGTTAGCTGTGGACAATGCTTTGGTGGTTTTTGAGCCAACTACTCATGACTGGAATGCGGAGGCTACAAAGTTTCAACAGTGTCTCATGGCTCATATTACACCTGAGGTACAAAATGAATCACCTGAACCTTTAAACTGTATCTCATGCATAAATCTAACTGAATCTCTAGAGGCTTTTCAAAAGGATAACCAAGAGTTGCGAGATAAAGTTGCAAAACTTAATGAGTCAAATAAGTTTTTGAAAGAAAATGAAAAACTCTATGAAAAACATATTGAAGCTCATAAGTTAGATACTCAAACTTATAAAGTTAAAGTTTTTAGTCAGCAGGATGCAATTAAAAGTTATCTTACTGAAATTGAACTGTTAAACAAAGAGCTTTCAGACTTAAAAAGTGAGTATGGTAATTATCAAGATAAAGTCTTAGGGTCAACTTCTGCGACAATGATCTTTAATGAAATTATTAGCAATCATAAGCAAGATAGGAAAAGTAAGGGAGGAAAAGGAATAGGTTTTGTTGAAATAGCACCTCCTACTACTTATACTCCTTTACCTGTTAAGGAAGGCCTTGATGAAATTCCAGTTGATTATGCTAAGTTGTTGGGTATCAAGGGTAAAGTGGCTAAATCTAACAAATAGGAGAAGGAGAAAACCACGAGGCCAGAGTATCCCACTCCTAAGTTTGTTAAGCCACTGAATAAATCTCCTGTTAGTGCTGAGGAGATTGTTGAGCAAAAGGATGTATCTCCAGTTTGTTTTGAGGAGATCGTTGAGATTGAGGACATTACGGATCAGGAGTATCCTGAAGTTAAGAGAGTTGAAGTTAAACCTGAAAAGGTGGTTTCAAAAGTTGAACCTGAAATTAAGGTTCAAACAAATAAGGGTAAAGCCAAGGTTTTAAACTCAAAACAACAAACTTTACAGTCACCTGTAAAGATTTTGCAACGAAAATTAGTAAATGAAAAAGTTTTGTCTGATAAACCTTCAACTTCGACCTCTCAACCAAAGCAAACATTTTCTAAGACATGTACTCAATGTTCATGTTCTAGAAATGTTTCTCCACCTCCTGTGGTAATGCCTCAGCCTCAACCATTAGTTGAAACTCGTTCTTGTTTCTACTGCAAGAGACAAGGACATTTGATCCGTGACTGTCCCAAGCTGTCAAATCAGCGCTATGGGAGAGAGATGCCTAGGACATCAGTTTATAGAAATTCTTTTTCAAAATCTCCACCTAGGCGTTTCTCAAAGTCTCCCAAGCCTGTTCTGAAGCTAAGTAATGTTGAGCAAAAACCTTTGCCAATTCAAAAGCCCAACATTATTTCTGATATCAATTCCGAACCTTCAAAAGTTTGGAAACGAAAAGAGTCTGATGTTGACTCTTCAGTCGTCAACAATAACACATCAGATAAAAATTCTAATTTGTTTAAAGATAAAGTCCTATCTGACGTGCTTATTGTTGATGACCATGGAAGACCTAAGTCTGTAAAGGCTTGGGTCTCCGTTTCTCACTAATCTCTTTCTTTGATGTGTTGCAGCAGTCGGAACGTGTGAAGGATAGTTTATGGTATATGGATAGTGGCTGCTCGCGATACATGACTGGCGATGTGTCTCTTCTGACGGATATTAAACCATACTCGGGAGGATACGTTGCTTTCGCGGGAGATTCAGGAGGAACGATTTCGGGAAAGGGAACGCTAACAAATGGAAAAGTTAGCTTTGAAAATGTGAATTATGTGGCTGAGCTGACTCACAACTTGCTGAGCGTTTCACAAGTTTGTGACAAGGACCAGACCACGTTATTCACAAAGACGGAATGTGTAATATTGAAGCCGGGGTATGTTATTCCTGAGGATTGGGTATTGATGCGGGCACCTAGAAAGAATGACACCTATGTGATGAATATGCGAACTGTGGAGACTACAAGTGACTATACTTGTCTTCTTTCAAAGGCTTCAGAAAAGGAATCACTCCTTTGGCACAGACGGATGTGACATATTCATTTCCGTAAAATGAATTTTCTGATTAATAATGATTTAGTGAGGGGAGTTCCAAAACAGTCATTTGCTCTAAAAGATGACTGCGTTTCTTGTCACAAAGGAAAACTCCACAAGAAGTCCCACAAGTCTAAGGTTGTGAATTCTATTGCAGCTCCGTTGGAACTACTGCATATGGATCTGTTCGGTCCAGTTTCAACAAAGAGCATTGGTGGTCGGTCTTACTGCTTGGTAGTTACTGATGACTACTCAAGGTTTTCGTGGGTATATTTCTTGACTACAAAGGGGGAGACTCCTGATATTCTGGTGTATTTGTTGGATAAGTTGGCAAATCTATGCAACTTAAAGGTGAAAAGGATTCGAAGCGACAATGGAACTGAATTCAAGAACTCAACTCTGGAATTGTTTTGTGCTACAAGAGGAATTGAGCATCAATTCAGTGCTCCAAGGACTCCACAACAGAATGGAGTTGCAGAAAGAAAGAACAGGACAATTATAGAGACAGCTCGGACTATGTTAGCTGACTCTAAATTACCAATCATCTTCTGGGCTGAGGCAGTTAACACTGCCTGTTATGTTCTCAACAGAGTGCTCACGGTTAAGAAAAAGAACAAGACGTGTTATGAACTTTTCAATAACCGTAAGCCAAACCTTCAGTTCTTAGAACCATTTGGGTGTCCATGCATGATCATGATTACAAAAGATAAGGTCTCTAAGTTTGGTGACAAAGCTGTTGAAGGGATTTTTCTTGGATATTCAGTCAATTCTCCGAACAAAAGAGTCTTTAACAAATCAACGAATCAGATTGAGGAACAGTTTGAAGTAAAATGTTTAAGGTATACGGAGCCTCCTCAAGGAACAGGTCCGGATTGGTTTTTCAATTATGGAAACCTCTTTAACTCTTTCAATATTCCAGAAGATGATGAAACGGAAGAGTTAGTTTCCATGCTACATGGACTTGATTTTTCTCAAGATACACCAGTTAGTAAACCATCCGACCCATCTCCTAATGCAACACCCGAACCACCACCAACTGATACTACACCAATACCAACACCCACACCACCATCAACAACACCTATTCCAACATCTACTTCTCGAGTTACACCTTCGAAAGATGCTCCTTCTACCTCTAAAACAGTGTATAACTACACCAAGGAGCTTCCTTATGATCCAAACATGCCGTCATTAGAGGAAGGAGGGGAGGATGAGGTAAGTGATGAGGGAGAGGAAGCAGAAAATATGAATTATTCTCATTTATTTTCTCAAAGAGATGAAGATGATGATGCTTCTCCGAATATTTCTGCAAATGAGGGAGATCTGAGTAACCTGGAACAGAATCTTGTGCCAGATCAAATTCCAGTGACTCGGATACATAAGGATCACCCCATTGATAATATCATTGGTGATCCTCATGCAAAGGTTCAAACAAGACATCAAGCGAAACAGACTGATACTGAACAACTTTCGGGTCTGGTGGCTAATGTTAATTCATGTTATCTTTCGCAGAATGAACCTAAGAAAGTTGAAGAGGCCTTAAAAGATCCATCCTGGATCGAGGCCATGCAAGAGGAACTACAACAATTTGAAAAGTTGCAAGTCTGGGAAGTAGTTCCATTACCCAAGGGTGCCCACTTGACTGGCACTCGGTGGGTTTTTCGTAATAAGATGGATGATAGGGGCGTTGTAATTCGTAATAAAGCACGTCTAGTAGTTCAAGGCTTCAGCCAAATTGAGGGGTTGGACTATGATGATGTATTTGCCCCTGTTGCTCGATTGGAATCCATACGCATTTTTCTGGCATACGCGTCCTTCAAGGGATTTCGCGTCAATCAACTTGATGTGAAAAGTGCGTTTCTGTATGGAGAGGTTGACAACGATGTGTACGTTAAGCAGCCTCCTGGTTTTGAAGACCCTGCGCATCCTGAATACGTTTGTAAATTGAACAAGGCGTTGTATGGTCTTCACCAAGCACCAAGACTTTGGTACGAGAGGCTAACTACACATCTGATTAAGCATGGTTTTGTGAGAGGGAACATCGATAGCACGCTATTTATTCTTCGTGAACAGTCAGAGGATAGGGAAGATATGCTACTTGTGCAGGTTTACGTGGACGATATTATCTTCGGGTCTACCAATGAGGCAATGTGTAAGAACTTTGAGAAAATCATGAAGTCTGAGTTTGAGATGAGCGCAATGGGGGAGCTCACTTTCTTTTTAGGTGTACAAGTTGAGCAGCTTGCAAAAGGTATTTATATACATCAGTCAAAATATGTCAATGACATGTTGACTAGGTATGACCTGCTCACTTGTAAAACCTATGGGACTCCCATCGAGCTTAATCACAATCTCAAACTTGCTGAGGAAGATGAAGATTGCAAGGAGAGGGACTATCGTTCAATGATAGGTTCTCTTATGTATTTGACTGCCTCAAGACCGGATATTGTATTTGCCGTGTCGATTTGCTCACGTTATCAGGCTAAACCAAAGGTGTCACATATGAAGGCAGTAAAGCGAATTTTTGGTTATCTCAGAGCTAGACCTACCCTTGGTCTTTGGTATTCAAATGAGAAGACTTTCGCTCTCACAGCCTATTCAGATTCGGATCATGGAGGTTGCAGTATCGATAAGAAGTCTACAACGGGTGGATGTCAATTTCTGGGATCGCGTTTGGTCTCGTGGCAGTGCAAGAAGCAAACTACAGTCTCTCTTTCTACAGCAGAGGCTGAGTATGTTGCTGCCGCTAGTTGCTGTGCCCAAGTTCTCTGGATTCAGCACCAATTACGCGATTACGGGTTACTTCTTACTATGACTCCCATTCACATAGATAACACTGCTGCTATTTCTATCACACGCAATCCCGTACAGCACTCTAAGACAAAACATATTGAACTTAGGTTCCACTTCATACGGGATTGCTATGAAAAACACTTGATAGACCTGGTCCACATAGACACCCTTAAACAAAATGCCGATCTATTCACAAAAGCCTTTTCACGTGCTCGATTTGATGAACTGGTCAACATGATCGGTTTAAGATTCTTTGGGTCTAAAAAGTAATCTGTGACTTGGATAGTTAACGTTATTTGCTTTTATGTGTGTTAAAAAAAAAAAAAAAAAAAAAAAAAAAATCGCAACAGCCACTCTTTGTACTCTTTAGTATTAAAGAAAACGCAAGGTTGCTACATTTTTAAAATAGACGTTGAAGTTGTGTCTGTAAACAACTTGGGATATGATAGTACATCGGGTGACATGCACAAAATGGAATTTTAAGGTTTATCTTGGATGTGTCAGTAGGTTTATCTGACACACTTAAAACAGTTTTTATCTAAATTATCTTCATCATACGATGTATTGGTAGGCATGGTACACACCGGTCTCTGAGGTATTAAGAAGTAATTTACATACATGTCTATGATCATGTGGTAAACACCTTGTGATGTACGACTCTAAGTCTTAATTCCTTAGCATAGCTTGACATACTTCTATTTTTGGATCGTATATCTGAGATCTTTTGGGGGAGTATGCTGATTGTTTCCTCTGTTGTACGTAAGTGCAGACCTGGTCTAAATTCAGCTTACTCTCAAAACTAAGCAAACGTGAGTCAATGCACTTGCAAAGTCTTAAATTTAAGATACTACACAAGGTCGCCACAAATTTGGTTTGACTGCGTTTAGTTTTGCTTATACCTGAATCAAGTTATGTTGCTCTGTTGTACGCAAGTACAGACCTGTCACCGCTGGCTTGATTCTTAAAATTGATTATCTTATATTCTTTCTAAATTTGGAAACTATGTTAATGTCTAAGTTATAGGGGTATATCTATGGTGGGAACCATGGTGAAATATTCATTTTAACAATAAAAGGTTAACTCACAGACACGGATGTAACATGTTTAGGTGGACAAACAATACCAATAATTGTCTTGAAGTAATTTTTATACAAGGTGTTTTAAATGTGCCAAGTAAATTTAAGGTGGACAAATATACTGATGATCGAAATAACACTTACTATTCCTAATAATTGCATGTTATTCCGATATGATCCCTAACCAGACTTAATCAACTCCGTCACCAAAAAGAATGTATTTAGTTTGGTTTTTATTGTTGTAATTTTGTTAAATTATATTTTATTCTTACTTTTAATTTTATTTTTTACCAAGTCACATTTACTGTCAAATTGAGTACTACGCAAAAGATCGATAAAATTTTAAATTTCGTTAAAAACTGTCGATATGCGTCACTTCATAAGTAACGCTCATAGTGACGCAAAAAAGTGACGCTTTAAGAGTCGTTCTAAGTGACGCTGATTAGGGTTTTGGTATAAATAGTCCGTATCCGGCACTTATTTCTACCACCAACACTATTCACTACGCGTCACTTCCACTACCCTTGCGTCACTTCTCTCGTCGCTGCGTCACTTCGACTGTTCGTGCTTTCCGATCGATCTACGGCTTTTTGTGTATTTTGCGTGCAATCGGCCTCCGTTACCTTGTTCATCTCACTTATACGCATCATTAGGTACCATTTTTATCTATTATAATTGCGTATTCATGATTTAATCGTCGATTGAAGTTTCGGGTTTTTAAGGTTTATGTAATCACGATTATTGGGGATCGTTTTGTTATTGTTTTGTGTTAATAAACGGTGTGTTTTACTCGCTTTCACTTGCCGCACCGTTTGGTTAACTCGTTTTCCAAAAACCCCAAATTTGGTTCGTCGTGATTCCCGGGCTTGAACAGTGACATGATGATCTTCATCGTTGCGTCACTTCAAGCGTCACTTCCTTAAGTGACGCTTAATGGTAATTTCACAGGTTAAGTGTCACTTCCACAAGTGACGCCTTTAAACGTCACTTTGCTGAGTGACGCCTTTATGCATCACTCCCACATCATACTTACCGAGTGACGCTTTGATCCGTCACTTCCTTAACTGACGCTGTCAGTGCCGCTTTAGCTGACCGTCACTTTTTAAATGACGCATACCCGTCACTTGTTAAGTACCGCTTGAATGATACATGTTGCGGCAACGTCACTTACACCAGTGACGCTTTCAATGCGTCACTTACCTTAAGTGACGCATCCTTCTGATTTCTGATTTTCATACGGCACTCCTTAAGTGTCGGATATGTTACGTGCGTCACTTCTTCAGTGACGCTATAATATCATATTTTTCGATTATGATTTTGAGCTTATTCTGTAACGATTTTTTGTGTTCTTGTCTGGTTTATAGTTACAGATGGAGAATCTTCAGGATTATTATCGTCGCACAAACACCAGGCACAAAATTGTTGCATTTTTGGAATCTACGCATAAGAACTCGTTGCCTTTTCGGCCGATGATCGAGTTTCTTAGACGTTCGAGGATTCATTACGCTATTACAGCTTCAGTACCAGTGTATATGAATCAAATCGAGGAGTTTTATGACCACGCATTTATCAGAACAGAGAACGACACTCCGAGGATTGTGTCCACTATGTTTGGTCGTGAGATTCAGATTACACAGGATTCAGTTCGCCGTGTTTTGCAGTTTGATGATGCAAACAATATGCCGACCGTTTTTGAGACCACTTTTATCTACGGGGGTCTTCAGAGATTGGGTTATCCGGCTGATCAGCTTACTGACTTTCGTAAACAGTATCTCTGTAGAGTTTGGAGATACTTAGCTCACATTGTAATTGTGTGTTAATCTCCGCGAAAAGGAGGATATGATGCTGCTAGTCACATGACTTTATCTCTGATGCTGGCGTTAGTTTATAACAAGCCGTATAACTTCAGCGGTTATATTTTCGGGAATATGGTTGATAATGTTCGAGCTGGAAAAGAAAAATGGCTGTTATATCCTCGTTTTGTTCAGCTGTTGTTAAATGATTTGAATTTGGGAATAGCTCCGGATCTAAGATCGTTACTATTTCCAACGCCCATGATGTTACGTGTTTTCAATGACTGTAAGCTGCCACCAAAAGATTCTCAGATCTTACCTGATCGTGAGTTATTTGGGCACATAGTAAACGAAAACTATGTTGCGCCGCCCGGGGATGGTTATGAGGATGTTGTTGCTCCTCCGGTCAATGATGCAGATTTAGTTGATGCTGCTGTAGCTCAAGATTTGGAGGATATTGAGCACATTGAAGAGGTTCCAGCTGAGGAATCTGATGGTGGTCTTACACCACCTGATTCTCCAGGTGATGTACCACCTCAGGATGCATTGGATGGTATACAGTTGGCTGATCCTCGACGCTTTAAGCGTATTTTGAGAAGGATTTCTGCGGGGCGTGTTCATGTACCGCCTAATCTTGGAAAGCGACCAGCTGGGTCTTCTCCGTCTTATGCTAATTTACCATTGAGAAGACGCCAGCGAACAGGAATTACTATTCAGGAACCTGGTCACCAAGATCAACAACAACAACAACAACCGCCGACTGCGATGCTTCAGCAGTTACTTGATCAGATAACTCAGATGAACAAGCGTTTTGATGATCAGGCTGCCGTGATTGAAGCTCAAGCTGCTCAAATAAAAGATTTGGAGATAAAAGCAGCTCATGTGCAGGAGTTGCAGCTAGAATTGAAAGATGTGCAGTCTAGGTTGTTAGAATTGGAAGCGGTTACTGTTGTTTCGGGGGAGGAAGGTCAGAGAACCTTAGAAACAAATGTAACCCCTCCCCCAGAATCCGAAAATGTAAATCCAGATTCTATTAATGAAAACATTGCTTTGGATTATTTCGTTGATGTTCCAGGACAACCGAGACCCATTTCGGTTGATTATTCGAATGTTAATCTCACATACATTCAGAGTTTGATAAATCCGGATGATGAAGAAGATAGATCAGTTGATCCGGATGATATAGAGATGGCTGCTGAGGTTCCAGGGTCAGACGAAGAATATTTGGTTAATCCTCATCAGGAACCGGCACCTGAGCGAGAATCGGAACCAGTTCAGAAACAACCGGCTCAACCGTATGATTTTGATGCACCGATCATTGAGTCCGATGATTCTGATGATGACCAAGAGCCTCAAACAGATACTACTCAGGAACAACCAACTGCTGAATCTGTTCCTGAACAAGCGCAACCGTCTACATCTTCAGAGCGCCCAATGTTTCGAAAGCTCAAGCCTGAATTGAAGATTTGCAAAACATATCAGGTTCGAGGTGATTTGACTGGATTAATCAGAAGTTGGAAGTTTGATGAAGTCAACTTTCTGATTCTTATCAAGCGAAGAGATGGAGTACAGTATTTTCGGCCAAGATTTAACTGTATCAGCACATTGCCGAAGGAGGAATTAAATCGTCTTGCTCAGCTGAACATCGTTAACCACACTGATGATTTTCGTGGTAATATGTTTCAGAAGATTCTCAGAAGAGATATTTACAGCAAGAAGTATTTGTGGGTTAGACCAGAGTTGGGAGTTCGTTATTCATACAAGAAAAAGTTGGATTCAAGAACTCAGCAACCGATTGTGAAGTATCATTATCCTCCAGCTGCTAGTCAGAAAACTGTGCCTTTGCAGTCATTACCACTTGATTTTCTGAAAAGATTACGATATTGGTGGTTTGACTCTGTTACTCAAGAAGCAGTCATTGAATATCTTTCGGTTGAAGATCCAGTGATTGAGAAGAGTAATTGGAGTTTATCTGCAAAGTATGGAAGAACTCTTCGTGTTTTTGATCCGATCAGCCTTATCAATTTGACGAAGAAAGATTTGAAAGCTCTTCACAAAAGTAAGATGGAGTATCATCGTTATGATCAAGAAGAAGCTTCAAAGTTCGAGAAGGTGGTCGAGATTTGTGTTCGAGTGGGTATTCATGCTAGTGGAGTATTTCCACCAGGTTGGGTTTAAACTGAAGATGTTTTTGAAGACCAAGCTGAAGACACGGGGGAGTTTGTTGATACATGTTTGTGTGTCTGTCAGTTGGTCTATTGAGTTGTAAGTGTCGTTAGTTAGTTTTATTAGAAAAGTCATTTTCTGTATTTGCGACACTTAAGTTTAGCATTAGGCGACACTTGCCTTAGTGACGCATAGCGACACTTAGGTAAGTGACGCATGAGGGCAGCGACATGCGACACTTCCCAAGTGACGCATGTCTGCCGATTTTGTTTTAGTATAAATTGAAACCTACGGGTTTTCGGCTAGGGTTGACGAAACCCTAGCACCATTTGTCGACAAAGCACTTCTGTAAACAGTTCCAATACGATTTACAAGCTAATATACTCGTTTACTTTGATTAATCATTGTTTTCGGTTTGAGTTTATTACTTGTTTGTGTAATTGATTGATTCCGCCAATCTATTACTATCGATCAACACTTAGATCCACATCCAGGGGGCACTTTCAATTACGGGTTAAGCTTCGATTATGAGCCTCATGGCAACGGTATAAACTACTTACTTACATTTGCGGGATTGCAAATACTGGTTTTACATTTGCTGGATTGCAAATACTGATTTTACGCCTATGGGCACTACTGATGAAATCTTGTGTTTCAAAACTGATATAACTTACAAACCTGTGAGATTCACCAACATTCGTGTTGACCTTTTAGCATGTATTCTCAGGTACTCACATGGAGTAGGATCTCTCCAGGACATAGCTAGAGTCGCATGATTTCAACTAAACTGCATTAACGGAGATTCTCAGCATTATCTTTTGTACATGTTGATTATGTAATAGAATCTCCCGCCATACGCGTGGACTCTAGGGGACTATTTTTGTATACGAAAACATTAAGTTTTCAAACATTATATCTATGGAATGTAACTAATTTACAAACGTTGCATATAGATGTCGTTTGCTTTATCTTTGTGCTGTGATATTTGATTAGTAGCACCCCAAACCTTGCTTCCGCCAAACGGTGAATTTGGGGGTGTTACAGATTGGTATCAGAGCCTAAGGTTATAGTGAACTAGGTTGCATTTAGTGGGCCTAGACTATGACCGTTAGGCAGTATTTCCTTATTAGGCATAACTGGTTCAGGAATTACAGCATACGACTTTAATTTAACATAGCCTGATCAACTATGTACAATTAAGGAAAGATGATGTGAGGTCTGAAATGGTTATGTTGAACATGAATGCGTTAGTTGACTCTAACCACGAGAGAACCGGACCATTACTTGATACGTGCTAGACACTAGGCTGGATATTATATACTTATATATATTAGCCTCGTCTTACTTACACTCTGCCACAGAAATGGCAAACACACCACCTAATCCGTCACACTCTCACTCACATGGGTCACGAAACCCACGAGTAGCCAGGAGGAACACAAGGTCACCTCGAACTAGCCCCTACTCTTTTCATAACTCTCAGAACTCGGCACATCTCACGGTGCCAGTGTTGACTACCCAACTCCGTCTTCAGGAGCAAAGGATCAAAAATCTCGAACGGGAACAACACCGAATGACCTACCTGCTTCGCCAAGCACTTGATCGCATATCCCAACTCCAGCGAGAACAAGAGGATACCAACCTTTCTGTAAGCATAATTCAGGATTCAATGACCGTTGAATTAGGTGCGGATGAACTCGTAAGAAACCGACTAGAGGAATGTGAACAGCGTTCACAGGAGACTGAGGATCACTCTCGAGCACTAGTACAACGACTGGCCTTGGTTGAAGACAACGCCAGGCAAACCAACAGACTAGCAGAAACCGTGGACCGCCTTGTCGCGTTGATGGAACAGATTAATCTGCATCAAGATTAGATCAGTCTGTAACTTGTAACCAGCTAACTACTTTATTAGGGCCTATGTAATTCAACCGGATGTAACAATTCCCGGCACTTTTGTACAACTAGTACTCTGTAATATGTTGGAAAAACTGTACCTTGTATTCAACTTGTTTATCTAAATGAAATATGATTGTCACTTCGTACTGCATCGTGTATCTCATTTACACTTGTGACATATCATCATTTCATGCAAATATCTTATTCCTCTTTCCTTGTTCTTTCTTGTTCAGCATCATGCCTCCTCGTCGACAGATCACCCTCAGTGAAGCCGAAATTGCGGGTCTGATTGCCCGTAGTGTGGCCCAAGCCCTAGCTACCCGGACATCAACTCCTGGTAGCGAAGATACAGCTACTAATGGACCACAACCCAAACCTTGTTCTTACAAAGACTTCCAGAACTGCAAACCACTGAACTTTGCAGGTACTGAGGGAGCTATCGGTCTAGTACGCTGGATCGAGAAAGTCAAATCTGTATTTCTTATCTGCAACTGTGCGGAGGGAGACAAGGTTAAGTTCTCTGTTAGTATTTTTACTGACACCGCACTCACCTGGTGGAACACATATGCCCAGACTGTGGGTGTTGCTAATGCATACAAACTCCCGTGGGAGGAGTTGAAGGAGATGTTGAGGGGCGAGTACTGCCCCAGGGATGAATTGAAACAGCTGGAATTAGAATTCTGGAACCACAACATGCAGGGTGATGACATCACCGGATACACCATCCGTTTCCACCAACTGGCACTTCTGTGCCCAACCATGGTCGATCCTGAGTACAAGAGGATCGAGAAATATGTTGATGGACTTCCCGAGAGACTCCAAGACCTGGTGACTTCATCCAAACCGGGTACTATTCAGAGCGCCATTCGTATGGCCCATGAGCTAATGGAAAATTCTGTCCGCCGTGGCACAACATCAACCCCATCTACAAACAACAAACGCAAATGGGAAGGAAACCCCAACTCATCCAACCAAATCACCAACAAAAAGCCTGAGTCTGTTAAGGCTTATTCATCGGGGACTTCAGAGAAGAAGGGGTACAGCGGGAACAGACCTTACGGTTCCAAATGCAATCGTCACCATGACGGTTCCTGCCCTTGCACCAACTGCAAACGGTTCGGGCACCTAGCCAAGGATTGCCGAACCAACATTCCTACCCCCAACACTAATGCACCAAAGGCCTGCTTTGGGTGAGGAAATCCAGGGCATTTCAAGAAAGATTGCCCAAAGCTGAAAAACAACAACAACCCTACTCGCGGTAGAGCATTTGTTATCAAGGCTGGGGAAGCCAGACAAGACCCGAATGTCATGACGGGTACGTTCCTTCTCAACGACCTTACTGCTTCCATATTATTTGATACTGGTGCCGATAGAAGTTTCATTACTGAGAAATTTAGCCCTTTACTTGATATAACTCCCACTGCCTTATATGTTAAATACATTGTAGAACTAGCTAACGGCAAACTGATTGAGACTGATAGCATCATACGCATACGTACACTTAACCTTAAGAACGAAACGTTTCCCATTGATTTAATCCCTGTCGAGATCGGCAGCTTCGATATTATTGTCGGTATGGATTGGTTATCCAAGCACCGAGCTGAAATCATCTGTCATGACAAACTCGTTCGCATACCTCTCGTCTCCGATGGAACCTTAGTCCTACAAGGAGAGACCGGCAGACGGAATCTGAATATCGTATCCTGCCTCAAAACTAGAAAATATCTACGAAAAGGGTATCAAGCCATCCTCGCACATGTAACGGAGAAGAAGTCGGAGGAGAAGCGACTTGAGGATGTTCCAATCGTGCGGGATTTTCCGGAAGTCTTTCCTGAAGACTTGCACGGACTTCCGCCACCTAGACAAATTGAATTTCAAATCGAACTTGTGCCAGGAGCTGCACCCGTGGCACGAGCCCCTTACCGTCTAGCACCATCCGAAATGCAGGAGTTGTCTAACCAACTGCAGGAACTCCTGGACAGAGGATTTATTCGACCAAGTTCCTCGCCTTGGGGAGCTCCGGTCTTATTCGTGAAAAAGAAAGATGGATCTTTCCGCATGTGTATCGATTACCGAGAGCTGAATAAGCTAACCATAAAGAATCGGTACCCGCTTCCTAGAATCGATGACCTATTTGACCAACTCCAGGGATCGAGTGTTTACTCAAAGATTGATCTACGGTCAGGTTATCATCAACTCCGAGTCCGCGACAATGATATTTCAAAGACAGCCTTCCGAACTCGTTACGGGCATTACGAATTCCAAGTAATGCCATTCGGTTTAACCAACGCACCGACCGTATTCATGGACCTTATGAATCGGGTGTGCAAACCGTATCTTGACAAATTCGTCATTGTGTTTATCGATGACATCCTGATTTACTCTCGCAATGAGCAGGAACATGCTCAACATTTGAAGACCATTCTAGGACTCCTTAGACACGAAGAGTTATATGCCAAATTCTCTTAGTGTGAGTTCTGGATTCGAACCGTTCAATTCCTCGGTCACGTGATAGACAACCAAGGAATTCATGTTGATCCCGCCAAGATTGAAGCAATCAAGGGCTGGGAGTCACCGACCACTCCAACCGAAGTGAGACAATTCTTAGGTCTTGCTGGTTATTACCGCCGATTCATTGAAAACTTTTCAAGAATAGTTGTTCCCTTAACAACACTGACTCAGAAAGATAAGAAGTTCGATTGGACCGATAAACAGGAGTCAGCTTTCCAGCTATTGAAACACAAACTTTGCAGTGCACCAATCTTGTCCTTACCCGAGGGAACTGATGACTTCGTAGTTTATTGCGACGCCTCAGACCAAGGACTTGGTTGCGTGTTGATGCAACGGGAAAAAGTCATTGCCTATGCCTCACGACAACTAAAAATCCACGAGAAAAACTATACGACCCACGACCTCGAATTAGGTGCCGTGGTCTTCGCGTTGAAAATCTGGAGACATTATTTCTACGGTACGAAAAGCACTATCTTTACCGATCACAAAAGTCTCCAACACATATTCGATCAAAAGGATCTAAACATAAGGCAACGCCGCTGGGTTGAGTTACTTAGTGACTACGACTGCGAGATCAAATAACATCCGGGCAAGGAGAACGTAGTTGCCGATGCCTTAAGCCGAAAAGAACGAGTGAAACCCCTTCGAGTCCGAGCACTTTCTATGACAATTCGTAACGAGCTCCCTGCTCAAATCCTTACCGCTCAACTTGAAGCACTCAGCGATGAAAACCTGAAAAATGAAGCCCTACGAGGCTTGGATAAACGATTCGAAACCAAACCCGATGGGACTCGATATTTCTCTAACCGGGTGTGGTTACCCAAATTCGGAAACTTGCGAGATTTGGTGATGGCTGAAGCTCACAAATCTCGATACTCTATACATCCTGGTTCTGACAAGATGTATCACGACGTCAAAGGGTTGTATTGGTGGCCTAACATGAAAGCTGACATCGCCAAGTACGTCAGTAAATGCCTAACCTGTTCCAAAGTCAAGGCCGAACACCAAAGACCCTCGGGATTGCTCCAACAACCTGAAATTCCTCAATGGAAATGGGAACAAATCACCATGGACTTCATTACCAAACTACCAAAAACTTCGAGTGGTTGCGATACCATTTGGGTGATCATGGACCGTCTCACGAAATCTGCTCATTTTCTGGCCATCAAGGAAACCGACAAGATGGAGCGTCTGACTCGCATCTACGTCAAAGAAATCATCTCGCGACACGGTGTACCTATCTCGATCATCTCGGATAGGGACAGCCGTTTTACTTCTAACTTTTGGCAATCACTACAGAAATCTCTTGGTACTCGTCTGGATATGAGTACTGCTTATCACCCGCAAACCGATGGCCAAAGCGAGCGAACAATTCAAACACTGGAGGATATGCTACGAGCCTGCGTAGTTGACTTCGGTACTTCTTGGGAAAATCACTTACCGTTGTGCGAGTTCTCGTACAACAACAGTTACCATACTAGCATTAAGGCTGCACCCTTCGAGGCACTCTACGGGCGTAAGTGCCGATCGCCCATCTGTTGGACTGAGTTAGGAGATTCCCAACTCACGGGTCCAGAAATCGTTCACGAAACTACTGAGAAAATCGTTGGTATTCAAAACCGGCTGAAAGCCGCACGTGATCGTCAGAAAAGCTATGCTGACGTGAGACGCAAACACCTTGAGTTCCAGGTAGGGGACAAGGTACTTCTCAAAGTGGCACCGTGGAAGGGTGTCATTCGATTCGGAAAACGAGGCAAACTAAACCCTAGATACATCGGACCATTCGAAATCCTCGAAAGGATTGGTCCAGTGGCATATCGCCTACAACTTCCTGCTGAGCTTAGCAGCGTTCACAACACATTCCACATTTCTAACTTGAAGAAATGTCTGTCTGACGAGACACTGATTATACCGCTCGATGAAATCCAAATCGATGATAAACTTCATTTTGTCGAGGAACCTATGGAAATCATGGACCGCGAGGTCAAACGATTGAAACAGAGTCGTATTCCCATCGTAAAAGTCAGGTGGAATTCTAGACGTGGTCCTGAATTCACCTGGGAACGGGAAGACCAAATGCGACAGAAATACCCACATCTCTTCCCAGACAACGCACCGTCCGTACACTCGAGCTAATTTCGGGACGAAATTTCTTTAACAAGGGGAGAATGTAACACCTGCCTAATTAGGATAATTAATTATGCCTAATTATTTGTAACTAGTTGTAATTAGTATGTAATAGGACTAATTACAGACTCTATTTGTATATATATGGTGATTTATATATATGTGTGTATACGCGATTTGGATGAATCGTTCGAATTAACCGGACGGAGTCCGACACAGTTTACTTGGACGTTGGTGACTAAAATTAACTTAAATAATGGGAATGTATTTTATTACATAAAATACGCAATTGAACGAACATTATTTATATATTATCGCGACGACATTTTAAATAATGCAACAAAACGTATTAAACGCGAGTTAATAATTTAAATACTTTGACAAATGTTTTTATTATTAATTTCAAGGTATTTTTATATAAATACTCCAGTTACATTTTAAAAATGTAAACGTTTGGTTAAATATTAAAAACGAGTGATTAAACGATTAGGACACGGAGTCGACACTGTGTTTTGGGGAGTATTTTCCCCTCCTCCCTTTTTGGATCAGCCACCAACCCAACCCCCCACCCCAAATCCCTCTTTCATTTTCCTTATCACCAAAACACACACAAACCAAAAACCCTCTCATCAAATTACTACAAAATTCGGACCTACAAACCGACCCACGAAATTTACATATTCGGAATCACCATCACGAGTGGAGCAAGAATATCAAGACCGTTTTCATCATTTCATCCTCGATCTAACTCGATTTGCAAAAGTAAGAAATTTCTAAAATCTTAGATCTATTCCATTTGGTGTAATGTTTTGATGTTTTGACATGTAGACAAAATAGATATAACCTAAACCATGAAGAAAACACGATTTTTCAGCTCAAAATTTCGTTAGATTTGCGTTTTTGGTCGGAAAATCTCGAACTCCGAAAGTTTCTGGGTTGATGTTCATACGTGCGACACAAGCCTTATGTCGCATACTATGTCGCATAAACCCATTTGTGTCGCATCTTGTGTCGTACCAAATCTTGAGTGTCGTAACCTTTGCGACACAATATTGTGTCGCACTCTATGTCGCATATTATGTCGTATTTTTATACGACACAACCCTTATGTCGCTATTGAATTAGCATCGCAAGCTTTTGCGACACAACCACTGTGTCGCAGAACTCTTATGTCGCATCCTTCATGCGACACAACATTTTAGCTAGTAGCAAAGTCAAATTTTACTGTAGCAATTCACTGTAGCAATTTACTGTAGCAAAGTCAACATTTTAGAATTTTTATTACAAACCGTCACCAACGGGCCAAACATGTTTTCCAACAAACAAACAATTACAGACATACGGACAAACATTGGATATACTAGTTGTGTACAACTAAACGAAACGTCTCGCGAGACACATACTTACATAACTTCATATGATTAGGCATTTGAAGGTTACGGGTTCGGAGAACCTACTTGCTATACTTACTACTTGCGAATTGCAACTGATTACTACAGGACTCAGGTGAGTCTTACGGCCCCACTTTTTACTATTTTATCTGATTGGGGGAGAAACATGCTACTACTTTTCTTGAACACAAGTACTAAACTGTTTACTATACCAAATGGAATTTCATGAGTTGTTTACTATTTACAGAAGTCTCTCCATCATATATCGTTAGTTATGGACTTAAGCGCGAACACTAGTTAATGGATCCATTAGGGAAATGACCCTCCCCGCCCGGGGCAGTAGCGCTGCCACGTACTGATTTACACGTAGAAACGGGTGACTAATTATTCGTTACTGATGCTTGCTCAATTACGAGCATGTCACGGGAGCAAACTTATTAATTACGGGTTAAGCTTCGATTATGAGCCTCATGGCAACGGTATAAACTAGTTACTTACATTTGCGGGATTGCAAATACTGGTTTTACATTTGCTGGATTGCAAATACTGATTTTACGCCTATGGGCACTACTGATGAAATCTTGTGTTTCAAAACTGATATAACTTACAAACCTGTGAGATTCCCCAACATTCGTGTTGACCTTTTAGCATGTATTCTCAGGTACTCACATGGAGTAGGATCTCTCCAGGACATAGTTAGAGTCGCATGATTTCAACTAAACTGCATTAACGGAGATTCTCAGCATTATCTTTTGTACATGTTGATTATGTAATAGAATCTCCCGCCATACGCGTGGACTCTAGGGGACTATTTTTGTATACGAAAACATTAAATTTTCAAACATTATATCTATGGAATGTAACTAATTTACAAACGTTGCATATAGATGTCGTTTGCTTTATCTTTGTGCTGTTATATTTGATTATTAGCACCCCAAACCTTGCTTCCGCCAAACGGTGAATTTGGGGGTGTTACAGCTGCATAGGCTGGAGGAAAAATTCTGGCACCTGGCGGTGCAGGGAAATGATGTTGCTGAATATACCACCAAATTCCAGCAGTTTGCTTTACTATGCCCGAGTTTAGTTGAACCGGAAAGTAAGGGCATTAAGAGATACATTCGCGGACTCCCTGAGAACATCCAGGGAAATGTCGCCTCATCCAAACCAACCACCACTGAAAGTGCCATTCGATAAGCCCACGAACTCATGGCCCTAGTTGTTAGCCGTGGGACTTCCAACACTTCATCCTCTAACAACAACAAACGCAAATCCATTGAACACCACCACAACTCAAACAAGAAAAACAACACCATCCAAGTCTACACCACCAACTCTGAATCCAACCGCAGCTACACCGGGGACAGGCCTTATTGTCCCAAGTGTAACTATCACCACTTTGGTCAGTGCAATACCCCTTGCAACAACTGCAGGAGGTACGGGCATTCGACTAAGGATTGCCGAGACCCTAGATCCAACAACAACCCTTCTGACAAAAATGCCCGACAACCTAAGTCCTGCTATGAATGTGGGAATCCAGGACACTTTAGGGATACGTGCCCAAAATTGAAGAATAAGGGCAACAACAACAACAACCACCGCAACAACAACAACAACGTCAAAAGTAGCGCCTTCGTGATCAACTCAGGGGACGCCCGTCAGGACCCGAATGTGGTCACGGGTATGTTCCTCCTCAACAATTTAACTGCTTCTATTCTGTTTGATACTGGTGCCGATAGAAGTTTTATTTCCGATGAATTTTGCCCTCTACTTGACATCACACCTGTTGCTTTAGACTTTAAGTACACCGTAGAGCTAGCAAATGGCAAATTGATAGAAACCAATAGTGTGATACCTAATTGCACTTTAAATCTAGCTGACGAAATCTTCTCCATAGATCTTATGCCTGTTGAGATAGGGAGTTTCGATGTCATCGTAGGCATGGACTGGTTATCCAAACATCGCGCCGAAATCATTTGCTATGACAAAATTTTTCGCATACCTCTCGCCGTCGGTAGAACCTTGGTCATACAGGGGGAGACCGGTGGGACGAGGCTTAACATCATATCTTGCCTAAAAACCCGGAAATTTCTGAGAAAGGGTTATCCAGCAATCCTCGCGCACATCATGGAGAAAAAGTCGGACGAGAAGCGACTTGAGGATGTTCCAATTGTTCGAGACTTTCCAGAAGTCTTTCCCGAAGAACTACCTGGCCTACCACCACCAAGACAGGTTGAGTTCTCAATCGACCTTGTACCAGGTGCTGCGCCTGTGGCCCGAGCACCATACCGTTTTGCTCCATCCAAACTTCAGGAGTTGTCCACCCAATTACAGGAACTCCTGGAACGAGGATTTATCAGGCCGAGTTCTTCACCTTGGGGAGCTCCGGTCCTATTTGTCAAGAAGAAAGACGGTTCTTTTCGAATGAATATCGACTACCGAGAGTTGAACAAGTTAACTGTCAAGAACTGGTATCCACTCCCTCGAATCGATGACCTATTCGACCAACTTCAGGGTTCAAGTGTCTACTCAAAAATCGATCTGCGATCAGGATACCATCAGTTACGAGTTCGCGACATCGATATTCCAAAAACTGCTTTCAGAACTCGTTACGGGCACTACGAATTCCAAGTGATGCCCTTCGGTCTAACCAACACACCGGCTGTGTTCATGGGCCTCATGAACCGGGTGTGTAAACCTTACCTCGACAAGTTTGTCATTGTCTTTATCGATGACATACTCATTTACTCGCGCAACGAGCAAGAACATGCGCAACACCTCAAAACCATCCTTAAACTACTTAGACACGAGGAGCTCTATGCCAAATTCTCTAAGTGTGAGTTCTGGATTCAAACCGTTCAATTTCTTGGTCACGTGATCGACAGTTAGGGGATTCACGTTGACCCATCAAAAATCGAGGCTATCAAAGACTGGCAAGCACCCACCACTGCAACTGAAGTACGTCAATTCTTGGGTCTTGCTGGGTACTATCGGCGATTCATCGAAAATTTCTCCAAAATAGCTCAACCACTCACAGTACTGACTCAGAAGGACAAAAGGTTCGATTGGACCGATAAACAAGAGTCAGCGTTCCAACTTCTGAAACAAAAGCTTTGCAGTGCTCCAATTCTATCCTTACCCGAAGGCACCGATGACTTCGTGGTATACTGCGATGCTTCTCATCAAGGTCTCGGTTGCGTGCTTATGCAACGAGACAAAGTCATAGCTTATGCTTCCCGATAGCTCAAGATTCATGAAAAGAATTACACCACCCACGACCTCGAGTTAGGAGCCGTCGTTTTCGCTCTCAAAATCTGGAGACATTATCTCTATGGCACCAGGTGCACAATCTTTACAGACCACAAAAGTCTCCAACACATATTCGATCAGAAGGATCTCAACATGAGGCAACGTCGATGGGTCGAGTTGCTTACTGATTACGACTGCGAGCTCAAATATCATCCAGGCAAAGCAAATGTTGTTGCTGATGCCCTCAGTCGGAAAGAGCGAGTTAAACCACTTCGGGTTCGAGCCCTCAGTATGACCATTCACAACAATTTAAACATTCAAATTCTCACTGCTCAACTCGAAGCCTTAAAACCCGAAAATGTCAAAGATGAAGCCTTGCGGGGCATGGATAAACAATTCGAAGTCAAACCTAACGGGATTAGGTATTTCTCAAACAGAATCTGGTTGCCTAAATTTGGGAACCTACGAGACTTGGTGATGGATGAAGCTCACAAGTCAAAGTATTCTATCCATCCGGGATCCGATAAAATGTACCACGGTATCAAGGACTTCTACTGGTGGCCGAACATAAAAGCTGAAATCGCCACCTATGTCAACAAGTGCCTTACTTGCTCCAAGGTCAAAATCGAATATCAAAAACCTTCTGGTTTACTTCAACAACCCGATCTTCCTGAATGGAAATGGGAACAAATTGCCATGGACTTCATAACCAAACTACCCAAGTCAGCGAACGGTTGCGATACCATTTGGGTGATCGTGGATCGTCTCACAAAGTCTGCTCATTTCCTGGCAATTAAGGAATCCGACAAAATGGAACGCCTCACCAGAATCTATCTAAAGGAAATCGTGACCAAACACGGTGTTCCAATCTCAATTATCTCCGATAGGGATAGTCGTTTCACTTCACAATTTTGGCAATCACTTCAAAAATCCCTGGGTACTCGACTTGATATGAGTACCGCATATCATCCTCAAACCGACGGCCAAAGTGAACGAACAATTCAAACACTAGAAGACATGCTACGGGCCTGCGTAGTAGACTTCGGTGTAAACTGGGAAAAACACCTACCATTGTGCGAGTTCTCGTACAACAACAGTTATCATACCAGCATTAAGGCTGCACCATTCGAGGCACTGTACGGTCGTAAGTGCCGGTCACCTATCTGTTGGACCGAAGTTGGGGATAGCCAACTCACAGGTCAAGAAATCATTCACGAGACGACCGAGAGAATTGTCGAAATTCAAAATAAACTCAAGGCCGCGCGTGATCGTCAGAAAAGTTATGCTGACGTGAGACGCAAACCACTCGAGTTCCAAGTTGGGGATCGAGTACTACTCAAAGTATCGCCTTGGAAAGGCGTAATCCGATTTGGCAAACGAGGGAAGTTGAATCCCAGATACATTGGACCATTCGAGATCCTCGAAAGGATTGGTCCAGTGGCTTATCGATTGCAGCTGTCATCCGAACTCAGCAGCGTGCATCCCACATTTCATGTTTCAAATCTAAAGAAGTGTCTGTCTGATGAGACACTTATCATTCCACTCGATGAAATTCGAGTTGACGAGAAACTTCACTTTGTTGAGGAACCCGCCGAAATCATGGACCGTGAGGTCAAACAACTTAAACAAAGTCGTATTCCCATCGTCAAAGTTAGGTGGAATTCGCGGCGCGGTCCGGAATTCACCTGGGAACGGGAAGACCAGATGCGACTCAAGTATCCTCAACTCTTCACTGACTCAACATCAAACACGACTTCAACATAAATTTCGGGACGAAATTCTTCTAACAGGGGGAGAATGTGACACCCGTCAAATTAGGACTAGAATTTAGTGCCTAATCAAGTTTTAATACATGTAATTAGTTCTGTGTTAGGCTAATTAATGTATCAATTATTATATATATTGTTGAATATATATATCTACACAATTATGCGGTTTGTTTAAATCGTACAAGTTTCAAATCGAATGTGTTTCGATTCAATTAAATACGGACGTTGGTGATGCAATTATCAATTATGTGGAATAATTTAATTTCACAAATAACTACTTTATATTATGTCGATAATAAAATAAACACATGCGTTCGGTTTAAAACGTTACCGAACTCTACAAAAATTCGACCAACCGACAAAACAAAAAGAAGTTATATTTATAACGTAAACACGAGGTATTTTATAAAATACTTCAACCAAAATTTTGGACAACTATTTATATTTCAAAACGTATATTTGGAAGTTAACTAATAATAATTTAAACGTTCAAACGATCGGGAAAACGAACACCGCATGGAGCACAGTGCGTAGACTGGAAAGGGTGGAAATTTCAACCAAAATCACCTCCCATCTCCTCTTTTTTTCATTTTTCATTTCTCTTTCTCTCTCTTTCTTTCTTTTTCTCTCAATTTCAAACCACCACCTCACCATCAAAATCACAAAATAAATACACTAAACGACTTCAAATCACCATACTCGTTTGGAGAAAAACGTTCCTCTCATCACGATCTACACTTTCATCTTTTCGGATTTTTGATCCGACACTTTGTAAGTTTCCGACAAATCCCGACATCTCTCGATTTTACTTACTTTTCATATATTATTGTTTGTATAAGCTTAATATGTCCATAAAAGGGTTGGGTAAAAATATTGGACCGATCGGAAACTCGAAAACTCGATTTTGGCTCATTTTCCGGCGAACAGTCTGAAGTGTCGCTAGTGTGCCAAAAACAGTACTAGCGACACTAGCTTAGTGTCGCTATGTCTGATTGTCGCCCTTATAGCGACACTACTTAAGTGCCGCTAAAACACTCATACCGTCACTTCTATAGTGACGCAATCCTATAACTATCAGCAGAAACATGCGACACTTCACAAGTGTCGCTATCATCAGTAGAAACCCATAACTTTCAGTAGAAACGAATGACGTCAGGTTACTACTGATGACGTCACCCGAACCTCATACCGTCACTTCGGTAGTGACACATATACTACACCGACACTACTTAACGCCACTTCCCTAGTGCCGTCCTCTATGTTAACCGACACTACTTAACGACACTTCCTTAGTGCCGCCATACTATTTTACCCGACACTTCGTTAGTGTCGCTATACCACACGTCACTCCTTAAGTGACGCCCAAATTCTGGAAATCTCTATTTTATACGACACTCCATAAGTGTCGCCACCTTTTGGACCCGTCACTTCTTAAGTGACGCATGCTATGATACACGACACTACCCTAGTGACGCTATCCTTTCAAATCCGACACTCCAACCGACACTTCCTAAGTGTCGCATGAATTGACTTAGTGACGCTATTAAGTGACGCATAAAACAGCAGGTTTTCCAACTATTTTTACACCAAGTGTCGAGATTATACAACTTCAAATGCTTATGCAATACGACTTTTAGAACACAATGGGACTTATACTTCAAGTGTAACACTTCAAAAACAAGACGATAACAACAACACTTTTATTTCAACTAATCACCAACGGGCCGTACACGTTTTCAAAACATACTTCAAAGATCAAACAAGTCGTTGTAACTTGTATCAATTTAATCAAACAAGTCGAAGTAACTTGTAACAATACAATCAACCAAATTGGGGTAATTTGGACATCAAGTTAAACAAACAATTTAAATGGTAGTCTTTCGAGATACCGGTACAATTAATAACAATTCAAGTGTCGTGGACACATTCAGGTTTCAAGTCTTTGGACATCAATTCACCGCTAATTACTTCAAGTTTATTAAATTAAACACTTCAAGACTCAGGTGAGTTTCATAGCCCCATTTTCACTATTTTACAACTAGGGGTGTGATAATACTGCTCTGTTTTGTTTTACAAGTAGAACGCAAGTGCCAACTTTCAAATACTACATGAGTTTCAAGCTAATCAATTTAAAGTCCTCCATAGCATAGTCTCTAATATTTTAGCGTGAATGTTAGTATATGATATCATATGGGATTGACAATCCTCATCCGGGTTAGCACGCACTAACCGGTCAAACGGATGTATTAGCATTTGGGAAGACGAGTGTGGATTAGACACTCGTAGGAGGCATTTCAAGTTAGGTTTCCTTAATTGGGCCTGACAAATCAAGTTAAGCTCAGACTATGTGCTCATGGATTGTATAACTTTTATTTTGCTTAATTGCATTTTAAATTCAATATAAATCTTGCGGTTCTGACAACTATACATTGACATACAAACCTGTGAGCTAACCAGGGTTTTCGCTGACCCATTTTAGTATTTATCACAGGTACCCAGCAGTAGGTTGGCTGCACAAGCAGGGATTTATTAGCTCGAGTCAGCATACATACAACTAGAGATTTGATTGCATTATTATATTTTGTAAAAGTAATTATGCTATGTAATCTCTCAATTTCAGGAACCGAGCTAATGTAACATTATTTTGATGTAAACATTTACTTTATTTATGAAAGTTTAAAACGACGCATATAGTGGTCGTTCATTATATCTTATGTGCTTTGTATATTGATTAGTGACACCCAAATCGAGCTTCCGCAAATCAATCATATTTGGGGGTGTCACAGATAATGAATTAGATCAATTAACACTTGGAAATTATATAAGGTAATTAATAATAAATTTAAATGTTTGGTGATTATTCACAATGCATTAGAATTTAAAATTAATTATTATTTGTTAAGTTGGTTATAAGACTTAAGAGATTTTGGATTGATTCAGGGTAATCAATAAAAGATTTTATAAGTTATATGTAAATTGCGTTTATATTTTATATTTTAGGTTAATACATACAAAAGAATTAATAAAGAAATTCTTAGATTGGTTCAGGGAAATCAATGTAGAATTTGAATTATTGATATATTTGTATTTACATTTTTCTCTAGGAATGGAAATGCTAGATCTATCAGATTCAGAAGATGATATTTTTGATGAGATAGATGAAGAGATTGATTATGATATTGAAGAAGGAGAGTTCAAACTTCCTGAAGATTGGACTGCAGTATTTGAATCTGTGATAGATGAAGGTGTTGATCTGGATGCAAATGTAGATGAACATGTTGTGAATCCATCAACAACTGAATTTGTTTTTGTAAATGAACAAGGAGAATCAGTTATTGATTTAGAAGCTTTTGAGAATGCTTCTGAAGATTCAGATACTGAAGTTGAAGAAATAGAGGACAAATACAAACATATGGTTGGTAATCCTATGTTTATCCAAGAAATGCTAAAGAAGAAAAAGGAAAATAAGCCACGCATTTTGAAAGAAGTTGATATTACTGGAAAGCATGTACTTAAAACTGGCATTATTGGATGGTATTATGACTCTGACCTGAAGCTCTTCGCGATCAAAAGGTTTGACGGGGTTCAATATTTTGAGAAGAAGCTTGCAGTGTTTAGTTCGTTGCCTCGATATGAGATTCGAGACTTGGTTAGATTAGATATGATAAATCCAAGTGATGATGACTATGCTAAGTATGTTGAGCGTATCATTAGGACTGAAGGATTATCTATGAAGTTCTCGAAGATTAAGCCAAGGAAAGGAAAAACGATAAAGCTGAACGAACTCAGTCAGAGGACAGGAAGAAGAAGAAGGAAGAAGGTTTATCCAGTGGTCAACTGTATTAAGCAAATACCTATGAAGACTATGCCTCAGAATATTTTGGGAAAGTTGAAATATTGGGGGGTAGATGCTGGAACAGGGGAAGCCTTTATGATTGAAGCTGATGATGATTATCCTGATGGCGAAAAAGAGATTCTTCGTGTATATGATCACAGACACCTGATGAACTTATCAAAGGAAGATCTGATTATGTTGTACAAGAACAAGATCAAATCTACTATTGGTTGGGGTGATTTAGCACGAGATTATCACAGGATGGTTAAAACATGCATCAAGCTTAAATTTTTTGCAGGAAGTAAGATTTACTCTTGAAAATCAAAGACGGCGTGAAGATAAAGACGCTAGAGCTATTGTCAAGGGGGAGTCTGTTGAGACATAGATTGTGACAACAAATCGAGCTTGAAATAGGACTGGTGTAATTATTATTATGTTTGTACATTGGTTTAGATTTGTAAATAAATATTTGTTTTGTTAGTAATATTCGTTAAACATATTATTTTGTTAAGTTAGACGAATTATTAAATACGAAATAAATATATACGTTTTGTGCAAGGCGAGTTGAGATCTCAAGTCGCAGCGAGGTGAGATGAGAACTGAACTCTCGTAACATTAGTCTGGCGAGCCGAGCTCAGTATTGGGCTTGGGCTGCGAGTTGGACCGAACTCGCTGGCCCATGCGAGCCGAGACAAGCTGATCGTATATAATGTTTTTCATTCTTGAAAAACATAACTTTTGGCATTCGACTCTCAACCTACGAACTCAAGGTTTTCCAGAGAAAACTTATACCTAACGGCTAGGCTTTGACGTTTTATCGTTTAAAGTTAAGCTTTAATATACGCAATTACGAACTTACTCGTTATTAGTAAGATAACACCGTATTGAGGGATTCCGCACCTTAATACTACAGATAACGAAGTTATCGATCCTAAGAACTAGGGACTTACACAATACCCCCACCACCCCTCACTTTTCTCTTTCATTTTCACTTAAACACACACACACAAACCCTAAACTCTCTCTCAAATCCCCATCAAATTTTGGATCTACGAACAAACCAAAAAAAGTTATATTTTCGGAATCACCATCAAGCAAAGAACAAGATTAACAAAAGCATCATCATCATTTTTGGCCTCCTCTAGCTTCGATTTGCATTTGTAAGAAAATTTCTAAAAACTTAGATTTACTAATTTTGATGTTATATTTTGATGTTAGATTGTGTACACAACTTGGTTATGACTAAATAAAGGATTAGAACACGATTTTACAGCCTAAAAATGTGTTAGATTTGTGATTTGAGTCGGAAAAGCGCGTCAGTCGCTGGGTTCTGGGTTGGTGTTCATCTTTGCGACGTAGTGGCCTACGTCGCACACAAATTTCAACGTCGCATATAGCGACGCAAGCCTTTATGTTGCATTAACTTACTGATGTCGCACATAGCGACGCAAACATTAACGTCGCAAACCGAACCAACGTCGCTTTAGCGACGTAACACCCTACGTCGCATTGAATTACGAAGGTCGCATAATGCGACGTACACGCCCACGTCGCACCTTACGTCGCACGCCACGTCGCATGCTACGTCGCATAAAATAGATTCTTGAAAAACCAGAATTCTTAAGAGATTTTCACTAAAACAAGGTAGTAAATATGAATTTTTCCCTCCGAGCTGACTTGGCAGCTCGACCCCGACCAGGGGCTCTGCCCCTTGGACCCCGCCAAGGGGTTGCCACCCCTTGGAACCCCGCAACCAGGGGCGCTGCCCCCTTGACCCCCGTCGTTCCATTACAAAATGTTTCAAACACAATCATAATGCTTTGAAATTACAAATACCAACCGTCACCAACGGACCAAACATGTTTTCTAAAGACAAACGATTACGAACCCTCAAACAAACATCGGGCATACTAGTTGTGTACAACAATTCTAGGTGGTATTGCGAGACATCTACTTACATGACCTTATGTGTTTAGGCATTTGAAGGATTACGGGTTCGGAGAACCTACGGATTGATATTACTTACTCGTTTATTGTATAAACGTAACTTGCAAAGGCTCAGGTGAGTCTTACAGCCCCACTTTTACTGGTTTACATACGGGGTGAGATACATTGCTTACTTTTCTTGAACACAAGTACGAAACTACTCATTTTACTATACGGGATTGCATGAGTACTTACTTTTACAGAAGTCTCTCCATCATATATCATTAGTTATGGACTTAAGCGCGAACACTAGTTAATGGATCCATTAGGGAAATGACCCTCCCCGCCCGGGGTAGTAGCGCTACCACGAACCGTACTGTATAAACGAGCGACTATTATTCGTTACTTATGCTTGCTCAGTTAAGAGCATGCCACGGGAGCAAATTATTACTTACGGGTTAAGCTTCGATTATGAGCCTCATGGCAACGGTATAACTTACTTACTTTACATTTGCTGGATTTGCAAATACTTGATTTATGCCTGCGGGCACTACTGATGAAATCTTGTGTTCAAAAACTGATATTACTTACCAACCTGTGAGATTCACCAACATTCGTGTTGACATTTTAGCATGTATTCTCAGGTACCCAGACGGAGTAGGATTACTCCAGGACATAGCTAGAGTCGCATGATTTCAACTACATTGCATTAACGGAGATTATCAGCATTATCTTTTGTACATTTTGATTATGTAATAGAATCTCCCGCTACACGCGTGGACTCTAGGGAACTACATTTTGTATACGAAAACATTTAGTTTTCGAACATTTATTTCATATGAAATCGTTTTACAACGTCTCATTTAGAGGTCGTTTGCTGTATATCTTGTGCTTTGTATATTGATTAGTAACACCCAAGTATGCTTCCGCAAATCATTAATTTGGGGGTGTTACAGACCGTCCAGTAAAATCTCCACTGAAGAGAACATTAGGGACAATGTTCCTCTAAGTGTGGGATAGCGGTATAGAATACCTTAGATAGATTTTTGTGTCCAAATAGCAACTTAGAAAATGTTCCTCACTTTAAAATTTGATCAAAATTTTTCAAAATTTTTGCGTAAAACAAAGAAAAGCATGAGCTAAACTTCGACAGTAGATAGCTACTCATTCAGTTAGCTCTGCTTTTTCTTTGAATTTTAATATTTCCAAGAGGGACCATTTTGAATATGAGTAAGTTATTTTGGAAAGAAGTGTAAATAAGGTAGGAATTTCTAAAATTAAGAAATGATAATCTTAGGGCAGCGCATGACTAAGCACATACAACCCATATTTATTGCAGTGAGGTATCTTGAGCCTATAAAGCATTCATTTTAAATGCTTCACTATTCATTTGTTGTGTGTGCCGATGTATGCATTTCTGAATTAGAAATTGCTCCTGGTATGCATTTCGAGACCATATTGGTGAGTACCGTACGCGGTATAGGTGCAATTAGATGACCTTGACATTCCCTAGGAAATAAACCCATTTTCTCATATCTCTTCAAGCCTAACCCTACCGATACTCATTTTTAGTGTCGATGATCCGCCTAGTAAACCCTGTTGAGCCTTAACCTTTTCGTTTCTTGAAAACCCGTTATTAAAACCCCATCCACCTCCATACCCACCAAAATATTATCTTGAAATTTTTAAATTTTTGAAAAATGCTATTTAGGTATTCTTTTCGCTTTCACTCAAAAATCACAAATTCCGTGTTTTACTTAAAATATCTCGTGTGCGTTTCCATTATCAAAATCTCAAAAAGATCGAGAAAGTCTAAAGGTGTGAAAAATTGACACCAAGTAAAACTCGAAATATCAAAATATTGAAAAATGAAAGTAAGAAAGGATCTCAAAAGGAAGTAAGAAAGATAAAAATAAAAATCCCTTAGAAATTCCTTGGCAAAGAAATTCTAAGCCAAAAATAGAAATAAAGCTAAGTGCTTCAAATCTCTCGAAAACTCCGATCTATGAAAAATATATATTCCGTGTGTTTTCAAAAAGATAGAAGTCAAAATAGCTATCTTTTCCTCCTTGTCGTTATCCGTTTTCCGTTTTCATTAAAAACGTATCTAAATAAAATTTTTCTTATGTTTAAAAGTTCTAAGATAAGCATAACCCTTTAAACCTAAAAATACCCACGATCCATACCCTTAACCCTCACTTCACACTACAACCCGATGAATGTCTTGGGATAATTAGCACTGTCCTTACCTAAGTGGTGGAGATTTGATTCTCGATCAAGCCTATGACGATGAATGCTGCATGACTGGCTTTTGAGCGATTTCGTTTGTTTAGAATGATAGGAAACCCGATACACTTTTGAGTGAATTGAGTGACCATCTGGTGAGATTGCCTAAGTCATGTGTATGCCAAAGATCACGAGAATCAGAAGCATGCCCAAAGATATTCATTTCTTATTTCTGGAACAATTATTTTATTTATCTCAATTTTCTGAAATAGGTTACTTGTATGAAGGATGGTTGTTCTTAGAAATATTTTAATTCGCAAAAATCGGACTTAAAACATCTTTTTAACTGAGGATAGTTGAAGTATTGCTTGAGGACAAGCAACGTCTAAGTGTGGGATATTTGATTGAACGTAAAAAGTCACGTTTTTGCGTACATAATTCCCACCTTTTTAGCCCCAAAATGGATGAAAACATTCATTATCAATACTTTTTCACCATAATTCATCATTAGGGCTAAAAATAAGGCGTTGCTTCAAAAATCAAGAAAAATGGCCAAATAACGTACAAAATAGAGCACAAACGATACGTTCACGTTCTATGAGCACTTTTAAGGCATAATACCTTGAAATTATACTTAGATTATCTCATTATGATCTTCAGGTAATTACGATCTCGTGGATATAAAGAACGCTGAAAACGGAGCTAGAACGAAGAAGATATGGCCAGACGAAGTTCGACCAGTGCACAAGACTTACGATCCCGCACACAAGGCAACGACCATGGGCTACACACCCCCACAGGGGCCGTATACCACCCACTAGGGGCCGTATACGCCCCTATAGAGGCCGTATACCCCCTCTTTAGGGCCGTATACCCCTTGTAGGGGTGGTATACCCCCTCTACACTGCAGGATTCGCCCCGTTTGTTACCGAATACGCCCTATTTGCTACCGAATACGCCCTATTTAGGGTGGTATACCCCCTTTACGGTGTCAAATTCTATAGCTACGGGGTGTATTTCAGTGTTAAATTGGAGCGAGGGTGCTGAGTGTAACTTCGTGTATTGGAAGGCTATAAATAGAGCATTCAACCTCCTCATTTCAACACAATTCATCCATTCAACATTTCACACACTACACACTTTCTCTCACTAGATTAGTTTAGTAGCTTTCTCTCTCTAACACTACTCTTAGGAGTTAGAGGATAAAGAGTAGGAGGGGTTATTCTGTAATATTTGTTGGAGATACTTTGGGGAGTGCTTTTGTAATAGCGGAGGCTCTGCTCGTTGTAATCTTTCAGCTTATATTCAGACTATGCATTTATCTCGGTTATCTCTATCCTTATCTGTTATAATGCATGCTATTGTTGTTATGCTAGATTTAGGATTCGTTGCCATGATTAGTGAGTAGTTAGCTTTTGTGTTTGTTGTGATGTAGTTAGCCGTTATAATGGGGGATGATGTTAATTTAAATATATAATTGGGATGATATCAAATAACGGAGGTAACGTTATACGGTTTTCATTTGTATAACGCCGGAAACATCACGAATGTGTGAAGTACGGAACGTGGAAGCTATGAAAGTCGTGGGCACAATCCGTTGTAGAAATATTATTCCCAATTATTACAATATTAAAACTACGTCTGTTTAACTTTTCATCTATGATTATAAACTGTTCATCAAACTATCGCCTTTCCTCCAATAAACGTGGTTAAAACCCTAAAAGACAAGAAGTCGCGAACCTTGTTCTGAGGGTAATTAATTATCTGTGCTATCTATGCATGGTCTGATTTCGAAGCTTTGGAAATACCGCTAAACCTAATATATAGTACAACGTGAATAAATCAGGGATTTATTGGGTATTATTAAGTGAGGGCTGGGTTTATATCATAGATGGGTACGCTTTAATACAAACTGAGTTTAAACGGGTTCAGAGTGATCTGAATGTGCAATACGCGTGGAACACCGTAAAACGTCCTATTACTTAGTATAGTGCTGGAACCACCTCTGGTGTAGTACAAATGCATGAAAGCTACCGAATGGCCGTCGGTGTATACACTCTAAGTTGCATTAGTGCGCAAGGCATGGAATGCCGTAAAACGTCCTAGTACCTCGTGTAAGTGTCGGAACCTTCCTTCGGGAATGGTTCCTGTACACCCAAGCTATGGAATGGCCGTCGGTGTACACATTCTGAGCAGCACTGGGTCATCCACCAGCTCTGAACCTAACAAACCACCGATGAAAAGTTAACAGACGCTTTCCGAATTAGGTCTTAATTGCTCTATTTTAATTAGAATACTTTATGGTATCAAAGAAAGGTCAGAAATTAAATATCGGTCTGTTACCTTATTCATGCGCCCAGGAGTTAACTCCAAGATGGGTCACTTGTCTTCACAGACAGTGTTGGGGGTAGAGCAGCCTGATTTGATCAGAATCATGACAACCTAGTGCTCAGTGACATGCTATCTGAGGAATCAGATAGTAGGGTGCTAGTGTTGACTCCATAAAGTACCTAAAACGATAGAACACAAATACTTAGAAAGAACGTTTTCAAAACATCATCTCCCCTTAAGGCTAATGAAATCACAACAAACACTCCTCTCCATACTGATTATCATCTACTATTTTATTTTGCTGTTTATTTAGTTTAATTTAGGACCTAAGTAATTAAAAACCAAAAATCAAATCTCTTGTTTACAAACCCTAATAAATCGAATCGATCGTCTTGACTGCTTGGTTTCACAATACGGTTGATCTTAAGAACGACCCTGATACATTACTTACTACTATCCATAGTTATAAGTAAAACTTAGGTCCCTAGCTCTATAAATTTAAAACCACCATTCGATCGCCCGCCTCGAGTGAAAGGTCCGGCAACGACAAGGAAGCGATTCCTTGACCGACCGTTCGGGGTGCGATCACTACCCCATACTATTATTTTGAAATAATAATACACGAAAAACCTAGACGTTTTAATTAAAACGTAACAAACGCAACGAAAACGCGCAAATCGAATTCGGCAACCAAGTGAAAGTAATTAAATATTTTGACAACTCAAATTAAAGTATTTTAACAATAGTTCAATGAAAAATTATCCAAAATATATCCTTAATTAAAACGACACAAAATAATGTTACGCGATTTAACGGTTTAACGAAATACCGAATAAACGAACACAATACGTAAACACGGTCTGGAAAACGAATTAAATCACACAAACTCAGTGGGGCCCATGGTGGGGCCAGCCACCACCCACCACATCCAATAATATAACATGCAAATCTTCATCACTAACATCTCCTTTCATGACCACTTAGCATACATGCATATTTTCATTTCATTATTTCATATTTCCACTTTTATTCTCTCTCAAACTCTCTCTAAAATCCAAAGAATACCTCAGCTCATTACACCTCCCGTAACCACCACAAACCACCACCTTCATCTTCATCATTTTACAAAAGAAAATCAAGGAAAGCTAGCTTCAAGACTTCCTCATTTCATTTCTACTATCAAGCTCTACGAATATCATTGTGAGGACACTTATCTTGTTCGTCTTACTCTTATAACATGTATATAAACTCACCCAACAAGTATTATGTCCATACATTGCACAAAAATCGTTTTTCTTAACATAAAACTCAATATAATGATACTTTAACTTTCTGTCCAGAAAGTTGTAACCATTTCAACGATTTTTATGAAAATCATTTCTTAATGAAAATGGACGTTTTTATAGTTATAAATTAAGTTCAGGAAGTAATCTTTCCAATCCCACAAGCCTCATATATTTATAAGCTCGTTTACTATTTTTAATAATTTTTGTAAGAACACATAGGTAATCTGTCCAGTAAAGTCAGAAAGTTTAGTCATATGGTTTTGGACATATCTTGAGCTACATAGCTCTAAACGACTTGAAACAACCACCAAAAGTTCAAAAATTTTGTTGTCTACAAGTGTCGTGTTGACCACTGTTTCTGAAAACCTGTAGATTTTGCCCAGAAATTACGACTTCATGCATGTTTCCAAATCTGACCTTAGAAGACAAAAGTAATTATTAAAAATACTTAGACTTCTCTAAAAATCCTGTAAAAATTACTGAAGGTAGATAACATATGGGGAATCAACTGGTAATTTTGTAGGATTTGATTACGCAGTGTAGATTTTTAGAACAATTCGACAAGGAGATGTATTTTCTGGAAAAATGTAAAAGTGGACTGATTTTGGATAACAATAAAAACCGACACTTTCGAAACTTGGTATAAGTAGAAAACTGATTTTTATGACCTATGGACATGTCTAAGGTTTGGGTAAAAGTTTCGGGTCAAACCGAGATGGTTTGACCAAGTCAACAAAAACGGGGTTCGGTCTCGAAAACGTCAAACTTTCTATTTTTGGAAACTTACTATTTTTTGAAAGAATTGTAAACAAAACGGATTGGGCGACATATTTAGTAACTTAAACCAAAAATGAGACCCGAGAACACACCCGAACTAAAAACCGACACTTAGAACTCTTGAACTAACATGTGTGTCGCTAAACCTGCGACACTAACACATGTGTCGCTAAAAACAGAAACTTTAAAAATTTGATTTTTAATAAATATTCAACTTGGATAACAACTTACAACCACATGAGCCAACAACTTGACAACGCATGATACATATTAATAAAAGTATACAATGAAACAAGTCTAATAGTAATGTCTTGTTATTACAAACTTTCACCAACGGGTCGTACATGTTTTTAATAAACAACTTACTTGGACATACTAGTTGAGTGAACTAGCATAGGTGGACATTAACCCTCCACCTACACAAATAGCTTAAGTGGACATTAACCCTCCACTTACATAGATGGTCATTTGAGACATCTACTTACACACAACCTTATACGTTTATGACGTTAGAAGGTTGCAGTTTCGAACACGCATTGCTTGCTTACTTGATTATTTGCTTGCTACTTGCTAAACTCAGGTGAGTTTCATAACCCCTTTTTACTTGTTTTAACTATTTTGGGGTGAGAATACATACACACATGTTTTATACAACTGTCATTATTCAACTGCTTTTGTATAACTATTTTATAAACAATGAATAACAAAGGAAACAAAGGAAACAAGGATAACGCATGAGTGAGACCATAATCCAACAAAGCCCTCGCACATCGTAGTTCGTTAATTTTGAAGCGTGAATATTATTCGATATATCTATTGGGGATTGACACCCCCGTCCGGGCTAGTCGCTCTAGCCAACCCACGGACGCAGTATCATTTGTTTAAACGAGTGTTCCGGATTAGACACTTGCCGAGGCAACAACAAGGGTTAAACTTCGAACTATGAGCTCATGACGCAAAGGATAACAAATGACGCAAAGGATAACAAATGATAACAAAGGATAACAAATGATAACATGACACTTTTACAATTGTTTTTGCATACGTGCAACACAACGGAAATCTCGTGTTTCTTATTTATTTTATTGACTGTTTAAACCTATGAACTCACCAACTTTATGTTGACCTTTTAGTATGTATTTCTCAGGTTCTCAGACGCAGTAGGACTACCCATAGGAAACAACATACTAGAGGATGTTCGGTGTAATCTTATGTGATGATATTTGATTTGGTCGTAGCCCCCGTGAAACCTCATACTTCCGCTGCCACGTGTTTTGGGGGTGCGACAAGATCCACCACCGGTTCGCTTGGGATTTCCGAAGTTCGCTTGGAAACCGCTGCAACAACACCATCTTGCCGGAAACTGCTGCTGCTACACCACCATAGTTGCAACATAAATGGGAGCTGATTTTCAATTCATGCAACTTATACATAGTTGCAATATGCTATTTGGCTTCTAATTCTATTACTTTCATTTTGTTATTTGAGTTATTCGGTATATCTTTTACATGTGTTGATGTTTATAAATATATATCACTTCTGCATGTACATCCATATATTTTCAATTCTCTAAACACATTAATCTCTTGGTAGTTTACTTTCAATTTATTTTTATAATCTTCAAGCATATATTTATCTTAAGTTAGCCGTACCAGTAGAAACACACACCATCAACACGTCAAGTACCATAATTAGCGTTCCCGGGGCACCGCCCAGGTATAACACTAGTTGTTTAAGTTAGTGGGGGGATAAAAGTTTTGAAAGTAAAGGAAAAAAATAAAAATCTCATTTTATCATGATATCTTTTTTTCACTTGTTTATTTTTAAAAAACTTATGAGAAAATGATGCATTTTTCTTTATTTTATCAAGAGATTAGTTTGCAATCTGATATGTTATCATTATATCTTATATTTATATCTTATCTTATCTTATCTTGATGTTTATGTGTAAGTAAAACATAAATGGCCTTTTATATTGACATGTTGATGTGACCTAAAAAGTCATGTTTTTAAGTACATATTTCCGCACTTTTTGGACTATTATTTGGTGAAAACATTTCCAAACCATAATTATTTACTAAAAATCACCAAGGTAGTCTAAATACAGACGTTGCTGCAAAAATCGGTTAAAACGTCCAAATAACACGCAAACCGAGGCAAAACTATCACCTTAAATATTCCCTTCTTGATTTTCTTATGAAATTAGATCTTAATTCATATTTTATAATTCTATAGGAAAATCCAAGACCGGAGGTGAAAGAATCAGAAGAAACGGACGAAGAACGGAGAAGATGTGCAGTTTGGAAGCCCGTTGATCGTCATCCGGAACACGCAAAAGTCAAAAACTTTAAAATTTGGAAAACTTAGTGTCATTAGAAGCGTAACGGAAAAACGAATCCAACGGCGCAAGAATCAAGCAAAACGGAGTCCAAACGAAGAAGATACGGACGAACCAAGCAACCGGGGAATCAGTATACAGCATATGGAGCACCAACCCCCCCCCCCCCTGCCCACCTAGGTACCGTATACGGTACCATAGGTGCCGTATACGACCCTTAGGGTGCCGTATATGGAGGGTGTTGTGCTTGAAGGGTGCCGTTTGACCCCCCCCCCCCCCTTGGTCCGCTTGCCCCGTATGCTGCTTTGATGCTTGTATTTGATGCTTGTATTTGATGCTTTAAGACTTGTACCCAGGCTACCTCCCTTCTTCTATAAATAGTGGCTTCATTTCCACCATTTCACACACCTCTCATTCTTACAACTTCTCTTTCTCTCTCTAGAATTCTCTCTCTAGCACTACTCTTAGGAGTTAGAGGAGAATTGTTCTTGTAGTTAGTTCTTCTCTCTAGTTTCTCTCTCTAGCACTACTCTTAACTATACATTTATGATTTTAAACTAAACTATCACCTTTCCTCCAATAAACGTGGTTAGAACCTTTATGACAAGGAGTAGCTAACCATTGATCAAACGGTCACTACCTATCTATGTTTTCCAAAATAAACATGGTCTGATTTTGAAGCTGTGGAAATACTGCCCAACTTATCGTATAGTACACTGTGAATTAATCAGGGATTTACTGGGCTGGGATTTATAAAGTGAACAGGTTGTTTAGCTATCATAGATGGTACTGTAATACAAGCTTAGCTATATTGAGTTTAGATAGCCGCAAAGTATGTAATCCAGGATAAAGCCCTAAAACGTCCGAGTATCCGGTAAGCCGTGGAAAGGCCATAGACTGAACACTATATTACATCCTGGCTGAGTCTGTGATCCAGGAAAGACCGTAATATGGGTGAATACACAATGTAACCGTGGAAAACTCTGTGGGTTGAAGACTGTATCACAGCCGAATATCTCTGAACTCAATCACAACCATTAATGTATAAGTTAGCAGTCACCACCTGTCTTAAATCTTAAATGTCTTGCCTAGCTTAGATATCTTTGTCCGTGTTAAGAAAGATCAGTGGACAAATTGCGGACTGTCGCCTTATTCCTGTACCCCATCTGGAGGGTCACTTGGTCTCATCATAAGAGACTGTGAGGGGGGTTTCAAGACAGTCTGATCTGATCAAAATCTTGACAGCCTAGTACTCAGTGACATACTGATCGGTTTATCTGATCAGTAGGGTACTAGTGTTTACACCACAGAGTACCTACGTGAACGCAAGACACAAATCTTTAAAAGACGTTTTCAAACTAAAATATCACAACAGCTATTCTAAGTCATGGTGAACCACGTCTTCGTTATCCTTAAGTGTTATATATGCTAGTCTCCCTTTAGTTTATTGTTTTATTAGTTTCAGTAGTTTAGTTTAATTAAATATAAAAACCAAAACAAAACCTCTCCAACTTATCAAAACCCCAGCTTAATTACTAGTTAATCGGAACAAGCTCTGTTTCAATTCTGCCGTCGTGAGGAACGACCCAGGATCATTCTTACCACTTACTCGTATCAGGTATTCATACCAGTTCCAGTAGGTAGTACGGAGGATTAGGCTCCCCCCGACTATTATAAATATTAAAACTACCCTGCCATGTATCTCGGTGGCCGGACCAACGACCGGAGTAAAACCCGACCGACCGCTGGGGGCACGACAAGTTTTTGGCGCCGCTGCCGGGGACGGTTGTATGATTCGGAGCCTGTTTAGATAGATTAGTTTTTAAGCGATCCTTTTTTACTTGGATTCACCGTCCTTGTCAGAAGTTACTTTATTTCCGTAGATTAGCGTAGTTAGCTTAGATTAGCTTAGAATAACTTCCCTCCATACTACAACTTTAATTCTAAAAACCTTCTTCGTGTGCCGTCTTTTCCTGAAAACTTGGGCAAATGGCAACTCAACAACAACTAAAGGATCAAATTGATAGTCTGTTTAAGTCAATCCAAGATAGATATAGGAGTGATGCCGAGTTAGAGAATGAGTGGCAAAGGTGTAGTATGAATTATTCGGATAACATAGGGTGTTTAGCTCCTCAATCACAAAATCATTATGACCCTTATGCTTTCCAAACATATCAATACCAACCATATAATGTCACTTATGAAAGTGCGTCTTGTTTTATAATTTATAAATAGAAATACCTAATAAATACTTTCAAGCAACCAGGCAAGAATACCCAATCAATTGTAAATATAGATTTGGTAAGTCAGATTCGAACACAGGGAATGGTGGAATATTTAAAATAGAAATTAACAATTAACTAGAAAGCAGTAAATATGAGAGCGTTTTAGTTCCGTGCGAACATTTGTTTAGAAAACATTTAATTAAAATAAACAAACTTAAATAAAACTTAAATTAAAATAATAAATAAATAAATAATAATAAACCCTAATTGGAAGGAATAAGTAATTGTATAATTAATGTCACTTAGATTCATATTTCCCAATTTATTACGTATTGATTATCTAATTGTGATTCTTTTAGATCAACTTAATACCAAATTCTTCAATGAATACTAAGTCGAATGTGAACTAGCCAACGTTTCGGGTCCAACTAATTCCTACAATCTAGGGGCCAACATAAAACACTGGTTTCAATGTCACAAGATGATCCGTCAATTGTGTGCCTTTCCCTAAATCATGCATTAAGCATTCACAACTCATTATAATTAACTCTAGTGGTATGACTCAACAATACCCAATAATTAACTTATTGTCTTGTTCATTTTAAAGTGAATAATTATCAATTTCTCAACCTATCAAACTCAATCTATTTAGCAATGATCAAAACCCTAAGATTCTAACCATCAATAATTAATAACGTTCAAGGAACTCAATCTCATCAACATTATTAACCACGTTGAGAACTAATAACTACCAGTTACCAATAAACAAACGTTCAAGGAACTCAATCTCATCAACATTATTAACCACGTTGAGAACTAATAACTACCAGTTACCAATAAACAAGGATTCGTGAGTAATATAACCATTTTCAATTAAATAACTTAGTCAATACGCAATTATAATCGTTCAATAATCATAATCTAAGTTCAATCAACTACACAATCACTTTGAATATTCAATTCATCATTAAAACAGAAATAATCAGATTATTCAATAACAAATTCTTCAATGAAATCGAATAAAAGAGTTATACCGAATCAATAAAGACGAACTACGAATGATTTAGATGAATTATCCTCGATCTTCACCCTTCGTACCTCCAAAATAACCCTAATATACGAATTACAAACCCTAAAGTCGTCTGGAAAATATGAAATACGAAAAACTATCAAAAACTATCGATTTAGGGTTTAAAACACGTTTTTATACATCCTGAGATTTTGATCCATACGGCGTATGGATTTCCATACGGCGTATGGATTGGTTTCAAGCCCAGCCCATGTCCGCGTAACCTGGGCCTCCACTGCTGCAATCCATACGGCGTATGGATTTCCATACGGCGTATGGATGCCTTTTTCAGCCGGATTTTTGATTTTTCTTCATCTCTTTTTTTCTTTGACTTCGGCTTCAAATGTTTCTTCAAATATGTATCATTTAACTTATTTATTGACTGTTTTCCTTCCTTTCTTCATAAACGCTCCATTTCAATATCTATTTGCAAATATGAACGAAATTAATATCTATTCTTAATTAAATGCAATAAAAACATTCAAGAATAGGGGTAAAATACTACTAAAATATAGTACTTTTGAGCGTTTATCAAACATCCCCCACTTGAATCCTACTTGTCCTCAAGTAGACTATCGATTCAAAAATCCAATTCTTAAGAAAACAGTCATCTATATTAATCTAAATAACTACCAAAGGAATTACACAACATCACCCATCTTCAACTCAAATGCTTAAATTTAAAAATCTGTTAATTCTAAAAATAATTATTAAGAAACTACGAGATTTACAAAAACTGATCTACACATAGAGTTATTATTCTTAAACATTAAATAGTTCACAATGATCACTGATATTGTTATCCACTTAAACAATCTATATTTGAATACTTGAGTTCAACTTATTATTATTCGTGTTAATATTCCCTTAGACTCCCAAAAACTATATACTTTCATACTCATAATATGCCAATATTACATATCTTGAAATTTAATCAAAACAACCATTTTTCAAATCAAGACAGAGGTGACAGGTCTGTGCCTCAACACAACAAAGCAACATAACTTGAATTTGGTTTAGCAATAATGTTTTTAGTCAAACCATTGGTGACAGGTCTGTACCTCAGTACAACAAAGCGACTTAATTTGACTACATTTTAAAATCATGAGTTATTAAACTCCTTTGCTCTTTTTCATTAAATATACTGACGGAGACCAGGTCTGTACTTTCGTACAACAGAGGAAACAACACCCAGTATATCCCCAAATGATGTTAATTAAATTCCTAAAAATATGGCATATCACACATTACTAATACGAAAATTAAGACATACGTCATACATAGCTAAAGTTCATCTAAAAAGTCATATCTACTCCTTAATTTCATTTCTTAAAAGCTCAAAAATTCTCATATAAATTGCCTATCAATACATCATATAATAAAGCTAAATAACATTTTTCACAACTTAATCTTTAATTAAAAAGTGTAGAAAAAGTTTAAAAATTAACTTACATAGTTACAAAATAATTATCCATAGAAAACAAAATTTTAAATGCAAAATATAACACCCCTCATTTACAATATCAATATAATATTAGATACACGGAAGCGTAGGAATTTTAACCATATTTATATTTACACATACTATTAACTTACATCAAAAGTTTACAACTTTAAGTTACATCAAAGTGAAACTGTTCAAAACACAACATATGTCGGGGTATTATATAAAACAAACTGATTTAGTACAAAAGATCAGAGTAGCTTGCAGTCAAACTGTTCTTGCACCAAAAGCATCTCAATCCTGCTACTCATAAAACTACAAATCTGCAGGAAAGAAAGATGAGGGATTAGCACATAGCTAAGTGAGAGAGTTCAACACCCAACATTCAACTTAGCATAATCATTAACTACAACAATCAACAACAACTTAATAATGAGGATCGGTGGTTCTGGGGATAACCATAATACCTGGGCGGCTTCCCAAGAACTCTTATCCAACCATATCCGTATGGCCATACAGACGAGACCGATAGCTAGTGGTTATCCTACTCAGATACAGTTCAATACACACAACATATGAAGCATATTCCTGTATCATTCACAAGATAACCAACTAACCCAACCAACAGTTCATCAACTTGTCGACCTCATTGGCAACCAATAACCAAAGATCACATATAGCACATAGTGATACAATCAACAATAACGATTAAACAACTCTATAATCATATCTGCAATTACATGTTGTAATCAAATGATTACAATTAAATTAAATGGTGAGTTTGAATCCACTCACCGATACCTCAGAAGTCACTACACTCAGCTTCTAATCACTGAGTCTTTGGTGTATCTGAAACATCACACAACAAACAAATTAGTAACTTGTTCCTAACTAATAATAGTTAACTTCACAATTCAAGTTACAATAAGTAACAATAATAACTATTTGTATTATATAACTCAAGTTCACAAACTATCATAATCATCAAAATTTAACAGACAAACGCGATCCGGACTAGGCATGGTGGGATCGCGTTCTTCAGTAGAAAAAGTTCTGTAACCGAAAAACACTAGCAAACGCGATCCGGATATTCGGCCAGGATCGCGTTTCCAAGGCCAAATCCTGACTGGGACATTTTAACACTAGTGAACGCGATCCGGACTCTATGCTGGGATCGCGTTGAGCTACGTTTCAGCTCAGATACAGACCTGCAAACACCCAGCTCGAACCTAATACCATTTTTGATCATTCAAACTTAGTTCTAAGGTTATAAACAACTGAAATAACACCACATATCATCATATTACAACAATTTAACATCCTTCAACTCAAACTACACCAATTTCATATTTGACCTAACTAAACTTGAGTTCATGAAAATCAAATACTTACACTATGATGATGAGAGTGATTGGAAGAAGAAGATGAACTTGTAATCACACAATCACATCCTTGATTCTTCTAATCTTGTTAATGATTCTTGATTCAACTTGAAATTATTTGGTTAAGGTTTTAGGTTTCACTAGCTTTGAATTAAAGGGAATGGAAAGATCAAGAAAGTGGTAAAGTGACAAATAAAAGAGTCGGCCTCTATTTTAACCGACTCATCACCTTGGGTATTTTATACCCGTTCTAAATCTATTGTCTGAAACCTAAAAATCAACTGCGAGAAATTTATTTTATTATACCGTCAACTTCAATATTTTAAAATAAGCAACATTTCACTAACCACAATAAGTCCTGAGACCTATTTTACCACTTTCACAATTAACAATTATATCAAATAAATTTCTAAAGCAATTAATTACTCAATTAAATAAGAAAAATACCAGGCCACTGGAGAGGATGTTACAAATCTCCCCTCCTTAAAGAGATTTCGTCCCCGAAATCTCAACATCAACAAACAATCCAGGATATCTGGATTTCATCAACTCCTCGGTCTCCCAGGTCAAATTAGGACCTAAACTATGTCGCCACTTTACTAGTACCATAGGAATTTGTTTCTTCCTAAGTTTAGTAATCTTCCTATCTAGGATTTCAACAGGTTCTTCAACCAATTTCTGAGTTTGATCAACTTTTAACTCCTGCAAAGGAAGAATTTGCGACTGGTCTTCAACATTGCATCTTCTAAGATAACACACATTAAACGTGTCATGTATACCAGCAAGTTCAGGTGGGAGATCTAATGAAATAGACTGCTCATTTACAACTTGGCGAACTTTGAATGGCCCAATATATCTAGGCGCCAACTTTCCACGTTTTCCAAAACGGATTACACCCTTCCACGGAGAAACTTTGAGGTAAACTAATTCACCTTCAACAAATACAACTGGTCGTCTTTTCGGATCTGCATACTGTTTCTGTCGGTCACGAGCAGCTTTCAACTTTTCACGTGCAACTATAACTTTATCAGCTGTCATCTGTACAATGTCGGGTCCAGCAAACTGTTTCTCACCGGCTTCTAACCAACATGTCGGTGTTCTACAACGTCGACCATACAACATTTCATACGGAGGCATGCCAATACTGGAATGATAAGAATTGTTATAAGTAAATTCAACCAATGGAAGATGAGAGTCCCATGAACCTCCATATTCCAAAATGCAAGCACGAAGCATATCCTCTAAAGTTTGAATTGTACGTTCCGACTGACCGTCTGTCTGAGGATGATAGGCAGTGCTAAGATTTACACGTGTACCCAACTCTTGTTGCAACCCTTGCCAAAAATGAGAAACAAAACGAGAATCTCTGTCTGACACAATTGACAAAGGTATACCATGTCTAGTGACAATTTCATTTATGTACAACTGAGCAAGCTTAGTCAACGAGGCAGATTCACTAGTAGCAAGAAAATGCGCGCTTTTAGTCAATCGATCAACTATGACCCAAACCATGTCATTACCTCGATTGGTGCGAGGAAGTTTAGTCACAAAATCCATCGTTATATGTTCCCATTTCCACTCGGGAATTTCCAACTGTTTCAGTGATCCGTACGGCTTTTGATGCTCAGCTTTAACTTGGGCACAAATATGACAAGTACCAACAAATCTAGCAATGTCCGTTTTCATTGTAGGCCACCAGTACAATGGTTTCAAATCATTATACATCCGAGTACTTCCAGGATGAATAGATAGTCTAGACTTATGTGCCTCATTCAAAACTAAATCACGAATATTACCAAATAAAGGAATCCATACTCGAGATTGATAAGTTAATAATCCTCTCGAATCTTCCACCAACTCATCTTTTCTTTTCAACATGACTTCGGATTTCAAATTAACATCTTTTAAAGCTTCCATTTGAGCAATTTTAATCTGAGAAATCAAGTCAGAAGAAACATCCACTCTTAAGTAATAAATTCGATCAGAAGTACCCTTTCGACTTAAGGCATCAGCGACCACATTAGCTTTGCCTGGGTGGTATTTAATTTCACAGTCATAATCCTTGATTAACTCTAACCACCGCCTCTGTCGCATATTCAACTCTTTCTGAGAAAACACATACTGCAGACTCTTATGGTCAGTACGAACAACACATCTAGTACCATATAAGTAGTGTCTCCAAAGCTTTAGGGCAAATACAACCGCTGCAAGTTCCAAATCATGTGTTGGATAATTCCGTTCATGTGGTTTCAACTGTCGAGAAGCATAGGCAATAACTTTATCTCTTTGCATAAGTACACCACCCAAACCAGAATAAGAAGCATCACAGTAAACTACAAAATCATCTGTACCATCTGGTAAGGCTAACACAGGAGCTTGACACAACATTTGTTTTAAAGTCTGGAAAGCATGTTCTTGTTGATCAGTCCACATAAACTTTTCATCTTTTCGGGTCAACTTAGTTAATGGACCAGCAAGTTTAGAGAAGTCTTTTATGAATTTTCGATAATATCCCGCCAAACCCAAGAAACTCTTAATTTCTGAAGCAGACTTTGGGGCGTTCCAATTCATTACGGCCTCAACTTTCAATGGATCAACTTTCACACCATCATTACAAATTACATGACCCAAAAACTGAACTTCTCTAATCCAAAACTCACATTTAGAAAACTTGGCATAAAGCTGCTCTCGTTTCAACGTTTCTAGAATCAGTCTTAAATGTATAGCATGCTCAGCTTCAGATTTCGAATATACAAGAATATCATCTATGAAGACAATAACAAATTTATCCAAGAAGGGTCGACAAACACGGTTCATTAAATCCATAAACACTGCAGGTGCATTCGTCAAACCAAAAGGCATAACCAGGAATTCATAGTGACCATACCTGGTACGAAAAGCAGTTTTAGAAATATCTTCATCACGAACACGAACCTGGTGGTAACCCGACCTTAGATCAATTTTAGAATAAACTGAAGAACCCTGCAACTGATCAAATAAGTCATCTATTCTGGGCAGAGGGTATTTATTCTTTACCGTTCTCTTGTTCAGTTCTCTATAATCGATACACATACGAAAAGACCCGTCTTTCTTTTTCACAAATAACACTGGTGCACCCCACGGCGAAGAACTAGGTCTAATGAAACCTTTATCCAACAACTCCTGTATCTGATTCATCATCTCACGGATTTCAGATGGAGCTAACCTATAGGGAGCTTTGGCGATAGGTGACGAGCCAGGAACAAGATCAATACGGTATTCTACTTCCCTAACTGGTGGTAAACCAGGTAATTCCTCAGGGAACACCTCTGGATATTCACAAACTACCGGAACATCTAAAACAGTTTTCTTTTTAAGTTTGGCATCAACTACATAGGCTAGATATGATTTACAACCTTTGGATAATGACTTCCTAGCCTTCATCATAGAAATTACTGGACAAGCCAAACTATCTCGTTCTCCTCGAGCCACAACATGTGACTTTTCAGAGATTGGGATCCTAATCAACTTCTGATGACAATCAATGCTAGCTTTATTCTGACTCAACCAATCCATACCAATTATCACATCAAAACTAGGGATTGGCATCAACAAGAAAGAAATAAGAAAAGTTTGGTCATCAATCACAATGTTAGCTCCAGTTACCGATGTGGTAACCGGAACCAACTTACCACTAGCAATTTCTACTTCTACAGGCTTGGTTATCACTGTAGGTATTAATTTCAACTTGTCACAGAAATTCACAGATATGAAAGTACAATTAGCACCCGAATCAAACAACACACGCGCCGGTACAGAGTTTATAAGAAATGTACCAGTTATAACATCGTCAGTGAGCACAGCCTCATCGACTGTCATCTGAAAAGCTCTACTGGTTGCTGGTGGAGGGTTTTTACGTTTCTGACCTGTAGATGCAGAGCTTCCGACCGAACCCGACCCCGACTTTCCTGCCTCCGGACAATCACCCACTCGATGCCCCTCCTTTTTGCAAGACCAACATACAAAATTCGGATACCGACAACTCTTTATCTCATGACCCAGTTCTCCACATTTCAAACATTTATTGGTGTGTATTGTACAAGGCCCATCATGCCTAGATCTACACGAACCACACCAGTTAGAACTGCTCGTAGAACCACTTTTGCTAACAAACTTCTTATTCTGTCGACTGCCCTGAGAACTTGATTTTCCTTTGCTAGAAGAATCACCTCTAGACTTTGCAGCATTATCTCTAGATCGTGCTTCACGAAAACCTCTAATATCACTATCAACTGATCGTGCAAGATTAAAAGCATGTGATAAACTATTAGCCAATCTTACAGTAGTACGGTAATGATGAGGTAAGGTATCTACAAACTGCTCAATTCGAGTTTTATCATCAGGAACCCAATGTTGAACAAACCGAAGCTTTTCTGTAAATTGACCTATTAAATCATCAATTGTCATATTATCCTTCAACTGAAGATTCACAAATTCTCTCCTAATCCGTGCCATGTCAAAATCAGAGCAGTATTGATTACACACTGCTTGGTGAAAATCTTTCCATTTGATAGAATCTTTTTGTTGTTCGGTTAAATGACCTGTCACTGAATCCCACCAAACCATTGCTTCATCCTTCATACACTGGACAGCAAACATAACCTTGGATTCTTCCTCACAACGAGTCACACTAAATTTGCGTTCCATATCTCTTAACCAATTTAAGGTCACAGTTGGATTTGTACTTCCATGAAACACCGGTGGTTTACTCGACATGAAAGTTTTAAAAGAACACACCTTGCTAGTTTGAAAAGATGGACTAGCACCAAAGACAGAAGTTTGTTGTTGAGCAAGTAGTCTAGCTGCATCTTCCTCAGCTTTCTTTTTAAATTCTCTAAGAATAATCAACTCATCCTCCATTTCGTGTATATACTCATCCCTATTTGCTTCTTCACCACCCATATGAGGGACACCCTCTTGATCATGTTGCTCAGTATTTGTTTCAAAAGGTGGAGCTTCAATCCGGGAAGCATTATTGGGGTTGGTGGTCGGTTGCTCATTATCTGCCATTTCTGAAATCAACACAACACTTGAAATATATTAATCGTTAGTACCTATCTACTAACAATTATCAACAATGCTAAATCCCATAACTAGAAAAGTTTGACATACCATGCTCCAGTTTTGGGATTGAACATTCTTCAATGCTCAATTAACCCAAAACCACGCTCTGATACCAACTTATAACACCCCTCATTTACAATATCAATATAATATTAGATACACGGAAGCGTAGGAATTTTAACCATATTTATATTTACACATACTATTAACTTACATCAAAAGTTTACAACTTTAAGTTACATCAAAGTGAAACTGTTCAAAACACAACATATGTCGGGGTATTATATAAAACAAACTGATTTAGTACAAAAGATCAGAGTAGCTTGCAGTCAAACTGTTCTTGCACCAAAAGCATCTCAATCCTGCTACTCATAAAACTACAAATCTGCAGGAAAGAAAGATGAGGGATTAGCACATAGCTAAGTGAGAGAGTTCAACACCCAACATTCAACTTAGCATAATCATTAACTACAACAATCAACAACAACTTAATAATGAGGATCGGTGGTTCTGGGGATAACCATAATACCCGGGCGGCTTCCCAAGAACTCTTATCCAACCATATCCGTATGGCCATACAGACGAGACCGATAGCTAGTGGTTATCCTACTCAGATACAGTTCAATACACACAACATATGAAGCATATTCCTGTATCATTCACAAGATAACCAACTAACCCAACCAACAGTTCATCAACTTGTCGACCTCATTGGCAACCAATAACCAAAGATCACATATAGCACATAGTGATACAATCAACAATAACGATTAAACAACTCTATAATCATATCTGCAATTACATGTTGTAATCAAATGATTACAATTAAATTAAATGGTGAGTTTGAATCCACTCACCGATACCTCAGAAGTCACTACACTCAGCTTCTAATCACTGAGTCTTTGGTGTATCTGAAACATCACACAACAAACAAATTAGTAACTTGTTCCTAACTAATAATAGTTAACTTCACAATTCAAGTTACAATAAGTAACAATAATAACTATTTGTATTATATAACTCAAGTTCACAAACTATCATAATCATCAAAATTTAACAGACAAACGCGATCCGGACTAGGCATGGTGGGATCGCGTTCTTCAGTAGAAAAAGTTCTGTAACCGAAAAACACTAGCAAACGCGATCCGGATATTCGGCCAGGATCGCGTTTCCAAGGCCAAATCCTGACTGGGACATTTTAACACTAGTGAACGCGATCCGGACTCTATGCTGGGATCGCGTTGAGCTACGTTTCAGCTCAGATACAGACCTGCAAACACCCAGCTCGAACCTAATACCATTTTTGATCATTCAAACTTAGTTCTAAGGTTATAAACAACTGAAATAACACCACATATCATCATATTACAACAATTTAACATCCTTCAACTCAAACTACACCAATTTCATATTTGACCTAACTAAACTTGAGTTCATGAAAATCAAATACTTACACTATGATGATGAGAGTGATTGGAAGAAGAAGATGAACTTGTAATCACACAATCACAGCCTTGATTCTTCTAATCTTGTTAATGATTCTTGATTCAACTTGAAATTATTTGGTTAAGGTTTTAGGTTTCACTAGCTTTGAATTAAAGGGAATGGAAAGATCAAGAAAGTGGTAAAGTGACAAATAAAAGAGTCGGCCTCTATTTTAACCGACTCATCACCTTGGGTATTTTATACCCGTTCTAAATCTATTGTCTGGAACCTAAAAATCAACTGCGAGAAATTTATTTTATTATACCGTCAACTTCAATATTTTAAAATAAGCAACATTTCACTAACCACAATAAGTCCTGAGACCTATTTTACCACTTTCACAATTAACAATTATATCAAATAAATTTCTAAAGCAATTAATTACTCAATTAAATAAGAAAAATACCAGGCCACTGGAGAGGATGTTACACAAAAATTTGGTTGAAAAATGGGCAACTCATAACCTCCTAGTTACTTATCTTAATAAAATAACTATTAACCAAATTACAAAATCATCTACTAATTAACTGGACAATAATGTGGAAACTTCACTCTTTTCTCTCCCATCCCCCACTTAAAGATGTACAATGCCCTCATTGTACAAATAATGAAATACAAAAGCGGGAAAAAGAGAAAAGAACTTAGAACAGAAAAACTCCCCTGGAATAATGTGCAGTTTAATGAGTATGACAAGGATGATATGAATTTCCACATCCTCTCGATTCAAGTTGTTGCGCTGAACTTACTGCCAGCATAACACGTACTCACAACACAATTCTGAAGGAACAATCAACAAACATAATTAAACAATACCAGATTTAAACATCCTAATTAATAAACACAACCAAGTCCTAAAACTACAAATCCACAGCACAATTAATAAATCCTACAAATAAAAATAGTCATAATAATAATAATAATAAAATAATAATAATAATAGTGTTTGGAACCATAAACCACTTAGGATGAACATCATCCTAATCACTGTCATCATCCTGGCGGTACTGGTACTGGTGAGAAGGCTCTCCATACTCTGGCTGTGGTGGTGGTGGTCGTGGCATGAACTCTAGTGGCATCTGGTACTGGAATGGCTGATATTCGGGTCCAGAAGGAAACTGACTAAACAGCTGCTCAAACAAACCATCCTGGTAGTCCAAGTGTGCACTGGTCTGATAGAAATGCTGTCTCTGCATAAGATCTATCTGATCAAACCTCTGAGTCTGGTGTAACTCCATCTGGTGCAACTGCTGAGATAGCTGATCAAACTCCGTAGCATAACCTCTGTTACGGCCCCGTGCCGTACCTCGACATCTATCACTGCGACTCGTATCTCCCCTAGCCCTAGCCTGCCTCGACTGCAAAGTCTGTCCTACCGGAGTAATCGGAACCCAGTAATACATATCCGCAGGACCACCATAAGTAATGCATGGCTCAATAAGAGCAAATGCCTCCAACCGGCGTGCAGTCAACCATCCCATGCTAGGCTGAACAATCGTGCATGACCCCATCTCATCCTGAGTAGCCAAACCAAAGTATCTAGCCAACCGTGTAACAAAGTGACCTCCACACAAACTACTCCCATCTCTAGTACCAGTAGCTCTCTTCGACATCCACTTCGCCAACCTCCAAGGTACATTCACTAACCTCTTCCTGATAATCGAGCTCAAATAAAACAAGTCAGGCCTCGAAACTTTCTCAGGCCCCTCCTTGCGACCAACAATAGTGTAAGTCAACAATCTGTGAATGAGTCGATGACGAGGATCTCGAATACGCGTGTAAGAAGGTGTCGAACTGCCATAATTACCCTGGGCAATAAACTGCCACTCCTGCTCAACTTCCAAGTCAGTGAGCTTCTTCACAGCACCTGCAGAAATGTGGTTTAAAAAGTGAGGATTATCCAGCTCATTGGGCTCATAAAGCCCCAGTCCCAAAGCAAACTGAACCACAGTCATCTGTCTAGGCTGTCCCCCTAGCTGGAAGAAAATGGAGTTCTCAGTCCATTCAGTCGACCTGGACTCAAACCTAAAAGTGCTATAAAACTCAACAACTAGCTCTCTGTAGATATCCTCCCTGATACTGAATAACCGGGAGCAAGCATAGGAAACAAATCCAATTTTTCCATCCTCTAGTATATATGGAATAACAAGTAAATTCCTAATGGCCTCAGCACCATTAGTGAACCCCTCTCTAGCAATCACATGCTCCAAAACATTCTAGTTAACAGCATCAAAAACCTCAATTGACTGGCCAATATTAGAAGCAGACGCTCTCCAAACTGGAATCTGGTGGTCTCAGAATACGACCCATGAAAGGTGAGGTATCTATGAGCTCGAACCAATGGGTTCCCCAAAGTTTGACCCCCTCTTGTTCTCCTGTTAGACATGATAAATGCTAAACAAAACAATTGTTAATAACACCAAATAAGCAGTTAATGCAAAAAGGTTACTAAAAATTTCGGCAGCATTTCGGCTTAAAATTTAATAATCCACCATAAAGGTTTAGCCTAAAACTACCGCAACAACCAATTTCATGAACCTAAATTTCAATTTTTAAACAAAAACCACTCAAATTGCGTATATGTATATACTTAATTAAATATTCATGACAATTGCCTAATCAAATGCATTATAATAACTTGGTACCATTATGAATATACGAAATTGCACAATCACTAAACTCGAGCATTACCAACTAGCAAACATCCATACAATCTCACAATGAATTATCATAACACAATTAATCAAAATAACAATTTATCACATAACCGTAATCACAAACACTTGTGTACCAAACAAATATTTGCATTAATCATCATGTGGTCAGAAAATTAATAAGCACTAAATTAAAACATAGCACAATTGAGCATATATCATATTCACATTTCATCATTACTAACGGATAATTTGATTTACTTAATATATGTAACATATTAGAAAAACGAGCATGACATTGCAATGTGTATATCAATTAGAATATAAAACAATCAAAACATGCCAACCATCATACCCACATTCGAAATACCCAAAATTCTATCATAAACCCTAACTTCCAAACGAATGATTTAACCAACGAAAATGAAAACGGGAAGTTATACCTTGTAGAGGAAAGTGCGTGCAACACGAATACGCAAAAATGGAGATGAATGCGTGCCCGGAAGTGGTTATTTGGTGGTGTGGTGGTTAGAGCCGTATGTGGTGAAAAATGGGGTTTTAGGTTTGAAAATGGGGAAGAAAAGGGATTGCTGGTGGTTTTCTGCATTTTTGATCCATACGGCGTATGGATTCCATACGGCGTATGGATTAAACAGGCCCAGGTCAACTTATTAAACCCAGTCAACGACCCGGCCCAGTGGCCCAACCAATCCATACGGCGTATGAATTCCATACGGCGTATGGATTGAAAAATCAGAATTTTTCAAAAAATGATTTTCAAACCCATTTTTAACCCAATTTCATCACTAATTTTATATAATTAAATCTCAAACCTGGAGGATAATCACGACTTCAAAATCTTCACAATTCCACACTATAAAATAAATAACAATAATTAACAAACTTTAAATAACATAACATTCAAAATAAATACTTAATATTCAAATCACACAATTAAAAACTTAAAATCCAAGACAATTGAAAGTCTAACATAATCCAAAATAAACCAAAATGTTAGAAACAATCCAATAGCATAAGAAACAAAAGAAATGATTAGAATCACTGCTTAGGATAGAGAGCAAGGAAACGCTCAGTGATTATGGGAATGACGTTAATGATCCCATGACCAAAACTTGGAAAATTTGCCAAGTGCTCATTAACCACGTGCTGAAAATAAACCAAGTCCCAACTGATTTTATTAATCTCCTTATTGTTTACTCCCTCCGGTGCTAATACCAACTTATCATCTTCCAACTTGTACTCATGTTCAAGAGGGTTTTCCTCTAACTCACTTATAAAGTCCAAACATGCCTCAGTTATTCCATAATGATTTCTCATCAAGAAACTTTTTCTCAAGCACCTCACTCGTCTTTCTACCTTTTGAAGAACTATCTCTTGTCTATTGCTAAGTTCTAGACCCGAATGTTTGAAAATATTAACCAGCTTAGTATAGATCTCCATCATTCCATGATTGAAATGTTCCCAAGGGGTTGAGACTTTACTCTTGTCAATCAGAACATCCAAGTGAACTCCAAAGTAACTAGCCAAATTAATCTCATTATTAGGGTGAATGAAATCTGGACGAGGCCTATCCAATTCTTCCTTAGCAAGACGATCTACTTTCGTCACCATTTCTTGAAGATAGTAATGAATAGTACTCTTCACAATGAACCGATGAGGTGTAATATCCGTCAAATGGTCATCTGAATGTAGCAATCGAACCAATTCTATTAAACCAAATTTAAATTCCTTATCTGCTTCTGCACCAGGATGACTAGTTACCTCATACAAAGTCCTAATCATGCGACCAAGACACGCGGTTTGATTTGCCGAGTATGGAAATGCAGAATGCCTCAGAATCTCATAAATCTCCGTGTATCTTTTCTTCTGAGTAGTGTAGAATTTCTCTTCCTCCTTAATCCTAGTTTCTAGAGATTCCCCAAAAGTAGTGAGGGCAATATAGAATTGCCTATCAATCCCATACTGACTCTTAATCAAAGCTGCCTCTAACACATCATCAAACAATGCCTGTTGATTACCAGAAAGATCAATTGTGGAATTCCTAATAATCTCTAAACTGAAAGGGATATCTCCTCTAAACTCCTCAAGTGCCGATAGCAATTCCTGACAAGATGAAACAATAGGAACGGGAATGCGCTTTAGCGAGTGCAAGGGGATACTATCTCAGTGGAACTAGCATCAGACTTAGCAGACTGATCTCTCTTGACCATATTGTTATCGTTTGCATCACTTTCAAAACTTCTCGCCATTGGATAAACCTAAATAAAAATAAATCTGGAAATACAAAACACCACTAACGAAAAACAAGTTAGTTCACACAAAATAATAAATTTAAATAACATGTACAATATTAAAATAAATGGAACTCCAACCCGCGGACGGATTCCCATCCGCCGGTTGAAACTAAAACCCCAAAAATTTAACCAATTAAAGGATAATTAGTTTCAACCAGTGAATTAATGAAAACTTGTTACACAATTTCTTAAATTACTTTAAACAACTTTACAAAATTATTTGTTTAACAAAATTCTTTTAAAAATCAAAGTTTACAAATCACTAACTCCTATTTAAATAATCACAACCGCTTCCCCGGCAGCGGCGTCAAAAACTTGATGTCACTTATGAAAGCGCGTCTTGTTTTATAATTTATAAATAGAAATACCTAATAAATACTTTCAAGCAACCAGGCAAGAATACCCGATCAATTGTAAATATAGATTTGGTAAGTCAGATTCGAACACAGGGAATGGTGGAATATTTAAAATAGAAATTAACAATTAACTAGAAAGCAGTAAATATGGGAGCGTTTTAGTTCCGTGCGAACATTTGTTTAGAAAACATTTAATTAAAATAAACAAACTTAAATAAAACTTAAATTAAAATAATAAATAAATAAATAATAATAAACCCTAATTGGAAGGAATAAGTAATTGTATAATTAATGTCACTTAGATTCATATTTCCCGATTTATTACGTATTGATTATCTAATTGTGATTCTTTTAGATCAACTTAATACCAAATTCTTCAATGAATACTAAGTCGAATGTGAACTAGCCAACGTTTCGGGTCCAACTAATTCCTACAATCTAGGGGCCAACATAAAACACTGATTTCAATGTCACAAGATGATCAGTCAATTGTGTGCCTTTCCCTAAATCATGCATTAAGCATTCACAACTCATTATAATTAACTCTAGTGGTATGACTCAACAATACCCAATAATTAACTTATTGTCTTGTTCATTTTAAAGTGAATAATTATCAATTTCTCAACCTATCAAACTCAATCTATTTAGCAATGATCAAAACCCTAAGATTCTAACCATCAATAATTAATAACGTTCAAGGAACTCAATCTCATCAACATTATTAACCACGTTGAGAACTAATAACTACCAGTTACCAATAAACAAGGATTCGTGAGTAATATAACCGTTTTCAATTAAATAACTTAGTCAATACGCAATTATAATCGTTCAATAATCATAATCTAAGTTCAATCAACTACACAATCACTTTGAATATTCAATTCATCATTAAAACAGAAATAATCAGATTATTCAATAACAAATTCTTCAATGAAATCGAATAAAAGAGTTATACCGAATCAATAAAGATGAACTACGAATGATTTAGATGAATTATCCTCGATCTTCCCCCATTCGTACCTCCAAAATAACCCTAATATACGAATTACAAACCCTAAAGTCGTCTGGAAAATAAGAAATACAAAAAACTATCAAAAACTATCGATTTAGGGTTTAAAACGCGTTTTTATACTTCCTGAGATTTTGATCCATACGGCGTATGGATTGGTTTCAAGCCCAGCCCATGTCTGCGTAACCTGGGCCTCCACTGCTGCAATCCATACGGCGTATGGATTTCCATACGGCGTATGGATGCCTTTTTCAGCCGGATTTTTATTTTTTTTTCATCTCTTCTTTTCTTTGACTTCGGCTTCAAATGTTTCTTCAAATATGTATCATTTAACTTATTTATTGACTGTTTTCCTTCCTTTCTTCATAAACACTCCATTTCCACATCTATTTGCAAATATGAACGAAATTAATATCTATTCTTAATTAAATACAATAAAAACATTCAATAATAGGGGTAAAATACTACTAAAATATAGTACTTTTGAGCGTTTATCACCTTACAATCCCGAACCATTCACTGTCTACCAACAATCATTTTACCCTGTATTTGAACCACAACCATGTGAGAGTTCTAACTTGAGAGATATGTTTTCATCTTTTTGCAACCCACTTGAGCAACTACTTAAAGAACAAGAAGACATGCTTAGAGGATGTACTGATAAGCTGTCTGAAATACAAACACGAGTTCAAGTGAGTAGTAATGAAGGTAGGAATCAAGTTACAACTGATTATTGGCTACAGGAAGATGATAGGCACTCACACACCACATCTACTACAACACCTGATTCAGACTTTCATTCTCATGAGTCCGGTTACAAACTTCCTTCAAAGCCTTCACCTACCCAATCTTCTGAATCCTCACTTCCACCCATTCTCAACCTATCTACGTCCGAGACCGATGAGGAGTTCATTCTATAGGAACTTTCCGAGTCATGGCAACTTGACACTCTTGGCCGGAGTAACGAGGATGATGAGGTAGACGAAGAGATAGAAGTAGAGAGCCCGGAGGAGGAGATCTACATAGAAGACCCAGCTTCAGAAGGACCGGAGGAATGCGTACCAACTCTGAGAAGTGATCTCATTCCAATTCAAACCGACGTTGTTGACAACATTCCGCAACAAGTTGTGGGTGACACTGTCCCACTTATCTTTCCGAATGAATCACCCCCTGATCTAGTTGAACCTTCAAATGCCATAGAACCTGTCACCCAAGTAGTCGATGAGAATGTTGCTACAAGATTGGAGACAAAAACGGATACTGTCCCACCTCCATGCCCAGAGTACAACAATATCATTGACCAAAAGACCATAGGAAGCAAGGTGGGTTCTGCGTCATGGTTTCCCTTCAAACCCTCTCTCAACCATATAATGTCCTATACATCATTTAGAGGTGAGGATTCCTTTGACCAACCCATTCTGACAATCCAACCCAAGGAGGTATTAGAAGTGGAGAGAACTATTATACCCCCAGTAGAAACATTCCCTCACTTCGAACCATCTCCTTATATTGGACATACCCTGGCCTTAACCTGCTTTAAACTTTTAGGTATGTACCAATACTACCCCTTGCGTCTATTGATGGATGCAAGGGAGCCCCTAGGATTGTTCGATAAGTAGTACTAGAGTCAAGCTAGAGACTCGAACAAAAACAAGCGCTTCTCGGGAGGCAACCCGTGTCTAACATAGTTTCAGTAATAGTAGTTAAATAGGAAGCCAACCCAATAAGTAGAAGATAAAACCCTAAAATGAATGTTCCAAGTTTTCTATTTTTATGTACAAATAGGATGGTTTGCGAAATTACTTCTTTAAAAGTCAAATTTTTGTCAAACCTTAAAACTTCCTACTCCCACTTGTTTGAACTTTATCGCAACATCTATTTTTTACCATTATCTAAAATCTCAAGTTCTTAATATCCCCTTCACTCACAAACTTTGGAAACCTACTAGGATGAGAATTAGGAGCCTTAGTCATCTTATACACCCATTCACATATTTTGAGCATTGGAGGTACCTACATATATTTCTGTAAGCATATAAGATCCTTAAATGATTCATCTGAAAACCTAATTTGTATGCTAATATGTGTATTATGCTCGAACTCGTTTAAAAATATGTGCTTTGGAAATCTCTATACTTAGTTGCCTGATTTAAATACTCATGCTAGTGTTTCCATATCTGCTATTTGTGCTGCGGTGAAATTATAGGCAACTAACACTTTTTGTGTGGGATTAGACTCCAAGTCATACACTGGTTTGTTTCATCTACAAAGCATTTACTTTGATAGGTTCTTTGCAAACCAGTGAATCTATGATTTGAAGAATAATCACTTGTTTGTTAGATCACGTTTGTATGTTCTTGTACAAATGCCTAACAGACAGGGACTGATGCCTATGGATAAAGAATCTTTGAGAATAATGGAAAGAAGACAAGGGGAGCTTACAGTTCTTTAAATTTAGGAACTTCTGGAGCATTGCTTTGCAGGGGAAGAGATGGCACTTCCAAACACATGGATGATCATATTTCATCAAGTAGATTAGCTCAATATTCACCTCATACTCCAAACCCTATACCTATGCCCTACCACATAATGGAACCTAAAACCATCACTACCATCCACCATCACCATATCCACCCACATTCACCCATCCATCCACCCCTTCACACGTACAACCATCACCATCAGGGACCATTCATATGAAATAATAGAAATGGGATTATATTGGAAACTGGAGATCTCTACCGATAAAGAACAACATCAGATGCATTACATCAGTTTATCGGCAAAAATCTTGGGAGATAAAGATCTATGGTCATTAGATTCAGCACTTTCAGATCATTAGGAGCAATTGAGTTACAGCAGCGGCTCTTGAAGATTAGGATCTTTGTCCGTTCACCTCTATCCAACATTTAGTGTTTATTGGTTGATTCTGCTTGTGTCCAGAAGGCGGTGTGACACCCGGTCAAAAATCACCCAAAATTCGCTCCGAATTTAAACTTTAAATATACATACTCGGTATGAACTAAAACAAAAAGTAATAAATATATGCATAATTATTTAAAGTTACGTACAAACGTATCGGAACGAATCCGACAAAATAAATACAAAAGTTTGTGACACAAAATAATTAAAAATGAAATTATTAATTACCTATATTCTTACAATTATAATATGGAGATAAAACACGTTAGATATACGGTTATATATAAAACGTATTATATGCGAACATAAACGATTGTAAAACATACCCAAAGATCAAAACATTAAAAAGTTCTATTTTTCTCATACGTTTGAAAGTAATTGGAACATTACCTCAAAATATGAAATCATAATTTAACTGAAATTTGGCACACTCAATTGGATGAGCGCAGTAAAATGTACAAATTAGTACAACAGTCTAAAATAATGAGAATCTCATTATTCCGACTTTAAATAACGTATCTGGAGAACATCTACAAAATAAAAATATAAAATATTAAATTTTATATTGCACTAATTATACCCGTATCCGAAATTAACGGGCTAAATACCTAAACTATTACTACAACTAAAAATATCTGGAAACATATATTATACTACACATACCCACCCTTTGACAATTTAACCCGTATCAATTTTTATATACATACATACACACTGAATCATATACACACACACCCACCAAAACTCAATTATTGGTTCCATCCTGTTCTTGTTCTTGGAGCCGAAGGAAAGCAGCAGCAAAAGTAGAATCAGGAGCAACCAAAACCATACTCATAATATAATAACAAAAACATTTTCACAATCATCAACTATCATCCTCATCATCCTTACTTGTTTATCATCATCATCCATTGTCATCGTCATCATCATCAGATATCATCATCATCCCATCTTGAACCCATTGTGAGGAATTTTTACAACTTAAAATCATTATATTTCATACATATATTATTTTGATTCTTTGATTTTAACTTGATTGTGTGTATGAAAAAGTTATCAAAAGGTGATTATAACATAAAACTCGTGTTTGTCTTCCAAGATTAAAGCATATATATAAAAACTATGGTTTAGATAACAAAAGATTCACTTAGATGGAGTGGTTTTGTGGGAGTGTTGCCATCCGAGAGGTCACAGGTTCGACCTGTGACCTAGCCTCTTTTCACATATGTATATTTTTATTATTAATATTATTTATTAATTATTTACCCTAATTGATTCCTTCTAACTTTGAGTAAAACCATTTAATAATATAACAAACTCAAAAACGTAACTAATAATTTAGTTTGGGTAAATATTTATAAATACAAACTTTTTACCAAATTAAATTTACACAACATATGTATAATTATATATGTTTACATTGGAACGTAATGAAATATTTACGAGTTTAAATTACTTGTAAACTTAATTTATATATATGTATATATACTTAGTGACAACATTGAGACGATAAGAATTAATTACTTCGAAAACGTCTTGGCACAAATAAAACAAGACGAGTAAATATTAAACGAGTGACATTTTAGTACGGATTAAAAACTTGGTATGTATATATGTAAACGCCGATTATTCCTTTATATATATATACACGAACGACCTATATATATATACACGAACGACTATAAATGATAAAAACAAATAAACTTACGTTTTTATAACATAAACGATAACAAAAGAATATGTATAGACATACATAGCGATGATGATTAATATATATACGAATATATATATATATATATATATATATATATATATATATATATATATATTCAACTAATAAGTATATATAGGTATATACTTATACGCAACACAGTATTCAACGCAAATATCACCAACAACTAAAATGTTATAAACATTTCAACTTAACGATTAGTCCATATACTTATGTAAAGCATGTTAAATTGTGTCTAGGTATTTGAGAGTCACGTTCGGACTACCGTATATTATTAGTTGAAGATTTGCTACACATGAGTCTCACGGCCCCTTTTTACTGTTTTACTATTTTGGAGGAGATACATTGCTTGTTTTACTCGAACACATGAAATTACTTACTTGATTTACTTACTGATTTACTGGTATATCGATTGCATGGGTTTTACTTTTATCCACTGAAAGCCTCCTTATCATAAGTTGTTAGTTATGGACTTAAGCGCGATTACTAGTAGATGGATCCATTTGGGACTGACAATCCCTGCCTGGGGTAGTAGCGCTACCACGGATTTCACCGTAGAAACAGGCATATTAGTATTTGTTACATATGAGTGTTCGGATAGCACTCACGGGGGTACGTGATACTGTACTTGATTGTACCATTCACACTACACTGTTAAGCTTCAACTATGGTGCTCATGGCAATGTATATCGAACTATAATACTTGATGTGTTCAAAACTGTTCTTACTATAAACCTGTGAGATTCACCAACCTTTTTGGTTGACCTTTTAGTGATGCATTCTCAGGTACACAGCAATACTAGGATGCCCAGCAGGATTACTGGATAGCTTGAGTCGCATGCATTATAAAACTTGGAGATTTTATTACATTACTTTTGTACTAGTTGTTATGTTTTAAAATCTCTAGATATTACTTTTCGAACTCCAAGCTATGTATTACTTTTGAAAACTCATGTAATGTATTTTCTAAAATGTCTCATTTAGAGTCGTTTACTATATATCTTGTGCTTTGGTTATTGATTAGTCACGCCCCGACCCGATTCGCTTCCGCAACCCGAATTAGGGGGTGTGACAGATTGGTATCAGAGCATAAGGTTATAGTGAACTAGGTTGCATGTAGTGGGCCTAGACTATGACCGTTAGGCAGTATTCCTTATTAGGTATGACCGGTTCAGGGATTTCATCATACAAGTTTAATTTAACATAGCCTGATCAACTATGTACAATTAAATGAAGATGATGTGAACTCTAAAAGGGGTTATGTTGAACAGGAATGCAATAGTTGACTCTGACCACGAGAAAACCGTGACTTGTACTTGTTTTGCGTTAGACACGACTAGGTGGATAATACGTATGTATAGGTTATACATATATGGTTAGGCCTATTAATGTCCTCCGATACGTGGTAACGAACTTATTGTTCATATACGCCTTAGAACTCGCCAATGGTACGTTGATTGAGTCAGGAAAGTTGTACTGGGATATGCCCTGGTTTCGAGGGTCATCTCTTCGAAATAGGCTTACCCTGGCAAAGTTGAGAACTTCAACATTCTATTCGATACGAACCGATTAGTAATTAGGATCGACATACACCTAAGGACAAAAATTCTTTCTCGCCACCCTATCACGTTTGTATAACATCAATACTTGTTCGGATGTAATATCCCCCTCGCTTTTGTAAACCTCAATCCTCGTAATCATTTGAACTCGCAAGTCAAGTGATTGCAACCACTATTATTCTACACTAATGATTGTCACTTGTGTTGTGATATATTTTTGTTATATATACAACTACGATGATCATATTCTTATACGAAACTCTGACATGTCCCTTATTTTCATTGAAGGAACATGCCTCCACGACGCCAAAAGTACACCCAAGCTCAGGTTGATCAACTGGTTGCTGACGCACTAAGTGATGAGCGACGACGATCTGACGGCGCTGAAACACCACCAAATACCACTGTGGTAAAACCTTGCACCTACAAAGACTTCCTTAGCTGCAAGCCTCTAAACTTCAACGGCACTGAAGGTGCCATTGGGTTATTACGATGGCAGGAAAAGACAAAGGCAGTCTTTCGCATCTGCAACTGCGCTGAGGACAGTAAGGTTAAGTTCTCCACCTACACTTTCATGGATGATGCTCTGACATGGTGGAACACTTATGCTGACTCTGTGGGCCAAGACATTTCTCTGGAAACTCCTTGGGATGAGCTGAAGAAAATGCTCAAGGATGAGTATTGTCCTAGGGATGAAATTCAACAGCTCGAGGCGGAATTTTGGAATCTTACCACTCAAGGGGATGACATTGCTGGCTACACTTCTCGATTCAATCAGCTAGCACACCTGTGCCCATCTATGGTTGATACGGAATCCAAGCGAATTGAGCGCTATGTCTGGGGACTTCCTCCACAAATTCAAGGAATGGTTACCTCGTCCGATGCTCCCACATTTCATGGCACTGTGCGTATGGCACACAAGTTGATGGCACAAATAGTTCGCCAAGGAACAGCTAGCGACAAAAATTCTGGAAACAGCTCTGGAGACAACAAGAGGAAAGTTGATGGAAACCCTAGAAACCAGAGCCAAACTAACAAGAAACCTACAACTGCTAAGGCCAACGCCTCTGAGTCTGATGACAAGGTAGGGTATAAAGGAAGCAAGCCCTATTGCTCTAAGTGTGACACCCGGTCAAAAAGGGCCAAAATTAGGGGCCAATTTAAACTTTAATTATTCGTATTCGATACGAATCAAAAACAAAGTATTCGGATAATATATATATATAACTATATATATAACACACGAAATGATTATTTGATAATCACAACGCGAACAAATCTGAAACCACTCTGAAAACATAAAAATAAAAGTTGTCCCAAAACATCTCCAATAGAATATTATTAACAGAAATAATATTACGATACTCACAAAATTTGCAAAACTCTTTTTGGATAATTAAAAGTATCCGTAAGATCAAAGTGAAACAACGATATAATTTAGTATCACACTAAAAGTATTTTTGTGAAATACTTCAAATAAAAACTTATACGATTTCAATTTTTGGAAATTGATCGTTTGAAAACATTTTACTAAATAACGATCGGGTACACGAACACGGGTCGGAAAATACCCACTCACCTCAATAATTGAGGCCGGTTATAACAACCGACCTCAATTATTTCATACACTCTGGATCACTCACGATTCCCTCCTCTCTTCTCTTTTCTCTCGGTTCCAATTCAACCAACAACAACAACATATAACAATAACAAGATCAACAATCGCAACATCATAATCATTTTCATCTTGATCATCATCATCACCATCGTGTTCTTCATCATCATCAACATCCGATTCATTTTCAAAATTGTAAGAACACTTACCAATTTATTATAAATTTGTGTTTATAATACTTAAACTATCATGTATTAGTGCTCTATATGCGGAAATTTGGTTAGAAATTAAGTTAGAATTGATTTGGTGATGATCTGCACGAACAGGGGCTGGATTCCCCAGGGATCCGGCGGATTCCCAAGGGATCCGGCGGATCAGGTTCTGGATTCCCAAGGGATCCGGCGGATTCCCAAGGGATCCGGCGGATCATGCGGATTCCCAAGGGATCCGGCAGATTCCCAAGGGATCCGGCGGATCATGTGGATTCCCAAGGGATCCGGCGGATTCCCAAGGGATCCGGCGGATCCAAGCCAAACCAGATTACATTTTTCACCAAGTATTAATCTAATACACCTACGGATAAATTGTAAACGATACGATACAAGATTTTACAACTATTTTATACGAAACGAACATAATTATATTTTTGGAAATATAATTTCAATCCGACACCAACGAACCGTACATTTTATAAAAACTTCAAACGTAAATACGAATCGAATACTTTGGACCTAATTAACCAAACAAACAACTATACAAATGAATTACCACGCGAACACTTACAAATATACAATCTTGCGTGTTTAGGACACTAGGAGATTTCATTGGTTCACGCGCTCACCTTAGGATTACTTGCTCATCAGGTGAGTCTCACAGCCCCATTTTTACTGTTTTAAATATTGGGGTGAGATACAATGCTTACATGTTTTCGTGATCATATGTTATTTGATTAGTTAATTTGAGAATTAACTCAAGGAATTAAATGATTATTTAGTTCAGATGACTATATTAGTTACATTGTTTGACTACCATTATTTGGTCTTGATTATCATTGTTAAATTTCGATATTTCGAAACCTGCGTTGGTTTCATCATGGTTAAATTTATTATTGTTCAAAAACCTGCGTTGGTTTGTTCAATATTACGAAACCTACGTTGGTTTCATCATGGATAAATTTCATATTGTTCGAAAACCTGCGTTGGTTTGTTCAATATTACGAAACCTGCGTTGGTTTCATCATTGTTAAATTTAATGTTGTTCTAAAACCTGCGTTGGTTTGTTCAATGTTACGAAACCTGCGTTGGTTTCACCATTGTTTAAAAATCATTATTTCGAAACCTGCGTTGGTTTCATCATTGTTTTGAAAACTAAACTGTTTAATCATTGTTTAGGAAACCTGCGTTGGTTTCATCATTGTTTTGAAAACTAAACTGTTTAATCATTGTTTAGGAAACCTGCGTTGGTTTCATCATTGTTTTGAAAACTTAATTGTTAAATCATTATTTCGAAACTTGCGTTGGTTTCATCATTGTTTTGAAAACATAATTGCTTAATCATTGATTAGAAAACATGCGTTGGTTTCATCATTGCTTGGGGAACCTGCGTTGGTTCAAATCATTATTTAGTAACCTTAATTGGTTAAATCATTGTTTTAGAAAACTTAAGTGTTTTAAATCATTGTAGGTGACCTTAGTTGGTTAAAAATCATTGTTTGATTTATTATTTTAAATCCTTGTTCAGATGAAACATTTTATTATCGTCAAATTATCATGTTGATCACATCAATGTTCATGTTAAACCTGTGAGATTCACCAGCTTTATAGCTGACCCTTTTAGCGTTGTATTCTCAGGTGATCAGCAGTAGTAGGATGGCCCTCAGGATAAGCTATCTACTCACGAGTCGCATGCATCCATTTTGACATGAAGATTTTCTTGCATTATATTTTGTAAAATGGTTATGTATTAAAATCTTCAAAACTACTTTTGCGAACTCGCTATTATGTTGTAAACTTTCACTCAAAACTTGTATTACTTTTGTAATATTTATAAACGTCTCATGTAGAGTCGTTTGCTTGTACTTTAGTGCTTTGTATATTGATTAGTCACACCCAAATCGTCGCTTCCGCAAATCATGAAATTGGGGGTGTGACAGATTGGTATCAGAGCCTGAGGTTATAGCGAACTAGGTTGCATTTAGTGGGCCTAGACTATAACCGTTAGGCTGTATTCCTCATTAGGTATAACTGGTTCAGGAATTACATCATACGAATTTAATTTAACATAGCCTAGCTAACTATGTACAATTAAATAAAGATGATGTGAAGTCTGAAAGGGGTTATGTCGAACAGGAAGACAATAGTAGACTCTGACTACGAGAGAACCGGGACTGAAGCTGTTTTGTGCTAGACACAACTAGGCGGATATATACGCGTATATGGTATATGCGTATATGATTAAGCTATTATATATATATAATGTATATATATATATATGGATATGCCTTGGACATGAAATATATGTTAGGCTGTTATATATTGTAGATATATGATAGGGCCTTGGATAAATCATAAGTACTTACCGGTCGTACGTAGATCGAATCAGGGAAAATAGTACCGGGATGTGCCCTAGGTATAGAGGGTCATCTCTTCGAGAGAGTCTTACTCCGGTAAGGTTAGAAAATCTTGTTCTTCATCCGTCGTTATGCTTAACGATCAAAATCAATATTCCTCTTAGGATTGAGATCTTTTCCTATCATTCCTAACCAATTCTCTCAAATCAGCAAACACCCAATGGATAATCCCGCGTTGGATAACAAATAAATTTTAAATATCTGTTCTGATGAGATATTCTTGACACTTCTGTAAACTTCAACTCTTGTAATCTGTTAGACTTGCATGTTAACTGATTACAATCCTATTATCTATTATTGTCATATGACATTTCATACGTCATGTCTATTCTATTCCTTGATGATAAATATACAATTAGATTAGCAAATTGTGGTTAATCGAATCAGGAAGTGTAAAACGTAATTACACTTTAGAATTCAATGGCTAGGCTTTTTGTCTAGAGCGGTAATTTGGATATCATTATTGATATACATAGGCGAATAGGCCATCTTGTTGGAATCATTGTTGAAGGAAACTCATCGTTTTCCTAATCATGAATGTATCAGTGAAAATATGTGCTACAGTATTCGATTAGCTAAAACAGTATATGGCTAGGCATGCATGTTTTGGCATATAAATTGATTATCACTGCGGTGATCTAGTCGGAACATGGTTATCACGTTAGTGACATAAAATTTGGATAAGAATCGAAAAACTATATTTGTTAATATAGGGCATGTGTACATTATGTTGGTGTTGATAGTTACATTGAACTGTAAGAACACCGTAGGAACTCATTGAATTCAGTGGATTATAAATCCAAATCATAGTGATACTTAGTAAGACGGACCGACCCTGTTATGAAGGTAACGGGCGGGTAAAGAATCGGACTTCTCCATTATTCATTTGAGATCAGTAGGTTTAAGCCTAACAAGGGGAGAAGGATAAATCGGATGTCTTAGGATTAGACATATCACATAGTCGGCCTTATTAACACGCGAGCATAGGCTTCACTTTAATTTCGGGACGAAATTCTCCTAACAAGGGGAGAATGTGACACCCGGTCAAAAAGGGCCAAAATTAGGGGCCAATTTAAACTTTAATTATTCGTATTCGATACGAATCAAAAACAAAGTATTCGGATAATATATATATATAACTATATATATAACACACGAAATGATTATTTGATAATCACAACGCGAACAAATCTGAAACCACTCTGAAAACATAAAAATAAAAGTTGTCCCAAAACATCTCCAATAGAATATTATTAACAGAAATAATATTACGATACTCAAAAAATTTGCAAAACTCTTTTCGGATAATTAAAAGTATCCGTAAGATCAAAGTGAAACAACGATATAATTTAGTATCACACTAAAAGTATTTTTGTGAAATACTTCAAATAAAAACTTATACGATTTCAATTTTTGGAAATTGATCGTTTGAAAACATTTTACTAAATAACGATCGGGTACACGAACACGGGTCGGAAAATACCCACTCACCTCAATAATTGAGGCCGGTTATAACAACCGACCTCAATTATTTCATACACTCTGGATCACTCACGATTCCCTCCTCTCTTCTCTTTTCTCTCGGTTCCAATTCAACCAACAACAACAACATATAACAATAACAAGATCAACAATCGCAACATCATAATCATTTTCATCTTGATCATCATCATCACCATCGTGTTCTTCATCATCATCAACATCCGATTCATTTTCAAAATTGTAAGAACACTTACCAATTTATTATAAATTTGTGTTTATAATACTTAAACTATCATGTATTAGTGTTCTATATGCGGAAATTTGGTTAGAAATTAAGTTAGAATTGATTTGGTGATGATCTGCACGAACAGGGGCTGGATTCCCCAGGGATCCGGCGGATTCCCAAGGGATCCGGCGAATCAGGTTCTGGATTCCCAAGGGATCCGGCGGATTCCCAAGGGATCCGGCGGATCATGCGGATTCCCAAGGGATCCGGCGGATTCCCAAGGGATCCGGCGGATCATGTGGATTCCCAAGGGATCCGGCGGATTCCCAAGGGATCCGGCGGATCCAAGCCAAACCATATTACATTTTTCACCAAGTATTAATCTAATACACCTACGGATAAATTGTAAACGATACGATACAAGATTTTACAACTATTTTATACGAAACGAATATAATTATATTTTTGGAAATATAATTTCAATCCGACACCAACGAACCGTACATTTTATAAAAACTTCAAACGTAAATACGAATCGAATACTTTGGACCTAATTAACCAAACAAACAACTATACAAATGAATTACCACGCGAACACTTACAAATATACAATCTTGCGTGTTTAGGACACTAGGAGATTTCATTGGTTCACGCGCTCACCTTAGGATTACTTGCTCATCAGGTGAGTCTCACAGCCCCATTTTTACTGTTTTAAATATTGGGGTGAGATACAATGCTTACATGTTTTCGTGATCATATGTTATTTGATTAGTTAATTTGAGAATTAACTCAAGAAATTAAATGATTATTTAGTTCAGATGACTATATTAGTTACATTGTTTGACTACCATTATTTGGTCTTGATTATCATTGTTAAATTTCGATATTTCGAAACCTGCGTTGGTTTCATCATGGTTAAATTTATTATTGTTCAAAAACCTGCGTTGGTTTGTTCAATATTACGAAACCTGCGTTGGTTTCATCATGGATAAATTTCATATTGTTCGAAAACCTACGTTGGTTTGTTCAATATTACGAAACCTGCGTTGGTTTCATCATTGTTAAATTTAATGTTGTTCTAAAACCTGCGTTGGTTTGTTCAATGTTACGAAACCTGCGTTGGTTTCACCATTGTTTAAAAATCATTATTTCGAAACCTGCGTTGGTTTCATCATTGTTTTGAAAACTAAACTGTTTAATCATTGTTTAGGAAACCTGCGTTGGTTTCATCATTGTTTTGAAAACTAAACTGTTTAATCATTGTTTAGGAAACCTGCGTTGGTTTCATCATTGTTTTGAAAACTTAATTGTTAAATCATTATTTTGAAACCTGCGTTGGTTTCATCATTGTTTTGAAAACTTAATTGCTTAATCATTGATTAGAAAACATGCGTTGGTTTCATCATTGCTTGGGGAACCTGCGTTGGTTCAAATCATTATTTAGTAACCTTAATTGGTTAAATCATTGTTTTAGAAAACTTAAGTGTTTTAAATCATTGTAGGTGACCTTAGTTGGTTAAAAATCATTGTTTGATTTATTATTTTAAATCCTTGTTCAGATGAAACATTTTATTATCGTCAAATTATCATGTTGATCACATCAATGTTCATGTTAAACCTGTGAGATTCACCAGCTTTATAGCTGACCCTTTTAGCGTTGTATTCTCAGGTGATCAGCAGTAGTAGGATGGCCCTCAGGATAAGCTATCTACTCACGAGTCGCATGCATCCATTTTGACATGAAGATTTTCTTGCATTATATTTTGTATAATGGTTATGTATTAAAATCTTCAAAACTACTTTTGCGAACTCGCTATTATGTTGTAAACTTTCACTCAAAACTTGTATTACTTTTGTAATATTTATAAACGTCTCATGTAGAGTCGTTTGCTTGTACTTTGGTGCTTTGTATATTGATTAGTCACACCCAAATCGTCGCTTCCGCAAATCATGAAATTGGGGGTGTGACACTAAGTGCAAGCTTCATCATGATGGTCTATGTCCTTGCACCAAATGCAAGCGATTTGGACACCTAACCAAAGACTGCAAAGCAAACTCCACTGGTACCGACACTTCAACAAGCAAGACCTGCTATGAGTGCAATGGTACCGGGCATTTCAAGAGGGACTGTCCAAAGCTGAAAAACAACCATGCTAGAGGTAGGTTCTATGTACTCAAAACTAAGGAGGACGATCAGGACCCGAGACTTATTGACTTGCTCAACTCGGGTATGGTCACTCATACATAACCTGACTGCCTTTATACTACTTACTTGATAGGTCTTACTTGCTGCTTGATACCTTGTATGTTTTCCCTAGATTCTAAGTGCACGATAGGGTTAGAGAAAAATGATAATTTAGTTTCTAATGGTTTCTATATGAGACGAGGTTTAGTTCATATGTATAGGAATAATATATCCTATACATTCTTATACCGGAAAACGTGCCGGTTAACTTTTATATACTGGGTAACATCCCAGGTAAGATTAATTTATGCTAAACCCTCTCGTTTCAATATGAGATTGATAGAGTCTTAATTATGCTACGATACTATTATCCATTACAAACTGTATGAATACAGTGAGATTTACTATATTACTTTAGGCTACTAGTACAAAGCGTAGCGACACCTTAAGTGACGAGCTGACCGACTTGCCTCGTCCTATCGACAGAATGGTCAATTACATCACAACACATTTCCTCTATTCCTTTGATGGCCAGTAAGACATTAGCTTAACAAGAGGAGGAAGGTAACATTAGATTGAGGTTATATCACTCATAGTCAACACACATTTTCTTAAAATACGCACAGACTATTACTTCGACACATAGGAAAATTACTACGAATGAATTTCGGGACGAAATTCTCCTAACAAGGGGAGAATGTGACACCCGGTCAAAAATGACCCAAAATTCGCTCCGAATTTAAACTTTAAATATACATACTCGGTATGAACTAAAACAAAAAGTAATAAATATATGCATAATTATTTAAAGTTACGTACAAACGTATCGGAACGAATCAGACAAAATAAATACAAAAGTTTGTGACACAAAATAATTAAAAATGAAATTATTAATTACCAGTATTCTTACAATTATAATATGGAGATAAAACACGTTAGATATACGGTTATATATAAAACGTATTATACGCGAACAGAAACGATTGTAAAACATACCCAAAGATCAAAACATTAAAAAGTTCTATTTTTCTCATATGTTTGAAAGTAATTGGAACATTACCTCAAAATATGAAATCATAATTTAACTGAAATTTGGCACTCAATTGGATGAGCGCAGTAAAATGTAAAAAATTTGTACAACAGTTTAAAATAATGAGAATCTCATTATTCCGACTTTAAATAACGTATCTGGAGAACATCTACAAAATAAAAATATAAAATATTAAATTTTATATTGCACTAATTATACCCGTATCCGAAATTAACGAGCTAAATACCTAAACTATTACTAAAACTAAAAATATCTGGAAACATATATTATACTACACATACCCACCCTTTGACAATTTAACCCGTATCAATTTTTATATACATACATACATACCGAATCATATACACACACACCCACCAAAACTCAATTATTGGTTCCATCCTGTTCTTGTTCTTGGAGCCGAAGGAAAGCAGCAGCAAAAGTAGAATCAGGAGCAACCAAAACCATACTCATAATATAATAACAAAAACATTTTCACAATCATCAACTATCATCCTCATCATCCTTACTTGTTTATCATCATCATCCATTGTCATCGTCATCATCATCAGATATCATCATCATCCCATCTTGAACCCATTGTGAGGAATTTTTACAACTTAAAATCATTATATTTCATACATATATTATTTTGATTCTTTGATTTTAACTTGATTGTGTGTATGAAAAAGTTATCAAAAGGTGATTATAACATAAAACTCGTGTTTGTCTTCCAAGATTAAAGCATATATATAAAAACTATGGTTTAGATAACAAAAGATTCACTTAGATGGAGTGGTTTTGTGGGAGTGTTGCCATCCGAGAGGTCACAGGTTCGACCTGTGACCTAGCCTCTTTTCACATATGTATATTTTTATTATTAATATTATTTATTAATTATTTACCTTAATTGATTCCTTCTAACTTTGAGTAAAACCATTTAATAATATAACAAACTCAAAAACGTAACTAATAATTTAGTTTGGGTAAATAATTATAAATACAAACTTTTTACCAAATTAAATTTACACAACATATGTATAATTATATATGTTTACATTGGAACGTAATGAAATATTTACGAGTTTAAATTACTTGTAAACTTAATTTATATATATGTATGTATACTTAGTGACAACATTGAGACAATAAGAATTAATTACTTCGAAAACGTCTTGGCACAAATAAAACAAGACGAGTAAATATTAAACGAGTGACATTTTAGTACGGATTAAAAACATGGTATATATATATATAAACGCCGATTATTCCTATATATATATACACGAACGACCTATATATATATATACACGAACGACTATAAATGATAAAAACAAATAAACTTACGTTTTTATAACATAAACGATAACAAAAGAATATGTATAGACATACATAGCGATGATGATTAATATATATACGAATATATATATATATATATATATATATATATATTCAACTAATAAGTATATATAGGTATATACTTATACGCAACACAGTATTCAACGCAAATATCACCAACAACTAAAATGTTATAAACATTTCAACTTAACGATTAGTCCATATACTTATGTAAAGCATGTTAAATTGTGTCTAGGTATTTGAGAGGCACGTTCGGACTACCGTATATTATTAGTTGAAGATTTGCTACATGTGAGTCTCACGGCCCCTTTTTACTGTTTTACTATTTTGGGGGAGATGCATTGCTTGTTTTACTCGAACACATGAAATTACTTACTTGATTTACTTACTGATTTACTGGTATATCGATTGCATGGGTTTTACTTTTATCCACTGAAAGCCTCCTTATCATAAGTTGTTAGTTATGGACTTAAGCGCGATTACTAGTAGATGGATCCATTTGGGACTGACAATCCATGCCTAGGGTAGTAGCGCTACCACGGATTTCACCGTAGAAACAGGTATATTAGTATTTGTTACATATGAGTGTTCGGATAGCACTCACGGGGCTACGTGATACTGTACTTGATTGTACCATTCACACTACACTGTTAAGCTTCAACTATGGTGCTCATGGCAATGTATATCGAACTATTGCAACTGTGCAATACTTACTTACTTATAATACTTGATGTGTTCAAAACTGTTCTTACTATAAACATGTGAGATTCACCAACCTTTTTGGTTGACCTTTTAGTGATGCATTCTCAGGTACGCAGCAATACTAGGATGCCCAGCAGGATTACTGGATAGCTTGAGTCGCATGCATTATAAAACTTGGAGATTTTATTACATTACTTTTGTACTAGTTGTTATGTTTTAAAATCTCTAGATATTACTTTTCGAACTCCAAGCTATGTATTACTTTTGAAAAATCATGTAATGTTCTGTATTGTAATGTATTTTCTAAAACGTCTCATTTAGAGTCGTTTACTATATATCTTGTGCTTTGGTTATTGATTAGTCACGCCCCGACCCGATTCGCTTCCGCAACCCGAATTAGGGGGTGTGACAGGCGGCATCACTTTACTTTGTTTTCTACAATCTATCCTTTTAGTCTTAGTTATTTTCGAGAGAATTTGGTGATTTGAGTGGATGTTGGATGATTGGAGGATCCAAGAGATGACGATCATTCAAGGAAGAAACCGTGGAATCAAAGGCAGACAAACAAGCTCACACACCTGCGGACCACGGATCTTACATACATCTCTAAGGGAAAGAGCGTGGTCTATCTTCTTCCGAAACTCGCACGTGCCAAAGATCTAAGTGTGGGATCTCAACCCGCACTGCAACCACTTAGCAAGAATCGTCTCCAAATCTTTAAACACTAAAGTGTGCGATTCACCAAAAAGAATCTCCACTTACATGATGGAACGATTCTCTGCTAAGTCTGGATACAAGGCATTGAGCACCAGATCGACACGTCCAAAGCTGAACCGCTCTTCATGTAAAACAAAACGAGCAATAATATCACACCCCCTGATTGAAAAGCAGTAAAATAGGGGCCATGAGACTCACCTGAGTCTTGAAAGTTTGAATTAACAACTTGAATTGATTTGCCTTGAAGTGTGGTCCGAAGACTTGTAACCTGAAGGTGTCCAAGACACGCGATGGTTATTAATTGTTTAGGCATCTCGAAAGACTACTTTTGTAGTTGTTTGTCCAAATTTCCCCGATTTGGTTGATTGATTTGAGTATTTGAAAACGTGTACGGCCCGTTGGTGATCAATTGTAATAATAGTCTTGATGTTATCACATTGATTTCGAAGCGTTATACTTGAAAAGCAAATTCCATTATGTTTGAAAAGTTGTATCGTATAAGCGTTTTGAAGTTGTACAAGTTTGACACTTGGTGAGAAATGTGCTTACGGAATCTAAGTACGGGGGTCCGGGGGTAGCGACCCCGGTAGCGGGGTCCACGGGCCGGCAGCCCCTGGCGGGGTCCAAGGGGCAGAGCCCCTGGTTGGGGTCGAGCTGCCAAGTCAGCTTGGAAAATTTTTATTTCTACTATATTGCTTTGGTGAAAAACGCATCTGGACTTGAAATTGGGTGAAATCAAGTGATAAAATTTAGGGTCTCGACACTTAGTGAAAATCTGTGTTTTCTGGTTTGTGCGACACAATATGCGACATAAAAGGTTATCATGCGACACAATGGTTGGGTCGCATAGAAGTGCGACACAAGAGCTTAGCGACACAAGGGTTGTGTAGCATAAGCGGATAATGCTGATTTAACAGCGACATAATGATTGTGTCGCATGGTATTTGCGACATAGGTGCGACATAATATTGTGTCGCAAAAGGTCCGACATAACTGGGTTTTTACGACACAAAATACGACATAAGTGATTTTATACGACACAGTATGCGACACAAGGCTTGTGTCGCAAAGATGAACATCAGAACAAAACCCAGCGACTGTCGATGTTTTTCGACCCAAAACTCAAATCTAACCCATTTTTAAGCTATAAATTCGTGTTCCCCTTGTGTAATGGACATTTATCTACTTAAATAAACCATAAATATGTAAAAACAAGCTAAAACGAGAGGTTTCGGGATTTTGTCGGAAACTTACAAAGTGTCGAAACGAAAATCCGGAAAGATAGAAATGTAGATCGCGTCGAGGTGGTTCCTTTTCCGTAATTATTTTGATGATTTGATGTCGTTTGTGGGTGTTATTTGGTGGTTTAGTGATTTGGTGGTGGTTTGGTTATTTGAGAGAAAAATGAAGTAGAAAAGGTAGAGAGAGAGAGAGAGATAGGTTGAATGAGGTGGGGATTTGATCCCCTCACCTCCTTTTGGCCGGTTTTGGGAGGGGGCCCACCGAGGTGTGGGTCTCCACTTTTGACTCCGTGTTTGCGCTCCGTGCGGTGTTCGTTTTCACGGTCGTTTAAACATTAAATAATTATTTTATACGTTTAATCGTATGTTTTAAAATACGAATAATTGTTTAATATTTTAGTTGAAGTATTTAGCCAAATACTTATTAATTGAGTTATTAAATATTGCTACATTATTTAATTAAATTATTCACGAACGTCCGTATTTAATTGACCGAATTACATTCGATTTGAACTTGTACGATTTAAATTAAACCGCAATACTTGTACATATTCCACAATATATATTAATCGATACATTAATTAGCCTAACACAGAACTAATTACATGTATTAAAACTTGATTAGGCACTAATCACTAGTCCTAATTTACCGGGTGTCACATTCTCCCCCTGTTAGAAGAATTTCATCCCGAAATTTAAGTCGAAGTCGTGTTTGATGTTGAATCAGTGAAGAGTTGAGGATACTTGAGTCGCATTTGGTCCTCCTGTTCCCAGGTGAATTCCGGACCACGTCGTGAATTCCACCTGACTTTGACAATGGGAATACGACTTTGTTTGAGTTGTTTGACCTCACGGTCCATGATTTCAACGGGTTCCTCAACGAAGTGAAGCTTGTTCTCAACCCGAATTTCATCGAGTGGAATGATAAGTGTCTCATCAGACAGACACTTCTTTAAGTTCGAAATGTGAAAAGTGGGATGCAAGCTGCTGAGCTCAGTCGGCAACTGCAATCGGTATGCAACCGGACCTATCCTCTCGAGGATCTCGAATGGTCCAATGTATATGGGATTTAACTTCCCTCGTTTGCCAAATCGGATTACGCCTTTCCAAGGCGATACTTTGAGTAGTACTCGATCCCCAACCTGGAACTCGAGTGGTTTGCGTCTCACGTCAGCATAACTTTTCTGACGATCACGTGCGGCTTTGAATTTGTTTTGAATTTCGACTATTTTCTCGGTTGTTTCGTGAATGATTTGCGGACCCGTGAGTTGGCTGTCCCCAACTTCGGTCCAACAGATGGGTGATCGGCACTTACGACCGTACAGTGCCTCGAATGGTGCAGCCCCAATACTGGTATGGTAGCTGTTGTTGTACGAAAACTCGCACAATGGTAGGTGTTGTTCCCAGTTTACACCGAAGTCAACTATGCAGGCTCATAGCATGTCCTCCAGAGTTTGAATTGTTCGTTCACTTTGGCCGTCGGTTTGAGGATGGTATGCGGTACTCATATCGAGACGGGTACCCAATGATTTTTGAAGTGACTGCCAAAATTGAGATGTGAAACGACTATCCCTGTCGGAGATCGTGTCGGGTTACGATTTCCTTGATGTAAAGTCGTGTGAGGCGTTCCATTTTATCAGTTTTTTTGATTGCCAGGAAGTGAGCAGACTTTGTGAGACGATCGACGATCACCCAAATGGTATCGCAACCGCTCGATGACTTGGGTAGTTTGGTTATGAAATCCATGGCGATTTGTTCCCATTTCCATTCAGGAATGCTGGGTTGTTGAAGTAACCTAGAAGGTTTTGGTATTCAGCTTTGACTTTTGAGTAAGTAAGACACTTGCTGACATAGGTGGCGATTTCGGCTTTCATGTTCGGCCACCAATAGAATTCCTTGATGTCGTGGTACATTTTATCAGATCCCGGGTGAATAGAGTATTTGTACTTGTGAGCTTCATCCATCACCAAGTCTCGCAGGTTCCCAAAACTAGGCAACCAGATTCGGTTTGAGAACACCTAACTCCGTTAGGTTTGATTTCGAATTGTTTGTCCATGCCCCGCAAGGCTTCATTTTTTATGTTATCAGGTTTGAGAGCTTCGAGTTGAGTAGCGAGAATCTAAATGTTTAGATCATTGTGAATAGTCATACTGAGGGCTCGGACTCGAAGTGGTTTCGACCTTTCTTTTCGACTAAGGGCATCGGCAACAACATTTGCCTTGCCTGGATGATATTTGATTTCGCAATCGTAATCGGTAAGCAACTCGACCCAGCGACGTTGCCTCATGTTGAGATCCTTTTGATCGAATATATGTCGGAGACTTTTGTGGTCGGTGAAGATTGTGCACTTAGTGCCGTAAAGATAGTGTCTCCAGATTTTGAGAGCAAAAACGACTGCTCCAAGTTCGAGGTCATGCGTAGTGTAATTCTTTTCGTGGATTTTGAGTTGTCATGAGGCATAAGCAATGACCTTGTCTCGTTGCATCAACACACAACCGAGACCTTGATGTGAAGCATCGCAGTATACCACGAAGTCATCGGTGCCTTCGGGTAATGATAAGATTGGAGCACTGCAAAGCTTTTGTTTCAGAAGTTGAAATGCTGACTCTTGTTTTTCAGTCCAGTCGAACTTTTTGTCTTTCTGAGTCAGTGTCGTGAGTGGCAAGGCTATTTTTGAGAAGTTCTCGATGAATCGTCGATAGTAGTTGGTCAGTCCTAAAAACTGCCGTACTTCTATTGGAGTTGTCGGCGATTGCCAATTTTTGATAGCCTTGATTTTTGATGGATCGACATGGATTCCCTAACTGTCGATAACATGACCAAGGAATTGAACGGTTTGTATCCAGAACTCACACTTAGAGAATTTAGCATACAGCTCTTCGTGTGTAAGTAGTTCTAGGATTGTTTTGAGATGATGCGCGTGTTCCTGTTCGTTTCACGAGTATATGAGGTTGTCGTCAATGAAGACAATGACGAACTTGTCGAGATAAGGCTTGCACACCCGATTCATAAGGTCCATGAATACAGCCGGTGCATTGGTTAGACCGAATGACATAACTTGGAATTCGTAATGCCCGTAATGGGTTCTGAACGCGGTTTTCGGGATATCGGTGTCGCGAACACGCAATTGATGATAACCTGATCGAAGATCAATCTTTGAATAACAACTCGATCCTTGAAGTTGGTCGAACAGGTCATCGATTCGAGGAAGTGGGTATCGATTCTTGACGGTCAACTTATTCAACTCTTGGTAGTCGATACACATTCGGAAAGAACCATCTTACTTTTTGACAAATAGGACCGGAGCTCCCCAAGGTGAAGAACTCGGCCTAATGAATCCTCTTTCCAGGAGCTCCTGTAACTGGGTGGACAACTCCTGAAGTTCGGATGGAGCTAAACGGTATGGTGCTCGGGCCACAGGTGCAGCACCTGGCACAAGATCGATTGAGAACTCAACCTGTCTTGGTGGTGGTAGACCAGGTAGTTCTTCGGGAAAGACTTCTGGAAAGTCTCGAATGATTGGCATATCCTCAAGTCGCTTCTCCTCCGACTTTTTCTCCATGATGTGCGCGAGGATTGCTGGATAACCCTTTCTCAGAAATTTTCGGGTTTTCAAACAAGATATGATATTGAGTCTCGTCCCACCGGTCTCCCCCTGTATGACTAAAGTTCTACCACCGGCGAGAGGGATTCGAACGACCTTGTCGTAGCAAACGATTTCAGCGCGATGTTTGGACAACCAGTCCATACCGATAATGACATCAAAACTTCCTATTTTAACGGGCATCAGATCAATTGAGAAGATTTCATCGGCTAGGTTTAGAGTGCAATTAGGTATCACACTATCGGTTTCTATGAGTTTACCATTTGCAAGTTCTACGATGTACTTAACATCTAAGGCAACGGGAGTGATGTCAAGTAGTGGGCAAAACTCATCAGATATAAAGCTTCTATCAGCACCAGTATCAAAAAGAACATAAGCAGTTAAGTTGTTGAGGAGGAACATACCCGTGACCACGTTCGAGTCCTGACGGGCATCCCCGGAGTTGAGAACGAATGCTCTTCCCTTGGCATTGTTGTTGTTGTTGCCCTAGTTCTTTCGTTTGGGACATGCATCTCTGAAATGTCCCGTCTCTCCGCATCCATAGCAGGTTTTGGGTTGTTGGGTATTGTTGTTGGAGACGTTGTTTTTGGACTTGGGGGCTCGGCAGTCTTTGGTCAAATGCCCGTACCTCCTGCAGTTGTTGCAGGGGGTACCGCATGGACCGTTGTGGTGGTAGTTACACTTGGAACAGTATGGTCTGTCCCCAGTGTAGGCGCATTTGAGCTCAAAGTTGGTATAGTAAACTTGGATGGCGTTGGGCTTTTTGTTCTGGTGGTTGTCGTGGTGTTCGGAGGATTTACGTTTGTTGTTGGAGGAGGTGTTTGGTGTTCCACGGCTGACAACTAGAGCCATAAGCTCGTGTGCTATCCGGATAGCACTCTTAGTAGTGGTTGGTTTGGACGAAGCGACATTCCCTTGAATGCTCTTAGGGAGGCCGCGGATGTACCTCTTGATGCTCTTCTCTTCCGGATCAACCATACCCGGGCATAACAACGCAAATTGCTAGAATTTGGTGGTGTATCCAGGGATGTCAGTTCCCTGCAACGTCATATGCCAGAACACTTCCTCTAGACGGTGCAGTTCTTCTTCGGGACAGTACTTCTCCCTCAACTTCTTCTTCAATTCAGCCCAGGGGAGTTGGTTTGCTATCTCGATGCCTACAGAGTTGGCGTGGGTATTCCACCACGTAAGTGCACCTTCTTGAAAGGTGTAAGCAGAGAATTTGACCTTGTTTTCCTCTGTACAGTTGCAGAGGTTGAAGACGGATTCCATCCGTTCTATCCAACGGATCGGTCCAATGGCACCTTCCGTGCCCTTGAAGTAGAGTGGTTTGCAGCTGAGAAAATCCTTGTAAGAACAAGGCTTGATGACAGGGGTATTACTGGGAGCTTCACCAGTATTTCGGGAGTTTCGAGGCGAGTCCCGAGCAGCCAAGGCATCGACCACAGCTCGAGAAATGATAGCATTGATTTCCGCATCACTGTAACTTTTCTTCTTGGGCGGCATGATTCTTTAAGAAAGAAAGAAACAAAAGGTACATAAGAAATTGTACCAGAATGAAAATTACAATAGATGCATATATGTAAAAGCGGTAACATACGACATCACAATGTAAACCAATAATATAGAATAATCGAGGGGAATTGTTACAGGATTAGATGTTTTACAAAAGTACCGGATTAGATGTTTTACAAAAGTACCGGGAATTGTTACATCCGGTTGAATTACATAGGTCCTACAAAAGCATATTAGGGTACAGATTCAGCCTAAGCTAATTCTGACGTAAGTTGAGTTGTGGCAGCAGTGCAGTGAGATGATTCACAGACTCTGCAAGTCTGTTGGCAGTTCGGAGGGCGTCTTCGGTTTCCCTTAGACGTGTCTCGCACTGATGCAGCCTTGATTGTAGGACAGAGATTTCATTTTGGTTGCCAATCACTTGGTTGTGGACAACCTCCATGGTTTCGACTGTTTCTTCCACTTGATTTTGAAGAGTGTTCATGGCGTTGACAGTGTGCTCGTGATCTTCAGAGACTTGCTTGATTCGTTCCATAGCTGTGAGTCTCCAGTTTTCACGAGTCTCTTGGAGTTCGATATCCATAGCGTTAAGTCGTTGTTCGTGGTGATGTACCCTAGCGGTTAAGTCCGGTAGAGTGGGGTGAGTTGGATATGGGCTAGCTCGAGGCAACCTGGTGTCCCTCCTAGCTACCCTTGAGTTTTGTGATTCGTACGGATAAGAGCGCGATGAACCGGGTGGTGTGTTTGCCATTCTGAGACAAAGCGTTAGAAGGAATGAGGCCTATACTCATATAATACATATATAATATAGCCTAAGATTGTAACGAGGCCTATCTATGTGTGTGTGTGTATATATATATATATATATATATATATATCACATAATAGCCTAAGGTGTCTAACACAGACATGTTTGAGTCTCTGTTCTCTCGAGGTCAGAGTCAACTAGTGTATTCCTATTCAACATAATCATTTCAGACCTTACATCATCTTTCCTTAATTGTACATAGTTGATCAGGCTATGTTAAATTAAAGTCGTATGCTGTAATTCCTGAACCAGTCATGCCTAATGAGGAATTACTACCTAACGGTCATAGTCTAGGCCCACTAAATGCAACCTAGTTCACTATAACCTTAGGCTCTGATACCAATCTGTAACACCCCCAAATTTATTGTTTAGCGGAAACACGATTTGGGTGTTACGAATCAATAATCACAGCACAAAGATATATAATGAACGACCACTATATGCGTCGTTTTAACTTGTATTGATAAAAACAAAGTTTACATCAAAAATATTGTTTACATTAGCTCAACTCGAAATTGAGAGATTTAAGTACATAATTAATCTATACAAAATATAATAATGCAGCTAAATCTCTGATTGTTTGCATGATGACTCGAGCTAATTGATCCTTACTTGAGCAGTCCAACCTACTGCTGGTCACCTGTGATACATGCTAAAATTGGTCAGCGAAACGCTGGTGAGCTCACAGGTTTGTATGTCAACACATATGTTTGTATGAACCGCAAGATTTAATAATTGAATTTAAAATGCAATTAAGCAAAATAAAAGTTATACAGCCATGAGCACATAGTCTGAGCTTAACTTGAGTTGTCAGGCCCACTTAAGGAAACCTAACTTGAAATGCCTCCTACGAGTGCCTAATCTACACTCGTCTTCCCAAATGTTAATACATCCGTTTGACCAGTTAGTGTGTGCTAACCCGGACGAGGATTGTCAATCCTATATGATATCATATACTAACATTCACGCTACTACGTATTACCAGACTATGCTATGGAGGGCTTTAAATTGATTAGCTTGAAACTCATGTAGTATTTGATTTGATTTGTACTTGCGTTCAACTTGTAAAACAAAACGAGCAATAATATCACACCACCTGATTGAAAAGCAGTAAAATAGGGGCCATGAGACTCACCTGAGTCTTGAAAGTTTGAATTAACAACTTGAATTGATTTGCCTTGAAGTGTGGTCCGAAGACTTGTAACCTGAAGGTGTCCAAGACACGCGATGGTTATTAATTGTTTAGGCATCTCGAAAGACTACCTTTGTAGTTGTTTGTCCAAATTTCCCCGATTTGGTTGATTGATTTGAGTATTTGAAAACGTGTACGGCCCGTTGGTGATCAATTGTAATAATAGTCTTGATGTTATCACATTGATTTCGAAGCGTTATACTTGAAAAGCAAATTCCATTATGTTTGAAAAGTTGTATCGTATAAGCGTTTTGAAGTTGTACAAGTTTGACACTTGGTGAGAAATGTGCTTACGGAATCTAAGTACGGGGGTCCGGGGGTAGCGACCCTGGTAGCGGGGTCCACGGGCCGGCAGCCCCTGGCGGGGTCCAAGGGGCAGAGCCCCTGGTTGGGGTCGAGCTGCCAAGTCAGCTTGGAAAATTTTTATTTCTACTATATTGCTTTGGTGAAAAACGCATCTGGACTTGAAATTGGGTGAAATCAAGTGATAAAATTTAGGGTCTCGACACTTAGTGAAAATCTGTGTTTTCTGGTTTGTGCGACACAATATGCGACATAAAAGGTTATCATGCGACACAATGGTTGTGTCGCATAGAAGTGCGACACAAGAGCTTAGCGACACAAGGGTTGTGTCGCATAAGCGGATAATGCTGATTTCACAGCGACATAATGATTGTGTCGCATGGTATTTGCGACATAAGGTGCGACATAATATTGTCTCGCAAAAGGTCCGATATAACTGGGTTTTTACGACACAAAATACGACATAAGTGATTTTATACGACACGGTATGCGACACAAGGCTTGTGTCGCAAAGATGAACATCAGAACAGAACCCAGTGACTGTCGATGTTTTTCGACCCAAAACTCAAATCTAACCCATTTTTAAGCTATAAATTCATGTTCCCCTTGTGTAATGGACATTTATCTACTTAAATAAACCATAAATATGTAAAAACAAGCTAAAACGAGAGGTTTCGGGATTTTGTCCGAAACTTACAAAGTGTCGAAACGAAAATCCGGAAAGATAGAAATGTAGATCGCGTCGAGGTGGTTCCTTTTCCGTAATTATTTTGATGATTTGATGTCGTTTGTGGGTGTTATTTGGTGGTTTAGTGATTTGGTGGTGGTTTGGTTATTTGAGAGAAAAATGAAGGAGTAAAGGTAGAGAGAGAGAGAGATAGGTTGAATGAGGTGGGGATTTGATCCCCTCACCTCCTTTTGGCCGGTTTTGGGAGGGGGCCCACCGAGGTGTGGGTCTCCACTTTTGACTCCGTGTTTGCGCTCCGTGCGGTGTTCGTTTTCCCGGTCGTTTAAACATTAAATAATTATTTTATACGTTTAATCGTATGTTTTAAAATACGAATAATTGTTTAATATTTTCGTTGAAGTATTTAGCCAAATACTTATTAATTGAGTTATTAAATATTGTTACATTATTTAATTAAATTATTCACCAACGTCCGTATTTAATTGACCGAATTACATTCGATTTGAACTTGTACGATTTAAATTAAACCGCAATACTTGTATATATTCCACAATATATATTAATCGATACATCAATTAGCCTAACACAGAACTAATTACATGTATTAAAACTTGATTAGGCACTAATCACTAGTCCTAATTTGCCAGGTGTCACACTTTTCAAGACCAAAACCCTTCCGATACTCATTTTTAGTATCGATGATCCGCTTAGAAAACCCTGTTGAGCCTAAACCTTTCGTTTCTTCAAAACCCTACATTTTTAACCCACTTATCCAAAACTTCCAACAACTTATCTAGGAATTTCTGAGGATTATGAAAAACATCTTGAAAAATCTTCTTCTGAATTGATCTACTCCTTCGTGTTCACAAAAATTGAAGAAAATCAAAGGTGCGAAAAATTGGCACCAAAGAAAAGACTCGAAGAAGTCCGTGATAAGAAAGAAAAGATTTCCGAAAGAAAAGCAAAGAAAAGTATCCTTGGAAGTTCTCTGGCAAAGAAGTTCTGAAGAAAGAAAAAGAAAATAAAAAGCAGAAAGAAAAAGAAAAGAAAATAAAGCTGAGTGCTTCAAAGTATCAACCGTTCAAAGGAAGATCCGACAGAAGACGAGTAGCTATCTCCTCCGTTCTATAATAAGGTTTTCATGATCCTTAGGATGACTAAGATAAGCAACCCTTTCAACCAAAAATCACCACTATCCATACCCCTTAACCCTCACAAACATTACAACCCACTTGAATGTCTTGGGATAATTAGCGCCGTCCTCTTCCTAAGTGGTGGAGATTCGATTCTCGACCAAGCTTATGATGATGAGTGTTGCATGACTGGCTATTTGAGCGATTTCAATTGTGCTAGAATGATAGGAAACCCGATACACTATGAGTGAATTGAGTGACCACCTTTAGTGAGATCGCCTAGTCATGTATACTCAAAGATCACGAGGTTTGGAAAGTATGCCTGGGAAAGTCAGTACTTATTTCTGAAAAGATCATCTTAACTTTCCATGTGTTCTCTAAATAATTTTCCCATATGACAAAGTGGTGACTTCTTGGAAATGTTTTAACTCACCCAAACTATTATAAAAATGTTTTCGCTGGACATAACTGAGTTGTTGCTTGACGACAAGCAACTTCTAAGTGTGGGATACTTGATGTGACCTAAAAAGTCATGTTTTTAAGTACATATTTCCGCACTTTTTGGACTATTATTTGGTGAAAACATTTCCAAACCATAATTATTTACTAAAAATCACCAAGGTAGTCTAAATACAGATGTTGCTGCAAAAATTGGTTAAAACGTCCAAATAACACGCAGACCGAGGCAAAACTATCACCTTAAATATTCCCTTCTTGATTTTCTTATGAAATTAGATCTTAATTCATATTTTATGATTCTATAGGAAAATCCAAGATCGGAGGTGAAAGAATCAGAAGAAACGGACGAAGAACGGAGAAGATGTGCAGTCTGGAAGCCCACTGATCGTCATCCGGAACACGCAAAAGTCAAACACTTCCAAATTTGGTAAACTTAGCGTCATTAGAAGCGTAACGAAAACGGATCCAACGGCGCAAGAATCAAGCAAAACGGAGTCCAAACGAAGAAGATACGGACGAACCAAGCAACCGGGGAATCAGTATACAGCATATGGAGCACCAACCCCCCCCCCCCCTTGCCCACCTAGGTACCGTATACGGTACCCTAGGTTCTGTATACGGCCCTTAGGGTGCCGTATACGGGGGGTGTTGTGCTTGAAGGGTGTCGTTTGACCCCCCCCTAGTCCGCTTGCCCCGTATGCTGCTTTGATGCTTGTATTTGATGCTTTAAGACTTATACCAAGGCTACCTCCCTTCTCTTATAAATAATGGCTTCATTTCCACCATTTCACACACCTCTCATTCTTACAACTTCTCTTTCTCTCTCTAGAATTCTCTCTCTAGCACTACTCTTAGGAGTTAGAGGAGAATTGTTCTTGTAGTTAATTCTTCTCTCTAGTTTCTCTCTCTAGCACTACTCTTAAGAGTTAGAGGAGAACTAGAGAGAAGATTAGGATTAGATTAATTATGTAGTTAATTAGTAGAGGCTAGCTTATGTAATGCTTGGATATTAATAAAGAAATACAAGTGTTATTCTGCTCGCAATTCATATCGGTATTTTCTGTCCTTTCTATTATTAATTTGTCATATTGTTCTTGTTTGATGTATGTGATTTATTAATATTAGAAATGTTTATTGTTATGCATTGCGAGTAATTACTTGTATGTTTGCCATGATTAATGAGTAGTTTGTGGTGATATATCTAATTGGGATAACACCATTATGAAACAACAGAGATAACGTTATACGGCTTTCATTTGTATAGCGTCGGAATCATCATGAATGTGTGTAGTACGGAACGTGGAAGCTATGAAAGTCGTGGGCACAATCCGTTGTGGAATAATGTTCCCAATTACTATATATTACAATTGTTTGTGAACTTATAAGCTGAACCTCTGCCCGTTTATCTGTCCAACTTATGTTGTGGTTTGTATCCTTCTCCCTAGAACCTGACCAATTGCTAGAAGTAGGATTGCCAACTATTCTGTGTATGATGATCAATGAACTCAACATGGTCGTTGTTCCCTTGATTGAAACATATCCGAGGGACACGAAACATAGGATTAGAGATATATTAGGTTCATGCTTATCTGTTGTGTATCTTTGGGAAAACTTCCGGGGTACCCATGATGTAATCCATAGGTCAGTACTGTGATGATAGTATTCCGTCCTATTGCATGTTCTTGTTTGATTGTTGCTTAGGTACTGCATGCTTGACATACAATAACACTGTTGCTGCCTTAATGATTATGTTTTCATAAACATGATAAATGTAATACAGATAGGTTTGAAAACTTGTGGTGCTGTTTAACTATACATTTATGATTTTAAACTAAATTATCACCTTTCCTCCAATAAACGTGGTTAGAACCTTTATGACAAGGAGTAGCTAACCATTGATCAAACGGTCACTACCTATCTATGTTTTCCAAAATAAACATGGTCTGATTTTGAAGCTGTGGAAATACTGCCCAACTTATCGTATAGTACACCGTGAATTAATCAGGGATTTATTGGGCTGGGATTTATAAAGTGAACGGGTTGTTTAGCTATCATAGATGGTACTGTAATACAAGCTTAGATATATTGAGTTTAGATAGCCGTAAAGTATGTAATCCAGGATAAAGCCCTAAAACGTCCGAGTATCCGGTAAGCCGTGGAAAGGCCATAGACTGAACACTGTATTACATCATGGCTGAGTCTGTGATCCAGGAAAGACCGTAATACGGGTGAATACACAATGTAACCGTGGAAAACTCTGTGGGTTGAAGACTGTATCATAGCCGAATATCTCTAAACTCAATCACAACCATTAATGTATAAGTTAGCAGTCACCACATGTCTTAAATCTTAAATGCCTTGCCTAGCTTAGATATCTTTGTTTGTGTTAAGAAAGATCAGTGGACAAATTGCGGACTGTCACCTTATTCCTGTACCCCATATGGAGGGTCACTTGGTCTCATCATAAGAGACGGTGAGGGGGGTTTCAAGAAAGTCCGATCTGATCAGAATCTTGACAGCCTAGTACTCAGTGACATACTGATCGGTTTATCTGATCAGTAGGGTACTAGTGTTTACACCACAGGGTACCTACGTGAACGCAAGACACAAATCTTTAAAATACGTTTTCAAACTAAAATATCACAACAGCTATTCTAAGTCATGGTGAACCACCTCTTCGTTATCCTTAAGTGTTATATATGCTAGTCTCCCTTTAGTTTATTGTTTTATTAGTTTAAGTAGTTTAGTTTAATTGAATATAAAAACCAAAACAAAACCTCTCCAACTTATCAAAACCCCAGCTTAATTTCTAGTTAATCGGAACGAGCTCGGTTTCAATTCTACCGTCGTGAGGAACGACCCTGGATCATTCTTACCACTTACTCGTATCAGGTATTCATACCAGTTCCGGTAGGTAGTACGGAGGATTAGGCTCCCCCCGACTATTATAAATTTAAAACTACCCTGCCGTGTATCTCAGTGGCTGGACCAACGACCGGAGTAAAACCCGAACGACCGCTGGGGGCACGACACATGTGGCAATCATCAAACAAACTATGTTAACTTAAACAATTTGATTAATCATGAAACTCATAATATTGCGATACTTAAATGTTACTTTTGTTTAAGTAACACATTGAAATTAAAGTTACTAAATTTTTTATTTTTATGTTCATAAAACTTTGAGAAAATAGATAGCTAAATTCTTGAGAAACCTTAATTGATTTGTTATTCAAAAATGTTAGTATATTTGTCTTGATTGTTTGATGACGATAACTATACATGAATGAACTTCATACTTTTATATCACAAGTTTTATCAGTTAAAAATGTTCCAAAGCTTTTTAAATACTTAAAAAACTACTTCCTTGTGTACATGAACAGAAAAGTGATATCTTGATTATTTGATAAATGTAACTATACATCAATGAAGTTTCAAATCTGGAAACTGCTGCTGCTACACCACCACCGGACTAGAAACTGCTGCTGCTACACAACCGAACCATAAACCGACGCTGCAACAAACCCATAAATCAAACGAGTGTCGTTTCAGATTTGGAAACGGAACTGACAGTTGGATTTGTGGTAATGATGGTGATTGTTGTGATGACGGGACAAAGAAACAAACGAGAACATTGATCTTGTATTATTGTCATTTATCATATGTTATGATAACGCGTAAAAAGTCAAGTTTCTACGTGCGATTATCACACCTTTTTAGCCCGATTATTGATGAAAATATTTGAAATATACAATTATCTACTAAATTTCATCATGAAGGCTAAAATATAGAAGATGCTTCAAGAATCAACTAAAACGGCCTAAAAACGAATAAAATAGAGCACAAATGATCAACGAATCTATCATTCACTATTTTCAATGCTTTTTGAGCTATACTTAGAATTATGACCTCTAACCTGTGTCATTTTCTTCGTTAGGAAATTACGAAACCATGGACGCAAGAATCGCTCAAAACGAATAAACAACGAAGAAGTAACACTCAAACGAAGAACCGAAGAACCAAAATAAGGGTGAAACGAGCCGTATACAGCAGGAGATAGACCGTATACGGCCCACACAGACCGTATACGGCCAACACAGACCGTATACGGCCTGTTCCACCTGTATATGGTTGGTGTCCACTCGTGTTTGCCCTATTCCACCCGTATACGGCCAAAACCACCCGTATGGGTGTGTTCAAGCTTACAAGATATGATATTGATACGGGTGAGCAATACAGCTGAACATTTGAAGGCCGAATACGGTTCAAGAATACGGTTGAACATTCTCTCTATATATAACTCCCTCCTCACCATTTTCAACACACTTCTCATCCATTTATCATCCACTCTTCACCAACACTACTTTCTCTCTAGATTAATATTTTCGTTTTTTTAGTTTTCGGTAGTTAGCGGCTAGTTGGTCTCGTTTGATATTTAACCGAACTAATAGAGAGGTAATATTGTAATATCGCTTGGAGGATACTCAAAGTTCTGCTTGTATACTTTCAAGTTGTATTCATCTATGCTCTTTTCGCGGTTATATCTATCCTTTATCTATTTTAATTATGATGATTGTTATTTCTTTTATCATGCTAGATTTAGGATCGTTTGCAATAATTAGTAGTAGTATTATTGCGTGTTTGTTATGATAGTTAGTCGTATTAATTAGGATGATGTTATGAAACCTCTAGTGATTTGATTTACTTTCTATCTATGATTTTAAACCTCAATGAAACTAAACGCCTTTCAACCAGTAAACGTGATTACGGCCTTAATGATAGGACGTCGCGAACCCTATCCAAATGTACTTAGTTATCTGTGTCTAAACGTACATGGTATGATTTATAAAATGTGAAAATATTGCTTTCTAAATCGAACAAAAAGTACATCGTCACCATGGAAATATTGCTTTCTGAATTGAACGCAAAGTACATTGTGACTATAGAATAATGTTTTCTAAATTGAACGCAAGTACACCGGAACTGTGGAAATACTGCTTTCTTATCTGAACACAAATTACACTGTGACTGTGGAAACACTGCTTTCTAATCTGAATGCAAATTACAATGTGAATAAATTAGGGATCTATTGGGATTTTAAAGTAAGAGCTGGTTTATATCATAGATGGATAATTATTGTGCTTAAATACAAACTTAGGTAATAAGTCTAGAGAGACCTTTATGAAGCAAAGTAGGTACTGTAAATTGGCTAAGTACTTGGTATAGCGATGGAAACACCACTGGTGGAGTACAACATGGAAGCCACGGAAATGCCGTTCGTTACTTCACTATGTGGATTGACGGGGTTACTGTATGAAGCAACGCTGGTACCGTAAATCGGCTGAGTGCTTGGTATAGCGATGGAAACACCGCTGGTGGAGTACAACGTGGAAGCCACGGAAGAGTTGTCGTTACTTTGCTGTGTAAATCATCAGTAATCAATTACCTCTAGACTTTATAAACCCATCGGTAGGAAGTAATCAAAGCACACAAAACCTTGTCTTACACTTAAATGTTTTATTTGAATAAAGTATTCTTGTGGGGTTAAGAAAGGTCGGATATCGATTTGGTTTGTCGCCTTATTCATGCACCCAGATATTAATCCAGATAAGGGTCACTATACCATTAGGTTAGTATTGTGGGCTGGATAAACTACTCCGATCAGAATCACGATAGCCTAGTTACTCAGTGACATACTGATCGAGAACTCTATCAGTAGGGGACTAGTGCTTACTCCACAAATACCTGAAATAAATAAAATAAAAATCTTCTAAAAACAATTTCATAACTTATACATCATCCCAGTTATAGACTATTGAAATCATAGCAAACACCTCCTCTAGATTATCTGCTAACTATCAATTTTTATTTCGTTTTATTTTATTTTGTGCCTAAGTAAAACAAAAACCAAACACACCTCCAACGATTTGTCTAAACCCTTACTAGTTAGATAGACCGTCTCCTTCGTCCATGATCCATAATACACTGAATCATAGAAAGACCCTAGGTTATCCTTACTACTGTACACCCACAGTTTTAAGTATACTTAGCCCTGCAATTACAAATTGTAAAACTCACTGATCGCCGCCCTGCACTGTTCGGTCAGTCCTCCAATGACAAGGAAGGTTCCCCCTTAAAAAGGTGAAATTTTAAGACCGACCATTCGGGGCGCATCAAGTTATAATCTTTTCTTGATTGTTTCATTTTTATTTTCTAAGTTTGTGATTTAATTTTGGGCTACTCATTGCCGTTATTATTGTCGCCGGATCTGCAGGTTTGCACAGGAGGTACTGGTGATGATTGATGAGGTGATGATGCAATGGTGATGATTTACACAGGTGGTGCTCATGGATCTGGGCTTATAAAAGAAGGAAGTGATGATGATGATGATGATGATGATGATGATGATGATGATGATGGAGAAGAAGAAGAGGTTGTAGAAAAAAAATCAAGAAAGTAAATATTAAAAAAGCAACGTAAGAAAAAGAAGGATAAATTCAATGTCACATAAGAAAAAAGAGAGCCACATAAGAATGTAACCGGTTCTCCCGGTAACTGGTTGCCATATTGCCAATCACGATACAAGAATAACCAGTTTAATGCATGCATCGGTAGTTTTAGAGGTTAGTTGCAGATATCGAAACAAAGTAGGGGGTACGACGCTGACTACATGTATTTAGCCCTATTATTATGTTGATATTACTCGTTCTCTCAAACGATGTAAATTGCATATGTAATTGGCTATCTGCAACTTATATAGTTATAAGTGATATATATCTGTATATTAAATTTATCAAAACCCCAATTAAATTGACATTGAATCTAACTTATGTATCAACAATACATAAATTAATTCAATAGATAAGAAAATTGTGATTCTAATCATACTTGAATTTGAGAACATCAAACTTCCAGGGTTTTAGATGTTTAAGAATATAATCTAGAGAAGAAGGGCAAAATAGTCCATAATAAGTTTATTGATAATAATTAAGGATCTTATATTTTTAAAATGATTAAATGAATGATTTGGCTATGTATGATATTTCTTGAATTTAAAAGTAGTGGCATATATGATATTTAAAAATTAGGTTGGGTGAATATGAAATTTTAAAAAGAAGGGTTAATAACTTAATACTAGTAACAATATTGGGCTTTACTGAAATTATTGGACTTTTCGAGAAGATCGAGCAAATGCGTGGAAAGAATGTAAACGATAAAAGATTTTTTTTTACATACTTCGGGACATTATGTGATTTTTCTTTTTTTTATCATGGCACCCTAAAAATGTTAGGGATCTTCGACTATACGTGGGTCAGTTTGGGGCAATTTTTGCCTAAACCTTAAGTCAGACAAAGAAACAGCAGTTTATGAATTGTAGTAGCCATTCGTTTGGGTTTCAAATTAGTTCGGGCTTTCGGACACAAGATTATTATTTTGGGTTAATTTTGATTATGGTTTGATTTGTTACACTCGTCAAGCGCCCCAACAAACAAGTGGCCAACTTTCCGGTTTCCATATAAGATGGGTATATTACAATCCACTTATAATCTCTAGCTATCCACCAAACAAACACCCAACTCAACATTCCGGTTTTAAGTTCTTTATCATTTGAGTTTTTTACAATAATGGAGATAAGGACACTCCCAACGGAACCATAGGTTTGGAACCTATATACGTCGGTTCAAATGACGGCATTGGCACCAAGCCATCAGTTTGAGTTGGTCAGTTTGACAATTAGTGAGGCGACGAGAAGTGGAGCCCAAATGCAATTGAAAATATTTTCTGTTTACTTTACCTTGATAAATCTAAAAATATTATTTTTTTACCCACTTTTTCCGGTCATTTCAATCTGATATATCTAAAAATGCACACACTTCAAACACTTATTTTCATATATCTACAACTATAAACAACTCTTTGTCACACAACTCTCTACACACACACACACACACATCACAACAAATATTTTTCACATACCTCACAAAAAATGTCTAAACATCATCACAATTCTTTCCAAAATCATTTTCAAAACTGCTAACCCAAGGTTGCCACGATCGGAATCTTACGTAGGATCATTTTCGCCTTCGCAAGATCAAGATCTTAATATCGGATTGAGATCGTTAGACAAAACATCATTATATATTATAAGATATCCAAATTCATGTATAAAACTAACTATTAAAGAAATTAATGTAACACTCAAAGTTTTAAAATTTAAACGGATTCAATTTGTCAAAAAAACATACTTGTTACTAGAATAAACATATTATAACAAAGGGGTTAGTGTCTAGGAATGCATTTAACTTGTGTCCGATGTCTATTATGTGTATCATACTTACGTTGTCTATTTATAATGTATTCAACTTTCAAAAAGGGTGTTTTAATGTATTCTGTTGATGTGTCGCTCTTTTAAGGTGCCACATGGCATCCAAAAAGTTTGACACATCATCAAAACGTCAAAAAAATACACTAAAACACACTTTTTGAAAGTTTGACACATTAAAAATAGCACAACTAAGTTGGGTACAAACAATAGACATCGGGTACAAGTTAGATGCATTCCTAGACACTAACTCCCTTAACAAAATATAGTAGTACATTACAATTGCACGTCATAATTGTTTAAGAACACACGAAGCTACAAACAAAAATTACTAATATAAGATATCAATCGGAACTTCAATTGTAGTGATTTAGGATTTTGGGGTTATAGACTTTTAGGCTAATTAGATGAATTGCATTTTGAAACAAAGATTGTGCGGTAGTTTTTGAGCATAGATAGACTATGGGGCTATGGATCTATATATATTTAGCTCATTTGTAAGCATTTAAAAACAATTCAACTTATACTATACGGATCATACACCAATCCTACGGTCTTACGAGCGATCGTACAATCCTAGTGCGATCTTACCTTCTAAGCGATCCTACTTCGATTGGTAGGATCATAAGATCGTAATCCTATGATCAAGATCGCGATTTTGACAACCTTGATCCAAACACCACCATCTATTGTTTAAGAAGAAGAAGAAAGACTAAAAAGACAAATGGATTGAGAATGAGTAGAAAATCTTGGTGGGACAGTAGTCGAAGCTTTCAAAAATTGTCCGATGGGAAATACATCATCAGAAAGATGTTTTTAGCAATCCATACAAAAAACTACAACTCTAAAGTTGAGGTGAAACGTACTACGCACCGACTAATCGTCAAATGGGACAAAATAAAAAAAAAAGTATGGTTCAGGTTGTGGTTCATGTTCGCAACAAAACGAAGACGAGGACTTAAATTACTATTTTACATTTATTTTTACTCTAGTATGTGTGCTATCTTAACTAACGTAATATTATTTTTAATATAATTTTTTTTCAGTTAATTAATGTGTTTACTTTTAATGAAACCAATGACTAAATAGCCTAGCGGTAAGGGGAACCCATGACTTCCTAGAGGTCATGGGTTCGAAACCTGCCATGGGTATTATCTATCATAAAGGTACCTACCACTAATGGAGCTCATGACCCACAACGTTAAGGCTTAATCATCGCGAGTTCCGGCTCGGACGTTGTGGTATATATTATGGAGGTGATTTGCACGACAATATTGGACCTTATGGGGGTTCGATCGTGCTCCATTGAAATATGGAGCGGCTCCAGTGGATGGTCCAAATACTCATTTTTTACTTTTAATGAAATTGTTTTATTAAATTTTTTACTTAAATATATAAGTTTACTGGGCATTGATAAATACAACAAATTTTAAATGATACCTACACCAAATTTATGCATTACTGTATTGTACAGTATACATTGTAATGCATAATAGTTGGTGTATATATCAAAAAAGTTGTTGTATATATCAGCTCCTAAGTTAAATAATGTATGGGTCTCTGAAAATTAGAGTGGCCAGTCAAGGTTGGCAGGGTCTAGTCAGTTAGCCAGTTTGGAAAAGTACTAATGTGACGCTTATTTAATGCAATGTTTCTAAAACCGGTTCAACCGTTCCGGTCCGACCGGTCGAACCAGGAATTTCAAGAAAAGCAGCTCATTATAAACCGGTTATTGGCCATTTGAGGAATTGAGTTGAGCCGCCCGGTTCTCCAGTGAAACCGGAAACCGGATTTGACAGGAATATTTGTTTTCTAATTTTTTTTTTCAACTTTTTAATGTTGAGATATTAGATATAGATATTTATTATTATTTCAAGTTACAAAATAATAAAACATATCGAAGACACTCTTTCTTTCCTTCAACAACGACCCATCAAAACTAAAGTTTCTTGCATAAATTATTGATCATGATATTATTCACATGTGTGTTTGAGTTGTCGGGTAAATCTAAGTAGCGGTGGGTTGAGTATGAGTTATTAAAGGTGTAGATGGTGGTGAGATGGATATGAGTTATTAAAGGTGTACGTAGATGAGATCTAGCATGTAATAGACTTTTGATAATTGTAATCAAGTATGTAAATTGGTTTTGAATTGTAAATATCGGTTGGTAAATATTTTATAGTTAAATATTAAATGCTGAAAAATGTTGACCAAGGACTTGCGATGCGAACCGAGTTGGGTTCGCAGGGCAAGTCTGCGAGGCGAGCTGATTAGTCTCACTGGGCCAAGCTGGGCTGCGAACCGAGTCGGTCCGCAGAGCCCACAACCCGTGAAACCGAGACGGGTTTATAATGATTTTTAGGTTAGAAAAATCATAACTTTTGCCAAATACCCTATACGAATTTCCCGAGTTTCCAGAGCTTTTCTTAACATTCTAAGAGCTAGGTATTGATAGATTAACGTTCGTTATAATCAATAAAAAGCTAAATAGTAATTGAACTCGCTAATTAATTGCGATATAAACCGTTTACAATCCGTAAACTAGTATTAAGGGATTCCGCACCTTAATACCTTATATAACCTCGTTATCGATCCAAGAACTAGGGACTTACAATTGGTATCAGAGCTTATTGCTAGATACGCGTAGGTTCGATGTTATTCGGGTTAATAACAGAAGATTTAGGATTGTTTTTACGTTCAGTAGTGTGTATTTACAATCAAAATCAGTCACTGGAAGTTTTTAGGTTCGTTTACGTTCGAAATCCTAGGGTTTAGACGTTCAAAAACCTAAAATTTTCGTTTATGGGGTTTTCAGCCAATTCTGCGAACCGAGTTGCGAACCGAACTGAGTTTTACGAACTGAGTTGAGTCCTGCGAACTGAGTTCTTGCGAATTGAGTTACTGCAAACTGAGTTCCTGCGAACTGAACCTTCTGATTTTTCTGATTTTTAATTTCTGAGATTTGCAAAAATGTCTGACTTAAGTAGAATGATTGAGATGGAACATGAGGTCGGGAAGTCTAATGTTCCACCTAAATTGCTCCGACTTGAGGATTACTATGGATGGAAGGACAGGTTTGAATCATACTGTCGGTTCCATGATTTATCAATTTGGATGTGCATTAAAAATGGTTATACTGCACCTACCCAAGTAGTTGAAAATGTAACTGTGGCTATACCCTATAACCGGATGAATGATCAATAGAAAAAGGACTATGAAATTGAGAATGAATCTCATTCTTCAATAAAGATGAGTCTTCCAAGAGAGATCAATCATCAGTTAAAATCTTTTCATACTGCTAGAACTCTATGGGTAACTCTTGAGAAAAGATGTGAGGGAAGTCCACAAGTTAAGGCTGGTAAGAAGAATCTTCTAAAGAAGAAGTTTACTGTGTTTAACGCTTTGAGAGGAGAAGATCTTGATGCTTACACCACTAGGTACTACCATCTATTGAGTGAGCTAGATGACCATGAGATTGTCTATACTGACGCGGAGAATACCGAAAAGTTTATTGAGGGTTTACCTCCCAAATGGGAAATGCATGGAGTTATGCTCAAGGATAATGACGAGCGTTATACCACAATGACTCTGGAGCAGGCTACAGACAAGCTCCGAGGTTATGATTTCACAAAGAAAACGAGAGATACATATTCTGACCGGGTACAGAATCCTGGGCTATATCATGGAAAATCTACTGTCTCAATTGCTTCATCTAGTTCGACCACTGCTTTACTAGTTGGTGATACTGATGAGAATGGTGAAATGGTGACCGAGGATTTGTGCTTTATCGCTTCATCTGGAAGTGAGACAAAAGGCAAAACTAATGAGAAGTCACCTCAAGAGCATCACAAGATGCCTATGAGTATGAAATCCACTGAATAACAACTGTCTGTTCTTGCCTCGTTTGTTGCTTCCTATGAGAATTACATCCAATGGAAGATTAATGATCCTGCTAAGTTTCATGAAGATTATGATCAAGTCGACCCTGATGACTTAGAGGAAATGGATCTCCAGTGGCAACTTGCTATGGTGTCAAGGAGAGTAAAGAATTTCCTAAAGCGAACTGGTAGAAAGATAGTGGGTAATAAGCCGGGTTTTGACAAATCCAAAGTAAAGTGTTTTTAACTGTCAAACATATGGACACTTTGCTAGGGAATGTCAAAGACCCAAATCTGAGCAAACGGCAAATCCTGGAAAGCAAGGTGCAACCTTAGCATCAAAAGCTTTGGTGGTTCAGCAACTGGATGGATCTTATGATTGGATTGCTTTGTTTGAAGAAGCACTTATGGCTGAGATAAAAGATCAAGATAAGACTACTGAATTCACATCTTACATGCCAACTGCTAAGGAATTTCAAGTGAATGTACTGAAAATAAAGGTGCTAGCAGTAGCTGATGATGTGTTGAACATGGGATCAACTAAAGATCTATGTCCTGAAGACTTCATGGCTTAAATGGCTGAACTACAAACCGACAAAAAACGGGTATGTCTTGATGTTCTCACTCTTGTTGATGTATGTCAATTAGTATGCAGTCCTAAGTTAATGTATTTTGCAGAATCACATAGGGCTTTGACATCTGAACTAGAAATAGCTAAAAGTGATGTACGTAAGTTAAGTGAGGATAAGCTAGATTTTAAAGAAAATATTAAGTCTAATATGGCAGATAAGACCGCTCTTAGAGACACTATTAATGAACAATCTGTTACTATAGATGGTCTGTATTTGAACTTAAGAGACTTAAATCAAAATATTGCTAGCAAAGACAAAGAGTTAGCTGAGTCTAAATTAAAGTTAGTTGAGATGAATCGTAAGTTTGAAAGTTATAGAACATATACTTTGACTTTAGATCATATAATTAGTTCTCAATGTAGTGTAAAGGATGTGACTGGTTTGGGTTACAATGAAGTTCCCCCTCCTTTTAATTCAAATTACACTAACACTTATATAGACTTAGAGATGACTGATGCACCCGTTAATTTTGAGAAAAACCAAAATGATAAGTCAGAGGTATCTGAGACAAAAAGCCTGTTATTAAGGATCTACCATCTAACGAGTGTAAAACTGAATTAGATGATAGGAATATTAAAGAACATGAATCTAAGCCTTTAGTGTCTCAGGAACATACTAACTTAGAAAAGGCAAAAGAGGTTAAGATTATAAAGCAAATGTCTTGCTTCAAATGCCACCAAAAAGGGCACGTGGCTTCTTGTTGTCCTAATAAGAAGTCAGAAGCATTACATAAACTGGTAAACAGTGACATTTCACTAGTTGCTTCTAAGATGAATGTAGGCAGGTCGAGTACCAAATCGAGGTTGGGTAGTAAACCTTTAACTAAACCTGTGAACATTTTGAAAAGGGAAGGAACACATAGTGTGTCTCCACCAAAACCTAAATGGATTTTGACTCAAAATGATAACTCTTTAAAGCAAGCTAGAGATAAAACACCGTCGAGGTTTCAAACACCCAGTAGAAACCATAGTCATTATGAGAATGGTTCTACTTCACATACACATGGGATTAATTACGAAAATAACTATAATCGTAACCAAGGACATAAATCCCAAGGTTATGTGTCAAGGAGGTTTACATCTAACTCTCCTCATCGACCCAAGACCACTGACCTTCAACAAACCCAAACTTCTTCGAAAGTAATCAATGCTCCCGATGGGAAACAAGGTTACTTTAAAGAAGTAAGTTTGTTGATGATGAGGGACAACCCAGGACCGCTATGGCTTGGGTCCCTCTCGATAACTAATTGTGTACACTTGTCATGTGCAGGAGCAGGCTGTGAACGTAGATAGCTGGTGGTATGTAGACAGTGGATGCTCAAGACACATGACAGGAAATAGAAGTCTACTGATGGACTTCAAAGGAGGACTAGAACAGCGAGTGAATTTTGCTGGAGATAAATGAGGTGTAATTACTGGGAAAGGAAAAGTTTCAAATGGAACTTTGACTCTTGAGGATGTGAATTATGTTCAACAACTAACTCACAACCTAGTGAGTGTTTCCCAAGTCTGTGATAAAGGTCATCATGTTCATTTCAATGAAAAAGAGGCCTTAGTCCTGAAGCCGGGATTTGTAATCCCTAATGAATGGATATTGATGAGGGCACCAAGGAAAAAGGACATTTATGCAATTAACATGGGTGTTCCTTCTACTTCAATGGTGTCGACATGTTTGTTATCCAAGGCTTCTGAAGAAGACTCATTATTATGGCATTGGAGGATGGCACATTTGAACTTTCGTAAGATGAATTATATAACCAAAAATGGTTTAGTTCTAGGTGTACCACAAAAATGTTTTGAGTTTGAAGACTAGTGTGTTCCTTCCTTGAAAGGAAAGCAACATAAGAAGCCACACAGGTCTAAAACTGAAAACTCTATCTCCTCGCCATTTGAATTGCTACATATGGATCTCTTTGGCCCAATAAGCAAGAGAAGCATAGGTGGCAAGTGGTATTGTTTAGTTGTCACAGATGATTACTCTAGATTCTCTTGGGTATTCTTTTTGGGATCTAAGGACGAAACTCTAGGATTACTTATGGAGTTCTTAGATTTAATAGAGAATGTCTATAGAACACGAGTGAAGCGTATTCATAGTGACAACGGAACATAGTTCAAAAATTCTATGTTGACTGTCTATTGCTTAAGCAAAGGAATTCAATATCAATTCAGTGCACCTTATGAACCTCAGCAAAACGGTGTTGCTGAAAGGAAGAATAGAACTCTGAGTGAGGCAGCTAGAACTATGCTTGCTGATTCAAAGCTTCCGGTCATTTTTTGGGCAGAAGCAGTGAATACAGTATGTCATGTTCTGAATAGGGTTCTGACTGTTAAAAAGCATAACAAGACTTGTTATGAACTTTTGAACAAAAAGAAACCTAATTTGAAGGGATTTAAACCCTTTGGAGTTTCTTGCACGCTGCTGAAAAATAGTAATCAACCAAAGTTTGGTGAGAAGGCTGACGAAGGATACTTCCTAGGTTATATTTCTAATTCACCAAACAAGCGGGTTTTCAACAAAGTCACTGGACATGTAGATACTGTTTATAACATTGAAGTTACAAGCTACACACATGACTCACATAAGGGATTAGATTGACAATTTGACTATTCAGATTTCTTTAAGTCATTTAAAGTCCCTCTAAGTGACTATGTAGTCGATTCGGAAGTTCCTGAACATTTATTGTATGGAGATGAGGACTCTGGCAACACTCCAACATCGAATGTTCCAACTTCAAAAGTCAAGACTACTGTGGATTCTAATGGAGCATCAACTAGTGGATCACAACAACCCTCAGTGGATATACCTTTGGATGATGATGAGATGTCGCAAAAATTAGTGGATGAAATCCTTACTCCATTAAGACAGTTAAGAATACCTACTGATATTGATAACTTGAATCTTTCTAGAGCGGGCGTACCACCATTGGAAGATATACCTCAAGAGGAATATAGTACTGATGAGGAAATTGGCACTAATCTAGATGATAATATACCGGTTGAACCGATACCGGTAACTCGAATTAATAAGAATCATCCGGTAGAAAACATCATTGGTAATCTAAATGATCCTGTTCAAACTAGGGCTAGTACATCTGAATACACCAGCTTGTATGTTTTAATTAAAGAAACTGGGATAACACATCAATGTCTTTAATCATGCTTTATCTCACAAGTTGAGCATAAATATGTTCAAATGGCTCTGAAAGAAACTTCGTAGGTAGAAGCCGTGCAAGAGGAACTCTCTCAATTTAAGAAACTACAAGTGTGGGAGTTGGTTGACCTTCCAAAGGGAGAACATCTAGTTGGAACTAGATGGGTACTTAAGTGCAAGAGAGACAATCGGGGAATCATGACTCGCAATAAAGATCATCTGGTTGTTCAAGGTTTCAATCAACAAGAGGGGATTGATTAGAATGAAGTTTTTGCACCAGTGGCTAGGCTTGAAGCAATTGGGTTATTTTTAGCATTCACATCTTTTAAGTGTTTAAAGGTTGAATAGCTGGATGTTAAGAGTGCCTTTTTGTATGGCAAAGTTAAGGAAATGGTGTATGTTTCTCAACCGCCAGGGTTCACTGATCCACATTATCCGGATAGAGTATATCGTCTCGATAAGGATCTGTATGGATTACATCAGGCACCTAGGGCATTGTATGAAACACTATCAACTCATCTACTTGAGAATGGATTTACAAGAGGAAAGATTGATAGTACACTTTTTGTTAAATGGAAAAAGAAGGACTTTCTGCTTGTTCAAGTGTACGTAGATGATATAATCTTTGGGTCATCTGACGAAAAAATGTGTAGTGAATTTGAACAAGTCATGAAGAGCAAGTTCGAGATGTGTGCTATGGGAGAACTGAACTTCTTCTTAGGGTTACAAGTTGATCAAAAAGAAGATGGCATGTTCATTCATCAAACAAAGTATACAAATGATCTTTTAGAAATCTTCAAGATAGATGAAAGTCGAGCATATCACACTCCTATTCCGAAAAATCATAAACTTGGTCATTATACATCGAGTGATAAAGACGTGGATTAGCTCTCTATAGGACCATGATTGGATCACTAATGTATCTTACTGCATCGAGGCCTGATATAATGTTTGCAGTTTGTGTCTGCGCAAGATATCAAGCTAACCCTAACGAGTCTCATATGCAAGCAGTTAAACAAATTTTTCGTTACCTTAGAGGGAAGCCGAAGCTGGGTCTTTGGTATCCGACTGATGGAGACTTAGACTTCATTGCTTATACTGATTCTGATTATGGAGGATGCAATCAGAATAGAAAGTCTACAACTGGTGGATGTCAATTCTTAGGAGGTCGATTCGTGTCTTGGCAGTGCAAAAAGTAAACTTAAGTAGCCATTTCTACATGTGAAGCTGAGTATGTTGCAGCTGGCAGCTGTTGTTCTCAAGTGTTATGGATACAACAGCAACTGCGAGATTATGGTTTGAATTTCACCAACACTCCGATGATGATTGACAATGAATCTACCATTTTAATTACCAACAATCCGGTGAAGCACAGCAAGACGAAACACATTGATATTCATCATCATTTTATAAGAGACTGTGCTGAGAAGAAGTTGGTAAGGTTCCTTCTACGGATAACTTGGCAGATCTATACACGAAAGCATTTGACAGGGCTCGTTTTGAGACACTGGTTCAACTGAACAGAATGAGGAATCCAGAGTAACTAGTCTTCCAAAGGTCATGTAATATTTTGTAACATGTTTTTCTTTTCTGTCTTAGTTCTGTATATATATATATATATATATATATATATATATATATATATATATATATATATATATATATAGGGTGGGGATCAATGGGGAAGCAAAAATCTTGGGGAAGGGGGAATCAATTTTAGACCGTCAGATCAGCTTCATTTAAAAAAAACGCAGAGGGGCATATTTGTCAATTGGTAAATACATAATTTAATTAAAGAAAAGGGAAGAACAAAAAGAAGCTGCGCTTTTCACGATCATAACAAGAAATTAGGGTTTCTTCTCATCTCAATCTCTATCATCTTCAAAGAATTCGCAATCAATTCGTTCTTAAACTCGTTCTCAAAACGTCTATACTCGTACTGAAATTGTAGTGAAATCGTTCTAAAAATTGTCCTCAACTCGTTCTCAAATGGCGGATGAAAGATCAAAAAAAGAGAAAAAAACCACCGACTGGTTAGTTTTTCAAACTCCAAACATTGCGTACGATTGAATTTAGTATATTACATCTTAACTAATTATTTGGGTTGAATTTTTTTGTAGTGTAACTGATGAAAACTGATTTGAATATTAAACCTAGAAATTTATTATTATTCACCTTGGTGAATGTTAAGTTTTTGAGTGCCTGTGGTAAAATATAATTTAAAATGTTAACAGATAACAATTGTTTGCTTTGGCTTTAGATTAAATTGTTTGTTACGATTTAGCATATAATATTATTCACCATGGTGAATGTTAACTTCATCTACTGCAACAGCTTATTTTTTTGAATTATAATAGTGTTAATAATCAATAAAATTAATATGTAACATCTGATTGCTTTGGCTTTAGATTAAATTGTTTGTTATGATTTAGCATATAATATTATTCACCATGGTGAATGTTAACTTCATCTACTGCAACAACTTATTTTTTTGAATTATAGTTTTCTTAATAATCAATAAAATTAATATGTAACATCTGATTGTTTTTGTTTATATCAAATTGATTTTAATGAGTTAGCATACAATATTATCCACTGAAACACCCCGAAAACGTACCATTTTTTTTTTTGTTTTCTGAAAACATATTATAATTGGTCCCAATATATGATCTACAACTCATGAAATATCTTTCTAATACGTTCTGGGTCAAATTTTGCTCTTAACATGAAAAAGTCAAATTTGTACATACATACGCTGTAACACCCTCAAATTTCGGTTTGCGGAAGCTGTCGGGTCGAGAGTTACTAAATCAAATATCACAGCATAAGATACATAATGAACGACTCTAGATGAGACGTTTGAAAATAATTATACATTTCCAAAATAGAACGTTTACAATGTTATAAGTTTAACAGTAATTCCTAAATACATAATTTGAAAATGCTAAAGTAAATGCAGAGTAGTCCCAATTGTTTGAAAATATGCGACTCGTGCTAGCCATAATCTTGTAGTAATCCTAATCCTGCTGGGCACCTGAGAACACATGCTAAAACATGTCAGCTATAAAGCTGGTGAGTTCATAGGTTTGTTAGTTGAAATCATGATGTCATAAAACCCTGTAAGTTTTGAAGAGTCATTTCAAATTCAGCCATTTTGATAAGTATTGTATTGAAGTTTTGTAACACCAAATGTGTACACGTCTAATCGAAGTATCTCATGCCTAAGTGTTCGAGTCATGTACCTAAGTACATATGTAAATATATATATATATATATATATATGGCAATCCATGCCTTGATACCTAACAAGTAGTAGTTGTATTTATAACTTGAGGCAATACATGTCTTATAACTATTGAGTACTTGTATGTCTGTGTAGTCATATAACAAATAATTGTAGTTCCGCAGAACTATGTTGGATTTCGTGAAATATGGTGCATACAGCAACCATCTGATTGTAGATCCGCAGATCTCTGAATGAAATTGTTTTTGAGTGTCCGTTTACCCAGTTAGTATAAGCTAACCCGAACATATTAAATCGAGCTAACGGCCTCGCGTGGAATCTCCACCGACCCGTTCTTCTTGTGAACCCCGAGTATAACTCGCTGATCCATTGATTGTATGTGTGTGTGGATCACGGCGCATAAGCCCGTGCCACCTTGATTGTATCGCTTTACCGCGATATCGTACTTGTGCCCACTGAAATACCGTGGCATCGTTTTGTGCACACTTTACCGTGGCATCGTCATGATAGCTAGTCATGAGTGAAAATATGAGAGTGCCATTCTGGCATTGTTCTTGCAAATAATGTTTGAGTCAGCAGTACCACGACTGCCCGACTAAGTAGATCGTAAAATTGTATGTAGATATTCATCAGGTGACACCCCCACGGTTGGATTACATCCTGAGCCGGGGGACCATCCCTGGTTGGATTACATCCTGAGCCAGAGTCGTCACCAGTTGAGTTGTATTGATATAAGAAGTCTGTACTAACGTGTGATGATATTGTATACTCCTAGTCTAAAGCCTAGCAAGTATATATAACGGAGTCTTGGGAAAATGTTCACTTAAGTTCAGTTCCCATTCTAGTGATAATGAAGTGTGTCGACAGTTTTAGTTCTTACAGAATAACTAAACTTGTAACCGTATAGATGTTATCCAGTGTAGGTAGAACTAACTAGTTCTAATGCGTTCAATGATATTGTCCCGTGACAATATGGTCAAAGGATTTTGATAACTAAATCAAGTTGTGTAATGGTAATCGTTTTCCAACGATCTAACATGATACGATTTTAACCTATCTAGGTTAAGTATTGATATTGTTCTACAACAATATTTCGGGTTTAAATTCCTAAGTATTACCCATGTAATATTACATACAGTAATATATATAGTTGTAAATTATAAACGATTGTTAATATGATTTGAAAACAGCAATTGAGCATGTGTTTCACCCCGAAAATAGTAAATCAGTCGAAAGAGTGGGGCTATGAAACTCACCTGAGTCTTGAAAGTTTGAATTAATAACTTGGATTGATTTTCCTTGAAGTGTGGTCCGAAGACTTGTAACCTGAAGGTGTCCATGACACGCGATGGTTATTAATTGTTTAGGCATCTCGAAAGACTACCTTTGTAGCTGTTTGTCCAAATTACCCCGATTTGGTTGATTGACTTGTATGTTTGAAAAGTTGTATCGTATAAGTGTTTTGAAGTTGTACAAGTTTGACACTTGGTGAAAAATGTGCTTACGGAACCTAAGTACGGGGGTCCGGGGGCAGCGCCCCTGGTTAGCGGGGTCCAAGGGGCGGCAGCCCCTGGCTGGGGTCGAGCTGCCAGGTCAGCTTGGAAAATTTTTATTTCTACTATGTTGCTTTAAGGAAAAACGCATCTGGACTAGAAATTGGGTGAAATCAAGTGATAAAATTTAGGGTCTTGACACTTAGTGGAAATGTGAGTTTTTAAACTTTCTGTTTTCTGCGACATAACATGCGACACTAAAATGTGTTATGCGACACAAGGGTTGTGTCGTATAATGCGACACGAGAGTTCTGCGACACAGTGGTTGTGTCGCATAATGCGTGCGATGCTAAATCAATAGCGACATAAGGGTTGTGTCGCGTGGTATCTGCGACACAAGGTACGACACAAGGATACGACATAAGGGTTGTGTCGCATGGATAGTTTATGCGACACAGTATGCGACACAAGTCTTGTGTCGCACTCAAGAACACCAGCCCAGAAAGTTTCGGAAATCGCGTTTTTCCGGCCAAAATCGCAAATCAAACGTATTTTCAAGCTGTAAAATCGTGGTTTCTTGGTTGTTTAGGTTATAAGTAACTTATGTAAACATTTTTACACTAAAACATTACCCCAAAATGATTAAATCTAAGAATTTGAGAATTTCTTACAAATGCGAATCGAGGTCAAACGAGGAAGAAGATGATGATGTTGCCTTTGTAAATGTTGTTCCTCTCTTGTTGATGATTCCGAAAATGTAAATTTCGTGTGTCGATTTGTAGATCCGAAAATTTGTGATAAATGGGTGGAGAGAGTTTAAGTTGGTGTGTGTGTGTTTATAAAATGAAAATGAAAGAATGAGGGGGTTTGGGTGGTTGGGGTGACTGATCCAAAGAGGTGGGGAGGAGTTTCCCCCACTTCGTTCCTATTTCGCAGTGTAAAATACCCGTATTTTGTACCCGAATGATATATATAAATTTAATATTTTTAAATTTCTATTTCCGTTCTTCCGGTTAATAATTAATTAAATCAAAATTTGTTTTACTCGATTAAAAATATAACGTGACTTCAAATGGATTTATTTGCGATTATTAAATACTCATTATTATTATTCGTTATATAAAATGTAAAGTTTTCATTCGCTGAGTTATAATTGTATGTATAAAAATACGATTATAAAAAGTTCCAATTGGATGAGGATTTTGACTTTTTGACCGGGTGTTACATTCTCCCCCCGTTAAGAAAATTTCGTCCCGAAATTTAAAGTGATGTCGTGGTCATGTGAGGTCTGGGGAGCAATGTACGTATGAGGAGTTTATCGAGTAGGCATTAGACAAATCATGTCTTATAACAGGGTTGAAGGGCAGTCAATCCATGACTGTGTCGCGGTTTATCGTTGTAGTCACCTTCTGACCGTATCGTTTGTTTGGAGTATGATTATTTTGTGGTTACTAGGTAATCGTTGACATCATAGTCCATTCGGAACTAGATGGTTGTCACATAGTGACCGTTTAGTGAATAGTCCTATCAGGACCAGTGGTGGGTGAGTGTTCTATCTATTTGTCTGCTGAAAGCAAACTTTTAGTTTTACGTGGTCTAAGGCAACTAGCCCTATGGTGCATCTAGCATTAAATTGATAAAATTGATATCGGAAATGAAAAGTACACATTCAGTGTAAACCAGAAGTGAAGGGTTATGATTTGCGAGGGAGGTTGTACTTACATTATTGTTGGAAAGTGGTATGGTTCACTCGGAACCGATTTGTTGAAGCTTACGCTTCCGTTTTAGGCAATCCTGCTTATAGTGTCCAGGTTCCTTGCATTTAAAGCAAACCCTTTGTGAGTCGGGATTGGTGGGAACTCTGCAATCCCAGATTTTGTGTCCAAACCGTTGGCATCTTCTGCAGGGCGGACCGCATGAACCAACATGGTGGCGGTTGCAACAGTGGCAAAATGGCTTATTTCCCGCATAGCCTCGTTTCTCGTTGGGTTCGGGGGCGTAGGTCCTTAAAGGTTCGGGTTAATTTGTTGGGTTATGACTGGTACTGGAATCTCTGTTCCATTTTCCTTGGTTGTTTTCAGCTGCACGTGCTTCGCGTCGAACCACCTGTGCCATGAGTCTGTGGGCCATACATTCGGCCTCTTGTATAGTAGTGGGTTTAGAGGCGGTGACCATTCCCTCGATTGTTGACGGAAGTCCACCGATGTACTTTTCTATTCGTCGGTTCTCAGGGTTTACTATATTTGGGCAAAGGTGTGCTAGTTGATGGAAACGGTTGGTGTATGTTTCGATGTCGTTGTCTTTTACGGTGAGGTACCAAAGTTCGTTCTCGAGTTTGTAAAGTTCCTGAATGGGGCAATACTTGTCCCTCATGATTCGCTTCAGTTCCTCCCACGGGAGTGCATGTGCTGTGTCAGCCCCTACAGCTCGGGTATAGAAATTCCACCAGGTAGAAGCATCATCCTGGAGGGTGTATGTGGCATACATGACTTTGCATTCATTGGAACAGTCGCTAACGCGGAATATAGATTCCATTCTCTCGAACCATTGGATTAATCCAACAGCTCCTTCAGTTCCGACGAAGTTTGGTGGTGCGCACCTCAGGAAATCCCTAAAGGTGCAGGGCCTTGTTTGGTTCCGAGTAGCTAGAGCCTCAGCCACTGCTTGATTAATGATTTGGTCACGCTCAGCTTGAGTGAAAGTTTGTTGTCTAGGAGGCATGATTCTTAAACAAGAAGAAAACGACAAAGCGTGAGATCTTTATTCAAAGATTAAGGTTATTACAGTGACATAAAGGGTTCACTTGAGTTCTTAAATGAGTAGTACGGGATCCTAAGATCCTTGATGTTGAAGTTTTTGATATTGTAGGTGGCAGACCTATTTCTGGCCTTTTGTGACTTTGATGCAACAGTTTTAGTAACTGTGCTGAGTTAACCTTAGTTAAGTTGTCTCGAATCTCACGTTTTTCCGAGTGTTGTCATTAAGTAGCTTGTATTTCCAATGAGTAGTTGTAATGACGACTAAATTGTGTATTATATGTAGTTCGACCAGAACTAATGGTATTGTCGTAGTCTATCAGACTGTAATGTAGTACTATAGGATGTAATCCTAAAAATTTTAGAGTGTATTCATCGAATGAGGCATCACATGCCCTAGTAGTCGTGGTGTGGCACTTCGTGCCCAGTAAGGTAAGTGTATATGTACATATAAATTGTACATGTAACTATAACAAGTCTTCATGCCTATTGAGAGTAGCACCTAGTGCTAAAATGTAGTGCCTAAAGCACTGGAGTGTAGTAACAACGTACTGTAATGCAGTGCTATCAGCACAGTAATGGAAATACCAATGTATTGTGATTGTAGTACCGAAGTACTATGAAATGTAGCACCACGTGCCGTAATGAAGTGCCCGCGGCACCGAAATTGCAGTACTCATGTATTGTGAATGTAGCATCAACATGCTATGATTTGTAGTATTGACATACTATGAGGTTTGCACTAACGTGCCCATATTGTGGTATCAACATACCATGTGCTGTGCTTGAAAGCATGATGTGACACCACGTGCCATGTGTTGTTTGACTGTAGTCCTAAGGCCAAATATGTGTTGAAGTTATTTGATTTCCCAAATGTAGCACAAAGGCTAGAATGTAAGTGCCAAGGCACTGAGGTATTGAGTTGATTGATCCAAATGATCAAATTGTGATTTTCATAATTTTCGTGGACATAGTCATTGCTAATCCAATGGTGACCAGCACGGTCAAAGGTGAAAGATTCGTTTGTTTGTTTTAAATTTCGTGGGCGTTTAGCATGTGTGGGTTTCCATTCCCATTGAATACGGTTGTACCTCCTTCCCGAGGTTCAGTGATATATGTGATATCCTCCTATGCGTACATAAGGAGAAAGTGTCGAGTCGTAATAGTTAGGAAGACGGCGATGTGCCTCTTCACGAGTAAATGATAGTACAGCGGAATTGAGTCATATATACCCAGTATATATTTGATACGTAGAAGTTGTATACATGTAAGGCCTATTAATATATACCTATAGTACATATAATAGCCTAGGATGTCTAGCACAAAACAATCAGAGTCAACTAGTGCATTCCCAACTCAGTATAACCCCTTTCAGATCTTAAATCATCTTTCCTTAATTGTACATAGTTAGCTACGCTATGTTAAATTAAGTTCGTATGATGTAATCCCTGAACTAGTTATACCTAATAAGGAATACTGCCTAACGGTCATAGTCTAGGCCCACTAAATGCAACCTAGTTCACTATAACCTTAGGCTCTGATACCAATCTGTAACACCCTCAAATTTCGGTTTGCGGAAGCCGTCGGGTCGAGTGTTACTAAATCAAATATCATAGCATAAGATACATAATGAACGACTCTAGATGAGACGTTTGAAAATAATTATACATTTCCAAAATAGAACGTTTACAACGTTATAAGTTTGACAGTAATTCCCAAATACATAATTTGAAAATGCTAAAGTAAATGCAGAGTAGTCCCAATTGTTTGAAAATATGTGACTCGTGCTAGCCATAATCTTGTAGTAATCCTAATCCTGTTGGGCACCTGAGAACACATGCTAAAACAGGTCAGCTATAAAGCTGGTGAGTTCATAGGTTTGTTAGTTGAAATCATGATGTCATAAAACCCTGTAAGTTTTGAAGAGTCATTTCAAATTCAGCCATTTTGATAAGTATTGTATTGAAGTTTTGTAACACCAAATGTGTACACGTCTAATCGAAGTATCTCATGCCTAAGTGTTCGAGTCATGTACCTAAGTACATATGTATATATATATATATATATATATATATGGCAATCCATGCCTTGATACCTAACAGGTAGTAGTTGTATTTATAACTTGAGGCAATACATGTCTTATAACTATTGAGTACTTGTATGTCTGTGTAGTCATATAACAAATAATTGTAGTTCCGCAGAACTATGTTGGATTTCGTGAAATATGGTGCATACAGCAACCATCTGATTGTAGATCCGCAGATCTCTGAATGAAATTGTTTTTGAGTGTCCGTTTACCCAGTTAGTATAAGCTAACCTGAACATATTAAATCGAGCTAACGGCCTCGCGTGGAATCTCCACCGACCCGTTCTTCTTGTGAACCCCGAGTATAACTCGCTGATCCATTGATTGTATGTGTGTGTGGATCACGGCGCATAAGCCCGTGCCACCTTGATTGTATCGCTTTACCGCGATATCGTACTTGTGCCCACTGCAATACCGTGGCATCGTTTTGTGCACACTTTACCGTGGCATCGTCATGATAGCTAGTCATGAGTGAAAATATGAGAGTGCCATTCTGGCATTGTTCTTGCAAATAATGTTTGAGTCAGCAGTACCACGACTGCCCGACTAAGTAGATCGTAAAATTGTATGTAGATATTCATCAGGTGACACCCCCACGGTTGGATTACATCCTGAGCCGGGGGACCATCCCTGGTTGGATTACATCCTGAGCCAGAGTCGTCACCAGTTGAGTTGTATTGATATAAGAAGTCTGTACTAACGTGTGATGATATTGTATACTCCTAGTCTAAAGCCTAGCAAGTATATATAACGGAGTCTTGGGAAAATGTTCACTTAAGTTCAGTTCCCATTCTAGTGATAATGAAGTGTGTCAACAGTTTTAGTTCTTACAGAATAAATAAACTTGTAACCGTATAGATGTTATCCAGTGTAGGTAGAACTAACTAGTTCTAATGCGTTCAATGATATTGTCCCGTGACAATATGGTCAAAGGATTTTGATAACTAAATCAAGTTGTGTATTGGTAATCGTTTTCCAACGATCTAACATGATACGATTTTAACCTATCTAGGTTAAGTATTGATATTGTTCTACAACAATATTTCGGGTTTAAATTCCTAAGTATTACACATGTAATATTACATACAGTAATATATATAGTTGTAAATTATAAACGATTGTTAATATGATTTGAAAACTGCAATTGAGCATGTGTTTCACCCCGAAAATAGTAAATCAGTCGAAAGAGTGGGGCTATGAAACTCACCTGAGTCTTGAAAGTTTGAATTAATAACTTTGATTGATTTGCCTTGAAGTGTGGTCCGAAGACTTGTAACCTGAAGGTGTCCATGACACACGATGGTTATTAATTGTTTAGGCATCTCGAAAGACTACCTTTGTAGCTGTTTGTCCAAATTACCCCGATTTGGTTGATTGATTTGTATGTTTGAAAAGTTGTATCGTATAAGTGTTTTGAAGTTGTACAAGTTTGACACTTGGTGAAAAATGTGCTTACGGAACCTAAGTACGGGGGTCCGGGGGCAGCGCCCCTGGTTAGCGGGGTCCAAGGGGTGGCAGCCCCTGGCTGGGGTCGAGCTGCCAGGTCAGCTTGGAAAATTTTTATTTCTACTATATTGCTTTAAGGAAAAACGCATCTGGACTTGAAATTGGGTGAAATCAAGTGATAAAACTTAGGGTCTCGACACTTAGTGGAAATGTGAGTTTTTAAACTTTCTGTTTTCTGCGACATAACATGCGACACTAAAATGTGTTATGCGACACAAGGGTTGTGTCGCATAATGCGACACGAGAGTTCTGCGACACAGTGGTTGTGTCGCATAATGCGTGCGATGCTAAATCAATAGCGACATAAGGGTTGTGTCGCGTGGTATCTGCGACACAAGGTACGACACAAGGATACGACATAAGGGTTGTGTCGCATGGATAGTTTATGCGACACAGTATGCGACACAAGTCTTGTGTCGCACTCAAGAACACCAGCCCAGAAAGTTTCGGAAATCGCGTTTTTCCGGCCAAAATCGCAAATCAAACGTATTTTCAAGCTGTAAAATCGTGGTTTCTTGGTTGTTTAGGTTATAAGTAACTTATGTAAACATTTTTACACTAAAACATTACCCCAAAATGATTAAATCTAAGAATTTGAGAATTTCTTACAAATGCGAATCGAGGTCAAACGAGGAAGAAGATGATGATGTTGCCTTTGTAAATGTTGTCCCTCTCTTGTCTATGATTCCGAAAATGTAAATTTCGTGTGTCGATTTGTAGATCCGAAAATTTGTGATAAATGGGTGGAGAGAGTTTAAGTTGGTGTGTGTGTATTTGTAAAATGAAAATGAAAGAATGAGGGGTTTTGGGTGGTTGGGGTGGCTGATCCAAAGAGGTGGGGAGAAGTTTCCCCCACTTCGTTCCTATTTCGCAGTGTAAAATACCCGTATTTTGTACCCGAATGATATATATAAATTTAATATTTTTAAATTTCAATTTCCGTTCTTCCGGTTAATAATTAATTAAATCAAAATTTGTTTTACTCGATTAAAAATATAACGTGACTTCAAATGGATTTATTTGCGATTATTAAATACTCATTATTATTATTCGTTATATAAAATGTAAAGTTTTCGTTCGCTGAGTTATAATTGTATGTATAAAAATACGATTATAAAAAGTTCCAATTGGATGAGGATTTTGACTTTTTGACCGGGTGTTACATACGCGATCCTAAAATGGAGTCTGGGATCGCATACTCCTTTGAAAAACCTACGGATGTAAATTTACACAATCGTACGCGATCCTAAAAACTTCTGGGATCGCGTACTCATGTACAAATCCGAATCTCAGCAAAAAATCATAATTTTGACCAAATTCAAACGCGCATAACTTTTGACTCGGGAGTCCGTTTGACCTGAAATTTTGCGTGCACGTTTATATGACCAAAATGAAGACTTCCCTTTTTGCACTTTTTAAAATTTCACGATAAAATTCGTTTTGACCCGTTAACTCAATTTCGTCTATTTCTAACCAAAATTTTGACACATCAAGTTCTAATTCACTCAAAATCTGACCTTGGTCTTTTTACCAAACTTTCAATGCATCATTTACAACTTGTTAGTGTCATTACAATTGACATTACTTGAATATAACTTGTTTTGACTCGTAAACCTCATTGGTTGCCCATTTGGACACCAAAACGACCCGATTGGGTCTTTAACCATTTCAACCCATTTCTTTGGTAAATTCTTACCCAATTGACTTACTTGAGTCAAACTAACTCACTAACATCAACATTTAACCATTATACTCATAAAAGGCGCATTTCACTTTTATGTCAAACTTTTATACATTCATTACTAATTCAAACTTTAAACATACAAGTCTCACTACCTTGACCTCAACTCTGACTTTGACTTTAACTTTGACCACAGAGTTGACTTTTCTCAAAACATCACATATACTACAAGTGAGACTACATATTGTTTTCAAAACATCAAACTACAAGTCTTAAACTTTACAACGGGGGTGTACATATCATGAGCATGATTAAGAGGGATTAGCTTGTTACCAAAACAATGCAACAAGCTCCACCAAAAGCTTTTAAACATGTCCCTTGCCCAAGTCCCCTCTATTGACACTTGGCTCACCTGAAAACGTTTAAACATAACACGTAAGCTAATGCTTAGTAAGTAATGGAAACTTTAACTTAAACATAAACATCATCATATTAAGGATCCCTAAACATCATCATGTTAACTAATACTAGTTAACATTTATACCAAGCTAATGGTCATGATCCATTACTTGGAAAACCGTCAAGCTAATGGCTCACCCATTACTTGACTCCACACTCATATCCATCTACTTACCTTTATCTTGAAACTTTACACAACTTGAACTAACTTCTTTTTGCTTGATCACCTATACATATAAACATATAGCATGATCAATTAACATAACTCTTTTACTTTCTTAACTTTAATCTCATAACTAGGTGTTACTCACTAACACCTATCATTCATCACTAGTGTTCCATAATTAGGCTTGATAATCATATGTAATTGGGTATTCATCACTTATCTAAGCATAATCACTATCACTTCTTCTTAATTCATCAATTCTCATATACACATAAACTATCAAAACCCAATTACATATAAACATAAACTCTTTAATCAAACTAATAGGAATTAATCATAGCATAGAACCTAGAAACACATATGGAACACTAATTTAACAAATTAACTAACATACATGATCTTTCTATCATCTAGGGTTTATAAAACTTAAACCCTAACTTCAATTAAACTCATATAGAGATTATACATACCTTGAGGATGATGAATTCGAAAACTATAAGCCTTAATCTTCTTAATCACTTGTTAATTTCTGATTTCTTACGTTTCTTTGTTTCCCTCTCAAAACCTCACGCACATACGTACACAATTTATGTCTGGAACTTTTCTGAAGTTTGTAGGAGATAAGCTTTTAACATTTTTCACATTAACCTCCTAAACTTTCATTCTTTACATATTTAACCCTTCTAACTTACTTTCTTTAATTTGGTTAGTCCTTTAACCAAATTTTAAACTTTTCATTACTTCAAACATTTAACATATTAAATACATATAAAAACTGAAACGTAAACGTATATTAAACTATAAAACTTACGTATTTTAGGGGTGTTACAACTCTCCCCTACTTATTCAGGATTGTGTCCTCACAATCCATTCTTGATACAAAGCCGGATAATAAACAATAATTTCTTCTTCCGGCTCCCACGTGAACTCTGAACCTTTTCTATGCCTCCATTGAATTCTAAACAACCGAATTTCTTTATTTCTTAACTTCTTGACTTTCTCATCTAGAATAGCTATTGGTTGTTCAACATAATTCAATTGGTCATTGACTTCTATTTCTTCCAATGGCACATAAGATGCCTCATCCACTAAGCACTTTCTTAAATAAGACACATGAAACGTGCTATGGATACTTGGCAATTCATTTGGTAGCTCAAGACGATAAGCTACTTTACCAACTCTTTCAAGAATCTTAAAAGGACCAATGAACCGAGGACTTAGCTTGCCTCGTTTCCTGAATCTGATAATACCTTTCCATGGAGATACCTTTAACATAACTATATCTCCAACCTTAAACTCTAATGGGCGTCTTCTTTTGTCGGCATATGACTTCTGTCTATCTTGAGCAATCTTTAATCTTTCTCTGATTTGATCAATCTTTTCTGTCGTCTGTTGCACTATATCTGTATTGCCCATTTCTTTTTGCCCGACTTCACCCCAACATATTGGAGTTCTACACTTTCTCCCATATAACATCTCGTAAGGTGGCATACCTATACTTGCATGATAACTGTTATTATAGGAGAACTCTGCTAACGGTAAATGCACATCCCAATTACCTCCAAAATCTATAACACACGCCCGCAACATATCTTCTAAAGTCTGTATCGTTCTTTCACTTTGACCATCTGTCTGCGGGTGATAAGCTGTGCTAAGATTTATACATGTACCAATATCATCTTGAAACTTGGCCCAAAACCGTGAAGTAAATCTACTATCTCTATCCGAGACAATAGAAATTGGCATACCGTGACGTGCAACTACTTCTTTAACATATAAATCTGCCAAAGCTTCAATAGACATCATTTCTTTAATTGGTAGAAATAATGCACTTTTCGTCAATCTATCCACTATCACCCAAATTGCATCATGCTGACGCTGAGTCTTTGGCAATTTGGTGATAAGATCCATCGTTATGTGTTCCCACTTCCAAACAGGTATGTCCAAAGGCTGCATCTTCCCATATGGCTTCTGATGCTCAGCCTTCACCTATAAGCAAGTTAAACAATGTTCAACATATTTCACAATATCTCTTTTCATACCTGGCCACCAATATTCTGATCTTAAATCGTGGTACATCTTTGTTGCGCCAGGATGGATAGAATACTTTGACTTATGGGCTTCATCTAACAACAATGTCTTCAGTTCCCAAGAATTTATAATCCAAATTCTACCATAGCGTGTCTTTAACCCACGTGAGTCTTCTACTATACTATCAACTTGACCTTTGATCCGTTCTGATCGAATATCTTTTTCTCTCCAAGCTTTTTGTTGTGCTTCTTTAATTTGATCAAACAAGCTAGGAGTAACGGAAATTCTAAGAGATTTAACCGTTAGAGCAAGATGAGCTGCCTTTCTGCTTAAAGCATCAGCTACAACGTTAGCTTTCCCCGGGTGGTACAATATTTCACAATCATAGTCTTTAACAAGATCTAGCCATCTTCTTTGTCTTATATTCAAATCTCTCTGATCGAAGAAGTACTTTAAACTTTTGTGATCTGTATATATAGTACTCCTCACACCATAGAGATAATGCCTCCATATCTTTAAGGCAAAAACCACCGCTGCAAGTTCTAAATCATGTGTTGGATAATTCTTCTCATTTTCTTTTAATTGTCTAGAAGCATATGCTATCACTTTGCCACGTTGCATAAGAACACAGCCCAAACCACTATACGATGCATCACAATATATCACCAAGTCTTTAGTACCTTCTGGAAGTACTAAGACTGGTGCTTGACTGAGTTTCTGCTTTAAAATCTGAACGGCTTGTTCTGCTTGATCATTCCATTCAAACTTGATATTCTTTCTAGTAAGCTTTGTAAGTGGCATTGCGATCTTTGAGAAGTCTTAACTAAACCGTCTATAATAGCCAGCTAATCCAAGAAAACTTCTGACTTCGGTTGGAGTTGTTGGAGCACTCAATTTCATAACTGCTTCAACTTTCACTGGATCAACCATAATACCCTCACTATTGACAACATGCCCAAGAAACTGCACTTCCCGAAGCCAAAACTCACACTTTGAGAACTTAGCATAAAGCTTCTCTCTTCTTAACATTTGTAACACTTGTCTCAAATGATAATCATGATCATTAGCGGATTTAGAATAGATTAAAATATCGTCAATAAACACGATTACAAACTTATCAAGCATTGGGCGACAAACTCTATTCATCAAATCCATAAAAGCTGCAGGTGCATTCGTCAAACCAAATGGCATTACCACAAATTCATAATGCCCATACCTCGTCCTGAAAGCAGTTTTACAAACATCTTCCTCTCTGACCTTCAATTGATGGTAACCAGAACGTAAATCAATCTTTGAAAAGTAACTAGCACCCTGCAACTGGTCAAACAAGTCATCAATCCTAGGTAATGGGTACCTATTCTTGATAGTCACCTTGTTTAACTCTCGATAATCTATGCACATTCTCATTGAACCATCTTTCTTTTTCACAAATAAAATAGGAGCTCCCCACGGAGAACTACTTGGGCGTATAAAACCTTTATCTAACAGTTCTTGCAACTGTTTCATTAATTCCTGCATTTCAGTTGGAGCAAGCCTATATGGTGTCTTAGCAATAGGTATAGCTCCAGGCATCAATTCAATCTTAAATTCAACTTGCCTATCGGGCGGAATGCCCGGTAACTCATCGGGAAATACATCAATAAACTCTCTTACTACTGTGGAATTTCCTCAATCTTTGGAATTTGAATCTGAGCATCTATCACATGTGCCAAAAAGGCTTGACAACCATGTGACAAATGTCGCTTAGCTTTAGCAAAAGTACAAACCGGGATAGGCATTTCTTTCTTTTCTCCGTAAATATCTAACAATTCACCACGAAGTAACTTAACTCTTACAATCTTTTGCTCACATTGAATCATTGCATCATGAGCCGCTAACCAATCCATACCAATTACAACATCAAATTCCCCCATTTGCATAGGGATTAGATTTATAGAAAAAGGCTCATTACTTATTTCTAACCGACACCCTCTATAAACTTTCGTGACATATACTGTTCTATCATCAGCTATTTCAACATCTAAGGGAGTGTCTAAGTCAGAAAGTGGAATCATGAAACTTTTACTAAACTTTTCTGAAACAAAAGATCTAGAGGCACCCGAATCAAAAAGAACATATGCAGGTATTAGGTTTACTAAAAAGGTACCTGACACTACATCTGGGGTCCCCTTAGCTTCCTCTGCTGTGATTTGGAATGAACAAGGCCTGGCTTTTGGAACTTCAGTCGACTTCTTATCGGATGGCTTACGATATGCTGAAGAAGCTGACTGAGACTTTAACTTTGGACATTCTGACTTCACATGACCAGGCTCGTAGCATCCATAACATACATTCAATGGATGAGGACAGTCCTTGCTGAAATGACCTTCCTCACCACATTGATAGCAAACATTTGACCCGAATCTGCATACTCCAAAATGCTTCTTGTGACATTTCTTACATTCTGGAGGTACAGACTTTTCTGTTTTCTTCTCTTCTCGACGAGAACTATCACTAGCTTTGAACTTCTTTGAGGGAATGGGACTTGATTCAGCTTTTCTTTTTGCAACAGCTTTCTCATCTTTCTTTAACTCTAGCTCTTGAAAACGAGCTTCATTCACAATTTCTTCAAAAGACTTACAACGGCTAGGTTGAATAAACTGACTGATTTCTTTCTTCAACACCTCATGAAAATGATCTATAAGCCGTTTTGGATTCTCCATATAATCTGGACAGAATTGAGCCCTATCCAGAAATACACCAACTAACTAGTTAATCGATTCAGTCGTTTGTTCCATAGCAAGAAACTCACGACGAATTCTCTTTAAATCTGCTTCTTGAGAATAGGTATTCTCAAACATTTTCTTAAAATCATCCCAACTCATCTTATTTATAGCTTCATCCCCTAAGGTACGGCGTTGAACTTCCCAACAATTTTTAGCACGTGCCTTTAAGAGATTAGCAGCAAAGATTACTTTCAAATCTGCGGGGCAACGTGAAGTAGTAAAAGCCCCTTCTACCTCCATAACCCACCGGTAACATTTAATCGGGTCTAAGTCCCCTTCAAAATCTGGCGGATTACAAGTTGAAAAGTCTTTATAACTAAACTTTCTACTTTCTTCCGAAATTGGAGCTTGAGAAGGTACTTCTTGACTAACTCCAACTGTTTTATCTTTGTGTTTCTGAAATTCTTCACTCACTACCTCTCTAACAGTCTCTATAATCGTTGACTTTAGAAGAGGAATAGATGCTTTCTGAGCAATACCAATTTCTTGCGAGATAAAAGATTTCATCTTCTCAATTATCGGGTCTATATCTTGAACAGGAGACTGAGGCTTATCTTGACTGCCTCCTGTATCAGTAGTCTCTACTTCTTTACTCATCTTATCTGAAACGTTAACATAACACATTAACATAATAACTTAAACATTTAATGTCTACCTTAACACAAACTTTGCTACTAACAGTTAATAACTTGTTAACATTCAATCCTCTAATGTCTCGTGATTTCCATGGATACATATAAGGTAATATGATAATCATTGCGTTGGCCAGACGCTCAAATTATCGTATTACATTAACCACATCCATAGTCTACACGCCACACTTCGAATAAAGAATCATTAACAATTCATTAACCCATAAACATATCATACTAAATCATGCTCAACATCATAATAAAATTGGTCTAAGTCCAAGTACCCACTAATGGTGGATACCTGAATCCCTTAAACCGTGCTCTAATACCAACTTGAAACACCTCGAAAACGTACCATTTTTTTTTCTTTTCTGAAAACATATTATAATTGGTCCCAATATATGATCTACAACTCATGAAATATCTTTCTAATACGTTCTGGGTCAAATTTTGCTCTTAACATGAAAAAGTCAAATTTGTACATACATACGCGATCCTAAAATGGAGTCTGGGATCGCGTACTCCTTTGAAAAACCTACGGATGTAAATTTACACTATCGTACGCGATCCTAAAAACTTCTGGGATCGCGTACTCATGTACAAATCCGAATCTCAGCAAAAATCATAATTTTGACCAAATTCAAACGCGCATAACTTTTGACTCGGGAGTCCGTTTGACCTGAAATTTTGCATGCATGTTTATATGACCAAAATGAAGACTTCCCTTTTTGCACTTTTTCAAATTTCGCGATAAATCTCGTTTTGACCCGTTAACTCAATTTCGGCTATTTCTAACCAAAATTTTGACACATCAAGTTCTAATTCACTCAAAATCTGACCTTGGTCTTTTTACCAAACTTTCAATGCATCATTTACAACTTGTTAGTGTCATTACAATTGACATTACTTGAATATAACTTGTTTTGACTCGTAAACCTCATTGGTTGCCCATTTGGACACCAAAACGACCCGATTGGATCTTTAACCATTTCAACCCATTTCTTTGGTAAATTCTTACCCAATGGACTTACTTGAGTCAAACTAACTCACTAACATCAACATTTAACCATTATACTCATAAAAGGCGCATTTCACTTTTATGTCAAACTTTTATACATTCATTACTAATTCAAACTTTAAACATACAAGTCTCACTACCTTGACCTCAACTCTGACTTTGACTTTAACTTTGACCACAGAGTTGACTTTTCTCAAAACATCACATATACTACAAGTGAGACTACATATTGTTTTCAAAACATCAAACTACAAGTCTTAAACTTTACAACGGGGGTGTACATATCATGAGCATGATTAAGAGGGATTAGCTTGTTACCAAAACCGTGCAACAAGCTCCACCAAAAGCTTTTAAACGTGTCCCTTGCCCAAGTCCCCTCTATTGACACTTGGCTCACCTGAAAACGTTTAAACATAACACGTAAGCTAATGCTTAGTAAGTAATGGAAACTTTAACTTAAACATAAACATCATCATATTAAGGATCCCTAAACATCATCATGTTAACTAATACTAGTTAACATTTATACCAAGCTAATGGTCATGATCCATTACTTGGAAAACCGTCAAGCTAATGGCTCACCCATTACTTGACTCCACACTCATATCCATCTACTTACCTTTATCTTGAAACTTTACACAACTTGAACTAACTTCTTTTTGCTTGATCACCTATACATATAAACATATAGCATGATCAATTAACATAACTCTTTTACTTTCTTAACTTTAATCTCATAACTAGGTGTTACTCACTAACACCTATCATTCATCACTAGTGTTCCATAATTAGGCTTGATAATCATATGTAATTGGGTATTCATCACTTATCTAAGCATAATCACTATCACTTCTTCTTAATTCATCAATTCTCATATACACATAAACTATCAAAACCCAATTACATATAAACATAAACTCTTTAATCAAACTAATAGGAATTAATCATAGCATAGAACCTAGAAACACATATGGAACACTAATTTAACAAATTAACTAACATACATGATCTTTCTATCATCTAGGGTTTATAAAACTTAAACCCTAACTTTAATTAAACTCATATAGAGATTATACATACCTTGAGGATGATGAATTCGAAAACTATAAGCCTTAATCTTCTTAATCACTTGTTAATTTCTGATTTCTTACGTTTCTTTGTTTCCCTCTCAAAACCTCACGCACATACGTACACAATTTATGTCTGGAACTTTTCTGAAGTTTGTAGGAGATAAGCTTTTAACATTTTTCACATTAACCTCCTGAACTTTCATTCTTTACACATTTAACCCTTCTAACTTACTTTCTTTAATTTGGTTAGTCCTTTAACCAAATTTTAAACTTTTCGTTACTTCAAACATTTAACATATTAAATACATATAAAAACTGAAACGTAAACGTATATTAAACTATAAAACTTACGTATTTTAGGGGTGTTACATCCACCATGGTGAATATTAATTATTCCTACGCAATAAGATGTTATATTTTAAAGATACAATACTAACTACTCATAAATTTATTTTTTGCAGATTTCAAAGCAAAAAAAAAAAAAGGTAAAAGGCCAATTATTACAATTGATTGTGGGAAAAAAAAAACAAAAATCAAAAGAACCTGATTTTATGAACCCGAAAATACTTGAGAATGTTTTGTTTAACATGCTTCAAAAGTTCAATGTTCTTCCAAAAGATAATATACAAGGTGAAGGAACTAGTGCTGTTAAACAAAAAAAAAGACAGTACAACAGGAAAAAGAAAGAAAATGTGAAGAACCAAGAGAAAGAAGGTGGAATGGGAAATGAAGAAGGAACTAGAGAAACTATTGTTGGTGAGGGAGAAGAAAAAAATAAGAATTCAGAAGAAGCTAGAGAAACTGCTGTTGGTGAGGGTGAAGAAAAAAATAAGAATTCAGAAGTAGCTAGAGAAACTGCTATTGGTGAGGGTGAAGAAAAAAAGGAGATTTCTAAAGAAGCTAGAGAAACTGCTGTTGATCAAGGAATTAATGAAAATTCAAGTCAGCCAAAATATGCTTACCTACCACAACCAAAAAATGAACAAGTAAGAATATATGTAATGTTGGATTTTACAAATTTGATAGAAATTGGCATCTAATAAATAATATTGAGTATGATGAATGTTAATTTTGTGTGTAATAAAATTCTAAGTATTTTATAAAGATTTTCAAAAATACAAATTTATCAAAAATGTTGATTATGCTAAATTTTTTTATAATATTGAATGTGATAAATTATATAATCTTTAACAGGTAAGATTAAGTTGTTATAACTTTAAATTAATTTTGTTGTAATCAACAACTGTATAATATTCACCTTGATGAATTTTAATTTCATATGCTGTAAGAGGCTATGTTTTGATGAACAAATGGCAACTATTCAACTAAAATATGTATTAGATTAAAGAAATTTACAATATGCTTATCTACCATAATCAAAAAGGGAAAAAGTAAGAATATTAAATTGATTTTGTTGCTCTCTAAATATAAAATATTATTAACCTTGATGAATATTAAATTCATAATGTGTAACACTATTATCAAATAAAACAATGTTACATAATCATCAATAATGTTTATTATTTTAAAAGGTTTTATAATATTGTCTGTGGTGAATTGAAATAGTGTTAATAATAAAATGTTAAATAGGTAACATGTGATTGTTATGAATATAATTTGATTTGATTCTTATGTCTGAATATATATATAATTATTCACCCTGATGAATTTTAATTTAATAAAAAAACAGGGATACATTGATCGCTTGGAGTTGAGGTTTGAGCATATTATTGAAGAAAAGGAACTAATACAGCAAATCTTCAAAACCGCTTCTGGAATGTATCCAAACAGCAAAGAAATTGTTGAATGGGGAAAGAAAATAGAAAACTTGTTTTCAAAACAAGTAACGGGAAAAGATGAAGAAAGTACACCATTAAACACAACAGGAGAGGAAATTGATCCAGTTACAGGAATTATTATTGTGAAGTTGTACTCTCTATTGGATAACCCTCGAAGTAGCTCTATGGAACCTAAGCCAAAGCAAAAAGTTTTTAACGTATCAAGTGTACCATCGTTTGATCTTGGTATTGATTTTCATACAACGGAAGATAAACCATTAGAAATCAAGAGAAAACAAGTTGATCCAAACAGGGAGTTAAGTAAGATGGAGAAGGACGTCTCCACATTTATGCATTGTTTTGTTGATGCGCCTTGGTAAGAAATTTAAACTTAAATTTTTTTATATACATAATGAAACTTATATAATAAATTGTTTAGTTTTTCTGATATATAAATTTGATGTTTGATTGAACAGTAGAATCATGTTTCGCTTTGAAATTGGGAAGTTTCTAACAAGAAATCAAGTTGCAAGCATGCTTCATAAAACAAGCATCTCTCCTGGTGTAATAGATTGCTGGGCAATGCTACTAAACAAAGAGGAAAACATGGAAAGAAAAGGATTGCATGAAAGAAACATATTCCCAACCACAGTTTTGGTAAGCCATACACAATGCTTCTAATTAATTGAATTTATTTTTTTATATTCATCGTGATGCATAATAATTTCTGTTTAAGTTTGTTATGTATTTACTGTTTCAGTAAATATGTTCTTCTTGATGAATGTTTTAATTTTCAGAATGAATATATGTTGAGAGTGGAAGCTTACAGAGAACAAACATATTTGATCTTTAGATCAAATATTGTTCAACAAATGAGTTCTGAAAAAGCAGATTTCAGATTATGTTCAACTGATATGGTATAATTACCAGACTCTGTATTTTTATTATAATATTACCTGTGGTGAATATTATTGAAAAGTTTTAAACAATGTTAAACTGCAATGATACTGCAAGTGTTTTTTCCAGTAATCACGAAAGAATTTAACTTCTTGTTAAGTTTCAACTTGAAAACAACAGCGGTTGAGATAATTGACCATAGCAAGATGATAATTCCAACGCACACCAAGTATGGAACTGCACCATACTGCATTGTAAGTAATTATAATTCAAACACAATATTCAATATTTGTACTGTTTTCATATAAGTAGAAATATCATATCAAAATTTAATTTCAAATCCTTTGTTTCTGTAAGTTGATTAATATGCATCAGAATGAAGATTAATTAATATGCATCACAATGAAGATTAATTAATATGCGTCACAATGAAGATTAATTAATATGCATCAGAATGAAGGTTAATTAATATGCATCACAATGAAGGTTAATTTATATGCATTAAGGTTATTCACAAAATGTATAAATGCAGAAACATTTGTTTTCAAGATACCTACATGATGTAGAACATCAAAAAGCAGCCTTGATAAAGTCGAGTGTTCCAAAAAGGTTAATGATGAAATGGAGAACAACCGAGCACCATTTTGGATATGGTATATATATGATGAGGCATATGGAAACTTACAACGGTCAACGTTTATGGGATTGTGGTTTGGATGTGGAAGGGAACAAGCAAGACAATCAGATAGAGTTGCTTAGACGAAAATATGCTTCCAAATTAATACTTAGTGAAGTCAATCTGGTGAAGGAAGAAATATTGAAGGACTTGAATTTCTTTAACAATCATTACAATGAAGAAAGAAAGGAACTGATGCGTGAGGAAGCAGCTAGAATTTGTTACAAAAATATAACCAACATTTTGTAATTGTTGTTTTAGTTTGCTTTTGGGATTTTTAAAGTTCAGTTTTATGAGACTTTATTGAATGTTGGATCTTTAATATTCAGAAATATTATTATGTTAATATGACTTATTATTAGTTATGCTGAATGTTAAATTATTATTTCATGTGATGAATATTAAATAAATAAACAAATTTTAAAATACTAAAATAATAATAAATTTTGAAAACCGAAAGAACGTGCCTTTTCACTTTCATCAGTTATACTTCATCTCTATATATATAAACGTATGAATTTTACCTGATTTAGAAGAGTAAACTTTTTACTATACTATACATACCCTAGTTTCGTGGTTGACAACAATGTTATCAAATGATTAGCATGTCACATGCATTTGTATGAGATTTTTAATTTACATAATTGTTTCAATCATGAGTTTGATATGAGACGTATTAATTAACAAATTTAATTGACAGCTTCAAATATACATAAAATGAAAAAATGAGACAGAATTATACCAAAAATATAGACGACCATGCCTAACTCAACCTTGCAAAGAAACATGCTAATAAATGTACACCTCCATTACAGAGATACGTATAATTCATTCATATCAACCCATTTTGTTTGACACTCGTTATTAGACAATTTAAAAAGATATTATTAAAGTTTATTTCAATTCTTTAATAATAAACATACTATATGGTACGGGTAATGATGTGTACAACATCAAAAATAATAAATTGTGGAACATCACTTATTATCATTTTTGGGTTAATTGAAAACAAAACATTAGTTAAGACTTTTAATTCCAATTAAAACAATTGAGAAATTGAAGAAATATAATACATTTGAATAAGTAATGATCATCATAATGCATATTAAAAAAACTTTAAATTGTAAGTAAATCAATTAATTTAAATATTAAAAATGAAACTTATGATTTATATCTGCAAGTTTCGTTTTAAAATGGGCAAAAAGGTTGGAATGTTGGGCTAAAAATTCTGGGCCAAATATTGGACTGTTAGGCTAAAGAAAATAATTTGTTTTAACAATAAAATGAAACAAGTGATGACACGACCGGATAAACCCATGACCCGATTAAAAAACCCACTAAATTCAAATAAAACCCTCTCTCGATAAACGCATATTTCAACTTTACCTAAAATCACTACAAACCCTTCGTGTAATTTCCCCAAAAACTTAGTGAAAGTTGAAATCGTTCGTGATGTCTACTCCAGACGACGATGATGTTTTGAGAAAATACGGCAGAAAAAACGGTATGTGAACGTCATTTTTTATTACATTTTAAACATAAAAAATGAACGTCAAAATAAAAAATAAAATATTTGATATTATGAGATTAATGTTTATTTTATGATACAGCAAAAACGAAATTAAAAGTAATGTTGAGAGTTACATCAAATGCAAGTAAGTTTACGACAAAAACCCTAATTTTTTTAAAAAAAATACGGTGCTAGAAATAATTTCGAAAAAATTCTAAATGCTACTTGTGCAGATGAATCTGGAGTTGGAAACGAATCAAGTAAAGAAGGAGAGGCAAATCAAAGGAATGATAGTGCTGTTCCTGTGAAAGGTAAATTAAATATACTGATTAGTTCATATATTATATTCATTGTGATGAATATTATGTTTTTAAATTGTTTATCGATTGATATTACTTTTTATGTTACATAGTTACTGCTGATGTGAGTCTTATATGTTGATATTAGTGTTAAATTATTAATATTCATCTTGATGCAATGCAATTGTTGTAATTGTTGACTTATGATTGAATTGTTGGTGATATAAATAACGACTAATTAACCTTGTTAATCAACAAAGTTTGTACAAGTTAACATTGTTTTGTTTGTAGAAGAATGTTATTAAACTGTGTTGTTGTGTTTTGTTACATTGATATTGAACACATTCTTTCAAGGATAATGTTACATCTTGTTGATTCTGTATCCCTGATTCTAGCTTTCTGAACTTAAAAAACGTAAGTTATTGGTTGGTGACAGTCATCCCTAACTTGGTAGATAAAAGTCGTCAATTATGTGATTGTTTGTTTACTTTGTGCTTGAATAACTTGGTGAATTCTGTGGTCATTTTTGCTTTGTGCAGCATGTTGTCAACTACATTTATTGTTTTCAGAAATTAACCTTCATTCTGATGCATATTAAATAATCTTCATTCTGATGCATATTAATTAACCATTATTCTTATGCAATCTAATCAACTTACAGAAACAAATGATTTGAAAATAATCTTTGATATGATATTTCTACATATATGAAAAGTGTACAAATCTTGATTATTGTGTTGAATGAAAAATAATTTTTAGATTACAAGGCATATACAATTAAGAAATGTGTGCATTTACAATGCTGTTTTATATGTTTCTAGAGGCAGGTTACTAGACAGAATAATTAACTGGTTTTACAAGAAAATAATATTAACATTTAATAACTAATTAACTTGTATGCAGGTTCAAACAAGGATACTTCAGGAGGTAATGGTAAAGATGATGCAAATCTGAACCAAAAGAGCAATGCATCAACAGCTGATAAAGAAGATGTTTGTAATAACAGGAATGAGAAGTTGGAAAAAGGTTCGTACGTATTGTGTTGAATGAAAACTAATTTTTAGATTACAAGAAATATACAATTAAGAAATGTGCATTTACAATGCTGTTTTATATGTTTCTAGAGGCAGGTTACTAGACAGAATAATTAACTAGTTTTACAAGAAAATAATATTAACATTTAATAACTAATTAACTTGTATGCAGGTTCAAACAAGGATACTTTAGGAGGTAATGGTAAAGATGATGCAAATCTGAACGAAAAGAGCAATGCATCAACAGCTGATAAAGAAGATGTTTGTAATAACAGGAATGAGAAGTTGTAAAAAAGGTTCGTGCGTATTGTGTTGAATGAAAAATAAATTTTAGATTACAAGGCATATACAATTAAGAAACGTGCATTTACAATGCTGTTTTATATGTTTCTAGAGGCAGGTTACTAGACAGAATAATTAACTAGTTTTACAAGAAAATAATATTAACATTTAATAACTAATTAACTTGTATGCAGGTTCAAACAAGGATACTTTAGGAGGTAATGGTAAAGATGATGCAAATCTGAACCAAAAGAGCAATGCATCAACAGCTGATAAAGAAGATGATTGTAATAACAGGAATGAGAAGTTGGAAAAAGGTTCGTACGTATTGTGTTGAATGAAAACTAAATTTTAGATTACAAGGCATATACAATTAAGAAATGTGCATTTACAATGCTGTTTTATATGTTTCTAGAGGCAGGTTATTACAATCTGTAGGACTTATTTGGATTTTTGTCAAATAAATACTTTGAATGTTTAAAAGTACGTATCTTGTTTATATCATTTTTGCAAATTTACAATTGTGAATACAGAAATGGAACCAGTTAAGAAACAAATAAAGAGAAGAGCTACGAAAAAGAATGCAGCAAACAAGAAAAGAAGGGGACATGATGGCGATGGCGAGAAGGTGGAAAAAGAAGCAGAAAAAGATCAGGAGGAAGGAGACGAAGACGAGGAAGAACATGTGAAAAAGCCAGTGGGAAGAAATGAAAAAACTATAAAAAATAACAGAGGTAACAATAAATGAAATCTCAATGCATATTAATTAACCTTCTTTCTGATGCATATTAATTCACCTTAATTCTGGTGCATATTAATTAACCTTCATTCTGATTCATATTAATGAAGTTACATAAAAAAAGGATTTGAAAATAAATATTTGATATTATAGTTTGATTTATTAAACAGAATTTACAATTGTGAATACAGAAATGGAACCAGTTAAGAAACAAAGAAATCTTAGTGCATATTAATTAACACTCATTCTGATGCATATTAATTAATCATCATTCTGGTGCATACTAATTAACCTTCATTCTGATGCATATTAATCAAGATACAGAAACAAAAGATTTGAAAATAATATTTGATATTACAGTTTGAATTATTAAACAGAATTTACAATTGTGAATACAGAAATGGAACCAGTTAAGAAACAAAGAAATAGAAGAGCTACGAAAAAGAATGTAGCAAACAAGAAAAGAAGGGGAAATGATGACGATGACGAGGAGATGAAAGAAGAAGAAGAAAAAAGATCAGGGGCAAGGAGACGAAAACGAGGAAGAACATGCGAAAAAGCAATTGGGAAAAAATGAAAAAGCTATAAAAAATAATAGAGGTAACAATAAACGAAAGGGAAATGGTGAAAAAGAGGAAGAGGAAGACAGGGAAGAAGAGGAAGAGGAAGAGAGCGAAGAAGAGGAAGAGGAAGACAGCGAAGAAGAAGAGAAAAAACAAGATAGAAAAAAGAGAAAAGCTAAGCAAAAGAATGGAGCAGAAGAAGATAAGGAAAAAAAAGATGAAGATGTGGAAGAAGGAATGAATCAATATGATGATGATGATGATTTTGGTAGACTCCAAACGAGAGTATCACCACAAAGACTGTATCAAGTAACTAAACAGATGAGTCCAGCTCAAATGGACGTGGTGAGAAGAATCGGATTTGGAAGAATCCTAGAAATGGAGTTTACAGAGATACCGTTGAGGCTCGCGTATTTTTGTGTTAAACAATTCAATCCATTAACTTCCTCAATTGAATTGGCTGGAGGGAATATAGAGATATCAAACATGAGCATTCAAATGATGTTTCGCATGCCAAATGGATTGAAAAACATATAAACGGGTAAAAGAGCAAAGAAAGGAGAAACAGTGACAAAGATGTGGAGAAACCAGTTTGGTAGTAAAGCTGTGAAACCTTATGATGTAAAAGATGAAATAATCAAGAGTGGTGATACCGGAATGTTATTCATTCTTAACTTCCTGGTACTATTCTCGTCCACAATGATTGAAGGAAATCAGATGGGTACGGTCAATACTAAATTCCTTCCAAATATTGTAAGTGAGGACGAGATTCAGAATCTTGATTGGGCTAGTTACATGCTAAAATGCTTAAAAGAAGCAGTCACAAGTTGGAAAGATCAATCGACTGGAGTTTTTTTTTGTTGGCTCTTCAGCAGTTTTAGTTGTAAGTAAATAAAATTTTATTTAATTATTTTTAAGACAAGTATTATTGATAATGATGAACATTAATGTATATGCAGCTTCATTATGTGGAAGCTACAATTTGTGGAACGGTTCATGTACCAAGGACAAGACCAACAATAGCATAATGGCATACTACAAAGCTGAAGGAGAGAGATGAGGCTGAAGCTAGACAAAGACGATTTGGAAAAGTCCAGATTATTGCTGAAGAAGAAAATGCAAATTATGATGAAGGAACAAAAAACCTGGTTGATAATCCTTTCACCCAAGAGGTATGATAAAAAATAAAAAAAAAATAATAATACACAAGATAGGGAGGTTTCAAGAGGGATGCAATTTTTTAGGGGAAGGAAAGTAAAAATATTCATCAGGCACCATCTTTACTTTTTTTAATAGAAATCAAATATATAATTAGTTTTACTCGTATATAGTAATCCAAATCGTTTTATATAGACTATATTGACAAATGAAATTAAATTTTAAGTCATAACATTAGTTTATAAATATTTATTTAATAGTATGTTAATAGTCATCATGATGAATGTTAATTTGTCAACTTAAAATTTAACATTCATCCCAAGGAATTTTACAAAAATTGTATGATATTATTAAATATTAAATATACTATTTATATGATATTCTTAAGAATTGTATATTCATTATTATATTGTTCAGGAGTATGAAATAAACATTGACATCAGATACCAACATGTCATTAATTATTTTCAAGAAATAAGCTCTGGTTTGTTTGCATATCCGAAAAGCAAGAAGTTGAGGGAAGTTTCTAAGAAGGTTGAGGAAATGTTCAAAGAAATTGAAAGCTTACCACAAACACCTCTCCACAAGTCAAACAATTATGAAGAAGAGGAGGAATCACCAGCAACAATTCATCATGGAGTAGTAAAAAAGTTTCGGACTTCGAGTGCACCATCATTTAATCTCAATGGTGCCTCAAATTCAGGAAGTGGAAAAAAACCAGAAGGTGAAAGTAACACTTCAACTGATTTTGGGAATAAAGGGAAGAGATTGGTTGAAATGGACAAATTTGTTAAAGATCAAATTAAAGGAGTTTTGGTTGATCTGAATATAACAGAAGGAGGTGATGCAAATGATTTGAACAGTGGAAATAATTTTGAAGACCCAACAGAGACTGATGGGAAAGAAGGAAGCGGAGAAGTGAAGGCTAACAAACGAGTACCACGTTTAGCAGCGGTTTACAGATCCCCGTATTATCAACGTCAGGTTGTTATAGAGGATGTACTTGAACAGGAAGAAAAGAAAATTGCAAGATACTTGGCTTCTTTTCAGGAGGAAGCAGGGTAAGAAATTTAGAGATTCCATTGTTATATAAGTATAAATAAATACAATTTATAAGACGTAATGTAACATCCTCGAAGTGGACCTAGTTGTTTTATATTATTTCCTGATTTAAATCGGTATTTAATGTGTTTGGAAATAATATTGTTTGAATTAGTTGAAATAATTGGAATATGAGTTAAATATTTCAATGTGACAGATAAATTATTAATTGTTGTAAATTAATAAAGTTGTCGGTAAAATAAAATGTTTGAACTCGCGAGTGGTTTTCGGGTTCCAGACAATAGGGTTAGAAGGGGTATTAAAATTATACCCGTAATTGAAGTCGGTTATAATCTTGGGCCGACCTATTTCTTTATTTACTTAAAAAGGAAAATTCCTTTCCTTTGAAAACTCACAAAAAAAAAAACTACAAATCAAAACTAGAAAACAAATCTTGGAGTTGTGATCTTGATCTTAGTTTCATCATCATCATCACCTTGTTAGCCTCAATTTGTAAGTTTGAATTTAAATTGATGTTCATAAACTTATTATGATACAATTGATGAGATTGGTGATATATGATGATATATGAAGTTATAAGTAGTTGCTGTTGCTAGTTATTGTTGCTAGAAGCTGTTGTAAATATAAATTAAGTGTTTTGGTGATTGGGGCTCGGGTTAGGGTTTTATCAGTTGCAGATAGCTGGGGACGAAGCTTGAAGCCGGCGGCTTTGGTTCTCAGCAGACGGCTTTGGATCTCAGCCGGCGGCTTGTTCTTGTTTGGTTGGAAGCCGGCGGCTTTGTTGTTCAAGCCGGCGGGTAGTGTGACCTAATGAGAAACCGGTGGATATAAACCCGACCTGGCGGTTTGTTTAGACTTTAATACCCATTTTGTTCTGGTACTTTAAAATGTGTAGTAACCGGCAGCTATATAGGGTGAGCCGGTGGGTTGGCTGCAAAAGCCGGCGGGTCCGAGACCCTAGCCGGCGGCTTGAAGGAATAGTACAGCATTCCTTATAATTGTTGATTTTATTGTGATTTGCATTTGTTGCATGATAGTATATGATAACGGTTGTACTATGATTATTAATACATGTAATTAGGAACTTGTAGCAGTAAGGTTGATTATGTTAAGTTCCTAATGTTAAAGATTGATATAAGTTAAGTATTGATGATCCTGATTACTAACTTATATTTGATTGTTGATTTCTCAGATGTTGAGAAGGCTCAGTAATATTAGACTACTGAGTGGATGTCTGAGGTATTCGGTGAGTGGATCTGTAACCTCAGTGTGATTTAGTTGTAATGATTTGATTACGACAAGTAATTATAGGATTACTTTGATAGAATGTTTTCTTTTAAGATAACTTACCATGTTAGTTTGGTTGTTTGCTTACTGGGCTGTTTGAGCTAGTATGTCAGATTCTGAGGTCAACTTGAATGGATGGTTGGTCTTGGTTGTTGTTATAGACGACAGGAGATCTAGAAACTTGAAATGTTGGTTTAAAGATCTAGGTCGTATGTGGTTAACAACAAGTCATCGGTAATTCTGTATAGGCCAATACAGATGATTGATAAGTGTTCCTTGAGTACCATACAGGTATAAGGGTATCTCAAGAACCACCGATCCTTATGATGATTGATTGATTGTTTATGGTTATTTGATGTAAATAGATTGTTGTGCTAAGTTGGACTGTTGATTATAGTTTCATTCACTTAGTGTTATGCTAACCCCACCACAGTCCTTCCTGCAGGATATAATTGATGGGACATATTGGGCGGGCATGAAGTTCTTAGAATTGATGGAATGTTTGACAGGCTTTTACTCTGATGTTAGTTTGATAACTAAAGAGATGTTTTGAATTATATAACACCTAGTTTGTTGAAATGTCATGTATTTAGTTTGAAAAAGTTTATTGACATTATAAATACATAGATAGTATGTTTGTAATCTACGCTTCCGAGTCAAAATTATTTATTAATTGAATAAGAGAAATGAGGGGTGTTTTAAGTTGGTATCAGAGCAATAGTTTGGGCGAATTGGACATGATAGAATGTTCAATCCTAAACTTTGATTGTGTTGAGTCAAACATTCTAGTGGGTGTGGGATTAGTTGATGTATGAGAAATTAGTTAGTCGGATATGTACTAACCGTTAACAAGTTGTGAAGTTGTTGTTTTGATTGCAGAAACGGAGAAACATGAGTAACCGATTGGTACTTTCCGTGTTTTCTCTATATTGTTGGCTTAAGATTGCCCGGTAATCTTCGATAAGCCTATGTTAATCTAAATTAACTTGAATTGTTTACTTTGTTAGGATGAGTAAGCATTGTTGTGAAGTTAATTGAGTCAGACTGATATGATTCCCCAGTTTTGAGTCAACTAAGGATTGCTATATGTTGACATAAAGATAGAATTACTAAATGAGATGCTCATTGTTGTGATTATTTCTGATTGAATTGAGAATGCAGAAATGTGTTTAAGTAAATAGACAAAGAGTGGATTAAGGTTTTAACAGGAGTAATGTCAGAACCTAAAAAGTGTCTATATTGGTGAGACAAAATAATTGATAGTATTATATTAGTAGATTAATTACAAGGTGTGATTTAAATCCTTGTTAATGAATATTTCTTCATTTGAATTGAGAATGACTGCTATTGGAGAAAATATGTGTTTATGTGACTTAAATAGTCAAAGAAGTGTGAATTAGTACATGATATAGTGCTTTGTACTGATTATTAGTAATAAATTATACGTGTGTGGTATTACACGTAAAGTTGTGATAATAGTGTTTAATAAAATATCATAGGTGGATGTTATAATCAGTTGTTGATTTTGTTAAATACGTGTTTGGAATTACACGTGATATAATTATGTTATAAAAAAAAAAAGTTGACAAAGTGATATGTACTGAAATTATGTTGATAGGTTATCATGTGTTTAGGATTTCAGACAAGTTAAAATACTGATTAAATCAGTTGTTGAAAATAGATTGTGTGATAAAGAACACATACTAAAAGAGATAATATGTATATATGAAATGAATATACATATATAAATTTGATAATGCAAGTATGTATCTGTAGTTAAAAGTTAGTAAACATGTTCTAGTAGTGTTGGAAACCAGAACATTGTGTGATATGTATTAAGTGAGAGTAAATCACATTGATAATTATAATATAGAGTAGCCTAAAAATGGATTGTGAAGAACATAATCTTGCAACGCCTGATCACCGTTGTTATATTATGATGTGTCACATGAACTTGTTGAGGCTACTAGGTATAAAAGAAATGTAATGTGATTATGGAAATTGAGTATGAAAGTGTGCTAAACTGTTTAATTGTTGTTTTGCTGAGAAAATAGCCAGTTGGTAGAATTGTGACATTTAGACTTTAAAGGTGAAAATGTAAATAATATTTGTCATTGATAGAGGTTTTGATGATAAACATAAATGACGAATTTGATTTTTGTTAAAAATGTAGTTGTGACTGATTGTGTTAAAGTAACCATTAGTGGGTTTATATAGTATCCAAACGGATCACTATTGCAGGAATGGCTTGTATGGAGCCAAGATTGATGTAGGTTGACTTTGTTTTTGTAAAGAACTCGTTAAAGATTATTGAATGTAATAATTTAAAGTGTATGTTTGAAAGTAAACATATAAACATGAAATGGTTTGTTTGGAGTTAATATTGATAGTATGTTAACTTTGAAAGTCAAACCATGAATAAAGAATTATGTGTACATGTACAGAAAGAGTATAAAATTAATTGCTTGTGATTGGTTTGGGTTTGGGTCAAACTTGAGAAAAGCAGTTATGAAATTTTATTGACTGGTTGATTGAAATTGAAATTGATAAATCGTCAACAGTGTTGAAATAGTCCAACATAGATTGGAATGTTATGATTGTGTAGAATATGATTGAGTTCTCAGATTGGTCAAATTGTGTGAAAATGGGACATTCAAGATCCAAAGGAGTTAAATGAATTGTCAAAGTTTGTGAAACTTGACTAAATACTTAAAGTTAGTATTGAGTAATTGAAATGTCGTTAAGTATAATTGAGTATTCAGTTAGGTAATATTTGATATTTGAACTGAATACATGTTAAAGAATTATGCAAAGGTGAAGTCATTATATGTTATGACAACTATAATTTGTTGAAAGGTGTAAAAAAAATAATAAAGAAATAATTAAATCACGTTGATTAGGGTCGTGATAAGACAATCTTACCAGTGTATGAGGCTAGTGATAATTAGCCACGATAGGGTAAGAATGTGAGAAGAGAATATGAATTGGAAAGTTGTTCATAATTTAAGAAAATATATGTGTGATTAAGAATAATAATCATTCGAAATTCGGTTTGAAAACCTGATGTGTGTATAATTGTATGTGTTAGGGAGTAAAGGAAATCTTATAATCGGTAGTTGATGATTGTTTTCAACAAATTTTTTAATTTAAATTCAATTGTTTCAGTTATATACAATTTGGTATGTATATAAATGAAACTTAGAGTTGTTGATTTCTAATTGTTCCATTTCCTGTGGTATGGATATGTGATGATTAGTAGTAATGTGAAGGCTTGATAAAGGCTTTAACAATCTGAGTGGCCTATTATATAGAATTAAATGGAATTGATGTATATGTGTCCATTTTAGAAAGTTACTTAAAATTATGTACGTGTGGTATACATGATTTCAAATGGCATGACAAATTTTAACTAGAATGAATTAAAATGTACCATAAATTATGTGGAGGTCAGTTAACTTTGATTAACTTGATGTTGATACTGTTGGGTATGTGCTGGAAAGTAGCACATTGTGATATTGTGATGCTTGAATTGCAGTATCATAATATTGATTATACCGACTTAGCTGTTATATTGATAGGATTTAGTGCTAAGTGATTATGTGGTTAAAGCTGTATAATTTCAAATTGCTTGTGATTAAGAAGTTTGAAAGTAGTGACTTGAAATTTTAATGTTATATTGAATTAACTGGTTGCTAAGAAAAGATTCTTGATGTCTCACCAGTTTAAGTAATACATGAATACCAGCTTGATGGCTAGTTAGGGTTTGAATTTAAATACTACTTATTGATAGGTATATTGTAGTGTATAATCACTAGTGTTGTGATTATTGTTTGTACTATTGTTGTTGTGACAATTGATAGGTTGTAATGAAAGGAGTTACAAACTGAAATAAGTCAATGTAGAGGTTAGTTGAATGTAGGTAATATGGCATGGTAGTACTTATGTTGATTGAGCAAAGTACTTATTGAATGTGGTTTTACCTACTGAGTTTGACTTCTACTTTGCTTATTAAGGTGATATGAATCCGGATTACCCTTAAGTAAAGGATTTCATAAAGTTGTAGTGATATGGGAATATTATATGTTGTTCAAGAGAGAGAAAGGTATGAAACTTTTGGATGGAAATTTGACCTAGTTTTGGAATTAAACCAATTTCTATGTTATGAGTAAAATAGAAATTTAATAAGGGTTTGAATCTCTGACAGTAGAGATATGAGGTTGTTATCTGAATATACTAAACTGGTTGTTAGTCGTAAACTGAATTTAATTTTCAGTGTGGATACGTGTATTCTGGTTCTATAACCACTATTGTTGTGACTGTTGCTGCTGTTTTGTTGCTAACACAGATGAATAGGTTGCTAAAGATTTTAACACATTGCTAATTTCTGGTTGCAAGGACCTATTAAGTGATTGTAGGTTTCACTTATTGTTGTTTAAATGATTGTTTCATATGAAATATTGGATGGAGGCACTGTATGGGTGCGTATTAAAAACATAAGCATGTCCATTGGGACATGTGAATGTAGAAAGAATTGAAATGATATAAGTATAGTTGTAAGTTGCTATTGAGGAAAAATGTATGTTAAAATGTGTGTGATTATATCACACTAGATAGGTTGAGTGTGGTTAGTTTTCGGGGACAAAATCTCTTTAAGGGGGAGAGATTTGTAACATCCTCGAAGTGGACCTAGTTGTTTTATATTATTTCCTGATTTAAATCGGTATTTAATGTGTTTGGAAATAATATTGTTTGAATTAGTTGAAATAATTGGAATATGAGTTAAATAATTCAATGTGACAGATAAATTCTTAATTGTTGTAAATTAATAAAGTTGTCGGTAAAATAAAATGTTCGAACTCGCTAATGGTTTTCGGGTTCCAGACAATAGGGTTAGAAGGGGTATTAAAATTATACCCGTAATTGAAGTCGGTTATAATCTTGGGCCGACCTATTTCTTTATTTACTTAAAAAGGAAAGTTCCTTTCCTTTGAAAACTCACAAAAAAAAAAAAAAAAAACTACAAATCAAAACTAGAAAACAAATCTTGGAGCTGTGATCTTGATCTTAGTTTCATCATCATCATCACCTTGTTAGCCTCAATTTGTAAGTTTGAATTTAAATTGATGTTCATAAACTTATTATGATACAATTGATGAGATTGGTGATATATGATGATATATGAAGTTATAAGTAGTTGCTGTTGCTAGTTATTGTTGCTAGAAGCTGTTGTAAACATAAATTAAGTGTTTTGGTGATTGGGGCTCGGGTTAGGGTTTTATCAGTTGCAGATAGCTGGGGACGAAGCTTGAAGCCGGCGGCTTTGGTTCTCAGCAGACGGCTTTGGATCTCAGCCGGCGGCTTGTTCTTGTTTGGTTGGAAGCCGGCGGCTTTGTTGTTCAAGCCGGCGGGTAGTGTGACCTAATGAGAAACCGGTGGGTATAAACCCAACCCGGCGGTTTGTTTAGACTTTGATACCCATTTTGTTCTGGTACTTTAAAATGTGTAGTAACCGGCGGCTATATAGGGTGAGCCGGCAGGTTGGCTGCAAAAGCCGGCAGGTCCGAGACCCTAGCCGGCGGCTTGAAGGAATAGTACAGCATTCCTTATAACTTGTTGATTTTATTGAGATTTGTATTTGTTGCATGATAGTATATGATAACGGTTGTACTACGATTATTAATACATGTAATTAGGAACTTGTAGCAGTAAGGTTGATTATGTTAAGTTCCTAATGTTAAAGATTGATATAAGTTAAGTATTGATGATCCTGATTACTAACTTATATTTGATTGTTGATTTCTCAGATGTGGAGAAGGCTCAGTAATATTAGACTACTGAGTGGATGTCTGAGGTATTCGGTGAGTGGATCTGTAACCTCAGTGTGATTTAGTTGTAATGATTTGATTACGACAAGTAATTATAGGATTACTTTGATAGAATGTTTTCTTTTAAGATAACTTACCATGTTAGTTTGGTTGTTTGCTTACTGGGCTGTTTGAGCTAGTATGTCAGATTCTGAGGTCAACTTGAATGGATGGTTGGACTTGGTTGTTGTTATAGACGACAGGAGATCTAGAAACTTGAAATGTTGGTTTAAAGATCTAGGTCGTATGTGGTTAACAACAAGTCATCGGTAATTCTGTATAGGCCAATACAGATGATTGATAAGTGTTCCTTGAGTACCATACCGGTATAAGGGTATCTCAAGAACCACCGATCCTTATGATGATTGATTGATTGTTTATGGTTATTTGTTGTAAATATATTGTTGTGCTAAGTTGGACTGTTGATTATAGTTTCATTCACTTAGCGTTATGCTAACCCCACCACAGTCCTTCCTGCAGGATATAATTGATGGGACATATTGGGCGGGCAGGAAGTTCTTGGAATTGATGGAATGTTTGACAGGCGTTTACTCTGATGTTAGTTTGATAACTAAAGAGATGTTTTGAATTATATAACACCTAGTTTGTTGAAATGTCATGTATTTAGTTTGAAAAAGTTTATTGACATTATAAATACATAGATAGTATGTTTGAAATCTACGCTTCCGAGTCAAAATTATTTATTAATTGAATAAGAGAAATGAGGGGTGTTTTACGTAAACTTAGTACAACTTTTTTTTTTTTTTGCAGGAATATTATTTTATCAAGTTCTGTCGGTGTATTTTGCTTTAGCGTTTCTTTTTCAAGCTTGGTGCATAGAGCTTTTGTATTTACTGATTTAATAGATGTGTGGGCGATGATACTCAACGATGAAGAGAAGTTTGCTTCTGGTGATTCACCAAAGTGATTCTTTATGACAACATATGTATTGGTAAGTACATTTAAGATACAATATTCATCACGTGCAACTTAACTTTGTCCATATAAATTTTTAAAAGAGAATTAATTTTATTGTTTGACATTTGTATATGCAAAAAATTGAAATGAATCGTGATGAATATAACATAAAAATCAATGCCTTTAGTATATATAAACTGATTAAATTCATTTTACTTGTTAATATTTGTTTATGAATACTTGTTTAATAGAATATTAATATTCATTATAATTAATGTTAACTTAACAGAAGAAATATATGCTTGAAGATGGGCCGACGGAAGAACACAACGACAGGTTCAAGAAGACTATGCATGCCATAACAAAATTTGATAAAAAGTCAATAGGCTTCAAAAAATTCGATTTGGTATGAAATTTATAAGGAAACAAATTACTTTAATTGCTTAATAACAAAATATGATGTTATTTTATTAATTGAAGGTCTTTTTCCCCATATGTCATGAAGATCACTTCTATCTAATTTGTTTCCACATGAAAAGTGGAATAATCGAGTTGATAGATAACATGAGGAATGAACCGGACTTCACAACCAAGTATCAAGGAATACCATTAACTGCGGTAATGATAACATCATCTGCTATTCTACTATTATATAATTAGGGTAGTCTATATTTTTTGGGGGTAAGGAGGGAAGCGTTAATATTCATCATAATTAAATGTTAATTTTAATCTTTTAGCTACAACATTAATTAATTAATATTTATTTATTAAATTGTTAACTTTCAACGTGATAAAATATTAACTAACATTCGTTACAATGAATGTTAAAAAATAACATTGTTTGATTTTTTTTTTTATATTATAACACAGTGAATATTAACTAAGATTCACTACGATGAATATTAACTATTTTGAGTTTAATATTCATAAATTGATGTTATGACTTACAAAAATAATTTATGAACGATGTTTAACATTCATATAACTGATTGTAATCAACATACACTATATTTCAGTTTGTTTTGTTGTGACATTTGTATGGGTAAAGGAAATATGCATTATGATGAATTTTAACGCTTCCCACTGGATGATTCCACTATATAATTAATAATAATTACAACTGTCATTTAGGTTAAATTCTTTGTGGAATACTTGAAAGAAGTGGAACATCCAATTGCTGGAAGGATTGAAAACGCTGAGATTCAAAGGAAGAAGCTGAAATGGGGAACAAGACGCAACTTCACTGATTGCGGTGTCTTTCTAATGAGGCATATGGAGGATTACAAAGGAAAAGAACCGTGGAACTGTGGGCTTACAACAGAAGGGAGAGCTTAAACAATTCAGCTGAACGGTTTAAGAACAAATTATGCTGTTAAGATCATTACACATGATCAGAATCTTATGAAAGATGAATTTATGGAGAGGTTCAACAAGTATGAAGAAGAAAAGGATGAGGGAACTAAAAAGGAAATTCTAAAGGAATCAAAGAAAAAGGCAAAGAATGTTTTGAAAGGATGGCATGAGGGTTGAAGAAAATAGCAATTTTGCTATGATTAGAAATTGTAAATCATAGATTTGGGAAAATTGGTTTAATTATTTTTTTAATTCCAACTTGCAAAAAATATTAAAGTAGGTTTATTTGTTACTTTTAAACTTCACTTTAAAATCTAGTGGACTTATGATGCAAGTACTTATTGATATAATTACTTTCTCAGATTTCATTTTCCATGTAGATAGTGATTGTTATAGGAATGACTATATTAGTCTTGAAGATGGCATGTTGAATGATGGGTTTGAAGTTAATAAAAATTAAATGGTAACTGAACATTATTAAATGTATAAAATAAGAAAATGTATTTAAGGGTGCTAGTATTAGAACTGCTTATAAGGAGAAAAATACATTTGTGTAGACCAATTGAAAGAAATTATAGAATAGCATCTTAAATAAAATTCATCAGAAACAATATTATTAAAACATATATATATAACAGAGACCTCTCCCCAAAGAAATATAAATAATTACAAAATACATTCTAAAATTAACATTTGTATCTATATGAATCAAAATTTAAAAAAAAAAAAAAAGTAAAAGTAAAAGATGAGAATAACAAAGTTTAAAACAAATACTAAATTAACAATTTTATAAACAAAAAATTCATCACGATGAATTTTATAAAAGCTAAAAAAAATTAAATATGAAATTAAAAAATAAAATTTTTTGTAACAAATTCAATTTTATAATATAAAATTAAAAAATATAAAAAAAAAAAACATTAAGTATCTCCCAACTACCCCGTGATATAATCAAGTACAGTTGAACTTCTAATTCACTTTCACCACAAGAATAATCCAATGCATTCTGCAACTTCTCCTTCGCTACCTTTCCATTCGCCACACACCATGTCTGCCCAGTTTACTCCCATCCACATCACTACCGCTACTCTCCGGCGCCGTAGATTAAAAACAATGCCTGCTTCAATTGCAGATGAGACGCCGTTGATTAAAAACAAACTCCGAGGTAAGAAATCGAACTATGATCTATAATTATAAACTGTTTTTAACCATAATATTCATTTGTAGTAAATTGGGTTTGATTTGATGCTATAGGAAATAAGAAGAAGACAAGCACATCGTCAACTGTTACACGAACTTCAAGTAAGTTAAAATGAAAACCTAATTTTTACTATTTGACGAACAATACATGATATATAAATTTGTTCAAATATAAATTAAATTAAAGTTAATAATACTAAAATGAAGATGATAATGAAACAAATGCTACCAAAAACATTGATTTTTTCTTGTTTATTGTTATGTTCATCGTACTGAATATTAAAAAAAATTGAAATAAAATTACTTATAATTAGTTTGTCGAATATTGATTCATATAACTGTAGACTGTATAAAAATAATACATGTGAAATTAATTGGCAATATTGTAAACCTTTTTAAAATTAATATAATGTATTGCTGAATATTGATGTGTTATATTAGATGTTGTGAATAAAGACGTAAGGAGATCATCTCATGGTAATACTCAACCGACAAGAGCAAGTTCAAGATTGAAAAGCAAACTTGAATCAACAAATAATTCTGGTAATACACTGAACTTCAAGCAACTTGTGTCAGTCTAAGTCTAGCTAATGCGCTCACATTCTTAGCTTAGAGACCTGTGAGCTTTTGTTTCTTAACTGTTCTTCTGCTCTCTCTATTTCTTAACCCATTTATTTAGTAATGACCCACGCGGGAGATTGGATCGACTACTCTACTACCATTATGCTGAAATTTTTCAATCTAACATATACAATTAACACTTTACAAAAAGCTACGACAGAACAACTGTAGCACCAAAGCAGAAGGTTCTGATGTTAATAACTAAAAGGCTCAATTGTTGACATACCTATAAACAACCTTTATGCAACGCAAAGATGAACAGCTAAAAATTTAAATAATAAATATAGTAACTTATAATACTAATGGTGATGAATATTATCTTTTATGTGTGGGTGTTAATGATTATATGAAATAAATATAGTAAGTAAAATTTTTATATAATGCTATTATTGACTTTTTAAAAGATTAAATGTATAGACTATCTTTAAACATAACTTATCTTTTATTTTTCTATAATGCTATTATTGACAATGAAACCCTGTGCAAAATGAAACTAATAAGAGTACAAAAAGGGCTTCAAAAAAAAGAAAGGATAGAGCTGAAAAAGAAGTTGAAGTAGTAAACGAAGATGAAGATGAGTTATACAGAATATTAGCAAGAGTATCACCACATACGCTATATGAAGTTACTAAGCAAATGAGCCCAGCACAAATGGATGTAGTAAGAAGAATTGGATTTGGAAGGATATTAGAAATGGAGTTTGAAGATATTCCAGCAAGAATATCATATTACTGTGTGAAACAATTCAACCCAAACAATTCATCAATTGAATTGCCGGTAGGTAGAGTAGAAATATCCAAAATGTGACACCCCCAAATTTAATGATTTGCGGAAGCTTGATTTGGGTGTCACTAATCAATATACAAAGCACATAAGATATAATGAACGACCACTATATGCGTCGTTTTAAACTTGTATAGATAAAGTAAATTGTTTACATCAAAATATAGTTACATTAGCTCGATTTCTGAAATTGAGAGATTACATAGCATAATTACTTTTACAAAATATAATAATGCAGTCCAATCTCTAGTTGTATGTATGCTGACTCGAGCTAAAAATTCCTGCTTGTGCAGCCAAACTACTGCTGGGTACCTGTGATAAATACTAAAATGGGTCAGCGAAAACGCTGGTGAGCTCACAGGTTTGTATGTCAATGTATAGTTGTCAGAACCGCAAGATTTATATTGAATTTAAAATGCAATTAAGCAAAATAAAAGTTATACTGTCCATGAGCACATAGTCTGAGCTTAACTTGATTTGTCAGGCCCACTTAAGGAAACCTAACTTGAAATGCCTCCTACGAGTGCCTAATCAACACTCGTCTTCCCAAATGCTAATACATCCGTTTGACCGGTTAGTGCGTGCTAACCCGGATGAGGATTGTCAATCCCATATGATATCATATACTAACATTCACGATATAAAATACTAGAGACTATGCTTATGGAGGACTTTAAATTGATTAGCTTGAAACTCATGTAGTATTTGAAGTTTGGCACTTGCGTTCTACTTGTAAAACAAAATCGAGTAGTAATATCACACCCCTAGTTGTAAAGCAGTGAAAATGGGGCTATGAAACTCACCTGGTTCTTGAAATGTTAAGCAATTAAACTTGAAGTAATTAGCTGTGAGTTGGTGTCCAAAGGCTTGAAACCTGAATGTGTCCACGACACTTTAATTGTCATTAATTGTATTGGTATCTCGAAAGACTACCATTGGAATTGTTTGTCTAACTTAATGTCCAAATTACCCCGATTTGGTTGATTGTATTGTTACAAGTTACTACGACTTGTTTGATTAATTTGATACAAGTTACAACGACTTGTTTGAATAAGTTGATACAAGTTACAACTACTTGTTTGAATAAATTGGTACAAGTTACAACGACTTGTTTGATTTTGAAGTATGTTTTGAAAACGCGTACGGACCGTTGGTGATTAGTTGAAATAAATGTGTTGTTGTTATCGTCTTGTTTTTGAAGTGTTACACTTGAAATACAAGTCTCATTACGTTCTAAAAGTCGTATTGAATAAGCATTTGAAGTTGAAAAGTCTCGACACTTGGTGTAAAAATAGTTGGAAAACCTGCTGTTTTATGCGTCACTATAGGCGTCACTAAGGCAGTTCATGCGACACTACCGAAGTGTCGGGTTCAATGTCAGATTCGTAGGTATAGCGTCACTGGTGTAGTGTCGTGTAACATGGTATGCGTCACTTAAGGAGTGACGGGTTCAGCATAACGGCGGCACTTAGGGAGTGTCGTATAAAAGAATGATTTCGGACTTTTGGGCGTCACTTAAGAAGTGACGTGTATCATAGCGACACTAACGAAGTGTCGGGTAAAATGGTATGGCGTCACTTGTAGAGTGACGGGTATAGATCAAAAAGGAAATATGGGCGACACTTATGAAGTGTCGGTACGGAATATAGGGCGTCACTTATCTAGTGACGGTATGTTGTGTCGGCTAAAAGGATATGGCGGCACTTAACAAGTGTCGCTAGGTATATATAGGCGTCACTTAAGTAGTGACGGTCTGAGGCCAACATTTGGGCTTAGTATACACTTAAGAAGTGTCGGTATCGAAAGTATAGCGGCACTTAAGAAGTGTCGCTGGTAGTGTCGCATATCTGGGTTCGTCCATGCGACACTATCATCTGTTTGACGGATTTCGAGCCAAAAACGTGTTTTCGGGTTTCCGTTTGGTCTGATTCTTTTACCCAACCCTCATAGGGACATATTAAGCTTATCCAAACAATAATGTATGAAAAGTAAGTAAAATCGAGAGATTTCGTAATTTGTCGGAAACTTACAAAGTGGTGAAATGAAAATCCGGAAAGGTAGAAGTGTAGATCGTCGCGAGGTGGTCGTTTATTTCCAAAGGGGCTTGAAGATCCGAGGTCGTTTAGTATGTTTATTTTGCGATTTTTGTTGATTTGGTTTGTGGTTTAGTTGAGAGAAAAATAAGAGAGGAGAGAGATAGAGAAAAAAAAGAGAAATGAAAGAAAATGAGGTGGTGGGGAGGTGGTTAAGGGATCACCTCCCATTTCCAGTCCGCGCACTGCGCTCCGTGCGGTGTTCGTTTGTTAGTCCCTGTTTAACTTAATAAACAATCTTACTTAATAAGCCTTGAATATATTATTGAGAAGTTGCGGAATCACACTCAATAATATTAAGAAGATCAATGAATATTAATTAATTTAATGAACACAATAATATACCGAAAACTTCAATCTTATTAATGATATAAGACGAATACACTTGATGTATTAGGGTTACAGAAAACCTTGAAGCTGCGCAATCAACATTAACCTATCTAGGTCTAAAGGATCTCTATTTATAACATATAGAGTCCTATACAATCTCCTACAAATATGGAATAAAATAACTTCCATAACCGACTCATACTTATCACAAAATCATAAACAGTTTTAACTACCATTCTGATGTAAACAGTTGTAACTATTACACATTCAGTGGTAACTGCTTCAATTGTAATATGCGACTAAGTACAAATACATAATCAGTGTTAACTGTTTCATACATAACTAACAGTTACTAATACATAAGCAGTTTTAACTACTTACAGACACATAACTATCAGTTGTAATCTATCTTCAAACAGTTGTAACACTTGTCTTCTCTTCAGTTTTCTTCTATCAGTTGTAACTTCGTAAAGACAGTTTTAACCTTTAAAGCAAACAGTTTTAATCACTTGTATTATGTCTTCTCATCAGAACTTCAACTCAGACCTGAAACAGTTTTGACCCAACAATCTCCCCCTAAACTTAATCTGTCCTTCACAGCATTAAGTTTCTTCTAATCCTCCATTATAAGCTTCACAAAATTCTTTCAAAACTGTTAGTCTTTTCTTCTCTTCCTCCTATCAATCTCTTCCTTCTTATAAATCTGATTTAACACCATATATACCAGTTCTAGAGCTACATCATCTAACACTGCAGCTTGTAACCTTGCATTTCTCAAGCTCATCAAAAATCTCAGATTGATATCATAAAATCTATCTGTCAATAACCACATAAACACTGCATCCTCCATAACAATCTGATGTACTCCAGGTTTAGCATGATAAATCCAATTTCTGACCTTGCTAAAAGTAGCAAACTGAAATGGAAACTCTTCTGGCTCAAACATAGCTTTAATCCAATGCCATGTAACCTTTTCAACCAAATTATCAAATCTTTTTAAATCTAACTTCTTTTCCATTCCAATCTCATACATCCTCACCAAATCAGTTCTACTAATCCTCTTTATCAAATCCCTAAAAGATCTCCACCAAGATATATTTCCATCTGCTCTTTCAACTTTAATCTTGTGAATCTTAACAGGATTGACAAATTGCTCTATAGACCAATCAATAATACCAGGTAATTCAACATTAATTACCTCAGATTCCATAGGCTGTAACAAAATAAACTCCTTCAATTCATCAATATTCCTTTCTCTATCAGGAATTTCATCTAACTCTCTCTTCTTTTGCTCAAGCTCATCTTTCCTCCTCTTTTCAGCTTCTATCTTTTCTCTTTTTTCTTTTTCTTCCTTTTCCTTCAATTTTCTTTCTTTTTCAGCCTTTTGCCTTTCCTTTTCAACTTCCTGCTTTTTCTTCTCAGCTTCTTTCTTTTCTGTTTCTTTCTTTTCAATTACATCAGGATTCAACTCATCTTTATCCCATAACTCCTGCAATCTCTCTAAACTCATCTGTTTCAATGCATTCAAAGGAATAATTCCACATTTTAGCTTTGCAATTAAATTCTTCTTCATTTGAGCTTTTGTTGGTGGTTTTGCAGCTTTCTTCTTTCTTGCTTCTTCTGCTTTCTTCTTCTTAAGCTGATCAACTAAATATTCAATATCATCCTGTCTCTGCTCTTTCAACAAATACTCATCCCATTCTGCCACTTGCTCTTTTGTCATTTTTACAAACTTTCCTTCCTCAACCTCAACATCAATCAAGCCCTCTGCATTTAGCTCAGCCTGTAATCTTTCTGCATATTCAGTATCATGAGCAGTTACTTCTGGTGGCACTGGTTTTTGCTTCTTCTTCTTTGGTTCTTCTACCAGTTTTTCCTTTCCCTTAGCTTTTGGATCTATCTTTGGCAATTCTTTCTGTTGAACAGGAGCAGCAGCAGGTTCTCTAATTTGAAATCCAGGCAAAGATGGTTGTTGTGAAGATTTCTTCTTTGGAGTTTCAACCTTCTTTCCTGTTCCAGTCATCTTAGCAGTTTTAACTGGAATGCTCTTCTTTCTAGTTTTTTCAACTTGTTGAGCATCAGTTTTAACTTCAGTCTTCACTTCTTCTTTTTCAACTGCTATCTCAGGTTTACTCACCTCTTCACCATCATCCTCATCAATCTTTAACTCCTCAGTCTTATCATCCAAAATCACCTCTGTAGTCTGCTCCACTGACCCAATAACCTCAGTATGATCAGACCCAACAACCTCAGTATGATCAGACTTATCTTCATCTGCCACTGATTCCTTCATTTCTGTTTCCACTGTCTCAAACACTGACTCATTAACCTCTGGCTCTGTAGGTGGTGTTGGAGGTGTATGCACAAATTCATCTTCCACTGGTTGTTCCATTTCAATGTCTTCATCAACTTTTTCATCATCAGACACAACCTTCTCATTCTCATTCCTCTTATCACCCATATTTGTCCATACCTTCTCCCCCTTTTTGAAAGCATTTTGTCTAAAATTATAATGCTCCTCAGGTTCTGAAGTATCATGAACCACATATCTCCTTCCTTTCTTCAAACACTTAATAACAACCTTCTCTAACTGCTTCACTTTCCTCTGCAACTGAGTTATAACTTCATCCTTAGCCTTATTCTTCTTCCTCTCTTGTACAAACTCAGCCCATACATAATCAATCATTTTCGTCAATTCCAAGTTAGTTCTAGCCTCAACACCTTCAGAATGTGAATCCTTTGGTGAATCATTGACATCATTAAACTCTGACTCATGCCTAGCATGATCATCAAAGTCCCCTTGGTTCTTGGTACTGGGACCACTAGGATCATCTACAGGTGTAGAATCATGTCCATGTGTTGCCTCTGATTGGGTCTTATCAATGTTACTTCTGTCCTGCTCTGCCAGTGGGCTAGAAGCAGTAGAAGCAGCCCTCTCAGAATGGTCACCCCTCTCCTTATGGACCACATGTTGTTCTGAACCACTGTCCATTGACTGAGATGACTGAGCAACATGATCCTCAGACATCTGTGTTCTAGCCTTTTTGGCTCTAGAAGATTTGGCTGTTTTGGTCCCTTGTTTTCTCTTAGTACCCCCAACTACTGTGGGTTGAGAAGTGGTGGGTGGAACCATTCTCTCAGTAGTTGGTTCAGCTTCAGTTGGTAGTACTGATGCTGTGGTGGAAGGTGCAGGAAGCATTGTAGAAAATAATGCTGTAACCTTCCCAGAAAATTTAGTATCTCTCTTCATATTTACAAAAACTTTTGGTTTAAAAGAGACAATACCAATAATCTTTTCAAGTGCAGTGATATTAGGAATTTGTTCATTTAAGAACAACTGCACAAAACGTGGATACATCAAAAACTTAATCTTTGGCTGCTCAATGTTTCGAAGCATACCAGAAAATATCAGATTTGAAAAATTAAACCTTTGACCAGTTGCAAGACAAGCAATTGCATAAGCAATGTTGCTTCCAAACTGCTCAAAAGATGATCTCTTAGATGATAAGCAGTGTAAAATTGTATGTATTAAAAATCTCCACTGATGAGAAAATAAGGTTTTCTGAAAAGTAAAAATTTCAAAAGAACCCTCATAACCCATCAATCGTAAAGTATCATACATAACAGTATCCTCTAAAAAAGATATACCTGCCTCATCATCTAGTTGTAATGAAGCTCTAACAGTAGCTTCTGTGATTACAACACGTGTATCCATAACTTCTGAAACAATTCTTTTAATCCCCTGTTCCTCTTCTATTGATGCATTCACCCAGAAATTGTTGATATGATCGTGAGATATTCTGGGTGCTACAGTGAGAGCATGACGAATATGTGAAGCACGAAGAAAATCAATGATTTCCACATACTCGTTTGCCTCCGCAGGTTTCATTAAGAATGCAATCATATTGTGATCTTTTCCAATCGGTAGTTGAACAGTAGACGAAGTCGATGCCATGATAAGAAATCAAGTAATCGAGAAGAATCGAAGATGATTTGACAGAATCGAAAAACAAAGAGACTTATCGCAGTTGTTTGTATGTGAAATTTTGAAAGCGTAATGAGAAACCCTAAGTGTTGAGAGTTAAGTACTGAAATGAAATCAGTTGTAAGCCCTAATTTGATCAGATCCCCAATTATAACTAAAACAGTGTTAATTAAACAAAATCACACGTTCAGTGATAACTGTGAAAATAACCATCAGTGGTAATCAACACTTGGTTTCTCAAATGCATCATTTACATAATTAAGCTAGCAGTGCTAACTTGTACAAGCAGTACCAACCGACCAAGGCAGTGCTAACTTAATACAAGTAGTACTTCAGTTCTAGCAAAATCATATAAACAAAGCAGTGGTTGAATTTTTTTTTTTTTTTTTTTTTTTTTGTATATCGAAAGCAAACTCCATAAGCAGTAAAAACGTCAAAAACACCTGCATAAGTTAGACTCCAAGACATAGCAATATAACCTGCAGTGGTAATTTCAAACAATAATACAAGTATACAGTGTTAACTATACACCAACAGTGGTGAAATGATTATTACCACTGTTTATAATAAAAATAAGAAACAGTGATAACGATACACATTACACACAATCAGTGTTTAATTAACAAATCAGTATTAACCCAAATTGAAATCACAGTGAATATTATTCACAGAAAGCAGTAACAAGAGAAATAACTTATGACAAATTTATCATTCCAATACTAGTAACCAAGAATGTGAATCTGCCTACATCAAAAGCTTTTGTAAACAGATCAGCAAACTGATTATCAGTATGAACTTTCAAAATTTGAATAAGTCTTTTCTCATTACAATCTCTAATGAAATGATATCTGATTTCAATATGCTTTGTTTTAGAATGTTTAACTGGGTTATTAATAATACTGATTGCAGAGCTATTATCAATAAAAATAGGAGTATTAAGAAAGGTAAAACCATAATCTAGCATCTGATTCTGAATCCATAGCACTTGAGCACAGCAACTTGCAGCTGCTACATATTCTGCCTCTGCTGTAGATGTAGATACAGTGGTTTGTTTCTTGCATTGCCATGAAACCAATCTTTCTCCCAAAAATTGACAACCTCCTGATGTAGATTTCCTGTCCAAGTTAGCTCCTCCATAATCACTATCTGTGTAAGCTATCAGATCAAAAGAATTAAACTTTGGATACCAAAGACCCAATTTTGATTGACCCTTCAAATATCTAAAAATTCTTTTGACTGCTAGAAGATGTGATAGCTTTGGATTAGCTTGAAATCTTGCACATAAGCACACTGCAAACATGATGTCAGGCCTTGATGAAGTGAGATACATAAGTGACCCAATCATAGATCTGTAAAGATGTTCATCCACACTCTCCCCCTCAAGATCTGCATGTAATTTCTTGTTTGTTTCAACTGGTGTGCTTGCAACTTTAGCATCTTTGTACCCAAACCGATCCAGTATATCATTCACATACTTACTTTGATGAATAAAGATTCCTTCTTTCTGTTGCTTTACTTGTAGCCCCAAGAAAAATGTTAATTCCCCCATGGAGCTCATCTTGAACTTTTCATGCATCAATGATTCAAACTCCTTGCAAAGACTATCCTTTGTTGAACCAAAAATGATATCATCTACATAAACTTGAACCAGTAGTATATCATTCTTAATTCTTTTAGTAAACAAAGTTTTATCTATTGCACCCCTTTTGAATCCATTCTGCAACAGATAATCTGAAAAAGTATCATACCAGGCTCTAGGTGCTTGATGTAAACCATAAAGAGCTTTATCCAGTTTGAAAACTTTATCAGGAAATTTAGAATCTTCAAACCCTGGTGGTTGACATACATATACCTCTTCCTGTATAGTGCCATACAGAAAAGCACTCTTAACATCCATCTGATACACAATGAATCCCTTGAATGAAGCATAAGCCAAAAACAATCTAATTGCCTCTATCCTTGCAACAGGTGCAAAAACCTCATCATAATCAATCCCCTCTGCTTGTGAATACCCCTGTGCAACCAATCTAGCCTTGTTTTTGATCACTATACCTCTTTCATCCTTCTTGTTCTTGAAAATCCATTTAGTACCAATTGCCCTCTTCTCTTTAGGCAAATCAACCAATGTCCAAACTTCTTGAATCTTAAACTGAAGCAACTCCTCTTGCATAGCTTCAATCCAACTAGGATCTCTCAAAGCTTCAGTAACCTTCTTTGGTTCTGTTTGAGACAGAAAACAGGCAAACAAAGAAGTATTTACAGCTTCTGTATCAAGATTTACTTCTTCCTCATTTGCTGAAGCTTCAAACACCTGACTTTGATTTCTTGTTTTAACAGCTGATTCAATATCTCCAATTACATTCTCAAGTGGATGATCTTTATGAGTAATGTATTTAGATGCTGCTGTTTCTTGAATCCTCTCCTCCAAGTTGGTAAAATTCCCTTCTTGTCCAGACTCACTACTTGAAACTTCTCTTGCAATTCTCTTTGACACAGGAGTAGAGCTCATCAAATGTAGATAATTCAATTGTTCCTGCCCCTTGTCAAGATGCTTTGTAGGTGTCTGATCAACATTCACACGTGCCTTTGTATTCTTCTGTACTGGACTCACATCACTGTCTTCTGTACTATCTTCAATAACAGGTCTATCAGAATCATCAACATGAGAAAATGATGTTTCATCTGATTTTCCTGTTTCCATATCCTGTGATGTCGTTGGTTGATCAGTATCAAACACTTCTGGGGGATCAGGAGACCAAATTGGAAATAATATATATTTCAATGAATCATTCTTCTTTCCAATTGATTTTCCTGATGTTTCTCTACCTTCATCATCACCTGTTCCTGCATTTGTACCTGCACTTGTACCTGCACTAGTATCCACATTTGTATATCTAAAAGCAGTATTAAGTGCATCAATATCAAACAGTGATTTAGGACCTTTTCCCTCAGGATTAACAGTGTTTTCATTAAAAGTAATGTGCACTGTTTCTTCTATGATTCTGGTCCTTTGATTGAATACCCTATAAGATTTACTTTGAATAGAATAACCAACAAATATCCCCTCATCAGCCTTACTCTGAAACTTACCTAAGTGATCTTTGGTATTTAAGATTGTACAAGGACACCCAAAAGATTTTAAGAAACTAACCAAAGGCTTTCTCTTAAACAACAGTTCATATGGTGTCATGTTATGAGGCTTAACAACTAATACTCTATTCTGAACATAACAAGCTGTGCTAACTGCCTCTGCCCAAAAAGACATAGGTAGCTTTGCATCAGATAGCATGGTTCTAGCAGCCTCAATCAGTGTCCTATTCCTCCTTTCAGCTACTCCATTTTGTTGAGGAGTTCTAGGTGCACTAAATTCTCTCTTAATACCTTTAACTTCACAGAATTTATCCATCTCATGATTTTTAAATTCTGTTCCATTATCACTTCTGATGATCTTTACTCTTTTATCCAATTGATTCTCCATCTTAGTTATAAATGATCTAAGTATTTCACCTGTCTCATCTTTTGTCCTAAGAAAGAAAACCCATGTAAATCTAGAATAATCATCAATAATCACAAGACAGTAAGACTTTTTCCCCATACTACTTATACTGGTTGGTCCAAATAAGTCCATATGCAATAAGTGTAAAGGTGTGATATTTGTGTTCACAGATTTGGACTTAAATGAGGATTTGTGTTGCTTTCCCTTTTGACAAGAAACACAATGATCATCACATGAATAGACCTTTTCAGGCAAACCTCTAACAAGCTTGTTTTTGACAAGTTTATTAATGGTTTTGAAATTCATGTGACACATCCTCCTATGCCACAGTTCAGATTCATTCACACTTGCTTTAGAAATAAGACAGTTTAAATCAGGTTGAGGTGTCATATTCACTAAGTCACACTTATATACATTATCTTGTCTTGGAATTCTCATCAAAATCATGTTTTCTGGTATTTTAAATTCTTTGGACAAGATAAGGCATTCAGTGTCAGTAAAAAGAACTGGGTTCTTTTTATCTGTGATTTGACTCACACTTAGTAAATTATACCTCAATTGTTCCACAAAATAAACATTATCAAAACTTAGCTTTTCACTCTGAACTGTTCCTTTCCCTGTGATCCTTCCTCCTTTTGGATTGCTTCCAAAAGCTACATATCCTCCATTAAAAGATTTAAAGTCCTGCAGCTTTTCTTTGTCTCCAGTCATGTGCTGTGAGCATCCACTATCAATATGCCATAAGCTCTTAGGCTTGCCCTGCACAAATAGTAAAAAAAAATTAATTTCTCTTGGGAACCCAAACCAATTTGGCTTTGGGTTTCCCATGTGCATTCACATAATCAACTTTCTTAAAGATTATTGATTGTGAAGCACTGTTGGTATTTGGATCTGTTAATTTATCAGACTTAATAGGTGTCCAAATCCAACTAATTTTAGACTTAACAGTGTTCTTTGGCTTAACAGTTTTAACTGTTTTACCAATTGAAGATACAGTGTTAATTTTGTTAACCCTGTTTTTGAAATCAGTTACCACTGTTTTAGTCTTTGAGCTTTTGGCTAATCTTGTTATTACTGCTGCAGTAGATTTACCTGTAACAGTGTTTAACATCGTAGCCTTTGAGTTTATCTTCTGAACTCTGGCAGTATGATCAACTTTTGATTGAAAATTTTGTTTGTTAATCATATTTGCTTTTGTCCATGACTGTTTTCTAATCCTTTGAACATTCTCAGGATTATGATAGCAGTCATATTTAAGATGACCCATTTTTCCACATATAAAGCAAGACTTTTCTTTAATCACAGTAACATTATTACCCAGTTTTTGTGAAATCATTTGATTCCAATTTCTTTGATTACCTCTGGGTTTTTGATTTTGAAAACTCTGTGAAGAAGAAGCACTTGCTTTACATTTACAATTCACACAGTTATTCACAACAGATTCAACAACAGGTTTAGTAACTGAGTTAACTGTATTACTAACATATCCTAACCCATGTTTAGATTTGTTAGTATTCAAACTCACCTTCTCTAAGTCCAGTTTAACCTTCTCCTTGAACATTTTCTTACCCTCTTCTAGTTTATCAGTTTTAAGATTAACAACTAGATCAGTAATTACTCTCTTCACATCCTCACATGTTGACTCAGACTTATATGATTCAGATTTCACACTCTTCTCACTATCAGATGTTCTATCACTCTGATCATCTTCTTCAGTCCAGTCACTTACTTCACCTTCTATAAACAGATCATCATCAAATAAACTTTTAATTGGATCAGCCTTTTTAACCTCATCTACCATTTCTCTTTTAAGTGAATTGATATCAATTTCACTTTTGGGAGGAAAGTAGGTGTGATTATAAGGTGGAGGTACATTATTGTATCCTAATCCAGTCTTAAGTTTATCATGAATCTGTGAATTAATAAGTTTATTTACACTCTTTGAAGCATGTTCTAATTTACTTACATCAAGCCTTATACTATCTCTTTCACATGTGACCTCAGTAAGTTTCTTAGATAACACATCAACTTTATCTTTAAAAGAGTCTCTCTCCCACCTAGCATATTCAATGTCATACTTAAACTGTGTTGCATTGACTTCATATGCCTTAATTTGATTTTCCAGATTTTCAATGACAGCTATGGTGTGTTTACTTTTGATTTCCCATTGTTTTAGTTCCTCACACACTTTTATATTATGATCTCTGTAGTGTTTAACAGTTTGTTTACAAACAGCAGAACATAATTTATTTTGTACCTCAGTAGGAACTTCTGACTTTTTGTCAGATTCTGCAATGGCCATGAGACATTGATTCTTCACAACATGCTCTTCTTGATCACTCCAATCCCATCCACAGCCATCCATAGACACCAAAGCATTTGCTGAAGCCCCCTGAATTGGAATGTTTCTTGTCTGTGTCCCATTGCTTCCAGATCTCTGACCATTACCATTCTGCTCTTGCCTAGGGTTTCTGCATTCTCTGGCAAAGTGTCCCATCTTGTGACAGTTGAAACACTCAATCTTGCTCTTATCAAACCAATTTGCATCATTCCTCTTGTATGCAAAATTATTTCTACCAGTCCTCTGCATGAACCTTTTTGCTCTTTGAGTAATCAATGCAATTTGCCACTTGATGTCCATCTCCTCCAGATCATCACCATCAAATTGTTCCAGATCTTCATTAGTAAGTGAAGAATTCACATTACTTGCAAAGAAAGATTCTAATATTTGATCATTAGAACTATTTGATGATGATCCTGCTCCCCCTGAAACATGAGTAGAACCCATTTGACTTGATTCTGCTTTTGTTCCAGCCATAGACATAAAAGCAGCATTATGACTGTATCCAGTAGCTTGCTTCTTACTTTCAACCTCAGACTCAAAGTTCCTCAGATCATTGTATATATCTTCTAGTTCCTTAACTTCAATGTCTGAACTCTGCCTCAATCCAACAGTATAAATTGTCCATTCATCACCTAATGATCTCAAGAACTTTCTGTTAAGATCTTCTTTGTCAATCTTAACCTTGTGATTTTCCAATTCTCCAACTAATTTAGTAAACCTATCAAAGGTTTGAGTTAGAGTTTCAGATTTCACATGGCTAAAATTTTCAAATTGTTGTTTTAACAGAGATCTTTTATTCTTTTTGGTGTTATCATTACCACCAAACCTCTTCTCAATTGCCTCCATTAATAACTTGGGATCTTCACAATTATCAAATCTGCTCTGATGCTCATTCGGAATGGATAGCAAAAGAGTACTAAGTGCTTTGTACTCAGTAGATCTGATTTTCCTCTCTGCTTCAGATGTTGGTGGTGCTCTTGGTTGCTTTACTCCATCACCATCAAGCGTTACTGGTATACCATTAACAACAACTTCCCACATCTGATAATCCGTGAGAAGCATATATTGCCTGATTCTGACCTTCCATAGGTCAAACTCATCTGGTTTAAGCATTGGTATCTTCGTTGCTTGAATCCCTTCATTGCCTTCAGACGCCATTGAAATCAAAACTTAATATCTGAACTAAACTCAAATACTAATACTAATAATCCCAGATCTTCCTGTCTTCAAAGCTTCACAAGCTCTGATACCACTTTGTTAGTCCCTGTTTAACTTAATAAACAATCTTACTTAATAAGCCTTGAATATATTATTGAGAAGTTGCGGAATCACACTCAATAATATTAAGAAGATCAATGAATATTAATTAATTTAATGAACACAATAATATACCGAAAACTTCAATCTTATTAATGATATAAGACGAATACACTTGATGTATTAGGGTTACAGAAAACCTTGAAGCTGCGCAATCAACATTAACCTATCTAGGTCTAAAGGATCTCTATTTATAACATATAGAGTCCTATACAATCTCCTACAAATATGGAATAAAATAACTTCCATAACCGACTCATACTTATCACAAAATCATAAACAGTTTTAACTACCATTCTGATGTAAACAGTTGTAACTATTACACATTCAGTGGTAACTGCTTCAATTGTAATATGCGACTAAGTACAAATACATAATCAGTGTTAACTGTTTCATACATAACTAACAATTACTAATACATAAGCAGTTTTAACTACTTACAGACACATAACTATCAGTTGTAATCTATCTTCAAACAGTTGTAACACTTGTCTTCTCTTCAGTTTTCTTCTATCAGTTGTAACTTCGTAAAGACAGTTTTAACCTTTAAAGCAAACAGTTTTAATCACTTGTATTCTGTCTTCTCATCAGAACTTCAACTCAGACCTGAAACAGTTTTGACCCAACATCGTTTACTCCGTCGTTTATACGTTAAATGTTTATTTTCTTTGTTTTAATATACGTTTTAAGATACGAATAATTACTCAGTATTTTTGTTAAAGTATTTTACTAAACTTTTAATAATCACATTATAAAAGGTAATTTGTTTTGTTTGATTTGCGCGCTTACATTTTATTCGCGTTTATATAAATTGTGTGATAAAACTTGGATACAAAATATTATTGACATAATATTTTTAAGTACAAAAACGTTATTAAAAATCTTCGTATTACTTAAATCAATTGTTCACCAACGTCCGTATTTATTGTAATCGAAATTCATTCGATTTGAAACTCGTACGATTTAAACAAACCGCATAATTGTAGATATATATTCAACAATATATATAATAATGGATACATTAATTAGCCTAACACAGAACTAATTACATGTATTAAAACTTGATTAGGCACTAAATTCTAGTCCTAAATTGACGGTTGTCACATTCTCCCCCTGTTAGAAGAATTTCGTCCCGAAATTTATGTTGAAGTCGGGTTTAACGTTGAGTCGGTGAAGAGTTGAGGATACTTGAGTCGCATTTGGTCTTCCCGTTCCCAGGTGAATTCCGGACCGCGCCGCGAATTCCACCTAACCTTGACGATAGGAATACGACTTTGTTTAAGTTGTTTGACCTCACGGTCCATGATTTCAGCGGGTTCCTCAACAAAGTGAAGTTTTTCGTCAACTCGAACTTCATCGAGTGGAATGATAAGTGTCTCATCAGACAGACACTTCTTCAGATTGGAAACATGAAATGTGGGATGCACGCTGCTGAGTTCAGATGGAAGCTGCAATCGATAAGCCACTGGACCAATCCTTTCGAGGATCTCGAATGGTCCAATGTATCTGGGATTCAACTTCCCTCGTTTGCCAAATCGAATTACGCCTTTCCAAGGCGATACTTTGAGTAGAACTCGATCCCCAACTTGGAACTCGAGTGGTTTGCGTCTCACGTCAGCATAACTTTTCTGACGATCACGCGCGGCCTTAAGCTTGTTTTGAATTTCAACGATTCTCTCGGTCGTCTCATGAATGATTTCTGGACCTGTGAGTTGGCTATCCCCAACTTCGGTCCAACAGATAGGTGACCGGCACTTACGACCGTACAGTGCCTCGAAGGGTGCAGCTTTGATGCTGGTATGATAACTGTTGTTGTACGAGAACTCGCACAATGGTAGATGTTTTTCCCAGTTTACACCGAAGTCTACTACGCAGGCCCGTAGCATGTCTTCAAGTGTTTGAATGGTTCGTTCACTTTGACCGTCTGTTTGAGGATGATATGCGGTACTCATATCAAGTCGAGTACCCAGGGATTTTTGAAGTGATTGCCAAAATTGTGAAGTGAAACGACTATCTCTATCGGAGATAATTGAGATTGGGACACCGTGTTTGGTCACGATTTCCTTCAGATAAATGTTGGTGAGGCGTTCCATTTTGTCGGATTCCTTGATTGCCAGGAAGTGAGCAGATTTTGTGAGACGATCCACGATCACCCAAATGGAATCGCAACCGTTCGAGGATTTGGGTAGTTTGGTTATGAAGTCCATGGCAATTTGTTCCCATTTCCATTCAGGAAGACTGGGTTGTTGAAGTAAACCAGAAGGTTTTTGATATTCGATTTTGACTTTGGAGCAAGTAAGGCATTTGCTGACATAGGTGGCGATTTCGGCTTTCATGTTCGGCCACCAGTAGAAGTCCTTGATACCGTGGTACATTTTATCAGATCCCGGATGGATAGAATATTTGGACTTGTGAGCTTCATCCATCACCAAGTCTCGTAGGTTCCCAAATTTAGGCAACCAGATTCGGTTTGAGAAATACCTAATCCCATTAGATTTGATTTCGAACTGTTTATCCATGCCCCGCAAGGCTTCATCTTTGACATTTTCGGGTTTTAAGGCTTCGAGTTGAGCAGTGAGGATTTGAATGTTTAAATTGTTGTGAATGGTCATACTGAGGGCTCGAACCCGAAGTGGTTTCACTCGCTCTTTTCGACTGAGGGCGTCAGCAACAACATTTGCTTTGCCAGGATGATATTTGAGTTCGCAGTCGTAATCCGTAAGCAACTCGACCCATCGACGTTGCCTCATGTTGAGATCCTTCTGATCGAATATGTGTTGAAGGCTTTTATGGTCGGTAAAGATTGTACATCTGGTACCATAAAGGTAATGTCTCCAGATTTTGAGGGCAAAAACGACAGCTCCTAGCTCGAGGTCGTGGGTGGTGTAATTCTTTTCATGAATCTTAAGCTGTCGGGAAGCATAAGCTATGACTTTGTCTCGTTGCATGAGCACACAACCGAGACCTTGATGAGAAGCATCGCAGTATACCACGAAGTCATCGGTGCCTTCGGGTAATGATAGGATAGGAGCACTGCAAAGCTTTTGTTTTAAGAGTTGGAATGCCGATTCTTGTTTATCAGTCCAGTCAAACTTTTTGTCTTTCTGGGTCAGCGTCGTGAGTGGTATGGCTATCTAGGAGAAATTTTCAATGAATCGTCGATAGTATCCGGCCAGTCCTAAAAACTGCCGTACTTCGGTCGGAGTGGTTGGCGATTGCCAGTCTTTGATAGCCTCGATTTTTGACGGGTCAACGTGAATCCCCTGACTGTCAATCACGTGACCAAGGAATTGAACGGTTTTGATCCAGAACTCACACTTAGAGAACTTGGCATAGAGCTCCTCGTGTTTAAGTAGTTCAAGGATGGTTCTGAGGTGTTGCACGTGTTCTTCTTTGTTTCGTGAATATATGAGAATGTCATCGATGAAGACAATGACAAACTTATCAAGGTAAGGTTTACACACCCTATTCATAAGGCCCATGAATACTGCCGGTGCATTGGTTAGGCCGAATGGCATCACTTGGAATTCGTAATGCCCGTAACGGGTTCTGAAAGCGGTTTTTGGAATATCGGCATCGCGAACACGCAATTGGTGATAACCGGATCGGAGATCAATCTTTGAATAACAACTCGACCCTTGGAGTTGGTCGAACAAATCATCGATTCGAGGAAGTGGATACCGGTTCTTGACAGTTAACTTGTTCAACTCTCGATAGTCGATACACATTCGAAAAGAACCGTCTTTCTTCTTGACAAATAGGACCGGAGCTCCCCAAGGTGAAGAACTCGGCCTGATAAATCCTCGTTCCAGGAGTTCCTGTAATTGGGTGGACAGCTCCTGAAGTTCGGATGGAGCTAAACGGTATGGTGCTCGGGCCACAGGCGCAGCACCTGGTACAAGATCGATTGAGAACTCAACCTGTCTTGGTGGTGGTAGACCAGGCAGTTCCTCAGGAAAGACTTCTGGAAAGTCTCGAACAATTGGAACATCCTCAAGTCGCTTCTCCTCTGACTTTTTCTTCATGATGTGCGCGAGGATTGATGGATAACCCTTTCTCAGAAATTTCCGGGTTTTAAGACAAGAGATGATGTTAAGCCTCGTCCCACCGGTCTCCCCCTGTATGATTAGGGTTCTACCGACGGCGAGAGGTATGCGAACAACTTTGTCATGGAAAATGATTTCGGCGCGATGTTTGGATAACCAGTCCATGCCTACGATGACATCGAAACTTCCTATCTCAACAGGCATAAGATCTATGGAGAAGATTTCGTCGGCTAGATTTAAAGTGCAATTAGGTATCTGTAACATCCCAAAATTTGAAATACTGTTTTTATAAGTAAAAGAAATATTATTGTGGCAAAAGTAAAACTAATTGTTTTAAGTATTATGAAATTTAAACCTTTCAATATTCGAAGAATTATTTTAGTGTACGCAGAAATATATTTGTTTTGAAATAATTGTATTTAAAAGTTATTATATTATAAAAAACGTAAGTCGGTTTTAAAGTTCCAGACAATGGTAATCACGGGGAATAAAATTAGACTACATGTATATCTAATATACACATGTACGTACGTATCACATATATCATTTCTCAAAAATGTTCCAGGAACTTCATGAAATAAAAAGAAAGATCGCAGGAACCAAAAACCATGAATCAAAAATCATTCCAAACCTCAAATTGAAGCTACAAAACATGAATTCATCATCAATTAATCATTCTTATCATGAGGTAATTAGTATTCTTGCTCAATTTTAACCTAGAACTTTGGTGTTCATGGGTTTTGATAAAATAGAGATTCTAATCTGAAATTAGGGTTTTAAATGATGAAATAGATGTTAGTTAGTTTATTAGTGATGATTAATAACCTTACTATGATCTAGAAAGGAAGAATCTTTAATGTGTTCTTAAGGGTTTGTATAACTTATGATGAATTAGTGATGTATAAGTATGTTTATGATGATGATTGATATTAGTTCAATAAAATAATTGATTAATTGAATTGTATCATAGGTAATCGAGGTGGGTTTTATATAAATGAAAATGAATTGGTATTATTACACCTTAATTGGTGGGTTAAATCGATATTGGAATATGATTAAAGGAATTCAAAGTATTGAATCAATAGATTTAAGTATTGGATTAAATTATGATTATGTTAAAATGATCATGGTGATCATTAGTGATGATTAAGATGAATCATAAGTAATAAAATTATGAATATGATCGTAGTATAAGTAATGAAATAATGAATTTAATGTAATAGTGATGAATCTTGAATTATGCTAAGAAACAATCATTGAAATAGTAATCAAGTAGTGAAATAGTGAAATAAAAATGATTATGAAATAAGGGATTATGTGTAGCATAATCAATCCAAAAAGGGTGATGGATTGATAATGTTGATGTTTTGATTTTGTTGATTAATTGTGGTTAAATGTGTTATTGTATTTATGTGATATCTATTAGGTGATCAAGAGTGAGGGAATTGCTATTCAAGGATTTCAACGTGTTGTTGCTTAAAAACAAAGGTGAGTATTATGGGAATTAAATAAGTTATTGGTGTTGGTATCTATTCTTGTTTCCTCATTGTGAATTATAATGAGTATGCTTTACCGGATTGCTCACGAGCAAGAGGGTTGCATGATTCAATGGAATATTAAATGTTGTTGAATCTTGTTTCTAAATGTGGTTATTAAGATAGTGATTTGTTTTGTGATGATAATTTTATGTAGTATGTGTTGTGTTAAGATAGTTAGTCGATTAAATGAATGGGTGTGTGTGAATAATGTGATGGTTATGTGGAATTGTGGAATGAGTGTTTTGTAGGAATGGTGTTAGTACAAAATAATCATGGATTACGAAATAAGTGCTTGGCACTAATTGTATCTTAAGCTTGGTATCCAATTTGATGTAATTTGGTGCCTTGCTTACTTGTATCTTTTGGGATCAATAATCCTTACGAAATAAAGAGAATCTCTACAATTGTTTTGTAGCTCATTGTGGAATCAGATAAGTGTACTTTTGATTAACAAAATCTATGGTTGTATTGTAAATTATTCATTTGAATTACTCATAAGCTCACTAAGCTTTATGCTTACTTGTTTCTGTGGTTTTGTATTGTAGGTAATTGGTTTGATTGAATCAATTGGATGAAATGGTATTACAAGGAAGTAGCGTGGATCGGAGCTTGCAAAGTGGTTAGACAAGCTTCTCTTCCCTTTTGAATTATCGTTTAATTATCACTTGTATAAATCGCCCAAAATGACACTTTTGAAATATGTTGATGAATTAAAGTGAAATTTGTCACTTGGTTGAAAACTGTGTCTTTGACTTAGCAAAGTCAAAGTAGGATATAATGGTGCCAAATTGGGTAATGAAAATATGGTATAGTAATAATGTTGTTAAAAGTTGAATCATGGAATATGGATATGATGATCATAGTTATGGTGAAATTATGATCTGAGTGTCATTTATATTATTTTGGTCTAAAAGATTGATAATGAGTTAGGAAATTTAATATGTTATTGAAATAAACTGAATTCAAGAATTAAATAATTGAAATAGGTAAATTTTGGGAAAAGTGCCCAAATGGTCACTAAAACGGGTCAACGAATGAAATGGTGCTATAGTGGGTGTATGACATTGGTGAATGTGCTCACACGTGTCAATTGTATCATAGAATATGTGGATAAAATGTTAAATTCAGAAGTTGAGTCAATTGGAATATATGCGTGTCACTAAAATGGTCTAAAATGGCCATAATTTGGTTATACGTCTGTTTTCTTGGAAAACGTGTATTTTGAAAAAGTGTGAAAAGGGAAAGATTCATTTTGATCATATGAACGTGCCTGCAAAATTTCAGATTCAAATTCTTCACGGTTTAGGAAATATGCACGTTTGAAATTTGTATTTTTGCACTAAGTTGTGCAGAGCTGCTGTAGACACCAGGTACCCGGCGGGTAAGCCTGATACCCGGCGGGTAAACCCAAAATATGAACAAGCCGGCGGCTTTAAACCCGACCCGGCGGCTGATATATCCTTTAAACGAACGAATAGTTTCTGTTACCAAAACATTAAATCAACCGGCGGACTCAATAGGTGACCCGGCGGGTCCTCCCGTTTACCCGGCGGGTAAAGGTGGTACCCGGCGGGTACTGCCTGTTTTTCAGGAATTCTTTTATTTGTTAATTCTGGGACCATTGTAGCAGTATTACAAATACATGTATCATTAGGATGAATCCGAAATTGTATTGTTCATGTAAAAAAAAAAAAAAAAAAATTTTCCGGGCGTTTCAAGTTGGTATCAGAGCGATAGTTTAAGGGAATTAGGTAATCCACATTAGGATTGCCTAGACTTAAACTATTTTGAATTTTATAAATGTTTATGATTACTATGTGTAGTAGTCAAATTGAATTAATTGGAATTAATATTTTCCTTGTATTGAAATATTTAATGATTGCTACTTATTAAATTGGTAGCGGAAATATTAAGTGAGACGTTTAGCGTCATGGATAGTTTTGAGAGATCCTTAGAATATAGATTATGTGTCGAATTAGTAGAACAAAATATTGATTAAGATTCTAGTATCTTGGATAATTTTGTGTAATCTAGAATAGTCCTGTTTGGACTTAACTGTGTTTAAAATTTTGAAATAAAGTGTGAAATCAGTAAGAGGAATATGATATGCTACTTACAAGGTGTGAATTGAATCCCTTGCTAACGAAATATATAACTCCTTGATTTTAGGAAGAATATGGAATATGTTGATTAATAAATATGTTTCGATTGTGATCAAATTATTGACGAAATAAATGTAGATATGTTTACGAAATATGTAGATCTTGGTATTGTTTTGTTCAATTGAGAGAGATGTATGCATTTCGAGTCAAATATGGAATAAACCAGAAGGAATAATGATAGGATTTTTATGTGTTATCATTAAGTAATAAATTGCTATGTGATTAGAAATATATGTATTTGATGGACTGATGAATGAATCAGAAGATGAATTCATCAGAAATAGGTTGGAATGTGAAATAAATGATATTAACTGGAATAGTTGGAATTTGTGGCTTATGTGAAATTTGATAATTTTGGAATGAATTGATTTCGTGTGATTGAAATAGTAAATAAATTTCAAATTGAATCTATGTGATCCATGTGTTATTACGTGTTTAGACTGTTGTGAATTTTTATGTTATGTGTTTATATAAAAAAAAAAATTACATTGAATCTGGATGGTATAAAGTAACCTAAGAAGGAAGTGTGTGTGACATAATCTAAATACGTCTGGCCAACGTACTTATATTATGCTGTTCACATGGAATTGTTGGGACTGCCAAGTATCAGAAGGATTTAATATGATTTTAGAAGGTTAAGTATGAGGATAGTATTGATTTGTATCAAGTAAAAGCAGAAGTAAATGAGTATCTGCTTTGTAATCAAGAAATATAGGGTTTATGTATGGAGTATAGAAATAAAAAGAAATAAATTGATTACGAAATATTTATAAGTATGATAAGTTAAGGTCTGCTAAAATGTAATATACCTGAATTTAATTATGAATTAGTATTAAAAGTTGTAATCTAGGAATCGATGGTGTATCTAATATCTAAGGAAGTATGTTTCGGAAGGATGTCGAAATATAGTTAAGAAAGAACTAAGGAATAATTGAAATAAAAGTAATAGTAAATCACTAAACTATTGTTATAATGTGATACCAGTTCAGGAATAAATAGATGTTATTTGAAATAAAACAATGTTTACCAACTTAACTAGTGTTTTAATATTGTGATGAAAAGTAGTATGATGAATCTTAAGTGGGGGAGAATCTTATGATTAAATAACATGTAATATGTCGATTGAAATAGAATTTAACTACGAATTTGCTTTCTATAGAAATATAGATACCGAATTATAATGAAATAAGCAAGTATAAAGGTATATGATTCTGGATTATTTATGGGTAAGAGGTTTCATATAACTAAGGAATATTTATAATCTTAAGAAATAATTCAGTACTAACCAACGGTAAAAGTAAAGAACACTAGTTGTTTGCTAGTTATCGAAATATATATGTTGTGTGGTTTTATAACCACTATTGTATCTATTGAGAAGAAATAAGTAGTGAAGGTAATTTAAAGATTTTAGTATACTGCTAGTTTCTGATAGTGAGAAGTATTGTAAGTAATTATGAATTTCACTTAATAAGCGATTATATGTTTCAAAGTATCTATATGAATAATAAATGATATAGGTGAGTGGTTCGTATGAATTAGGGTAAATGCACAGTTTATGTGCTTGGGGGGGGGGGGAAACAGAAATAAGTATATTCTTAAAAATGTGCATGTGGAAAGAATCAAAAACATGTATCTATATTATAAGTTGCTTAAAGGAGTGACGTATGTATCTAATGAAATAAATATGAAACGAATATGGTGAAGAATTGTCTGGAACTAAAATGAAATGGAAATATAAGAAATTATGTGGATGCATGAATGATATACATCCATAATATGAATCAAGTAATTGTATAAAGTATCGTGTATGAAATAAACGCTTCCGCTTATGTAGAAAAAGGCATTGATACGAATCTATATGAGTGACATTCGTGAGGACACGAATGAAATAAGTGGGGGAGACTTGTAACATCCCAAAATTTGAAATACTGTTTTTATAAGTAAAAGAAATATTATTGTGGCAAAAGTAAAACTAATTGTTTTAAGTATTATGAAATTTAAACCTTTCAATATTCGAAGTATTATTTTAGTGTACGCAGAAATATATTTGTTTTGAAATAATTGTATTTAAAAGTTATTATATTATAAAAAACGTAAGTCGGTTTTAAAGTTCCAGACAATGGTAATCACGGGGAATAAAATTAGACTACATGTATATCTAATATACACATGTACGTACGTATCACATATATCATTTCTCAAAAATGTTCCAGGAACTTCATGAAATAAAAAGAAAGATCGCAGGAACCAAAAACCATGAATCAAAAATCATTCCAAACCTCAAATTGAAGCTACAAAACATGAATTCATCATCAATTAATCATTCTTATCATGAGGTAATTAGTATTCTTGCTCAATTTTAACCTAGAACTTTGGTGTTCATGGGTTTTGATAAAATAGAGATTCTAATCTGAAATTAGGGTTTTAAATGATGAAATAGATGTTAGTTAGTTTATTAGTGATGATTAATAACCTTACTATGATCTAGAAAGGAAGAATCTTTAATGTGTTCTTAAGGGTTTGTATAACTTATGATGAATTAGTGATGTATAAGTATGTTTATGATGATGATTGATATTAGTTCAATAAAATAATTGATTAATTGAATTGTATCATAGGTAATCGAGGTGGGTTTTATATAAATGAAAATGAATTGGTATTATTACACCTTAATTGGTGGGTTAAATCGATATTGGAATATGATTAAAGGAATTCAAAGTATTGAATCAATAGATTTAAGTATTGGATTAAATTATGATTATGTTAAAATGATCATGGTGATCATTAGTGATGATTAAGATGAATCATAAGTAATAAAATTATGAATATGATCGTAGTATAAGTAATGAAATAATGAATTTAATGTAATAGTGATGAATCTTGAATTATGCTAAGAAACAATCATTGAAATAGTAATCAAGTAGTGAAATAGTGAAATAAAAATGATTATGAAATAAGGGATTATGTGTAGCATAATCAATCCAAAAAGGGTGATGGATTGATAATGTTGATGTTTTGATTTTGTTGATTAATTGTGGTTAAATGTGTTATTGTATTTATGTGATATCTATTAGGTGATCAAGAGTGAGGGAATTGCTATTCAAGGATTTCAACGTGTTGTTGCTTAAAAACAAAGGTGAGTATTATGGGAATTAAATAAGTTATTGGTGTTGGTATCTATTCTTGTTTCCTCATTGTGAATTATAATGAGTATGCTTTACCGGATTGCTCACGAGCAAGAGGGTTGCATGATTCAATGGAATATTAAATGTTGTTGAATCTTGTTTCTAAATGTGGTTATTAAGATAGTGATTTGTTTTGTGATGATAATTTTATGTAGTATGTGTTGTGTTAAGATAGTTAGTCGATTAAATGAATGGGTGTGTGTGAATAATGTGATGGTTATGTGGAATTGTGGAATGAGTGTTTTGTAGGAATGGTGTTAGTACAAAATAATCATGGATTACGAAATAAGTGCTTGGCACTAATTGTATCTTAAGCTTGGTATCCAATTTGATGTAATTTGGTGCCTTGCTTACTTGTATCTTTTGGGATCAATAATCCTTACGAAATAAAGAGAATCTCTACAATTGTTTTGTAGCTCATTGTGGAATCAGATAAGTGTACTTTTGATTAACAAAATCTATGGTTGTATTGTAAATTATTCATTTGAATTACTCATAAGCTCACTAAGCTTTATGCTTACTTGTTTCTGTGGTTTTGTATTGTAGGTAATTGGTTTGATTGAATCAATTGGATGAAATGGTATTACAAGGAAGTAGCGTGGATCGGAGCTTGCAAAGTGGTTAGACAAGCTTCTCTTCCCTTTTGAATTATCGTTTAATTATCACTTGTATAAATCGCCCAAAATGACACTTTTGAAATATGTTGATGAATTAAAGTGAAATTTGTCACTTGGTTGAAAACTGTGTCTTTGACTTAGCAAAGTCAAAGTAGGATATAATGGTGCCAAATTGGGTAATGAAAATATGGTATAGTAATAATGTTGTTAAAAGTTGAATCATGGAATATGGATATGATGATCATAGTTATGGTGAAATTATGATCTGAGTGTCATTTATATTATTTTGGTCTAAAAGATTGATAATGAGTTAGGAAATTTAATATGTTATTGAAATAAACTGAATTCAAGAATTAAATAATTGAAATAGGTAAATTTTGGGAAAAGTGCCCAAATGGTCACTAAAACGGGTCAACGAATGAAATGGTGCTATAGTGGGTGTATGACATTGGTGAATGTGCTCACACGTGTCAATTGTATCATAGAATATGTGGATAAAATGTTAAATTCAGAAGTTGAGTCAATTGGAATATATGCGTGTCACTAAAATGGTCTAAAATGGCCATAATTTGGTTATACGTCTGTTTTCTTGGAAAACGTGTATTTTGAAAAAGTGTGAAAAGGGAAAGATTCATTTTGATCATATGAACGTGCCTGCAAAATTTCAGATTCAAATTCTTCACGGTTTAGGAAATATGCACGTTTGAAATTTGTATTTTTGCACTAAGTTGTGCAGAGCTGCTGTAGACACCAGGTACCCGGCGGGTAAGCCTGATACCCGGCGGGTAAACCCAAAATATGAACAAGCCGGCGGCTTTAAACCCGACCCGGCGGCTGATATATCCTTTAAACGAACGAATAGTTTCTGTTACCAAAACATTAAATCAACCGGCGGACTCAATAGGTGACCCGGCGGGTAAAGGTGGTACCCGGCGGGTACTGCCTGTTTTTCAGGAATTCTTTTATTTGTTAATTCTGGGACCATTGTAGCAGTATTACAAATACATGTATCATTAGGATGAATCCGAAATTGTATTGTTCATGTAAAAAAAAAAAAAAAAAAAATTTTCCGGGCGTTTCAGTATCACACTATTTGTTTCTATCAATTTGCCATTTGCTAGCTCTACGGTGTACTTAACGTCTAAAGCAACGGGTGTAATGTCAAGTAGAGGGCAAAATTCATCGGAAATAAAACTTCTATCGGCACCAGTATCAAACAGTATGGAAGCAGTTAAATTGTTGAGGAGGAACATACCCGTGACCACATTCGGGTCCTGACGGGCGTCCCCTGAGTTGATCACGAAGGCGCTACTTTTGGTGTTGTTGTTGTTGCGGTGGTTGTTGTTGTTGTTGCCCTTATTCTTCAATTTTGGGCAAGAATCCCTGAAGTGTCCTGGGTTTCCACATTCATAGCAGGACTTAGGTTGTCGGGTATTTTTGTCAGAGGGGTTGTTGTTGGATTTGGGGGCTCGGCAATCCTTAGTCAAATGCCCGTACCTCCTGCAGTTGTTGCAAGGGGGGTTGCACTGACCAAAGTGGTGGTAGTTGCACTTGGGACAATAAGGTCTGTCCCCGGTGTAACTGCGGTTGGATTCAGAGTTGGTGTTGTAGACTTGGATGGCGTTGTTTTTCTTGTTTGAGTGGTGGTGGTGTTCAGTGGATTTGTGTTTGTTGTTGTTAGAGGATGAGGTGTTGGAGGTCTCACGGCTGACAACTAGAGCCATGAGTTCGTGGGCCAATCGAATGGCACTTTCAGTAGTAGTTGGTTTGGATGAGGCGACGTTTCCCTAAATGTTCTCGGGAAGTCCACGAATGTATTTCTTAATGCCCTTACTTTCTGGTTCGACCAAACCCGGGCATAATAAGGCAAACTGCTGAAACTTGGTGGTATATTCAGCAACATCATTTCCCTGCACCTCCAGATGCCAGAATTCTTTTCCAGCCTGTGCAATTCCTCTTCAGGACAGTATTTTTCTGTCAGTTTCTTTTTCAGTTCGGCCCAAGGAAGTCGATTTGCAACCTCAAGGCCTACAGCGTTTGCGTGGGTTTTCCACCACGTGAGTGCACCTTCCTGAAAGGTGTAAGCAGTGAATTTGACTTTGTTGTTCTCAGTACAGTCGCAGAGACTGAAAACAGATTCCATACGCTCAATCCAACGGATCAAGCCAATGGCACCTTCCGTGCCCTTGAAGTATAGCGGTTTACAGCTAAGAAAGTCCTTATAGGAGCAGGGTTTGGGTGGTGGAGTATTGGTTGCAGTGTCCTCGCTACCGGGTGGTGTTCGGGTAGCCAAGGCTTCGGTCACACTGCGGGCAATTATTCCCGCGATCTCAGCTTCGCTAAGGGTAATTTGACGACGAGGAGGCATGATGCTGAGTAAGAAAGAACAAGGAAATGAAATAAGATACTAGTCCGAGTATGATGAACTAGTGGTGTGTTTGTCATTTCGAGACAAAGCGTTAGAGAGAAAGAGGCCTATATTCATATAATATAATATAGCCTAAAGTTGTAATGAGGTTTACTTATGTACATATATGTATATCACATAATAACCTATTGTGTGTCTAGCACAGACATGTTTTGAGTCCCGTTTCTCTCGAGGTCAGAGTCAACTAATGCATTCCTGTTCAACATAACTCTTTCAGATTTCACATCATCTTTCTCTAATTGTACATAGTTGATCAGGCTATGTTAAATTAAAGTCGTATGATGTAATCCCTGAACTAGTCATAACTAATAAGGAATACTGCCTAACGGTCATAGTCTAGGCCCACTAAATGCAACCTAGTTCACTATAACCTTAGGCTCTGATACCAATCTGTGACACCCCCAAATTTAATGATTTGCGGAAGCTTGATTTGGGTGTCACTAATCAATATACAAAGCACATAAGATATAATGAACGACCACTATATGCGTCGTTTTAAACTTGTATAGATAAAGTAAATTGTTTACATCAAAATATAGTTACATTAGCTCGATTTCTGAAATTGAGAGATTACATAGCATAATTACTTTTACAAAATATAATAATGCAGTCCAATCTCTAGTTGTATGTATGCTGACTCGAGCTAAAAATTCCTGCTTGTGCAGCCAAACTACTGCTGGGTACCTGTGATAAATACTAAAATGGGTCAGCGAAAACGCTGGTGAGCTCACAGGTTTGTATGTCAATGTATAGTTGTCAGAACCGCAAGATTTATATTGAATTTAAAATGCAATTAAGCAAAATAAAAGTTATACTGTCCATGAGCACATAGTCTGAGCTTAACTTGATTTGTCAGGCCCACTTAAGGAAACCTAACTTGAAATGCCTCCTACGAGTGCCTAATCAACACTCGTCTTCCCAAATGCTAATACATCCGTTTGACCGGTTAGTGCGTGCTAACCCGGATGAGGATTGTCAATCCCATATGATATCATATACTAACATTCACGCTATAAAATACTAGAGACTATGCTTATGGAGGACTTTAAATTGATTAGCTTGAAACTCATGTAGTATTTGAAGTTTGGCACTTGCGTTCTACTTGTAAAACAAAATCGAGTAGTAATATCACACCCCTAGTTGTAAAGCAGTGAAAATGGGGCTATGAAACTCACCTGGTTCTTGAAATGTTAAGCAATTAAACTTGAAGTAATTAGCTGTGAGTTGGTGTCCAAAGGCTTGAAACCTGAATGTGTCCACGACACTTTAATTGTCATTAATTGTATTGGTATCTCGAAAGACTACCATTGGAATTGTTTGTCTAACTTAATGTCCAAATTACCCCGATTTGGTTGATTGTATTGTTACAAGTTACTACGACTTGTTTGATTAATTTGATACAAGTTACAACGACTTGTTTAAATAAGTTGATACAAGTTACAACTACTTGTTTGAATAAATTGGTACAAGTTACAACGACTTGTTTGATTTTGAAGTATGTTTTGAAAACGCGTACGGACCGTTGGTGATTAGTTGAAATAAATGTGTTGTTGTTATCGTCTTGTTTTTGAAGTGTTACACTTGAAATACAAGTCTCATTACGTTCTAAAAGTCGTATTGAATAAGCATTTGAAGTTGAAAAGTCTCGATACTTGGTGTAAAAATAGTTGGAAAACCTGCTGTTTTATGCGTCACTATAGGCGTCACTAAGGCAGTTCATGCGACACTACCGAAGTGTCGGGTTCAATGTCAGATTCGTAGGTATAGCGTCACTGGTGTAGTGTCGTGTAACATGGTATGCGTCACTTAAGGAGTGACGGGTTCAGCATAACGGCGGCACTTAGGGAGTGTCGTATAAAAGAATGATTTCGGACTTTTGGGCGTCACTTAAGAAGTGACGTGTATCATAGCGACACTAACGAAGTGTCGGGTAAAATGGTATGGCGTCACTTGTAGAGTGACGGGTATAGATCAAAAAGGAAATATGGGCGACACTTATGAAGTGTCGGTACGGAATATAGGGCGTCACTTATCTAGTGACGGTATGTTGTGTCGGCTAAAAGGATATGGCGGCACTTAACAAGTGTCGCTAGGTATATATAGGCGTCACTTAAGTAGTGACGGTCTGAGGCCAACATTTGGGCTTAGGCGACACTTAAGAAGTGTCGGTATCGAAAGTATAGCGGCACTTAAGAAGTGTCGCTGGTAGTGTCGCATATCTGGGTTCGTCCATGCGACACTATCATCTGTTTGACGGATTTCGAGCCAAAAACGTGTTTTCGGGTTTCCGTTTGGTCTGATTCTTTTACCCAACCCTCATAGGGACATATTAAGCTTATCCAAACAATAATGTATGAAAAGTAAGTAAAATCGAGAGATTTCGTAATTTGTCGGAAACTTACAAAGTGGTGAAATGAAAATCCGGAAAGGTAGAAGTGTAGATCGTCGCGAGGTGGTCGTTTATTTCCAAAGGGGCTTGAAGATCCGAGGTCGTTTAGTATGTTTATTTTGCGATTTTTGTTGATTTGGTTTGTGGTTTAGTTGAGAGAAAAATAAGAGAGGAGAGAGATAGAGAAAAAAAAGAGAAATGAAAGAAAATGAGGTGGTGGGGAGGTGGTTAAGGGATCACCTCCCATTTCCAGTCCGCGCACTGCGCTCCGTGCGGTGTTCGTTTACTCCGTCGTTTATACGTTAAATGTTTATTTTCTTTGTTTTAATATACGTTTTAAGATACGAATAATTACTCAGTATTTTTGTTAAAGTATTTTACTAAACTTTTAATAATCACATTATAAAAGGTAATTTGTTTTGTTTGATTTGCGCGTTTACATTTTATTCGCGTTTATATAAATTGTGTGATAAAACTTGGATACAAAATATTATTGACATAATATTTTTAAGTACAAAAACGTTATTAAAAATCTTCGTATTACTTAAATCAATTGTTCACCAACGTCCGTATTTATTGTAATCGAAATTCATTCGATTTGAAACTCGTACGATTTAAACAAACCGCATAATTGTAGATATATATTCAACAATATATATAATAATGGATACATTAATTAGCCTAACACAGAACTAATTACATGTATTAAAACTTGATTAGGCACTAAATTCTAGTCCTAAATTGACGGTTGTCACACAAAAGAAGCATTCAAAAGTTGTTTCACATGTCAATGGGATCAAAGAAGATAAATACAAGTAAAAGATCAAAAACGGCAGATAGAGTAACTAAGTTGTGGCGAGAATAGTTTGGAGGAACGGTAGTGAAGCCATGTCATGTAAAAGATGAAATAGTAAGAAGTGGAGACACTGGAATGCTATTAATGCTGAATTTTCTTGTACTATTTGCATCAACTATGATTGAAGGGAACCAACTAGGATCAGTAAACAAAAAATTCCTTTCATGCATTGAAAGCGAAGACTCAATACACAATCTTGATTGGAGTGGCTATATGTTAGATTGTTTAAAAGATTCTGTCAGAAGTTGGAAAGATAAGACAACTGGTATAAATTTTGTTGGATCGACTGCAGTTCTAGTTGTAAGTAATTCAATTTACATTTAACTTATTCTATGATATTTTAAAAATAAATGATAATCATGAGTTATACTAATGTAACTACAGCTTCACTATGTCGAAGCTACAAGTTGTGGAACAGTGTATGTTCCAAGGACTAGACCAACTGTTGCAGAATGGCATTCAACTAAACTCAAAGAGAGAGAGAGAGAGACGACAGAACTGAGGCTGGAAAGATTCGGTCAAGTGGAGATAATTGAGGAGGAAGATAGGCAATCAGAAGAAGTTAAACTCATAGAAAATCCTTTAACTGAAGAGGTATTGAAAAAAACTATTACTATTATAACTTTTTAAAGAACTATACATATAACATATAATTATGTATCTATGATATTTGAGCTATTAATAGTTTATCAACCGAATATTAAATGCAAAAACATGTTTATTGTTATCATTGTAAATCAAAAATTTATCTGAATCAAGAAAAGTTATTCTTAGCAATTTTGTATTAACTAACTATATTTTTAGTACTTTATGTTGTTAACAATTCTAAAATTTTTTATACAATTTGTCAGGAATATGAAAACAACATTACGATACGGTACACACATGTTGTTAAATATCTTCAAGAGATCAGTGCAGGTTTGTTACTGTATCCCAATAGCAAAAAAATGAGTGAATCTTTAATAAAAGTTGAAGAAATGTTGGATCAATTTGAATCCATGGAACAAACAACTATCCACAATTCAACAACACAAGTAGAAGATGAGGAAAGACAACCGGTGAATGATAATGGAGTGGGAACACAATTTGAGACATCAAATACCACAGGATACTTTTTTAATTATGAGTCAGAATCGGAAATCAGAAGACAATCCGAAAGTGAAAGCACCATTCCAACAGACATTGAAATGGAAGAGAACCCTAATAAGTTGAAAAAAAAAGATGGAGAGAATAAAGATAAAAAGCAGAATGAAAAGAAGGAAACAATGGAGAAAGGAGAAGGAGATGAAAATGATTTAATGACGTAACAATCAACAAAGAAACAAAAGAGAAAGATGGTGAAGATGCAGGAAAACAGAGACGCTTATCAGATGTGTACAGATCACCATATCATCAAAGACAAGTTGATATTGAAGAAAAAAATTCAAGAACACGAGGAAAGGATTGCAAAATACTTGTGTTCTACTCAGGAAAGTCATAGGTAATATCCTTTACAGATTTTTTTAAAATATTTTACAAATTTGTGAATGACTAATAAGAATGTAACTTTTATTATAAAGAGTGTAAACATTAATATTAAATAATCTATATATCATATCAACATCCGTAATATTATTCACTAAAAAGATATATAACAAAAAAATTTTGAATTTATGCAGTGTTGTGCTTTTTAGTTGTGGAATTGAGCAAACGTGCTTCAAAGTAGATTTCCAAACTTTGGTCTATGAGTTCAATGTATTGAGTGATATAGTTGATGTTTGGGCAAGAATATTGAATTATGAAGAAAAGTTTGGAGATGATGAATTACCAAAAAGATTTTTCCTAACAACATCTGTCCTCGTAAGTATAAGATTATTAGAGAATATTTATATATACATTCTTGTTAGGGTATCGAAGCGATATCTTATAATATTATACTAACAATTCTGTATATAATAGAAAAAGGATATGCTTGAAGGTGGAGCAACAGAAGACAACCAAAAAAGATTCAAGGATAATGTTTTGCAGCTTATGAATCATGATGAAAGCTTAACAAATTTCATCGAATTTGATCTGGTATAAAAATAAAAAATCAAATGATCAATTTAATAAAATAAATAAATAAAATCTAACACAATTTATATGAACTTTGCAGGTCTTCTTCCCAATTGATCACGATAATCATTATTTCTTGATCTGCTTCCACATGAAGAACGGAAAAATTTTGTTAATTGACAACAACATGGATGGAAAAGCTTTCATGCAAAGTCATGGAGATATACCACCAACTGTGGTAAGTTAATGAATACTAAACTAAGTAATAGAATAATTTTATAATACTATTATATAAACTAAAAATTAAAAAATCCTAGTGGTTGATCAAAGTTCTTACTGTCATATTCTCATTACATGCAAATATCACTTTATGCCAAAATAGAATGAAATTTTTGTGACGTCTTCCCCGGTGCGACACTTCACATTTTTTATAAATTAAAATTTCTATCGGATTTATTGATTGAAGGGGCGAAAAAAATTTAATTTCATTTCTTCTATATTTTTGATTGAGTGAAAATTTTAAAGTGTTATTAATATGGTTTAGGTAAAATTCTTCATATCGTACCTGAAAGATGTTCAACATCCAGCAGTAAGCATGTTTGAAAAATCGAACGTAAGAAGCAAAATTATCTCATGGGGGACCAAGGAGGAAGGAAAAGATAGTGGAGTGTTTGTCATGCGGCATATGGAAACTTATCAAGGAAAAGACCCATGGGACAGCGGGCTAAAGACAGACGAAAGTGCTAAATCTAGGCAGCTGCAAAGCTTAAGAACAAAGTATGCAGTAAAAATGCTTACACATGAGCTGCAAGGCGTCAAAGAAGAAGTACTGCAAAGGTTTGAAAGTTACGAGAAAAAAAACAATGGAGAAGCGAGAAATCAGGTTTGTAAGCAATGAAAGCAGAAGTTGGAAGTAATGGAAAAAAAGAATCAAGGAAAAGAAGCTGGTTCAGTGTATTTTGAATTTTAATGACTAAGTAGTTTGGTTGGATGTAAATCGTATCTGTTGAAACAAAATCAAACTGTAATGTTATTATTAGTCTTTTGCTATGTATAATTTGATATATATTTCATCAGGTGTTTATTATTTATGGTGTATTTTTTCGTAAATAAAATATTAATAACATATACACACATAATGTAAAAATAATATTCACCCCGATGAATAATAAATTGAAACTTAAGTTTTGAAGTCATAAAAAATGTTAACATTGATATTAATAAAAAGTGAATGTTAAATATATATATATATTCAAAAAATATGTATGCCTAATAAAAATGTATTAAAATTAAATGTAATCATTAATATAATCTAAAAATAATATTCAGTATAATGAATATTAACTGAATTATATTACTATAATTTTAAAGTACAATTGGAAAGTCAATATAGTTTTTAGTCATCAAATTTTTTAAGTCATGACAAAACAATGGGAAAGCAAAATAATTGGGGTTTAAAAGAAAATGAAAGCAAAGGTTGGAAGAAAGGGAATAAGAAATCAAGGATAAGAAGTTTAACTTCAATCTGAAGTTAATTAGTGATAGTCATTAACTTGTATAAAATTCATCACGTTGAATAGAAAAAAAAAATCTCAAGAAATTGTAAAATTAAAAGAATAAAAAAAATATATATATAGTAAAACACTACTCAATGTAATCTTCATCTGAATATCCATTTTCTTCATCTTCACAATCTTCATCTTCCCCATCTTCATCTTCCCCATCATCATCTTCATCTAACAACTTCATCTCATCTCTTTTCTTGTCTGTACAGCTTCTGATATTGTGACCATATCTCTTACAATACTGGCACTGTCTTCGTTTCTTGCGAGAATTTATAACAACCTTCTCTCCAGCACCAACCATTCTCTTAGAGCGACGTTGACCTTTGTTACGAATATTTTTTGGTGCATGAATGTTAACGTTATCAGGAATTGATATACCCAAAACATCCTGAAGTTGATCTCTTTTACTGGAAGATGAATGTTCTTCAGCAACAAACTCAACAAATTGATCCAAAAAGTAATCAAATTTTTCTCTAAAAGCCATAAGTTTGTCACTGTCATCCTTAAACCGGGACAAAAATTTTCCAAATCTGTTTAAAAGGTCTTTAGTAACTTTTGAACATTCTGTCTTAGGATCAAACTCCATATTCAACAAATTAAAAGGCTCGGATGAAGCTTTTGTCCACCTTCTAAATATATGATGAGATGGTATTGCATGCACATCATTGATATGGTAAACACAAAAAGCATGCCGACATAACCATCCAAATCTGGTAAATAACAAGCATGTGCATCGAACATCACCATTACTTGGATCAAAAACAACCTATCAGAACAGAATAATTATTACTCATCAAGAAGAATTTTAAAGTTAAACAAAAATAACAGCTAAATTATAAAAAACACTATTGCTAACCTTGTAATTCCAATTCATCCGAGGTGGATCAAACTTCTCTTGGATGACACATATCTTTTTATCACCTTCAATCACACAACTGGTCTGAGCACAAGTTAGAGATGACTGTTCAATCTTTTGAACTTTCAAAAAAATTGTTGGAGTGTAGATCTCACGAGCATTCCTCTCAATCTTATATCGTGTCACACATAGAACATCTTTCTGATCCATTTCAAACTCAAGCAAACGCTTATTATGACGTTGCCTCTCCATTGAAGAATCGAATCGTGAGAAGAATTCAACCAATGTTGAATCCTGGTTCTTGCAATTACTAAAAAAAGAATTTTCACTTTCAGATAGTGAAGATGTTCTCATCAATCCATTCATTGGCAAATCTCTGAAGAAACATGGCATCCAAATTTCTTTCATAGCATACATATCATTAAACCAACGTTTCTCATGAAGTCCAAAATCATCAATAATTGTTTTCCATAACTTTTCAAACTTTTCAACAGTCATTTCCTGATTCCAGAATACCATATTCATCTTCTTACGAAAAAGTTTATTGCAATACAATTTAGGACCAACCTAAAAAAAAAATACAAAGAAGAATTTAATAATATTCATCAAAATAAATATTAATTAATATGCATCAGAATGAATGTTAATAAATATCTATCAGAATTCAATGATATTTTCTATACTTAACTATATTATCTACTAAATATCAATGTTAACAATGCAACTACCTAAACAAAAAAATAGTGATAATAAAAATAACTTCAATCATGTATGATTATAAACAATGTAATCATATATAAATGTTATTTATTAAATTAAGGGACAAATAATGTTGCACTATTCAATAATTAATATGCATCAAGAATCAATGATAATTAATATTACAGAATACACATACCTTCCATTTCAGTTTACTGTTGATATGCCACATACATAGACGGTGCTTTGCACTCTTAAATTTCGAAGAAATAGCTTGTTTCATAGCTGGGTCTTGATCAGTGGCTACTATAGAAGGTTCCTTTCCAAATGTTTTTAAAAAACAGTCTAAAAACCATTCGAAACTTCCAATGCTCTCGGTATCAAGTAAAGCAGCTCCAAATATAACACAACGCTTATGATTATCGACACCAGTCAAAGGAACAAATTTCATATTGTACCTGAAAAAAAAAGAAAAAAAGAATAATAAAAAAAATATAAGGAAATAATAATACTCATTACAGGGAATGTTAAAAATAGAGAAAAAAATAAATATACCTATTAGTGTCGTAGGTTGCATCAAAACAAACCATGTCGCCAAACTCTTGGTAATTGAGTTTAGAGATGTTATCGGCCCAAAAAACACCAAGAAGTGTTCCTTCTTCATCACACTTATATTCACATGAGAAATTAGGAAGAACTTCTTGCTTCCTAAGCAAATTCTCAATAACTAAATGTGCATCACTCTCACCTATATAGCGGTTAATATCCCTTTTGAAGTTCTTAAAATCAACTTTGCTAGGACCCACAAACTCATAACCACCACTCAAATCACATTTAATTTTGTGAGCAATATTTGGACCAATATTCGAACGGCTACTTAAATCATGAACATGCTTCATATAATCAAAATCCAATTTCCTTCTCTTCTTTAACTGATTCTTGTTTTCTTCAGATACTAACTTGTGATTATGAGCCTCAAAAAACTTAACAACCTTACAAGTACCATTCTTAAGCATACGCACCCTAAGACTAGCATCACAATCTGTTTTAATCGATGAACACTTTCGGTTAACAACATTTTTAGTAGCAGGCTTTTTCAAATCAGTTTTCAAGGAATCAACGTATAATTTCTGAGAAACACCAGATTTTGTACACCTATATACCTTGTATGAGACCGAACCATCTGATAATCTATTTTGTGATGATTTTTTAGGCTCAAAACCAGCTGCTTCAGCATACAATTGGTAAAAAAACCCAACACGCATCATATGATCTAAAAATAGAACCAATCTTTGGTTTAAGAGAATGAGGAACTAAAGGAATCCAACACTTGGAACCATGTGGGCTTTCTTGTTCAACAGCAGATAGAATATGTCTTCTTGGAAAAGAACTACGTCCTAAAAAGACAACATAAAAATAAATAAGATGAAGTACGTCATAGATAATATGCATTATGAACATAAAACTAACCAGTAGAATCAAGAACATTTAAAGAAGCATCATGTGATTCCAATTGAAGGCGAATATTTGAGCTAGAAGAAGGCACAAAACCTACAGAAAATAGAAAAAAATTGAATTTAATAACCAAAGTAATATAGTAAAAGTTAACAATCACCACAATGACTAATATCATCAAACAAGGAAATAACCAACCATATGAAGAAGCATCATGTGATTCCGATTGAAAACGAATATTTGAGCTAGAAGAAGGAACATAACCTACAAAAAGTTACAAAAAATTGAATTTAGTAACCAAAGTAATATAGTAACAGTTAACAATCACCACAATGACTAATATCATCAAACAAGGAAATAACCAACCAGATGAAGAAGCATCATGTGATTCCGATAGAAAGCGAATATTTGAGCTAGAAGAAGGAACATAACCTACAAAAAATAGAAAAAAATTGAAGTTAATAACTAAAGTAATATAGTAACAGTTAACAATCACCACAATGACTAATATCATCAAACAAGGAAATAACCAACCAGATGAAGAAGCATCATGTGATTCCGATTGAAAACGAATATTTGAGCTAGAAGAAGGAACATAACCTACAAAAAATAGAGTTTAATAAACAAAGTAATATAGTAACAGTTAACAATCACCACAATGAATAATATCATCAAACATGAAAATAAAAAAAAACAGATGAAGAAGCAGCATGTAATTCTGATTAAAAACGAATATTTGAGATAGAAGAATGAACATAACCTACAAAAAGTTACAAAAAATCGAGTTTCATAAACAAAGTAATATAGTAACAGTTAACAATCACCACAATGACTAATATCATCAAACAAGGAAATTAAAAAAACAGATGAAGAAGCAGCATGTAATTCTGATTGAAAACGAATATCTAAACTATTAATTTCAGAATAACTAACCACTTCGAGGAGAAGCATTTGAATTCGATTCAAAAGAAACATTGGTAGGAGAATTCATCGTAATAACTGTGAGAAATAATCAATTACATTAAATTAACAAAACAATGAAAAAACCTAATAAATGTATCTAAAATCAAAACAATATATATACAAACGAACTCTTAATTACATTAAATTGTCAAAACAATAAAAAACTAATAAAATGGGTTGAACACGTGACTCTTAATTTGATGACTTTTTGTAAAGCATAGGACTAGCTCGTCATATAAAGTAATGACTTGTGTCACCTTTTCAACAAACTTGTGACCAACAAATGCATGAAATAGGCATGAGCCACAAACAACACATTAACGAATTCATGACCATTTTCCACTGAATGTTTGACATGTATTTCAGAAACTTTTGGAACCATAACTAAACGCATTACCAGAAAACAACTTAGGTAACATATATAATTCATCATGTGTAATATTAAAACTATATCAGATCATCAAATGTATAAATATATAATACAACATTCATGTCTAATTTTAGAAGTAATTAACATTCATCACGGGCAATATTATTATCCATATAACTTACTAGTAGAATCATGAACACTTGAATTCGATTCTAACGGAAACTTGGAACTATAACACATCATTTAAGTTAAAAAACCATAATTACAAAGATACACATATTAATTAAACATACAAAAATATTAGAAGTAAGTAACATTCATCAAGAGTGATATTATCATTATTTCATAGAAGCATCATGAACACAACCTACAAAATAACACAAAATATTAGAAGTAACTAACATTCATCAAGAATAATATTATCATTAATTCGACAAAACATCATGATGAACACATAATTTGCAAGTAACAAAAAACTTATGCGTAGAATTAGAAACACTTGAATTAGATTATAACCGGATGTTAAAACTAGATGACATCATATAAGCTAAAAAAACATAAACATGTAAGGATGATCCACACATTAATTCAATGTCATAAAAATTAAAACTACTTAACATTCATCGTAACTCATATTAATTACTGCAAATCATTATCATAAAGACACTAACATACAAAAAAGCACAAACAACTTTAAAGAATAACTTACTGGTGATATCGTTGCGAATAGAACACTGGAACCAGAATTCATCAAAATGTATAGCTGAAACAACACGATTACAAAGTTAAAACCAAAAAGTAGAAAAGAAAACCGAAAATTGAAAAATTGATATAAATGCATATATAAACGTAAAGACTATCAACGCAAACAAATATAATTGAATCAAAATCGTATTTATAATCGAAATTGAAGAAAAGGAAAAAATAAATTACATCGATGGAAGATATGAATTAGAAGCAACTGAAATCGCAATTGGATTGTAATTCAATCATAGACAGAATAATTAAGAACCAACTATATTAGAATTGAGAAACAAAATTGAATTTAGTCGATCGATTAGATTAATCGTTACCGAATGCTTACGAGAATAACGTCCAGAGATTCCCGATGCGGAATAAACCTCGTGCTTTTGTTTACTGTATTAATAAAAGTACTATTGAATTGAATTAAAAAATAAAATGTCAAAAGACCAAATTACCCTTGTCAATGTAAATGGATTAAAATTGTAACAGGAAGGAAAACAGGCGCATGAACTTCCAGACTGAGCAAATCGACGGTGGTCAGTGCACTTCCCTCCTTCCCTCAAGATCTTTGCTTCCCCCTGGATCCTCTCACTATATATATATATATATATATATATATATATATATATATATATATATATATATAAACGTGGAGACGTATGGCATTCATTTGCTTGTTACCTAAGGGGAATCACCTCTGATAAAAATACAAAAATATATTTTCTATAATGTTTAAGTTTTTATCTATAAAAACTTGGGAGATGACAGTACATTAGGAGAATGAGCTTAATAATAATAATAATTATTATAGGTCTTAAGTTAGATATGTTAGTAGATTCCTATAAGTCACATTAACGTTACATCTTTATAATCAGTACGTCACTTGCGTTTATTTTATTATACACCTTGTTCCACGCATTATAAAATGCTTTTTGTTAATCAATGACTAAGAATAACTTAAGTCTAGGCAGCTTCATTATATGATGTACTGATAGGCAGATTATACTATGATTTCTGAGCATTTAATAAACACTAATTTTCATGTGTGTTATCTAGTGTGAAATGTTATATGATGTATGACATTAGTCTTAATTGTTGAATGATAGTTTAACCATTCACTGTTATCTAGATTCTATATTTAAATAGTTTTAATCTTATTTTTCTCATACTAAGGGATCCTTTGTTGTACTTAGTACAGACCTGGAACCACTAGTATCTTCAAAATAAGTTGGCTATTTATATAGACAAATAGTAGTTGTATGGTTATTAGCAAAACTACTGGCGACTTTGTTGTACTAAGTACAGACCTGAAGCCATTAGTTTCGTCAATAGTCTCAAACTAACTTTGTTCATACTAAGGGATCCTCTGTTGTACTTAGTACAGATCTGGAACCACTAGTATATTCAAAGGAAGTTTGATATTTGTCAAAACTTAAAAGTCAAGTGTAAGTTATATGTTGTGCAAAGAACATCATGAGTAACCTCTACCTTGTCTATAAAAGATATAGTGTTATGTGTATTACTTCATTTCCTCAGTATGTCATATATTAAAACACACTGGTTAACATGCATACTAATTATAAAAGTTTTCTTGGAAGTTTGTGTATAGTTTGTTTATGTGGATCATAATATCGGTAATCGTCTTGAATTGTCTATGATAAATGAACGTTCACTTCTGTGAATACTACGTTCTAAATTAATATAAAGCTTTTTTTCAAAAACGTGTTATATCATGTGGATAGAGGTAATTAAGTTTATAATCTTATAAATGCAAGTTGATAAATGGTTAACTTGTAATTTTTTTGTTACTTATTTGAATTTCATGAGGTATGTATACTAACAACCATCTTAGACTAATTAAAATCTAATAATAGCTCATTCTTTCTAATATGATCCCTAAGCAGATAAACTCTTAATCATTCAAGATTAATTATTTTTAATTTAGTTAGTTTAATTAGTATGTAATTTAAGTTTATATTTATTTTATTTTGTAATTTTTCGTGCTATGAATTAATAAAGTTTATATTTTTATAATTTTTACTGTGTTATCCTTTGGAATTAAGTTAAACTGTTAATAAATTGTTCCGTAATGAATATATGTGACAAAACGTGATGGAAAGTTTATTATTTTGACTTGTGACAAATATTAAAAGTTCAATTTATACTAAAAGTTAAAATCGCATTTTTGGTCAAAATTGCGAAGTTGATCAGTCAAACTTGCGAAACGAGTTTGGAGTTTAAAAGGGACAAGTCTATGAGTCAACATCTCACTTTCCAAAATTCTCTGCGAACCGAGTGATATCCCTCTGCGAAGTGAAATTTGACGAATCGAACCGAGAACTATTCGCGTTTGATATTTGAAATTCAAGAGCAAGGAACGGTTTTTCACTCCATGGAAGTTATACTACTTTCGATTACGCATCTTCTGAAGTAAGTTTCACAAGCTTTCACCGTGTATTTATCGAGTAATTACTCGTTTTATGTTTCGAATGTTTCGGTTTAATCTTTCACGGATTCAATGAGATTTAGTGAATGATAGAACTTGAAACTCTTAGGATTTGTTAATCGAAGTATAGCGCACCTGTTTGAATCGTTTAATTACATTATAAGTTGTTAGATCATCATTTTTTATTTTGTAATGTGGTTACAGACGAGCCTGCGAAGTGAGATTCCAACTCACTTCGCAGCCCGTAATTGCGAAGCGAGATCAATTATTTGAATTCGGATCGCAGACCCTCATTGCGAAGCGAACTGAAACCATTGACTCGTGTTGACCTTAGTGAAGCGAGTTCTAAACTTGACTTTCGTTGACCATTGCGAATTGAATGGTCCTGCGAGTTGAGTTGACTTGCGAAGTGAACTGAAAGTTTGACTTAGTCAAAATTCAGTTTACAAATTTACTATTTTATATTCGTTTTCGATTTGAGAACTTTATGTTTACAAATAATTTATGAGTTTAGTGTTTTAAACTTGAGACCTTTAGTTACAAGTTAGTTATATCTATTATAGTCGACATACAAACCATGTGTTAATAAGTTAATTACGAAGTAGTTATCTATTTGACTTGAGATTATTTACAATAGATAGTTTTTATAATTGACTTGAGAACTTTATATTTGCAAGTAAATTACAATTTATAGTTTCTATAAGAGTTTTGGACTTGAGACATCAATGTAACAGATTGAAATACTTATATAATGCACTTAGGATCTTTTGTGTGGAATTCTGTTCTTTCGTATCGAAAGTCTTCCGACTCATATGAAGTCGTGCGGTGTGTCCCGATTTTCTATCGGCGGTATGATGACTCAGATTTTCTTCTATGACTTACGAACTTTATATAATTTAGAGAATCTAGTTGAGAGTTAAGTCTTGTATACTTAATAGTTCAATTAAGTTCAGTAAATTAAGTTATTAGTTAATAGTAAACTTGAATGTTTGGTGATCATTTCTGTTCACAATACATTATAGTTTAAAATTAACTAATGTTCGATAAGTTTTACTAATCTATGAGCTAAATGTTGTTTGTGTAATTCTTATGATTACAGATATGGCTACTAGATCATTTGTATCTACTCACAACATCTTGGTTGATCTTGATGTTACTGCAAGTGGAGCCGAGCATTTTACACAGATACTTACATTCCTGGCAAGATCATGTATTAGATATGCCATTACAGAGTCTCCACCTCTATCACAAGCTATATTGAACCAGTTTTGGGAACATATTGAGAATGATGCTGCGGCTAACCCTCCAGTTATTCGTACGAGGGTTAACCAACACCCTGTTATTTTTACTGCTGACGATCTGAGACAGATTTTGCATCTGGGTACAGTCGAACAAGAAGCTGGTCCCTCTGTATACTCTGCTGATTTTATTGAGGGTGCTGTAGGCAGAATGGGATATTCTGATCCCAAGAGAGGACGCCAGTTCGTCAAGGCGTTTGTTCTTAGACAATGGAGATTCCTGTTCCACATCATTGTTACTATCTTTGGTAACAAGAAGGGAGGTTATGATGAGCTGAGTCCCGAGCTCTTATCAGGTTTACTGTCCCTGGTTTAGAACAAACCATACAGTTTTTCTTCATATATATTCAGCTCGTTTATCAGTCAGATTACTGGAGCAGTTAGATCAAAGTTTATGATCTATCCGCGATTCTGTATGATAACATATGTCACCGTATTCCTGGCCTACCATATTTTGAGCCTGATTTGCATGTAGATAGGATTGGATTGAGAGGATACAATGCATGTTTTCTTCATTCTTCCAGGCGTTCGGATCAAGTTAAACCGGAAGCGTTTGATCTTTTTGGTCATCTTATCGATGAGAACTACATTGCTCCACCGAATAACGGTTGGATGGATACCGGAGCTCAACTTCAAGCTCAAGAACACCCACAAGCTCAACCTCAACCTGTAGTTGTGGTTCCTCATCTTGAGCCACAAGCGCTTATTGAGGATGTTTTGATACAGGTAGAACAACCCGGGCAGCAGATTCAGCCTGACTTAGCTGCTCAGGTTTTACACGAGGTTCTCATACAGAACGATAATGCTACTGATCCTGTATTACAGGAAATAGAGCAATATCATGAGATTGCGCCTGCACAGGTATTTTTATAAACTATAATTTATAAAGATATTGAAACTTTGATGATAGAGATTAATTTCTAATTCATAAAGTTTAATATTATAATTAATAGGATGATGAGGCTGCCGGCCCAGAGGTTGCAATACCTGAGGGTGAGCGTGCTCAGGGGAAGCTACCAGAAACTGGTACTTCTGGTGGTTTTGGTCCGTCTGGAGATACTGGACATGACGGAGATATAGCTTCTGATACTGATGACGATGACACTGGTCCACAAGATCCACCTATAGGCATGATACGTCACCGATCTTAGTATATCATGGATCCAGCTTTGAAAGAGAAGCGTAAGGCTGTTAAGAAAGATCCTGATTATCAGTTGATTGATGAAGATACTGATGAGGAGGATTCATAACTCCAGACCCGTTCAAGGAAATGAGCTAGAGCAGCTAGCTCTCAATTGACTATTGGTCATGTCTCGAGTTCAGGTTTGTTTTATAAAGTTTAGTCAGTTTTAACTTGTTGTTAGTCAAGAGTTATAAACCGAGATAGATATTTCTGTAACAGTTGCTCAAGATAGACCACGAGTAGAGACGGCTTCACAATTGCCGACTGAATCGGTATCTAGGCCTACTGAGGTATGAGATACGAGTTTAGTTAGTATTTGTGTTGTTAATTGAATCAGAGATTGAGACAGATACCTCTGTAACAACCACTGATTTTATTAGTCTAACTGTACAGGCGGAAACGATTGCTGCTATTGTTCGTCCCGAAACACATCGGACAACAAAGTCAAGCCGATCTGCAGCTAGGCGTCTCACGGGCATAGCCACTGAGGTCGCTGGGCATTTGACTCCGCCTCTTTCTCTACCTTCTACTACTGCTACAACCCCACCTGTGACTGTTACTTTAGAGTCCATGGTTCGGGATTTGGAGACCACTTCTGCCATGTTGACTTCACAAGTTCTCTCTCGCAACGGCTGACACAGCAAGTTGAAGCCTATAATCTGATGCTTAAGACTAACACATCCTTGGTTGCTGATGTTGCTGATAAGCAAAGGCAGATTGATAGACTTGATCGTTTGGTTGCTGAGCTGTGAAAAGACAAGTCGCCTCAGGGGGAGGTGATTATATTAGATGAGTCCTGCAGAGGTGATGAGCTTAGATTAAAGAGACGCGATGACCAAGATGATGATCCCGAGGCATCGAAAGTGATAAACGCTCAAAAGTACTATATTTTAGTAGTATTTTACCCCTAATCTTGAATGTTTTTATTGCATTTTGTTTAGAATAGATATTGATTTCGTTCATATTTGCAAATAGATGTGGAAATGGAGCGTTTATGGAAAAGGAACGGAAAACAGTCAATAATCAAGCTAAATGATGCATATTTGAAGAATAATGAGAAGCCGAAGTTGAAGAAAAGAATTAAAGAAGAAAAGTCAAGAAATCGCCTGGAAAAAGCATCCATACGCCGTATGGAATCCATACGCCGTATGGATTGCTGCAGTGGAGGCCCAGGTTACGCGGACTTGGGCTGGGCTTGAAATCAATCCATACGCCGTATGGAAATCCATACGCCGTATGGATCAAAATTTCAGGAAGTATAAAAACGCGTTTTTAAACCTTATTTCGAGTGGGAGAGGGGTTTTTGATTTCTTTCGGTTCCAGATGATTTTTAGGGTTTATAATTCGTATTTTAGGATTAGTTTGGAGGTACGGAAGCTAAGATCGAGGATAATTCGTTCTAATCTTTCGTAGTTCATCGTTAATCGATTCGGTATATTTCGTTTCTTTATTTTCATTGAAGAATTTGATTTAAATGAATCTGAATATTTCTGTTTTGATGATGGATTGAATATTAATGTGATTGTGTAGTTGATTTAATTTAGATTATGATTATTGAACGATTATAATTGCGTATTGAATAAGTTATTTGATTGAAAATGGTTATATTGCTCGTGGACACTTGTTTATTGGTGACTAGTTATTATTGTTGCTTCACGTGATTAATAATTTTAATGAGATTGAGTTCCTTTAAGATTATTGATTATTGCTAGTACTACCTTAGGGTTTTGGACTATCACTAAATACGTTGAGTCTGATAGGTCGAGTATACAATAATAATCTACTTTAAGATGAGCAAGACAATAAGTTAATTATTGGGTATTGTTGAGTCATACCAATAGAGTTAATTATAACGCGTTGTGAATGTTTAATGCATAATTTAGGGAAAGGCACACAATTGACTGATCATCTTGTGACATTGGAACCAGTGTTTCATGTTGGACCCTAAATTATAGGAATTAGTTGGACCCGAAACGTTGGCTAGTTCATATTCGACTTAGTATTCATTGAAGAATTTGGTATTAAGTTGATCTAAAAGAATCACAATTAGATAATCAATACGTAATCAATCGGGAAATATGAATCTAAATGACATTAACTATACAATTACTTATTCCTTTCAATTAGAATTTATCGTTATTATTTATTTATTATTTTAATTTAAAGTTTTATTTACGTTTGTTTATTTTAATTAAATGTTTTCCAAAATGTTCGTACGGAACTAAAACGCCCCCATATTTACTGGTTTCTAGTTAATAGTTAATAGTTAATAGTTAATTGTTAAATTCTATTTTTAAATATTCCACCTTTTCCCTGTGTTCGAACTTGACTTACCAAATCTATATTTACAATTGATCGGGTATTCTTGCCTGGTTGCTTGAAAGTATTTATTAGGTATTTCTGTTTATAAATTGTAAAACAAGACGCGCTTTCATAGGCGACATCAAGTTTTTGGCGCCGCTGCCAGGGAAAGCGGTTGTGTTTATTTGAATAGAAATTAATAATTTTTAATTCTTTCTTTTTAAAAGTAACTTTTGTTAATTAAGTTTCAACAAAGTTGTTTTAAGGAGTTTAATTAATTTTGTAACCTGTTTTCATTAATTCACTGGTTGAAACTAATTATCTTTCAATTGGTTAAACTTTTGGGGTTTTAGTTTCAACCGGCGGATGGAAATCCGTCCGCCGGTTGGAGTTCCATTTATTTAAGATTGTACATGTTATTTAATTTTTGTTTATTTTGTGTGAACTAACTTGTTTTTCGTTAGTGGTGTTTTGTATTTTCAGATTTATTTTTATTTAGGTTTGTCCAATGGCGAAGAGTTTTGAAAGTGATGCAAATGATAATAACATGGTTAAGAGGGATCAGTCTGTTACTTCGGATGCTAGTTCCGCCGAGAGGGTGCCTCCTTATACCCAGTTAGGCCGTATTCCCGTTCCTATTACTTCATCTTATCAGGGGTTGCTATCAAAACTTGAGGAGTTTAGAGGGGATATTGCTTTCAGTTTTGAGATTATTAGCAGATCCACTGTGGATTTCACTGATAGTCAGAGGGTTCTGGTAAATGATGTGTTAGAGGCAGCTTTGATTGAGAGTCAGTATGGGATTGATAGGCAATTCTATATTGCCCTTACTACTTTTGGGGAATCTCTAGAAGCTAGGATTAAGGAGGAAGAGAGATTCTACAATGCTCAGAAGAAAAGATACACAGAGATTTATGAGGTTTTGAGGCATTCTGCATTTCCTTATTCGGCAAATCAGACCGCGTGTCTTGGCCGTATGCTTAGGGCTCTGTACGAGGCTACTGGTCATCCAAAGGCAGAAGCAGACAAGGAATTTAGGTTTGGTTTAAGAGAGTTGGTTAGATTGCTACATTCAGATGACCATTTGACGGATATTACACCTCATCGGTTCATTGTTACGAGTACTATTCATTACTATCTTCATGGAATGGTGACAAAAATGGATCGCTTTGCTAAGGAAGAGGAAGAAAGGCCTCACCCGGAATTCATTCATCCTCATTGTGATATTGATTTGGCTACTTATGTGGTACTGAACTTGGATGTTTTAGTTGATAACAATAAGGTTCTAACTATGAGGGAGCATTTCCACTATGGTATGGTGGAAATATATACTAAATTGGTTGAAATCTTCAAGGATTTAGGATTAGAAATGACTTGTGTTCAGAATGAGGTAATTGCAGGAATTGAAACTAGAATAAGAAGTTTAAGGAAAGAACCGTTTCTGAGTAAGCATGCTGGGATAGTGGCAGATTGTTTGGAGTTTATGAGTGAGTTTGAGAAGAATCATCCCGATCGTGAGTACAAGCTGGTAGGTGATAAGTTAGTATTGGCACCTGAGGGAGTAATTAATAAGGTGATAAAAGGAATCAGCTGGGACTTGGTATATCTTCAACATGTTACCGATGGACACTTAGAAAGTTTTGCAACTTTTGGTAATAGGGTTGAAAATGTAGTTACTGAAATGATGAAGAGCTTCCTTGTCCTCTATCCATTGAACTGATTTCATCATTCCATCTTTTATATACCTTATGCTATTGGATTATTTCTAACATTTTGGTTTGTTTTGGATTATGTTAGACGTTTGTTTGTTTGGATTTTTGTTTTTGAATGTGTGATTTGAATATTAAGTTTTATTTTGAATATTTTTTCTTTTTAATGTTTGTTAATTATTGTTATTTATTTTATAGTGTGGAATTGTGAAGATTTTGAAGTCGTGATTATCATCCAGGTTTGAGATTTAATTATATAAAGTTAGTGGTGAATTTGGGTTAAAAATCGTTTTTTGAAAAATTCTGATTTTTCAATCCATACGCCGTATGGAATCCATACGCCGTATGGATTGATTGGGCCGCTGGACTGGGCCGTTGACTGGGTTTAATGAGTTGACCTGGGCCTATGTAATCCATACGCCGTATGGAATCCATACGCCGTATGGATCAAAAATGCAGAAAACCGCCAGCAGCTACCTTCTTCCCCATTTTTCATCCAAAACCTTTTTTCTCAAACACCACCTACGGTTTCCACTCCTACAACCCCCAAACGGAAATTCCGGCCACGCATTCATCGCCATTTTTGCATATTCGTGTTACACGCACTTTCCTCTACAAGGTATAACTTCCCGTTTTCATTTTCGTTGGATAAATCGCTCGTTTGGAAGTTAGGGTTTATGATAGAATTTTGGGTATTTTGGATATGCGTATAATTATTGGCATGTTTGATTGATTTATGTTCTAATTGCGGTATGCATTGCAATGTCATGTTCGTTTTTCAATTATATTGCATATTTGGTATTATTCGAATTATTCGTTAGTGATGATTAAATGAGAATATGAGAAACTCAATTATGCTATGTTTAAATTTAGTGCTTAGTAATTTTCTGACCACATGATGATTAATGCAAATATTTGTTTGGTACACACGTGTTTGTGATTACGGTTATGTGATGAATTGTTGTTTTGATTAATTTTGTTACAATAATTCATTTTGAGTTTGTATGAATGTTTGCTAGTTGCTAATACTCAAGTTCAGTGATTGTGCAATTTCGTATATTCAAAATGGTACCAAGTTATTATAATACATTTGATTAGGTAATTGTCAGGAAAATTTATTTAAGTATATACATGTATGCATATTGAGTAGTTTTTGTTTAAATTGTAATTCATGTTAATGAAATTGATTGTTGCGGTAGTTTTAGGCTGAACCTTTGTGGTGGATTATTCAATTTTAAGCCGAAATGCTGCCGAAATTTTTAGTGATCTTTTTGCAATTAACTGTTTATTTAGTATTATTAACAATTGTCTTGTTTAGCAGTTATCATGTCTAACAGGAGAGCACGAGGAGGTGAGACTTTGGGAAACCCATTGATTAGATCACATAGATACCTCACGCTTCATGGGTCATATTCTGATACTGCTAGGATGCAGTTTAGAGATCGTCTGGCTTCCAATATTGGCCAGTCTATTGAGGTGTTTGATGCTGTCAACTGGAATGTTTTGGAGCATGTGATTGCTAGAGAGGGGTTTACTAATGGTGCTGAAGCCATTAGGAATTTACTGGCTATCTCATACGCACTAGAGGATGGAAACATTGGATTTGTTTCCTATGCTTGGTCCCGGTTATTCAGTATCAGGGAGGATATCTACAGAGAATTGGTTGTTGAGTTTTATAGCACTTTTAGGTTTGATACCAGGTTGACCCAATGGACTGAGTATTCCATTTTCTTCCAGCTAGGGGGACAACCCAGACAGATGACTTTGGTTCAGTTTGCTTTGGGTTTGGGGCTTTATGAGCCCAATGAGCTGGATAACCCTCACTTTCTAGACCACATTTCTGCAGGTGCTGTGAAGAAGCTCACTGATTTGGAGATTGAGCAGGAGTGGCAGTTTATTGCCCAGGGTGCTTATGGTAGTTCGACACCTTCTTACACGCGTATTCGAGATCCTCGTCATCGACTCATTCACAGATTGTTGACTTACACCATTGTGGGTCGCAAGGAGGGGCCTGAGAAAGTTTCGAGGCCTGACTTGTTTTATTTGAGCTCGATTATCAGGAAGAGGTTAGTGAATGTACCTTGGAGGTTGGCTAAGTGGATGTCGAAGAGAGCTACTGGTACTAGAGATGGTAGCAGTTTGTGTGGAGGTCACTTTGTTACTCGATTGGCGAGATACTTTGGTTTGGCTACTCAGGATGAGATGGGTTCTTGTACGATTGTTCAGCCTAGTATGGGTTGGCTGACGGCACGCCGGTTGGAGGCGTTTGCTCTCATTGAGCCATGTACCACGTATGGTGGTCCTGCAGAGATGTATTACTGGGTTCCGATTACTCCGGTGGGATAGACTTTGCAGTCGAGGCAGGCTAGAGCCAGAGGAGACACGAGTGGCAGTGATAGAGGTCGAGGTACGGCACGAGGCCGTAACAGAGGGTATGCTACAGAGTTTGATCAGTTGTCTCAGCAGATGCACCAGATGCCACCTGAGTTCATGCCACGACCACCACCACCATCGCAGTCAGAGTATGGAGCGCCTTCTCACCAGTACCGGTACCGCCAGGATGACGACAGTGATTAGGATGATGTTCATCCTATTTGGTTTATGATTCCAGACACTATTATTATTATTGTTTTATTATTATTATTATGACTGTTTTTATTTTTGAATTTTCTTAATTGTGTTGGATTGGTAATTTTAGGACTTGGTAGTAGTTGTTTTTAATTAGGATATTTTAATTTGGTATTATTTACTTATGTTTGTTGGTTGTTCCCTCAGAATTGTGTTGTGAGTACGTGTCATGCTGGCAGTAAGTTCAGCGCAACGAATAATTGAATCGCGAGGATGTGGGAAATTCGTATTATCCTTGTCATTAAACTGCACACTATTCCAGTGGAGTTTTTCTGTTCTAAGTTCTTTTCTCTTTTTCCCATTTTTAAGTATGTCATTATTTGTACAATGAGGGCATTGTACATCTTTAAGTGGGGGATGGGAGAGAAAAGAAGTTTAATTTCCACATAATTGTTCTGTTAAGAAGTAGATGATTTTATAATTTGGTTAATAGTTATCTTATTAAGGTAAGTAACTAGGAGGTTATGAGTTGCCTATTTTTCAACCAAATTTTTACATTTAAATTTTTGTTTTCTAAAGATAATTATTTTGTAACTTTGTAGGTTGAATTTAAAATTTTCTACACTTTTAATTAAATATTAAAGTTATTAAAGATGTTATTTAGCTTCATTATATGATGTATTGATAGGCGATTTATATGAGAATGTTTGAGCTGTTAAGAAATGATAATTAAGGAGTAAATGTTTCTTTTAGATGAACTTTAGCTATGTATGACATATGTCTTAATTTTCATATTAGTAATGTGTGATATGCCATATTTTTGGAAATTTGATTAATAATCATTTGGGGATATACTGGGTGTTGTTTCCTTTGTTGTACGAAAGTACAGACCTGGTCTCCGTCAGTATATCTAATGAAAAAGAGCAAAAGAGTTTATCTCATGATTTTAAAATGTGGTCAAATTAAGTCGCTTTGTTGTACTGAGGTACAGACCTGTCACCAATGGTTTGACAAAAACATTATTGCTAAACTAAAATTATAACACCCCTCGTTTCATTATAAACAATAATATAATAATTGCGACTCGGAAGCGTATATTTAAAAACATTCTATCAATGTACTCGAAATGTCAGTAAACTTTTTCAAATCAAATACGTGACATCTCAACAACTGGGTGTTATTAAAACACTTCTATGATTATCAAAATTACATCAGAGTTTCAGCCTGTCAAACATTCCATCCAGTCCAACAATCTCCTGCCCAATATGTCCCCTAATATTCAACCTGCAGGAAGAACTGTGGGTGGGTTAGCACAACGCTAAGTGAATGAAACTATAACAACAGTACAACCTAGCATAACAATCTGTTTACATCAATTAACAATAAACAGAAAATCAATCAATCACTCGACATCCAATCAATGTCAAGCTACTCACATCAAACATTATTAATCGTCATGAGGACCGGTGGCTCCTGAGATACCCTAATACCGGTTTGGTACTCAGGGAACCCTTATCAATCATCTGTATTGGCCTATACAGAATTACCGGTAACCAGTTGTTAATCACACACGACCTAGATCTCCAAACCAACATTTCAAGTTTCAAGATCTCCTGTCGTCTACAATAACAACCAAGTCCAACTGTCAAGTCAAGTTGACCTCAGAATCTTACATACTAGCTCAAACAGCCAAGTAAGCATACCACCTAACTAACATGGCAAGTTATCTCAACAGATGCATCATATCAAAGTAATACTATAAATTACTTATTGTAAATCAAATCATTACAACTAAATCACACTGAGGTTACAGATCCACTCACCGACTACCTCAGGCCTCCACTCAGTAGTCTAATATCACTGAGCCTTCTCCACATCTGAGAATCAACAAATCAAATATAAGTTAGTAATCATGTCATCAATACTAAACTTATATCAATCTTTAGCATTAAGAACTTAACATAATCCACATCAAGATTACTAGTTCCTAATTATACCTTAATGATTTACAATATAATCATTATCATCTATTAACATATATCAAATAGCAATCCCTTTATTATTAAAAATCAAACAAGAATTGCTATAACAGCCAACCAAGCCGCCGGATTCCCTTTAGAAGCCGCCGGCTTCACCTCAACACCCGCCGGGTCACACTACTTAGCCGCCGGGTATTTTACCAAATGTGGTAACAGAACAAAAACGAGTTTTAAAGCCTACACCACCCGCCGGGTCGGGTTTATACCCGCCGGTTTCATACTACACCACACAAGCCGCCGGCTTTGGCTATGAAGCCGCCGGCTTCCACCGACTAACTACAAGCCGCCGGCTTGAATAAGAAGCCGCCGGCTTCCTCCTTCGTCCCAGCCATCTGCGATCTGCTCAAACCCTCACTCGCGGATTTTATATCAAAAACACCCAAAACACGATTTCAAACAGTTATAAATCACTAGAAACATCATATAATCCGCATACAACACTTATAACATGTTTCTAACATCCAATTCTCTCAAATCATCAATTTACCCAAATTTAAATCAAAATCAAATTCTTAAATACTCAAGAATACTTACTGATTGAAGAATCTAACGATGGTAATCTGATGATTAGGAAGTTTCACGAGGATCACAACTTCCTGATCTGATTTCTGGATTGATTTGGAGGTTTTCAGAGAGTTTCTGTGAGTTTTGGAATAAAAATGAATAACTTCCTAAAAAGGAAAGTTATATAAATAGAAACTTAAGTCGGTTCCTCAACCGACCTTCTATTATACGGGTATAATTTAATACCACATCTCAATCTATTGTCTGGAACCCGAAAACCACTTGCGAGTCCAAACATTTTATTGCACCGTCAGCTATATTAATTCACAACAATTAATATTTCACTTAACACATTGGAATATTCGGATCCTATTCCAATTATTTCAACTATTTCAAACAATATTATTTCCAAACACATTTAAATACATATTTAAATCCAGAAATAATACTATACAAATAACTAGGTCCATTTCGAGGATGTTACAACTCTCCCCCCCTTAAAGAGATTTCGTCCCCGAAATCTAACCTCAATCAATCTAACTAATGTGATATAATCGTATATATCTTAACATACATTTGTCCTCAATAGCAACTTACAACTACACTTAGACTGTTTGAATTCTTTCCACATGCACATATCCAAATGTACATGCTACTATCTTTTCCTACGCACACATACAGTGCATTTAATCAATATCATCAACCAGATATCTCTTATTAACAAATACTTACTTCAACAAGTGAAATCTACAATCACTTAATCAACAAGTAAAACTTCACATTTCTTAATAGGTCTATACAACCAGAAATTAGCAATGTGCTAAAATCTTTAACCTATTCTCACTGTTCATCTCTGTTAACAATAAAACAGCAATCACATTATCACAACAGTGGTTATTAAACCACAATGTACCTAGCAACATTGAAATATAATTCAGCTCACGACTAACAATCAATCTAATATACAGATCACAATCTTAAATCTCTACCATCAGAGATCTGAAACTCAAATCTAGGTCACTTTTCATCCAAAAGTTTCATACCTATACTCTTTTGAACAATCTATAATGTTCACATATCGTTTCAATCATATGAAATCCTTAATAGGCAAAGCAGAGGTCACACTCAGTAGGTAAAACTACAATCAACAAGTACTTTGCTCAATCAACAATAGTACCAAAATCAAATATTACCTACATTCAACCAACCTCTACATTGACTTATTTCTACTTGTAATTCCTTTCATTACAACCTATCAATTGTTAACAACAACAATAACACTTCCAATAATCACAACACTAATGATTATACAGTTCAGTACATCTATCAATACTCACTATATATCTCCAAAGTTTAACTAACCATCAAGTTAGAATTTGTATATTATCTAAACTGGTAAGACATCAGAATCTTATCTCAGCAACCAGTTAATTTAATTTAACCTTACAATCTTAAATTACTAATCACAAGCAATTAGAATTTATACAACTTTAATCACATAATCACTTAGTACCAAATTCCATCAATCTAGCAACTAAGTCAATCCTAATCAACATTATGATACTACAATTCAAGTATTACAATATCACAATGTGCTACTTTCCAACACATTTCTAATAAAATCTACATCAAGTTAATTACAATTAACTAACCTCCACATATATTATGGCACATTTTAATTCAATCTATTAAAACTTATCATGCCATTTATTATCATGTATACTACACATATATACTTACACAATTTCAGATATTCTCTAAAATGGACACATACACAACAATTCCATTTCATTCTATACACTAGGCCATTCAGACTGTTAAAGTCTTTATCAAGCCTTCCCAATATTACTATTCATCACATATCCATACCACAGGACATGGAACAATCAATAACTCTATGTTTCACTTATATACTTATCAACTAGTATATAACTTAAACATTTCATTCTAAACTTTCAAGAAAAGTTTGGTGAATACAATCATCACCTATCAATCTCAAGGTTTCTCTTACTTTCTAACACTTACAATTTCTTAAAATATGAACAACTTTCCAATTCATATACCTCAATTTATCAACCAAGGTCAAACTAGACCTTTAACACAGTCCAACTCCAGATATACTTTCATATCATACCTTAGTTGGATCTAATCTCAATTTACCACTTCATCACTTACTTTATTTGCATACAATCAACAAATAACTAAAGAATTCATTCAATTCTTTCAATATCTAAGTAACTCACCATGAGGTACTAATCAACCTAAGCAATTAATAATAATAACCTTCAATTATTCATCATCTCACAGTCTTACCCAATCAAAGTTATCATCACAAGCCTCATACACTGGTAAGACTTTCTTATCACAATCCTAATCAATGTGATTTAACTTACATCATTCAAAAATTTATAACTATCATATCATTTAATGACTTCATATCTGTATAATTTCTTAACATGTATTCAGTTTAAATATCTAACATCGCCCAACTGAATACTCAATCATACTTAGCACTATTTCAATTACTTAATACTATCCTTAAGTAATTAAATCAAGTTTCACAAACTTAAACAATTCATCTATTTCTTTTGGATCTTACATGACCCGTTTCCACATAATGTGACAAATCTAAAAATTCAATCACATTCCATACAGTCATAACATTTCAATCAATGTTAAACTATTTCAACACAAATAGCTGACTATTTGTCAACTTTGATTTCAATCAATCAATCAATAAAATTCTCTAATTGCTTTTCTCTAGTTTGACCCAATCTCAAACCAATCACAAGCAATTAATTTTATACACAACTCACTATTCATGGTTTGACTTTCAAAGTTAACATACTATCAATATTAACTCACAACAAACCATTTCATCTTATATGTTCACTTTCAAACATATATTTCAAATTATTACATTCAATAATCTTATCAATCCTTCACAAGGACAAGGTCAACCTACATCAATCTTGGCTCCATACAAGCTATTTCATATTGTATGTTTACTTTTAAACATAGACCTCACATTATTACATTCAATAATACTAGAAATTCCTCAAGCAAGACAATATCAACCTATCTTAACTTTGGCTTCATACAAGCCAGCTACAACATAGTGATTCATTTAAACACTATACAAATCCACCTACAGGTAATCTATCATTATCAATCACAATTACCTTTTTAACAGAATCCAATTTGTCATTTATGTTCATCAACAAAACAACTATCAATGACCAACATTATTTACACTCTCACATTTACATTCTAGATGTTACAGTTCTATCAACCAATTGTTTTCTTATCAAAATAACTATTAAACCACTTAGCATACTCTCATGCTCAGTTATTCCAAATCACATTACATTTATTTTATACAAAGTAGCCTCAACAAGTTCATGTGGCACGACATAATATAACAACGGTGATCAGGCGTTGCAAGATTATGTTCTCCACAATCCATTCTCAGGCCACTCCACTTATAATTATCAATGTGATCTACTCTCATTTGGTATATTAAATACTTTATGATTTCAAATCAATCAACATCTATTTAATAGTTTCTAACAGCTGATACATACTCAAAATCAGCTTACTACTTTACATATTCAACCTTACATATACAAGTCATCTCACATACATACAATGTTCTAATTTTTAGCAACTGAATTACTCAGTATATCACTTATCTGAAACCTCAAACATATGATAACTTATCATCATAGTTTCAACACTTAACATTAATCAATGTCCCTATTTTCCTCAAAATTCAGGACACATCTTACTTAATTATCATCACTTTGACATATGCTATCATATCAAGCATCACTGTCACAACAAACCTACTCAATCATGTTACTATAAAAACATTTCATTTATTAGTTTCACAATTGACCAGAAAGATCTATCACTTCCCAATCAATTTCACATTATTACACTCTACATTTCTCTTAAACCTATCAGTCATGGTTTATATCAAGTGTTTAACTATAGTCAACACATATCATATAGTCACATAAACACATATTTTCTCAAATAGCAGTCATTATCAATTCAATGACACGACCTTCCTTAGCAAGGATTTAGATCACACCTTGTGATTAATCCATTAACATAATACTATCAATTATCTCGTCTCACCAATAAAGACACTCCTTAGGTTCTAACATCAATCTTGCTAAAACCTTAATCAACTCTCTGTCTACTTAAACATATTTCTGCATTTACAATTCAATCAGAAATAATCACAACAATGAACAACTCATTTAATACCTCTATTCTCATGTCAACATATAGCAATCAATAGTTGACTCAAAACTGGGAAATCATATCAGTCTGACTCAATTAACTTCATAACAAGACTTACTCAACATAACAGAGTAAACAATTCAAGTTAATTTAAATTAACACAGGCTTATCGAAGATTACCTGACAATCTTAAGCCCACAAGCGTTGAGGAAACATGAAATATACTAATCAGATACTCATGTTCCTCCGTCTCTGCAATCAAACAACACTTCACAACTTGTTAAAGGTTAGTACATATTCAACTAACTACTTTCTCACACATTCACTAATCAACTAAACCCACACCTTCTGGAATGTTTGACTCAACTCCATCAAAGTTTAGGATTGAACATTCTATCATGCTCAATTCGCCCAAACTATTGCTCTGATACCAACTTATAACACCCCTCGTTTCATTATAAACAATAATATAATAATTGCGACTCGGAAGCGTATATTTAAAAACATTCTATCAATGTACTCGAAATGTCAGTAAACTTTTTCAAATCAAATACGTGACATCTCAACAACTGGGTGTTATTAAAACACTTCTATGATTATCAAAATTACATCAGAGTTTCAGCCTGTCAAACATTCCATCCAGTCCAACAATCTCCTGCCCAATATGTCCCCTAATATTCAACCTGCAGGAAGAACTGTGGGTGGGTTAGCACAACGCTAAGTGAATGAAACTATAACAACAGTACAACCTAGCATAACAATCTGTTTACATCAATTAACAATAAACAGAAAATCAATCAATCACTCGACATCCAATCAATGTCAAGCTACTCACATCAAACATTATTAATCGTCATGAGGACCGGTGGCTCCTGAGATACCCTAATACCGGTTTGGTACTCAGGGAACCCTTATCAATCATCTGTATTGGCCTATACAGAATTACCGGTAACCAGTTGTTAATCACACACGACCTAGATCTCCAAACCAACATTTCAAGTTTCAAGATCTCCTGTCGTCTACAATAACAACCAAGTCCAACTGTCAAGTCAAGTTGACCTCAGAATCTTACATACTAGCTCAAACAGCCAAGTAAGCATACCACCTAACTAACATGGCAAGTTATCTCAACAGATGCATCATATCAAAGTAATACTATAAATTACTTATTGTAAATCAAATCATTACAACTAAATCACACTGAGGTTACAGATCCACTCACCGACTACCTCAGGCCTCCACTCAGTAGTCTAATATCACTGAGCCTTCTCCACATCTGAGAATCAACAAATCAAATATAAGTTAGTAATCATGTCATCAATACTAAACTTATATCAATCTTTAGCATTAAGAACTTAACATAATCCACATCAAGATTACTAGTTCCTAATTATACCTTAATGATTTACAATATAATCATTATCATCTATTAACATATATCAAATAGCAATCCCTTTATTATTAAAAATCAAACAAGAATTGCTATAACAGCCAACCAAGCCGCCGGATTCCCTTTAGAAGCCGCCGGCTTCACCTCAACACCCGCCGGGTCACACTACTTAGCCGCCGGGTATTTTACCAAATGTGGTAACAGAACAAAAACGAGTTTTAAAGCCTACACCACCCGCCGGGTCGGGTTTATACCCGCCGGTTTCATACTACACCACACAAGCCGCCGGCTTTGGCTATGAAGCCGCCGGCTTCCACCGACTAACTACAAGCCGCCGGCTTGAATAAGAAGCCGCCGGCTTCCTCCTTCGTCCCAGCCATCTGCGATCTGCTCAAACCCTCACTCGCGGATTTTATATCAAAAACACCCAAAACACGATTTCAAACAGTTATAAATCACTAGAAACATCATATAATCCGCATACAACACTTATAACATGTTTCTAACATCCAATTCTCTCAAATCATCAATTTACCCAAATTTAAATCAAAATCAAATTCTTAAATACTCAAGAATACTTACTGATTGAAGAATCTAACGATGGTAATCTGATGATTAGGAAGTTTCACGAGGATCACAACTTCCTGATCTGATTTCTGGATTGATTTGGAGGTTTTCAGAGAGTTTCTGTGAGTTTTGGAATAAAAATGAATAACTTCCTAAAAAGGAAAGTTATATAAATAGAAACTTAAGTCGGTTCCTCAACCGACCTTCTATTATACGGGTATAATTTAATACCCCATCTCAATCTATTGTCTGGAACCCGAAAACCACTTGCGAGTCCAAACATTTTATTGCACCGTCAGCTATATTAATTCACAACAATTAATATTTCACTTAACACATTGGAATATTCGGATCCTATTCCAATTATTTCAACTATTTCAAACAATATTATTTCCAAACACATTTAAATACATATTTAAATCCAGAAATAATACTATACAAATAACTAGGTCCATTTCGAGGATGTTACAAAAATCAAGTTATGTTGCTTTGTTGTATTGAGGCACAGACCTGTCACCTCTGTCTTGATTTGAAAAATGATTGTTTTGATTAAATTTCAAGATATGTAATATTGGCATATTATGAGTATGAAGGTATATAGTTTTGGGGAATCTAAGGGAATATTTACACGAATAATAATAAGTTGAGCTCGAGTATTCGATTATAGATTATTTAAGTGGATAACAATATCAGTAATCATTGTGAACTATTTACTGTTTTAGAATAATAACTCTATGTGTAGATCAATTTTTGTAAATCTCATAGTTTCTTAATAATTGTTTTTAGAATTAACAGATTTTTAGATTTAAACATTTGAGTTGAAGACGGGTGATGTTGTGTAATTCCTACTTTAGTTATTTAGTTTAATGGAGATGACTGTTTTCTTAAGAATTTGATTTTTGAATCGATAGTCTACTTGAGGACAAGTAAGATTCAAGTGGGGGATGTTTGATAAACGCTCAAAAGTACTATATTTTAGTATTATTTTACCCCTAATCTTGAATGTTTTTATTGCATTTTGTTTAGAATAGATATTGATTTCGTTCATATTTGCAAATAGATGTGGAAATGGAGCGTTTATGGAAAAGGAACGGAAAACAGTCAATAATCAAGCTAAATGATGCATATTTGAAGAATAATGAGAAGCCGAAGTCGAAGAAAAGAATAAAAGAAGAAAAGTCAAGAAATCGGCTGGAAAAAGCATCCATACGCCGTATGGAATCCATACGCCGTATGGATTGCTGCAGTGGAGGCCCAGGTTACGCGGACTTGGGCTGGGCTTGAAATCAGTCCATACGCCGTATGGAAATCCATACGCCGTATGGATCAAAATTCCAGGAAGTATAAAAACGCGTTTTTAAACCTTATTTCGAGTGGGAGAGTGGTTTTCGATTTCTTTCGGTTCCAGACGATTTTTAGGGTTTATAATTCGTATTTTAGGATTAGTTTGGAGGTACGGAAGCTAAGATCGAGGATAATTCGTTCTAATCTTTCGTAGTTCATCGTTAATCGATTCGGTATATTTCGTTTCTTTATTTTCATTGAAGAATTTGATTTAAATGAATCTGAATATTTCTGTTTTGATGATGGATTGAATATTAATGTGATTGTGTAGTTGATTTAATTTAGATTATGATTATTGAACGATTATAATTGCGTATTGAATAAGATATTTGATTGAAAACGGTTATATTGCTCGTGGACACTTGTTTATTGGTGACTAGTTATTATTGTTGCTTCACGTGATTAATAATTTTAATGAGATTGAGTTCCTTTAAGATTATTGATTATTGCTAGTACTACCTTAGGGTTTTGGACTATCACTAAATACGTTGAGTCTGATAGGTCGAGTATACAATAATAATCTACTTTAAGATGAGCAAGACAATAAGTTAATTATTGGGTATTGTTGAGTCATACCAATAGAGTTAATTATAACGCGTTGTGAATGTTTAATGCATAATTTAGGGAAAGGCACACAATTGACTGATCATCTTGTGACATTGGAACCAGTGTTTCATATTGGACCCTAAATTATAGGAATTAGTTGGACTCGAAACGTTGGCTAGTTCATATTCGACTTAGTATTCATTGAAGAATTTGGTATTAAGTTGATCTAAAAGAATCACAATTAGATAATCAATACGTAATCAATCGGGAAATATGAATCTAAATGACATTAACTATACAATTACTTATTCCTTTCAATTAGAATTTATCGTTATTATTTATTTATTATTTTAATTTAAAGTTTTATTTACGTTTGTTTATTTTAATTAAATGTTTTCCAAAATGTTCGTACGGAACTAAAACGCCCCCATATTTACTGTTTTCTAGTTAATAGTTAATTGTTAAATTCTATTTTTAAATATTCCACCTTTTCCCTGTGTTCGAACTTGACTTACCAAATCTATATTTATAATTGATCGGGTATATTCTTGCCTGGTTGCTTGAAAGTATTTATTAGGTATTTCTGTTTATAAATTGTAAAACAAGACGCGCTTTCATAGGCGACATCAGAAAGATAGAGAGCCAACTGTTCCTTCTACGACTAGTGAGCTACCTATAGTTCAGGGGGAGTCTGCTAGTGGAAGTGGTGCTGATATTGGTACTGATGCTGGTGCAAGTGGTAGTGGAATTGGTGTTAGTAAAGCTGGTAAGAGAGATTGAATTACCAAGTGATTTGACTTATTGTAAATATTAGATTGAATGTAATATTATTGTTTATATTCAATGAAAAGTTTAAATTTGTGAAATCTTTTTATATTTAAATTATGCATTTTACACAAAAGAAATAATAAGGAAATTCTTAGATTGATTCAGGGTAATCAATGAAAGGATTTATATTATTTATATTTGATTAGTGTAGGTTTGGAGATGCTAGATCTTAGTGATTCTGAAAGCGATATGCTTGATGAGATCGATGAAGAGATAGATTATGATTTAGAAGAAGGTGAATTTGTGCCACCTGAAGACTGGACAAGTATTCCTGTTTCTGAGGTAGACGAAGGTGCTGATCCTGATGTGAATATAGATGAGCATGTCGTTAACCCGTCAACCACTGAGTTTGTATTTCAAGATGAAGATGGAGAAATAGTGATTGATCTAGAAGCTTTTGAGAATGATTCTACGGATTCAGAGACAGGAGATACTAATGAGATTGATGAAAAGCTCAATCATTTAGTTGGTAATCCGATGATTATTCAAGATATGTTAAAGAAGAAGAAAGAGAAAAGGCCGCGTGTGATTATAGAAGTAGATATTACTGGAAAGCGTGTGCCAAAAAGAGGTATTATCGGTTGGTATTATGATGCAGATCTGAAACTCTTTGCAATCAAAAGATTTGATGGAGTTCAGTACTTTGAAATAAAGCTTGTTGTATTTAGTTATCTTCCTAGGTTTGAGATTAAAGACTTGGCAAGATTGACATTGAACAACCCAAGTAATGACGACTTTGCAAAATATGTTGAAAAGATAATCAAGACTGAGGGTTGGTCAATGAAATTTGAAAGATTAAAGCCAAGAAAAGGAAAGACGATCAAGGTTGAGGAAAGAAGCAAGAGAACGGGAAGACGTTTGAGAAAGAAAGTTTATCCCGCAGTCAAATGTGTACAGCAAATACCGATAAAGATTATGCCTCAGAATATCTTAGGCAACTTGAAGAGATGGCAAGTAGATTCTGTGACTGGAGAAGCTATTATGATCGAAGCTGATGATGAATGTGAAGGAGGAGAGAAGGAGATTTTGAAGATTTATGATCGAAGATATCTGATGAACTTATCAAAGGCTGATCTATTGATGTTATACAAGAATAAGATTAAAGCAATTGAGGGTTGGAAAGATGTTGGTCGAGATTATTACTCTATGGTGAAGCTTTGCATGAAATTGAAGATATATGTTGGTAGTAAGATTTACAAGTGAAGATCGAAGACAACTTGAAGATATAGACGCTAGAGCTATTGTCAAGGGGGAGTCTATGGGACATGTTTTGTGACAACAGATCTAGCTTGTAATAGACTTTTGATAATTGTAATCAAGTATGTAAATTGGTTTTGAATTGTAAATATCGGTTGGTAAATATTTTAGAGTTAAATATTAAATGCTGAAAAATGTTGACCAAGTTTGACCAAGGACTTGCGATGCGAACCGAGTTGGGTTTGCAGGGCAAGTCTGTGTGGCGAGCTGATTAGTCTCGCTGGGCCAAGCTGGACTGTGAACCGAGTCGGTCCGCAGAGCCCAGAACTCGAGAACCGAGACGGGTTTATAATGATTTTTAGGTTAAAAAAATCATAACTTTTGCCAAATACCCTATACGAATTTCCTGAGTTTCCAGAGCTTTTCTAAACATTCTAAGGGCTAGGTATTGATAGATTAACGCTCATTATAATCAATACAAAGCTAAATAGTAATTGAACTCGCTAATTAATTGCGATATAAACCGTTTACAATCCATAAACTAGTATTAAGGGATTCCGCACCTTAATAGCTTAGATAACCTCGTTATCGATCGAAGAACTATGGACTTACAGATGGTAAGATGGGTATGAGTTATTAAAGGTATAGATGGTGGTAAGATGAGTATCAATTATTAAAAGTGTAGTTGGTGGTGGTGCTAAATTGCTAGAAGAGTTTTTTTTTAAGCAATTTTATTTGCAAGTGAATCAAAGTTTTTCTTCACAAAGTTTGGAGATGGTGATTAAGTTTATACGTATATGTATGTAATGAATGGATGAAATGAGTTCAAATAATGTGTAGATATTTTGGAAATGTTTAAGTTTTGTCCTTTCCATGCATTGAAAACATAAAATATTAAAATAATAGCATGGAAAACATATAATATTAAAATAATAGATAAAAGCATTTGATCTTTGACATTACTTTTTGACTGCCAACTAAATTTTTTGACTAACGGTTCAATTAAAAAACCAATTTTCAAAACATTGATTAAATGAGTATTTGATAGAAAGTAGCAACTAAAAAGGTGCAGACATACATAAATATTCGTGAAAAAATTTATATACTCGTGATGAGGTGAGTAAGTTCATTACTTTTATAAAAAAGAAATTGCAGATTTTCTACAACTGAATGTAGCAATGTAGCATTATTTTCAGCTAAAGAACACTAGAGCTTTATAACTTAAAGAATACACAAATTCTTGAACTATTTACTTTTTGATATGTTTATATATATGATTTAAAAGATAAATTGATTTCAACATGCTTTTTTACTTATTAATATAAAATGCCTACGTGTTCTCAATAAGCCACTACTTACATGTCTAACTTTGAAAGTCTTCTTATACAAATATCTACTAAGGTACTAAAATAAAATATTATTTATAAAATGCCACTTTTTCTATTTATGTACGCAAGGATGTTGTTATTTAAGTATTTGAAAAAGCTTTGAAACAATTTCAACTTATAAAACTTGTCTTGTTTACAAATATAAACTTCATTGATGTATAGTTACAATTATCAAATAATCAAAATATCACTTTTCTATTCATGTACACAAGGAAGTAGTTTTTTAAGTATTTAAAAAGCTTTGGAACATTTCTAACGACAAAACTTGTCGTATAAAAGTATGAAGTTCATTCATGTATAGTTATAGTCATAAAACAATCAAGACAAATATACAAACATTTTTGAATAACAAATCAATTAAGGTTTCTCAAGAATTTAGCTATCTATTTTCTCAAAGTTTTATGAACATAAAAATAAAAAATTTAGTAACTTTATTTTCAATGTGTTACTTAAACAAAAGTAACATGTAAGTATCGCAATATTATGAGTTTCATGATTAATCAAATTGTTTAAGTTAACATAGTTTGTTTGATGATTGCCACATGTCAATATAAAAGGCCATTTATGTTTTGCATACATATAAACTATAAGATAAGATAAGATATAAAGATAAGATAAGATAACATATCATATTGCAAACTAATCTCTTGATAAAATAAAGAAAAATGCATCATTTTCTCATGACTTTTTTAACAAAGAAACAAGTGAAAATAAGATTTCATGATTAAATGAGATTTTTATTGTTTTCCTTTACTTTCAAAACTTTTATCCCCCCACTAACTTAAACAACTAGTGTTATACCCAGGTGGTGCCCCGGGAACGCTGATTATGGTACTTGACGTGTTGATGGTGTGTGTTTCTACAGGTACGACTAACTTAAGATAAATTTATGCTTGAAGATTATAAAAACAAATTGAAAGTAAACTACCAAGAAATTAATGTGTTTAGAGAATTGCAAATATTTGGATGTACATGCAGAGGTGATATATATTTATAAACATCAACACACTTAAATAGTATTCTGAATAACTCAAATAACAAAATGAAAGTAATAGAGTTAGAAGCCAAATAGCATATTGCAACTATGTATAGGTTGCATGAATTGAAAATCAGCTCCCATTTACAATATGTACTGTAATGTAAAATTTGAAGTTGTTCCTTCCCACTTGGTAGCTTTTAATGCCTTTACCATCTTCAGATTCTCCTGGTACATAACGTGCTCCCATGACCCATCTCCACTACCAATTCAAGTGATTTGTGATGAAATTTATACAAGAGTTAAAATAAAATTAAGGATACATTTAAGACAATAAGAGTATCATAGCCATATGTATCCACTTCATGTCCATAACAATCTATGATCTCTGAAAAAGAGAGAAAAATGAAGACTTAAAAGAATACTAATATTTTTAAACCATCAAAGGACAAAGTTACCAAATACAATTAAACATACTCAATTTGTGTTTTACGCAATGTAATACCATGTGAAAGTTAACTGGTTGTGGACCATAACTTGAGCTTTAAGATGGTGTGGAAACCTCATAAGTTACTCTATCCAATGATTAAAAAAACCATTGTAATAATATGTTTTGATAATCATTAAGGCACTATTTATTTACAGGTTTTACAAGATATATAGACAAGAATATGCAACCCGCCCTGCCCCAGTACTAAGATATGACGTGTTTCACCCCAAAATTGTTACGATACGTACCCAACCACCATGACCAGACCTTGACACCTCTACTTCCTAGGATCATACTTCACACGCATGTCTATTATACATAAAACATATATATTTTGCCCCTGTTGTCGGGATCTAATTGTGTAATTTATAACAATTAAGACTAAACATGGTGCAATAATATTTCAAGTTAAGTTTCCAAAGGCAGTAAGTGCTAGCCATACTTCTATCAAATTAGCATCTACTCCAATGTCTATGATGATTAATGTCCACATCGAATATTATATAAGGAGGCAGAGGAGCTTGGTTAGTTGGTCTAACTTAGTGAGTGAATTTATAAATCTCATAACATATAACCGAAGCCCTTGTTTACAAATAGTTTTGGGTCTCTATAATATTCTAAATCCTTGATTTTCACTTGTCATGTCTAATAATTCAAACTTTAGAATTTGTTATTTTTCAAGTATAAAAATTGCAACAGCACTACCATAATGAGTCAGGTAAACATGTATTAGGGAGCAGCGAATAAAAATATTCACTATTGAACTTATACTAATGGTCTATCACAAGATCAGGCATGGTGCTTGGTTTTCTGTTTAAAGCATCGTGATAAATTTTATAATGTACCTCTATTTTGTGCCAAAACTCCATGAGATGCCTATCCAAGGTTTGGGCTACTAGTTTCTGCCTTTAAAGATACATTTTGTGCCAAAACTCCATGAGATCCCTATCCAAGGTTTGGGCTACTAGTTTCTGCCTTTAAAGATACATCTTTGTCCTGTTTATGAACAGAGAAATTAACCAAAATGCATGTGATAAGCCAATTTACATATACATAAAATGTTTAAAACTTCACGTTGTAATATCCTCTTGGTCTCTGGCCGAAAATTTCAAGTAGTTGTAAATTTTCGAGATCTCCGTCAGTTAGAAACATTTGCAAAAATATTAGGCCTGGCCCATTACCGATAAATACAACCAAACTTGGGAACGAAATTTAAATAAATGGGATAAAATTGCCACTCATTGTTCATAATACCATGTATTTTGCTATCTTTTATGAAATAGCTAGCTATATCATACAGTTAAAGTATACTGGAATATATAATATTATGCCAACCTGCTCGGTGAATGTGTTTCTTTGCACCATGTTTTGTCAAAGTAATGTCTTTAATCTTCTCAAGTTCATTTGCACACTCTATCTCCATAATCAGTCATCAAACATACATAACTCATAACCATTGAGAAAACATTAAACAGTCATGTCTAAACCCAAGATAAAGATGGAATAGCTTATGCATAAAATAAACTTGAGAACGACTTCGTGAGGAGGTTCCTGGTTTTTATAATTGGACAGCTCAAGAAGTATAGGTCTTTCAGTGTACCAGATCATATTAAAAAGTTACTTATACTATAATTAAGTCTTATATGGTTGAAAGATGGTGCTTAATTGGTAGATTAACCATCCATAATTAGTATGGAAAGCAACTTTATATAGCAACATAATGGTAGTTGTTGTAACACCCCCAAATTTTGATGATTTGCGGAAGCTTGATTTGGGTGTTACTAATCAATAACAAAGCACAAAGATATATAGTAAACGACTCTATATGCGTCGTTTTAACAAAATATATTGATAACTGAAATGTTACAACATTTATAGCTTTACATAGCTCGAGTTTAAATAAAATGAGATTTCAGTACATAAGTACTTGTACAAAATATACTAATGCAAGAAAATCTCAATCGTCTGTATGCTGACTCAAGCTAAATCCTGAAGCAGAAACATCCTACTGCTGGGTACCTGCGATATATGCTAAAAGGTCAGCTATAAAGCTGGTGAGCTCACAGGTTTGAAATCAAGTAATATCGTATGAACCGCAAGATTTAAAAATGAATTGCATCCAGCAATTAAATAATGAATTGCATCCAGCAATTAAATAATGAATTGCATCCAGCAATTTAATGATAATCATCGTGTATACAGCCATGAGCACATAGTTGAGCTTAACTCGAGGGCCGGGTCCCCTATAGAGAATTCCGGGCGAGGTGCCTCCACGAATGCCTAATCCACATTCGTCTTCCCAAATATTAGTACGTTCGTTTACCCGGTTAGTGCTTGCTAACCCGAACGAGGAGGGTCAATCCTATATGGTACCATATACTAATATTCACGCTACAACGTATTAACAACTATGCTGACGGAGGACTTTAAATGATTAGTTTCGAAAAACTCATGTAGTATATGAAAAGTTGGTACTTGCGTTCACATGTTAAAAGTTGAGCAGTATATCACACCCCTGAGTAAAACAGTAAAAGAGGGGCTATGAGACTCACCTGAGTCGTTGAGTTTATGAAAATAAACTGAGGATGATTAGCCGAGAATCGAAGTCCAAAGACTTGTAACCTGAGGGTGTCCATGACACGCGATGGTTATAATATGCGAAGGTATCTAATAAGACTACCTTGTAGTTGTTCGTCCAACTATAATGTCCAAATCTCCACTATTTGGTTGATACGTTTAAGTGTTTGAAAAGTGTACGGCCCGTTGGTGACGGATTCGTAATAATAATCTCAATTATTACTATTTTGATTTCGTGGCGTTTTACTTGAAAAATGTGTTTTGATTGTGTTTTAGAAGCCGTTACGAAATCTAAGTACGGGGGTCCGGGGGCAGCGCCCCTGGTAGCGGGGTCCAAGGGGCAGAGCCCCTGGCTGGGGTCGAGCTGCCAGGTCAGCTTGGAAAATTTTTATTTCTACTATATTGCTTTGACGAAAAACGCATCTGGATCTGAATTTGGGTAAAATCGAGTGATAAATTTCGAGTCTCGACACTTAGTAAAAATCTGTGTTTTTGAGGTTCTGGTTTGTGCGACGTTGGGTGCGACGTTGGGTGCGACGTCGCAGGTAGGACTGCGACGTTGAGCATGACGTCGCTAAAGGCGACGTTTCGCAATTTAATGCGACGTAGGGTGCTGCGTCGCTAATGCGACGTAGGTGATTTCTGCGACGTAGGGGCTTGCGTCGCTAAGTGCGACGTGGCGAGGTATTGGCGACGTTAAGGCTGACGTCGCTATATGCGACGTCGCAATTTAATGCGACGTTGTGACTGACGTCGCACTATGCGACGTCACGAGGTGTTTTGCGACGTAGAGGCTGACGTCGCATAAATTCCGGGCCAAATGCGACGTAGCGGTCTGTTGGCCGGAAAGTGGGTCGAAAACGAGTTTTTCGGTTTCTGTTCGGTCCAAAACTTTTACCCAACCCTTATTTGAACATTATAAGTCGATACAAACCGCAAACAAGTAAAAACACTTAAAAACGAGAGGTGTCGGAAACTTACAAATCGCCGAAATGAAATTTCGGAAAGATAGAAAGATAGATCGTGTCGCGGTGGTCGTGAATCTCTAAAAATCTTGAAGATCCGAAGTCGTTTGATATGTTTATTTTGCGTTTTTGTGAGATTTTTGAAGGTGGGGGTGGTTGGTGGAGTTGAGAGAAAAGAAAGGAGAAAGAGAAAGAGAGATGAGAAAGTGAGAAAAAGAGAGTGGGAAATGGGAGGTTATCCTCCCATTTTTCGCCCCGCGTTCCCGCTCCGTGCGGTGTTCGTTTGCTCCGTCGTTTCAACGTTAATTAATTATTTTAAATATTAAATGGTACGTTTTAAATACAAATTATTACGTGATATTTTATTTAATTATTTTACAAATAAGTTTACGTTTGAGTTAATAATGTAAGTTGGTTTATTTAGTTTGCGCGTTTTACATTTTAAATTGTATAATTTCTGATTGTATGATACGAACGAATACGAAATATTATAATAATAATATTTTTGACATAACAACGTTATTTAATAAAATTTGTCACCAACGTCCATATTAAATTTGAATCGAAATACATCCGATTTAAATTGCGTACGATTTAATCAAATCGCATATTCGTATATATTCAACAATATATATAATTCGATACATTAATTAGCCTAACCAGGAACTAATTACATGTATTAACATTCGATTAGGCACTAATCTCTAGTCCTAATTTGGCGGGTGTTACATTCTCCCCCTGTTAGAAGAATTTCGTCCCGAAATTTAGCTCAAAGTCGTGTTTGATGTGGAATCAGTGAAAAGTTGAGGATATTTGAGTCGCATTTGGTCTTCTCGTTCCCAAGTGAATTCCGGACCACGCCGCGAATTCCATCTGACCTTGACGATGGGAATACGACTTTGTTTCAGTTGTTTGACCTCACGGTCCATAATTTCAGCGGGTTCCTCAACGAAGTGAAGTTTATCGTCAACACGAATTTCATCTAATGGAATGATAAGTGTCTCATCAGACAGACACTTCTTCAGATTTGAAATATGAAAAGTAGGGTGCACGCTGCTGAGTTCGGATGGCAGCTGCAATCGATAAGCTACGGGGCCAATCCGTTCGAGGATCTCAAAAGGCCCGATGTATCTGGGATTTAACTTCCCGCGTTTGCCAAAACGGATGACGCCTTTCCAAGGCGATACTTTTAAGAGTACTCGATCCCCAACTTGGAACTCGAGTGGTTTACGTCTCACGTCAGCATAACTTTTCTGACGATCACGTGCGGCTTTGAGTCTGTTTTGGATTTCCACAATTTTCTCAGTGGTGGCGTGAATGAGTTCAGGACCAGTGAGTTGACTATCTCCCACTTCAGTCCAACAGATCGGTGATCGGCACTTACGACCGTACAGTGCCTCAAAAGGTGCAGCCTTAATGCTGGCGTGATAGCTGTTATTGTACGAGAATTCGCACAACGGTAGATGTTTTTCCCAGTTTGTACCGAAATCAACTGCGCAGGCGCGTAGCATATCTTCCAAGGTTTGAATGGTTCGTTCACTTTGGCCATCGGTTTGAGGATGGTACGCGGTACTCATATCGAGACGGGTACCCAAAGCTTTTTGAAGTGATTGCCAAAAGTGAGAGGTGAAACGGGCATCTCTGTCAGAGATGATCGAGATTGGAACACCGTGATGAGAAACGATTTCCTTGATGTATATCTGTGTAAGGCGTTCCATTTTATCGCTTTCCTTGATTGCCAGGAAATGAGCAGATTTGGTGAGGCGGTCAACGATCACCCAAATGGTATCGTAACCGTTCGACGACTTGGGTAGTTTGGTTATGAAATCCATGGCAATTTGATCCCATTTCCATTCAGGGATTTCAGGTTGTTGGAGTAAACCAGGAGGTTTCTGATGTTCGGTTTTGACTTTCGAGCAAGTAAGACACTTACTGACATAAGTGGCGATTTCGGCTTTCATGTTTGGCCACCAATATAATTCCTTGATGCCATGGTACATCTTATCGGATCCCGGATGAATAGAATATTTAGACTTGTGAGCCTCGTCCATCACCAAGTCTCTTAGGTTCCCAAAACTGGGTAACCAGGTTCGGTTTGAGAAATACCTAATCCCGTTAGGTCTGACTTCGAATTGTTTGTCAATGCCCCGCAAGGCTTCATTTTTGATGTTTTCAGATTTCAGGGCTTCGATCTGAGCGGTATGAATTTGAATGGTAAGATCGTTATGAATGGTCATACCGAGGGCTCGGACTCGAAGTGGTTTAGGTCGTTCCTTTCGACTGAGGGCATCAGCTACAACATTAGCCTTCCCTGGATGGTACTTGATCTCGCAATCGTAATCGGTAAGCAACTCGACCCATCGACGTTGCCTCATATTGAGATCCTTCTGGTCAAAGATATGTTGGAGACTTTTGTGATCGGTAAAGATAGTGCACTTAGTGCCGTAGAGATAATGTCTCCAGATTTTGAGAGCAAAAACGACTGCTCCAAGTTCGAGATCGTGAGTGGTGTAGTTCTTTTCATGAATTTTCAGCTGTCGTGAGGCATAGGCAATAACTTTGTCTCGTTGCATCAGCACGCAACCAAGACCTTGGTGAGAAGCATCGCAGTATACCACGAAGTCATCGGTGCCTTCGGGTAAGGATAAAATTGGAGCACTGCAAAGCTTTTGTTTAAGAAGTTGAAACGCTGACTCTTGTTTCTCGGTCCAATCGAACCTTTTGTCCTTTTGAGTCAGTACCGTGAGTGGTTGAGCTATTTTGGAGAAATTTTCGATAAATCGTCGATAATACCCAGCAAGACCCAAAAATTGTCGTACTTCAGTTGCAGAGGTGGGTGCTTGCCAGTCTTTGATAGCCTCGATTTTTGACGGGTCCACGTGAATTCCTTGACTGTCGATCACGTGACCAAGAAATTGTACGGTTTGGATCCAGAACTCACACTTAGAGAATTTGGCATAAAGCTCCTCGTGTCTAAGTAGTTCAAGGATGGTTCTGAGGTGTTGCGCATGTTCTTGCTCGTTGCGCGAGTAAATGAGTATGTCATCGATAAAGACAATGACAAACTTATCGAGGTAAGGTTTGCACACCCGGTTCATGAGGTCCATGAATACAGCCGGTGCGTTGGTTAGACCAAAGGGCATCACTTGGAATTCGTAGTGCCCGTAACGAGTTCTGAAAGCAGTTTTTGGAATATCGGTGTCGCGAACTCGTAACTGATGATAACCTGATCGCAGGTCGATTTTTGAGTAGAAACTTGAACCCTGAAGTTGGTCGAATAGATCATCAATGCGAGGAAGTGGATAACGGTTCTTGATGGTCAATTTATTCAACTCTCGATAGTCGATGCACATTCGGAATGAACCGTCCTTCTTTTTGACAAATAAGATCGGAGCTCCCCAAGGTGAAGAACTCGGTCTAATGAATCCTCGATCCAGCAGTTCCTGTAACTGAGAGGACAACTCCTGAAGTTCGGATGGGGCTAAACGGTATGGTGCGCGGGCCACCGGTGCGGCACCCGGCACGAGATCGATTGAGAACTCAACCTGTCTAGACGGAGGTAGACCAGGTAGTTCTTCCGGAAAGACTTCGGGAAAGTCTCTAACAATCGGCACATCCTCAAGTCGCTTCTCCTCCGACTTCTTCTCGGTAATGTGTGCGAGTATGGCAGGGTAACCCTTTCTCAGAAATTTTCGGGTTTTTAAGCAGGAGATTATATTGAGTCCCGTCCCACCGGTCTCCCCCTGTATGATCAAGGTTCCACCGACAGTGAGTGGGATACGGACGATCTTATCGTGACAAACGATTTCAGCTCGATGTTTGGACAACCAATCCATTCCAATAATGACGTCGAAACTGCCGATTTCAATGGGTATAAGATCGATCGAAAAGGTCTCGTCAGCTAGGTTTAAAGTGCAATTAGGTATCACACTGGTGGTTTCTACAAGTTTTCCATTGGCTAGCTCTACAGTGTACTTAACATCTAAGGCAACAGGAGTGATGTCAAGTAATGGGCAAAAATCATCGGAGATAAAGCTTCTATCAGCACCAGTATCAAATAGAACAGAAGCAGTTAAGTTGTTGAGGAGGAACATACCCGAGACCACATTCGGGTCCTGGCGGGCGTCCCCAGATTTGATGACGAAAGCTCTGCTGCGAGTGTTGTTGTTGTTGTTGTTGCGGTTGTTGTTGTTGTTCTTCAGTTTTGGGCACGAGTCCCTGAAATGCCCCGGTTTCCCACACTCAAAGCATACCTTGGGTGGTCTGGTGTTGTTGTTGGAGTTGTTGTTGGTGGGTGAGCGGCAGTCTTTGGTGAGGTGGCCGTACCTCTTGCAGTTGTTACAAAAGGGACCACAGGAACCCTCATGGTGACGGCTGCACTTGGGACAGTATGGTTTGCTCCCAGTGTAACCCCGGATGATGTCAGTGGTGGTGTTGTAAGCTTTGATGGTGTCGGGTTTCTTGTTTTGTTGGTTGGAGTGGTTGTTGTGGTAGTCAGACCACTTGCGTTTGTTGTTTTGGGAGGATGAAGTGGGTGGTTCAGAATCTTGGCTCATAGACATCAGGTCTTGGGCCAATGAGATTGCACCGTCAATGGTGGTTGGTTTGGAAGAGATGACGTGTCCCCGAACAAAATCAGGGAGACCAAGGGCGTACTTCCTGATTTTATCAGGTTCAGTGCTTACCATAGCTGGGCGGAGAGCAGCTAGTTGTTGAAACCTGGTGGTATAACCATCGATGTCACCACCCTGAACCTTTAAGTTCCAGAACTCCTCATCCAGCTTTTGGAGTTTGGCGATAGAGCAGTACTTGGCAGTGAGTTTGGCTTTCAATTCCTCCCAAGTGATTTGGTAGGCAATGTCAGCACCCACTGATTGGGTATATGAATTCCACCAAGAGTGGGCATCATCTTCAAGAGAGCAGGTGGCGAAGTTTACTTTGTCGTTCTCCGCGCATTTGCTGACACGGAAAACAGTTTCCATTTTCTCGAACCATCTGATTAGTCCGATGGCTCCTTCAGAACCCTTGAAACTCGAGGGTTTGCAGCTTTGAAAGTCCTTGTAAGAACAAGGTTTGGTGGTAGAGGTTCCAGCGGTATCGCTGTTTCTTGTGGAGTTGGGTGGGGTATTCCGAGCTAAGGCTTCAGTAACAGCCTGGGTTATGAGTGACGTAATCTGAGCATCAGTGTAAGGTCTGGTCTTTGGCGGCATGATTCTTCAATAAAAGAAATGAAGATACATGAGATTTTGCAAGAAAGTTGTATTTATCTCAGATGTACATGTATAAAAGCAGTAATACATAACATCAACAGGGATAATGGCAATTAATATGAGTCGAAACAGCAAGAATACTTGATAAATGATACGAGTTCAAAGGTTTCATCCTACAGATGTATTACAAAAGATGTCGGGAATTGTTACATCCGACCGAATTATAGAATAGCGCGTAGATAGTTACTAGATTACAGGGTAGATTACAATACAAAGACTACACTAGTCTTAACGTAGATTAATTTGTTCCATCATCGTGACAAGACGGTCCACAGTGTTTGCAAGCCTGCTAGCTTGTCGGGCGTTGTCTTCTGCTAGTGCAAGTCGTTGTGTTAGTCCACGCGCATATTCTTCTGCCTCAAGTGAGCATTGCACACATTCATCCATCCTTTGTTGCAGAAGGGCATTTTCCACCCTTATTTCTATTATTTGATTACGAAGGATATCCATGTTGTTGTTAGTGGTTTCAAGATCGTCGGAGACTTGTTCTATGCGTTCGAGGGATGTAAGTCTCCAGTTTTCGTTTGTTTCCTGCAACACGACATCCATGGTGCGAAGTCGTTGCTCGTGTTGATTCACCCTAGCGGCTAGAGCCGGCAAGGTGGAGTGAGTGGAGTACGGGCCAGCTCGAGGCAACCTGGAGTTCCTCCTTGCTACCCTTGGGTTCTGCTACCCGGATTGAGAACGAGATGAATTTGATGGTGTGTTTGCCATTTCTGAGACAAAGCGTTAGTAAGATTGAGGCCTATATTCATATAGTTCCTATATAATATAGCCTATTGAGTGTCTAGCATGAACGTGTTTAAGTCTCGGTTCTCTCGAGGTCAGAGTCTTCTATTGTATCCTGTTCAGCCTTAACTACTTTCAGATCTTACATCATCTTTGCTTAATTGTACATAGTTGATCAGGCTATGTTAAATTAAACTTGTATGATGTAATCACTGAACCAGTTATACCTAATAAGGAATACCGCCTAATGGTCATAGTCTAGGTCCACTAAATGCAACCTAGTTCACTATAACCTTAGGCTCTGATACCAATCTGTAACACCCCCAAATTTTGATGATTTGCGGAAGCTTGATTTGGGTGTTACTAATCAATAACAAAGCACAAAGATATATAGTAAATGACTCTATATGCGTCGTTTTAACAAAATATATTGATAACTGAAATGTTACAACATTTATAGCTTTACATAGCTCGAGTTTAAATAAAATGAGATTTCAGTACATAAGTACTTGTACAAAATATACTAATGCAAGAAAATCTCAATCGTCTGTATGCTGACTCAAGCTAAATCCTGAAGCAGAAACATCCTACTGCTGGGTACCTGCGATATATGCTAAAAGGTCAGCTATAAAGCTGGTGAGCTCACAGGTTTGAAATCAAGTAATATCGTATGAACCGCAAGATTTAAAAATGAATTGCATCCAGCAATTAAATAATGAATTGCATCCAGCAATTAAATAATGAATTGCATCCAGCAATTTAATGATAATCATCGTGTATACAGCCATGAGCACATAGTTGAGCTTAACTCGAGGGCCGGGTCCCCTATAGAGAATTCCGGGCGAGGTGCCTCCACGAATGCCTAATCCACATTCGTCTTCCCAAATATTAGTACGTTCGTTTACCCGGTTAGTGCTTGCTAACCCGAACGAGGAGGGTCAATCCTATATGGTACCATATACTAATATTCACGCTACAACGTATTAACAACTATGCTGACGGAGGACTTTAAATGATTAGTTTCGAAAAACTCATGTAGTATATGAAAAGTTGGTACTTGCGTTCACATGTTAAAAGTTGAGCAGTATATCACACCCCTGAGTAAAACAGTAAAAGAGGGGCTATGAGACTCACCTGAGTCGTTGAGTTTATGAAAATAAACTGAGGATGATTAGCCGAGAATCGAAGTCCAAAGACTTGTAACCTGAGGGTGTCCATGACACGCGATGGTTATAATATGCGAAGGTATCTAATAAGACTACCTTGTAGTTGTTCGTCCAACTATAATGTCCAAATCTCCACTATTTGGTTGATACGTTTAAGTGTTTGAAAAGTGTACGGCCCGTTGGTGACGGATTCGTAATAATAATCTCAATTATTACTATTTTGATTTCGTGGCGTTTTACTTGAAAAATGTGTTTTGATTGTGTTTTAGAAGCCGTTACGAAATCTAAGTACGGGGGTCCGGGGGCAGCGCCCCTGGTAGCGGGGTCCAAGGGGCAGAGCCCCTGGCTGGGGTCGAGCTGCCAGGTCAGCTTGGAAAATTTTTATTTCTACTATATTGCTTTGACGAAAAACGCATCTGGATCTGAATTTGGGTAAAATCGAGTGATAAATTTCGAGTCTCGACACTTAGTAAAAATCTGTGTTTTTGAGGTTCTGGTTTGTGCGACGTTGGGTGCGACGTTGGGTGCGACGTCGCAGGTAGGACTGCGACGTTGAGCATGACGTCGCTAAAGGCGACGTTTCGCAATTTAATGCGACGTAGGGTGCTGCGTCGCTAATGCGACGTAGGTGATTTCTGCGACGTAGGGGCTTGCGTCGCTAAGTGCGACGTGGCGAGGTATTGGCGACGTTAAGGCTGACGTCGCTATATGCGACGTCGCAATTTAATGCGACGTTGTGACTGACGTCGCACTATGCGACGTCACGAGGTGTTTTGCGACGTAGAGGCTGACGTCGCATAAATTCCGGGCCAAATGCGACGTAGCGGTCTGTTGGCCGGAAAGTGGGTCGAAAACGAGTTTTTCGGTTTCCGTTCGGTCCAAAACTTTTACCCAACCCTTATTTGAACATTATAAGTCGATACAAACCGCAAACAAGTAAAAACACTTAAAAACGAGAGGTGTCGGAAACTTACAAATCGCCGAAATGAAATTTCGGAAAGATAGAAAGATAGATCGTGTCGCGGTGGTCGTGAATCTCTAAAAATCTTGAAGATCCGAAGTCGTTTGATATGTTTATTTTGCGTTTTTGTGAGATTTTTGAAGGTGGGGGTGGTTGGTGGAGTTGAGAGAAAAGAAAGGAGAAAGAGAAAGAGAGATGAGAAAGTGAGAAAAAGAGAGTGGGAAATGGGAGGTTATCCTCCCATTTTTCGCCCCGCGTTCCCGCTCCGTGCGGTGTTCGTTTGCTCCGTCGTTTCAACGTTAATTAATTATTTTAAATATTAAATGGTACGTTTTAAATACAAATTATTACGTGATATTTTATTTAATTATTTTACAAATAAGTTTACGTTTGAGTTAATAATGTAAGTTGGTTTATTTAGTTTGCGCGTTTTACATTTTAAATTGTATAATTTCTGATTGTATGATACGAACGAATACGAAATATTATAATAATAATATTTTTGACATAACAACGTTATTTAATAAAATTTGTCACCAACGTCCATATTAAATTTGAATCGAAATACATCCGATTTAAATTGCGTACGATTTAATCAAATCGCATATTCGTATATATTCAACAATATATATAATTCGATACATTAATTAGCCTAACCAGGAACTAATTACATGTATTAACATTCGATTAGGCACTAATCTCTAGTCCTAATTTGGCGGGTGTTACAGTTGTAATGACGTATAATTATCAAAAAACACTAAATGACAGGTGAGTTATACAGGTATATGCTCATATAATCTATGTTGAAGAGCTATTTTTGTAGTACCCACTAATTAGACAAGGTTGAGTTTACACTAAATGACAGGTGAGTTATACAGGTATATGATATGAAGCACATTGAGTGTCAATCTCGTAGCCAAGATAATACATCTATGGTGAATTAACAAACATTATATACAATATATTCATATCTTAATTTTAGAAATCAAATTCAAACCTAGAAGAGAGGTCACCCCAAAATTAGACAACAATCGAAATTAGGGCCAAAACTACCTCAAGCCATCAAATAGTGTCGATTCTTCTATCCAAATGGCTCCAATGATGGTGGCATAAAACGTAAGCAAGATAATCGTCGTTGATGAATCCCTGTTTTGATGGTCCATCAAACTCCAAAAGTTTAATTATTTGTAATTCATGCACCCAACTTCACATCAACATCAATCAATTGATTGATTAGTGTTTGTGGAGGAAAAAGCAACGCTAGGGTGTAGTCTTTTTCAGAAGGAATGGTAGAACGATGATGGTGGGATAACTGAACAGGTTTGGGAGAGTTATCAATTACGTGGGTGTTATAGACTAGGGTTACGAACGGTTTCAGGAGCTTGAGATGGTTTTCAGGTGGAGTGAGTGGATGATAACCGTTGTGCAATTGCAGATGTTTGGGTTAATAGGGATAACCGACCCTTGTCTATCGGATGGACAGGATTAGAAGTCAGCTTAAATGAAAGGGCGAGATTGAAAGTCAAACTCACTTAGCGCCTAATAATACTAATACTAGTAATTATTACTCCCTTCCGTCCCAATTTTATTGTCCACAGACAAGAAACACGCAGTTTAAGAAAAGTGTACTAGTCGTACTATACAACCAATAAGATTTAATCTCTCACCACATTCATATGTTTTGATTGGTTGAAAGTACAAAGTGGACAATAAAATTGAGACATCCCAAAATGAAAAGGTGGACTATAAATTTGGGACGGAGTGAGTAGTTTTTTAGATTTATATCATTTTTTTTCTCTCTCTAACTTCTAGTCTTTCTACATGTGGAGTAGAATAGGCCAACTTACTTAACATATATAATTGAATTTAAATAAAAATAATAATAATACTCCCTCCGTTCCAATTTTATTGTCCCCAGACAAAAAACACGCCGTTTAAGAAAAACATCACCATCTCTCTTACTTTTTGGTAACAAGACAATTTTACCCTTTACTTTTTACATACCTTTTTGTCTTACATATATAAATTAGGGGCATAAATAAAATTTATCTCATTATTCTTTTCCATTTATGGAAGTGGACAATTAAATTGGGACATCCCAAAAAGGAATAGTGGACAATAGACATGGGACGGAGGGAGTACAAACTACTAACTCTTAGCATTGAGCTATAGGCATATTAATTAGAAATTAAAATATCTAAAATCATGAAAGTTTATAAAAGTTGTTGCAGAAGACATGTATAAAACTTAAAATTCAAACGAGTCATTACAAATAGAAAAAGAATGTTTATAGTTTCCCAACTAATAATATGCGTAATTTGATAAAACCTAAAAAGGTATATAGCTTTAGGAGTTGTATCATATCATACATCATACGATACATACATTTAATACTCCCTCCATAGTGAAATTTTATTAGTTTTCACCGTGATGGTCCTTACTTTTCGTAAACTGTATGCAAACTAATACTCCATCCGTCCCAATTTTATTGTCTCCAGACAAAAAAACACGCAGTTTAAGAAAAATATACTAGTCGTACTACACAACCAATAAGATTTAATCTCTCACCACATTCAAACATTTTGATTGGTTGAAAGTACAAAGTGGACAATAAAATTGGGACATCCCAAAATGGAAAGGTAGACTATAAATTCGGGACGGAGGGAGTACTAATGAACAATTAATTTGTAACTAATAAAATGAATATATGTATGTTAAATTAACAAAACATTAATCTATTATGAACATAATTATAATAGTTCTAAGACCGCTCACTATGGTTGACACAAACTGACGCATCAGTTTGTGCCACATCAGCGCCACGTCAGCTTTTTCCAAAACTTACACAAACTGACATAATCTGACACTTCACTCCTTACAGTGAACATCAGTTAACATCACTTCTCTTTTTTTGGGATCCACACACTAATTTCTATATTTATTTAAAACACAAACTTAAATAAAACATTTTCATTAAAACTAAAAACATTACATTAATATAAAATAAAACGTTACAATTCCTAAAAAAAAAATACATTTCTTGAAAATAAAAAAGACAACTAGTCGTCTACTCCGAATCGTCCGAACCCGCTTCGTCTTCATTTTCGTTGTCGTCTTCGTCCGAATCATTGAGTTGAATCGAACCCGAACCCGCTTCGCGACCAAAAACCGTTTTATAATCATTCTCATAATTATCGACCACGCTTTTTCGCACCTCCTCGAGCATCCTTTTTTCCTTGCTTTTAAGCCCCTTCGGTATTTTTTTTATATAACATTTTCCACGATTTTAATATAGTTTTTTTGACCGAATTTTTGTCGATCGTGGCCAATGTTGCTCGTTGTGCTTCCGCGGCTTGTATGTTGGCTATAAGTTCTTTTTCTTTCAAACTACGCGAAGAAGGAGCGGCGTCACTCGAACCCGAACTTTTATGACTTTTTTTAGCTTTAGCTCGGCCGGGCGGGTGACGAATAATGTCATCTTGGAACAACCGTTCCATGTTGGTCGCAAGAGGGTAGGAAGTAGGCATATCATAACCAAGATTAATTGGTTCGAGTTTGGCTTGGCTTGGTTGTCGGCTCATGACTCTATCATTTTCCATAAACTTTGAACAATATCGTAGTATATTCCAACATTTTTCATATATGAAGACGCGTTTTTGTTGAGACTTAAACGCTTCATGACACCCCCTAACAATGTTGTCGCCACTTGCCCCGCTTTGACGAGGATTGGTAAGATGTTTGTGGATTGCAATGAAAATTTTGCAATCGCTACTAATTTTGTTCAACTTTCCTTGAAGTTGGCTCAAACTACGTTCTTGAGGTGCCACCGAATAATAATCTCCTTGAACTTTGTCCCAAAAAGCTTCGAAGCTTTGTGAAACCCCTTTCTTTGATTTTTCGGAACGGTGGATCCAACGTTCGGATAATATAAGCGCCTCATCGTCGGACCATCTAACTTGAACCCTTTTTGCTTCTCCTTTTCCTTTTCCTCTTCCTTTTCCTTTCTTCGGGCTCGGGCTAGGCATGGGTTCGGGTGCGGCTTCGGCTTGGGGCTCGGGATCGGGCTCGGGTGGAGTGTTGACGTTTCCAAATTGTGGATAGTTAATTGGAGTTGGTGGAAATGGAGGGAAAGCCGAGGATGGTTGGGTTAAAAATCGTGGGTCTCCAAATGGTGGTGGAGTTTGTTGGAATGGTGGTGGAGTTTGTTGGAATGTAGAATATGGTGAAAAGTGTCGGTAGTTTTGGTAATTTTGGTAACCTTGAAATTGTGTGGCGTTATTTGCGTATTGTGAAAAATCGGGGGGTTGACATGGTGACGAGTTGCTCGATTGAGCGGAAGATGTGACCGTTGGTGAAGTTGGATTATGGGCCGGGTTCGGTATGGGATTGTTTATTAAATTGTTCCACATATCATTTTCGGTTGATTGATTGCGCGCTCATTTTTGTGTGGTGGAATTTGGTTTTATTTGTGTATGAATATTGTATATATTGTGAAGCGAAAATGGGTTAAAGATTGTGTTGAAAGAGGTGTGTATTGTATATATTGTTGAGTGAAAATGGGTTAAAAAATGTATAGATTGTGGTGTGTATATATAGTGGTAAAAAAATGGAATGGTTTGGTTTTTTTGTTTTTGTTTCTGCCACTGCCTTCTACTCAACGGATACCTCACCCAATTTTTTTTTTGTTTGCGAGCAGTTACACACAAGAGATCAAGCGACGCGGGCCCCCACCTCTCCCCTTTCTCTTCGGTTTGGCGACGCAAAGCACCGACGGGTTGGAACCGACGTGCGCTGCCTATGGCGTCGGTTCCTTCCCCCTAACCGATAGCACCAACCGACATACCATAGTGACCCGTCTAATAACTCTAAGTGTAATTAATCTATTATTAACATAATTATAATAGTTGTAATAACTCTAAGTGATCTTAACGTGGATCAATTTCATATCGGGGAGTAATTAATACACAATCAAAAATTCTCCGTACACGACTAATTGTGTTTTATGGTATTGTATAACATTACATTGTAAAACATAATATGTAAACCATAATTATGGTGTATGATGTATTTTTGGTGTGTACAAATTATCACTATTTGATATAAATAGCTTGTTTCCATTAATTCACTTTGTGGTTCGGGTTCTCCACACCTCTAGAAAAAATCATACTCCCAATTTTGATGATGGGTGTTTGTTATAGTAAAATGTCAGTTCTAGATTGGTGAGTTCAAAAATAAAACAAACTGTTATAGATTAATTTTAAATTTTACTTTCACACTGTTGAAGTTTTTAGGGTTAATATACCGCAAGAGTATCAAACTTTCACAAAATGTTCAATTTAGGAAATGATAAAAATTTGTTTACTTAAATCATCCTCAATTATAAGTAATGTGTTTAAAGATAACTAAAGTTTATTAAAATGTGTATAAGAATAACTAAAGTTTATTAGAATATGCATGTACAAGGATAATTAAAGTTTATAAAATTGTTCAAAATGATGACCCATATCATCTCATTTTCAACTAGGCTAAGATTTTGTAAGTTAAGTTATTTTTTTTAAAGAAATTAAATTGTTCTTTAAATTGAACATTTTGTTAAAGTTTAATTATATCTATTAATCCAAGTTATTGGACGTATTGGAAGAGAGATTTTCCCGTGAAGTCATGATCACATTACTATTACTATGAAGTATATATAATCCATACATATTGGGCTTGGTGAGCCGAGAGTACAAGCCCATTTGGGCCAATGCTAGAATAAAAATACATAATACATAAATACGTGCATATACATGTTAACAGTTTTGATTCTTTTTTTAGTTTTTTAAAGAAAAACCAACATTTGATAGTGAATTGAGCACCAATCTGTCTCTGGATATATTTGCCCCATCGATGTCCACATACATCGAAAGTGGATGGGTCAATTGTTAGAATTCAGAACATTTCTATATTAACAACATGTGTTATTGACAAATACCTCGCCTTACAAAAGTATGTGAATCCAAATGAAAAGACAATGACTAAAATATTGGTTTCTTAAGCATTCGGCTCTCCCTTTGAAAAAGAAATCTAGAACCATATAGAAATCGACCAACAAGAGGAAACTTTGGGCTACCAAATATAATGTATGAGACAACAGCAAACGAGCTGATAAAAATTGGTATCCATTTAGAGGTCTTTTGATAGAGTAGTAGGAAGTTGATAATGAAAGTGAGAATCATGGTCGCTATAGAAACGAAAAGTGATGCTAGACATAACATCAGCTGTTGTGGTAAGGAAATCATGAAATCATGCTCAGTATAATCAGACCCGAGAATGGATAACACCATGAGGATTGAGGTTGTAGCAGTTATAAATGATAAACCATCAAATATTATGAAAACTTTGGACATATCTTTTCGCAGGAATATAGGCATACCAGTCACTTGGTCATATCCACCTGGAAAAGTAAATGCTGCAGCAAATGTGATCGTGGCTATTAATGATGCAACCACCATTAATTGAGCAGCTGTTTCTTTCATCCACTCTTCACCTTTGGAAAAGAGTTCTTTGTGGTTCTTTGTAAATACTTCATGCGGTGTTAGCCCAGCTGCATTCTTCTTCTCTCGGAAAGGAGGAGGGAGCATCGCTTCTACTTCCTAACACATATATATCACAAAGATTACATAATTATCATTGAATTACCAAAAATTTATATAACAAATTGGAAATTTTTAGCTAATCTAAATTAATGAATTTATTAACCATTTCCTATAAATAGACTGAAATAAATATTATAATTATCTGATAGAGGAATACCTTTTTTGGGAGAAGTCTACACTTATATGCAGCCAAAGGCAGTTAAGCCCATTTAAGAGTAGATTGATAATAATGACAGAAGAATCTGTAATAAATCTAATTCTACACCAACGTAAGCATGAAAGCTCTAAAATTGTCAAATTTCAAGGAGCGGGCTGTTACAGTTCTACAGATGGAATTTATAAATACAAGTACTCGTTACATATTGCGATATGAATGTAATGATCTACCCGTATTTCACTTCTCAATCTCTAAATGTTCTGTTTTCTCTGTTATTTTTGTGGACTATTAATTCATTAATTCTTTAGGTTAGCTTTAATGTTATTAGTCGGTCAATACATTTATAAATTATATTGTACTTTTGATCCTTCAGGTCAAGGATCTACTCAAGGAGAATGAAATGATGTGAGTGCTGATGTGATAGAAGAATGTTATTGTGGGGATGACTGAGGAATTTGTAGTAAGTCTATATCTATACCAATGTAAGCATGAATAGTGTCATGCATTCAACTCAAGGACTGAGTTGTTATGGTAATAGACACAGGATGTAAATAAGGATGTGTATGTCATTTTAGGACTATAATGAAATATATCTTCTTCAATAATGTATAATTTGTGCACGTTACCAACTACTGAGATGCCAATCAGAAGATGTACCTTGAACCATAATGTTTCTAAATGCAGTTGGAGACCCACTCCTGGGATCTTCTGTAGTCTATTTATCTTCGCACTTTCGCCAGCTAAATGTAACATATTGTTCCCATTTATATCTTCAAGAGTAATTATCAAATTCCTGAGTGACCCTATGTCGTATAACAAATTGAAGATACCCTCATGCCGATGTGAGACAGCAACATGAAAAATGCTTTGATTATTATCATTTACCTCCCGTACTAGATGTGGATATTGTCGAATAACCTCGACTATAAATGCAGTGTTCCCCATCTCTGCAGCAAGAAATAGTACTCGGGAAGTGTACTTTGGCTTCACATCTTTCCACGTATTTGCCTTTTCATCCGCGGGCCCTCTAAAGAGGTTAAAAATCCTTGTAGGCATCCTGGCAATGTTGTCTGAAATGGTTCTTAACAGTTGCAGTGTTTCTTGCTGTTCTTTTTCGGAACGTGTTTGCTTTTCATCTCCCTTAGTTTGGTCAGGTGGTCCTCTAATTATGTCATCAATTTGAGCCTTGGGCAGTTTTACAATCTCTGCCCAAATGATTCTTAGTAACTGCAGGGCATCACTTTCCGAATCAGGAATTCTAACCTTCAGATGACATACTGCACATATGAAAATACTTAAGTATACCAAGTATAAAATATATTTGACAAAAGTATATTTGAAAAACAGAATTAGTTATGAAGCCTTGAAGTCTATATAATAACCATTTATATCCTCTACTTTCTTTGGATCTTAATTTGTTGTAATCTAATGACTTGGTTTTAGAGCCAAAAGAAGTCAAAAATAATATATTTACTATAAGAAAATGTTTTAAAACAGGAGGAAAGTCTCATCTGTTGCATTTTACAGCTTCTGAAAAAACAGCTTACATATAACTGTTTGTATTTAACTAAAAAAAACTATATTCCTCGGAAGTCATTCACCGAAACTAATCTTGAGACTTCATCACCACAGGGCTTGTATAGACTAAAATATCAGAGCACATCCCTATTGACAGAATTTACAAAAACAAGCAGTGGTTTGATTTTCAGTCACAAATTTAATCGTCACATATATTGAGAAAACATATGGAAACTACTAGTAAGATGAATATAAGTTCCTAGTTAGAAGTACAATGAAGATAATAATTTACAAATTACGTACGGAAGAAATGAGACTCTTACGTGAAGATATGATTTTCCAGATACGGTTAGTTTGTACAGCATCAAATGCATAAGGTTTTCGGGCCAATAGTCCGAGCACGCTCCCATTTAAGGCAAGTTCAGGACAGTCGGTAACAATTTGTAATGCAACATCTACACAATTTTTGATAAGAAAACTTAATGATGGCAACTAAATTAAGCAAACGAAAAGTAAGCTGAAAAGAAATAACTGCTGATCTATTCATCATATCATATAGTATATTCAATTATTCGAAAAGTATATATAGTTACTGTATACAATTAGTTATGTACCAATCGAGAAACTTACCAAATAAATTGGACTCAACAGATGTCACAAGAACACAAACTCGATTCTGATGTGTCCAGAAATCACCAGTCATTTTATGAGAATTAAGATACAAATAGTTCACCATTTCATGCTTTCCGTATAAAGAGGCCATATAAAGTGGCAACATTCCTTGACTATCAGGGATATCCAGTAAGACATGGTTCTTGTTCACCAAAATCTTGGCTATTTTAACATGTCCAGCCATAGCTGCTAAACAAAGAGCGGTTTGACCATTCACATTTTGAAGTTCTAAGTCCTGTTTTTCCATCAAACTCACCAAATATTCCACAAACCAGTACGATTTTCCCAATACTGCAATGTGAAGTACTGTTTCACAGGTTTCCGTGATGCTAAACCGTACGAGCTCCGGGCGCTTGTCAAGGATGATTTTCGCTGCTTTCCAATCACCCGTTATGGTTGCCTTATACGATGGAACCAAAATTTCGTTATAGTCTTCTCTTCCTAACAAATATGAGTCGATCCAAAATCAGATAGTAGTAATTAAGGTTGCTTATAGTTACAGAAAAACTTCTCCATTTTCTTCATTTAAAATTTGTATACAGATCGGGATATGTTACGTTTCTTTACGAAACTCCCCCGTGAATCTAGAAAATACGTTCAAATGTGAGAATCAAACTTTATAATTCGGGAAAAATAAAGATTTTTATATATATTCATAGAAATGTTTCTCGAAAACACAAAGTTGAACACGTTCTATCATTCCAAATTTAGAAATATGAGGAGTGTCCTGCAAGTAAACGAACCTAATTAATTATGCTATTCAATCGTATATCATCATATAATTGAACTCCTTCATATATAGCAATAAATAAACAAGTAACAACCATATGTATACTGTAACAAAAAACAGATGTGGGTATAGTAATTAGAAGTTGGATAAGGAAAGCAGATACCAACAAGTAGATCTGAACGAGGTAGATTCAATGGTATTGGTGGTGTTGGCCAATCATGTGAAGCGCTCCGAATGTTAGCCAGTGAACCAAGGTTCTTAGATACAGACGTTGGGTCCCTGTTCATCTCTCTCACCTCTCACTTTAATTTGTGCAGTCACAACATTAACTGAAACCCAATCATCATTTCAGATATGTACTTATAATAACTATTGATTGTCATTCAGAATTATGTACAAAAGGAGTATATGCTAAAACATTATCAAGAAATAATGATATTTAGATTAGCTTGAATGATTTTCCAAGTATAATAAGGTTTCTTATTTTCTACGTTTGTTTATCTATAATGGAAAATGACAGGGCTCTCGATATGAATTTAGAACATAAATTAATACTTGTACTAATAACACACACACACTTATATTGCGATGATCTTTATGGTGTAATATATATATATATATATATATATATATATATATATATATATATTGCGATGATCCAGGTGGAAGCACTCTTTTGGGGGGAAGGGGAAGTGTAACATTCATCACGAAACATTTTAATTTTCGGTGATGGAAATATCAAAAAATAAAAAGTGAAAATTAAAAATGTTTATTATAATCAATGCTATGTATAGTATGTTAAGCATCCTTAATAAATTCTTTTAGCATTCTATAACTGCATTTGATGAATAATGTATCCAAAATCGTTAATATTCATCGTGGTGAATTTTAACTAAATTTCATTACGGTGAATGTTAAAATTAAAATATTTGTCGAAATGTTATGTTTTAACATTCATCGTGAAAAATATTAAGTTAACATTCATTGTGATGAAAGTTAACAATTTATTAAATAAATATTCATCAACTAATGTTATGGCTTAAAAATGAATTTCATCTGTGAATATATTCTTTATAGCATCGATTTGATTACTGTTTACTAGTAAAATTAATTTTTTTTTACATTCGTATTGGCAAAGTTAAGATACTTCGTGATGAATATTATACTTTCTCCTTCCCTAAAAAAGTGCTTCCATCTTGAAACTCCCCTATATATATATATATATATATATATATATATATATATATATATATATATATATATATATATATAAGAATGATATCCTGTGAAAACAAGGAGATGAAAAAAACAGTGAAAACACATCCACAATTCCACACCCTCCATCCAATCTAACTTATATATATATATATAAACGGGGTGGAGATAAAAAAAACGGTGAAAACCCTTTTTCCTTCCCAATTTTTTTAAGGTGTGAACTTCTTCTTCTTCTTTTTTTTTTTTTTTTTTGAAGTAAACCATAAAAAATTAAGGTTCACACAAAAAAATAAAGTGAAAAAAAAAATTTGTGAAAAAAATAAAATTAAGTCAAATCCGAAAACCAAAACAAAAAATTTAAGGTTCACAATTGAAAAACTTAAAGACTTTCTGTGAACCCAAAACAAAAAAATAAGGTTCAAAATTGAAAAAGTTAAAAATTGCTGTGAACCCAAAAAAAAAATTAAGGTTCACAATTGAAAAAGTAAAAAACTTTCCGTGAGCTTAAACAAAATTAAGGTTCACAGTTGAAAAAAAAAAGTTCCCAATTAAAATTTTTTAAATATTTCCGTGAACCTAAAAAAAGTTTTAAGGTTCACAGTTGAAAAAAAAAGATCACAATTGAAAAGGTTAAAAACTTTCCATGAACTCAAAAAAAAAATTAAGGTTCACAGTTGAAAAATTAAAAACTTTTCGTGAACAAAAAAAAAATTAAAGTTCACAATAAAAAAAACTTAAAAAAATTTCGTGAAAAAATTTACAAAAAAATTTATATGAAAAAAATAAGGTTCACAATTGAAAAAGTTAAAAAATTTGTGTGAAGTAAAAAAAATAAAGATTCATGACGAAAATTTTATATGAAAAAAAATAATATAAGAGTTCACAAAAAAATTCATATCTGAAGCAAAAAAAATGAAAGTTCAGAACTTAAAAAAATTGTGAATAAAAAAGTGTTTTCATCGCTTTTTTTATCCCGACCCCTTATATATATTGAGAGTCCCGTAATCACTATTAGTTAGTGATTTGGAATCACAAAGTGTAAAGTTTAATTGTAGAAGAGGGGTTGAATACAATTTAAAAACAATTTCAGATTTTACCAAGTGTTTCAGTTTGTTTTAAATTGATTATCTATAACAGAGTATGACGGTATTGGAATAACAGATTAAAGATATAACAGTATCAAAGAACGACAAGTAATAGTAGCTGAAAGTGAATTGTATTGATTAAATTCACGAAGTGTTGAATGCGGAATGGATTAACCAAAGTTAATCCAATTCAAACACTTAGCTAAATTATTACAGTGAAGAGTATTAACTACAGTGGACATACACGCTGATAGTTAACCTCGCTGAGTCTTAGTACACACCTAGACAAACTAGTTCTCTGACAAACAGAAGAACGGTACATATAACGACTAGCCTCTACAGTACAAAACACTGAACTATTTATACCACAAGAGTTCCTAAAATATCGCCTACAAAATAGGATCTTGGAAGGACACGTGTCGCTGCTTGATTGGTTTGAACACTGATGAACCGACATTCTGCGGGTCCCAATTCTGTTACCGCAAATATCTCGTTACCTTAAAACCAATCACTTGCTGCCACGTAATCTTTCGGACATACTTCGAACTGGAACATTCTTGCTGATGTATAGATAAGTACAGTACTTTTTAGTACTAGATGATTGAGAGGCTTTATTGAATAGTCCCTGAAGATGCAGCAATCCTCCTCACTCACTGCAAGCTAACATGCTCTTGTAGAATGAATTGAACAGAAGATCTTCAGTGACTAGCTGTTATTCTGGCAGTGACTTTTGCCTTTATTGATTTGAAGAAGTAAGGCTCTCGCTGTCGTTGATCAGCGACACACCAAGTTGAGCTTTAAATCTTCCTCAGAATATCTAACAGAAAGAATGATGATCAGCGAAACTTATTATCAGCAACAGGAGCTTCGATACAATCCATTTCTTCATCGAGTAGTGAACAGTTGAGTTGGTCAGCGACCAGTGACCTCATCATGGTCAGCGACCAGTGACTCAACAATCTCCCCCTAAATGATTGTGATTGAAGCTCCCTAGACAAACTTGTTGCTGTGAAAGTTTATAGTCAGTGTTTAAGATTTTAAACATTCAGTGACTTATACTTGTGATCCATTCATTTTTCTTTTTGGATTCTTTTGATATGATCTGAGTTTTGCACTAAAGTTCAAATATTATTAAAACTAAAAATATAAAGTACATGATCATTTTTAGTTACAATACTCTAATCTGATTTAGATAAGTCAATCTTCTTCAGCGATCAAGAGATTCAGCAACTTTTGATATCTTCAGCTTTGACTCACATTCCTTTGATAGAAGTCATTTTGTGAACGGGAAGACCTTCAACCAGAGTGAAATCAGGCCTGAAATTCGTCCTTCTTGGCATATGATTCAAAGTTTTATCAGGGAAAGGTATAGTGATAATGTTAGTGAACACAATCTCATCAGTGAGAATATATATCATCACAGTGCACTAGTCATCAGTGAGAAGACACCTGTGAAGGAAATTTTATATGCAAATATCCTTCTCATGCAGCTTTAACCGACTGAAAATCAATGAGACACATCTGAGCTGCAGTTGATGGAGAAGGATTCATTGCTAAGCTGATATGGAATAAAAATTGCCAAGGAAATTGCAACTCCAATACAGGGAATATGTATTTTTTGAGATAGAAGCCGCAAAGATGATTCCCTTGTATCAGCAACTTTCAGAGCGTCAGCAATTTTTCCATATAGCGTCAGCAACTTTTCTATATGGTTCTAATAGCGTCAGCAACTTTTTCACATGAGTTGTAGATACGTTGTCCCTGCGATAGGATCCAAATAGATGATTTCCAATCAGCAACAATTCTTCATATGAGCACCATTGGTTTTTGCATTCATTTGCACGTTTTCTCCCCCTTGATGATATCAGAAAGTAGATTAACATTTTTCTGTAAGCATCAGCAATTTCTTCATGTAGATATCTCTTGTAACACCCCCAAATTTAATGATTTGCGGAAGCATACTTGGGTGTTACTAATCAATATACAAAGCACAAGATATACAGCAAACGACCTCTAAATGAGACGTTTTGTAAAATAATTACATTTCATAATTAAATCGTTTGAAAACATATAGTTTTCTTTACAAAAATATGTAAGCCTAGAGTCCGCGTATGTGGCGGGAGATTCTATTACATAACCATAGTTACAAAAGATAATGCCAAAGAATCTCCGTTAAATGCAGTTTGGAAATCATGCGACTCTAGCTAGTAATCCTGGAGTGATCCTACTCCGTAAGTGTACCTGAGAATACATGCTAAAAATGGTCAACCAAAAGGTTGGTGAATCTCACAGGTTTATCAGTAAATAATCAGTTTGAACACAAGATTTCATCAGTAGTGCCCGTAGGCGTATATCAAGTATTTGCAAATCTCGCAAAAGTAAAGTAATCAAGTTATACCGTTGCCATGAGGCTCATAATCGAAGCTTAACCCGTAAATAATCAGTTGCTCCCGTGACATGCTCATAATTGAGCAAGCATAAGTAAACGAAATAATAGTCGCCCGTTTATACATAACGGTTCGTGGTAGCGCTACTACCCCGGGCGGGGAGGGTCATTTCCCTAATGGATCCATTAACTACTGTTCGCGCTTAAGTACATAACTAACGATATATGATGGAGAGACTTCAGTAAATAGTAAGTAACTCATGCAATTCCGTTTGGTATAGTAAACAGTTTAGTACTTGTGTTCAAGAAAAATCAGTAGCATGTATCTCCCCCAATAAGTTAAAACAGTAAAAGTGGGGCCGTAAGACTCACCTGAGTCTTTGCAAGTGCGTTTATATCAATAAACGAGTAAGTAATATCAACAGTTGGTTCTCCGAACCCGAAACCTCCAAATGCCTAAACACGTAATGTCAAGTAAGTAGATGTCTCGCAAGATCATCTAGGCTAGTTGTTCATACAACCCAATGTGTCCGAAAGTCGGTTCGTTATCGTTTGTATAAAAGTGTACGACCCGTTGGTGACGAGTTTGAAATAATAAACTTTAGGTATTATTATCAAATTATTGATGTTTTGCACTTACAAAAGTGTCCCAAAGTGTTTTATAAGTCGTATCGTATAAGGATTTGAGGTTGTAAAAGTTCGACACTTAGTGAAATTTTTGTTAGAAAATCTGCTGTTTTATGCGACACTACATGCGTCACTTACATGTTCTATGCGTCACTTATGAAGTGTCGGGTATTGGTGTCAGTGCAAGGGTATGCGTCACTAGGACAGTGTCGTGTATCATCTTATGCGTCACTTAAGAAGTGACGGGTTCCGTAACATCGCGGCACTCAAGCAGTGTCGTAGAAAGTAATGATTTTCTGACATTTGGGCGTCACTTAAGGAGTGACGTGCAATATAGCGACACTAAAGAAGTGTCGTGTAAAATAGTATGGCGGCACTAAGGGAGTGACGTTAAGTAGTGTCGGGTAACATATAGGGCGGCACTAGAGAAGTGTCGCTAAGTTGTATATGCGTCACTATGGAAGTGACGGTATGAGGTTCGAGTGACGTCATCGGTAGTAACCGGACGTCACTTGTTTCTACCGAAAGTGATAAGTTTCTACCGATGATAGCGACACTTATGAAGTGTCGCATGGTTTCTGCTGAAAGTTATAGGCTTGCGTCACTACCGAAGTGACGGTATATGTGTGATAGCGGCACTTAAGTGACGCATGTACTGTTTTTGGCATTCCTGCGACACTTAAGGCTGTTCGACGGATTTCGAGCAAAAATCATGTTTTCGGGTTTCCGATCGTTCCAATATTTTTACCCAACCCTTATATGAACATATTAAGCCTATTTAAACCATAAACTAGTAAAAATGATCAAAAACGAGAGGTGTCGGGATTTGTCGGAAACTTACAAAGTGTCGGATCAAAAATCCGAAAAGATAGGATGATAGATCGTGATGCGGTGGTCGTTTTCTTCCAAAGGGATAATGAGATCCAAGATCGTTTAGCACGTTTATTTGTCGATTTTGATATATTGGTGGTGATGAAAAGTTGAGAGAAAAAGTGAAAGAGAGAGAGAGAGAAAGAAAATAATGAAAGAAAAGGTGGGGGAAATGGGAGGTTATCTCCCATTTTCGCTCTGCGTTCTCGTTCCGTGTGGTGTTCGTTTGCTCCGTCGTTTAAACGTTAAATAATCATTTTATATATTAATTGGTACCTTTTAAAAATACAATTTATTACGCGATATTTTATTTAAATATTTTACAGTTTAATTTATATTTGAGTTATAAAATGTACGTTAATTTATTTAGTTGCGCGTTTTAACATTTTAAATTGTGTAACTTTCTGATTGTACAATACGAATGAATACGAAATATTATCATAATAATATTTTTGACACAACAATGTTATTTAATAAAATTGGTCACCAACGTCCGTATTAAATTGAATCGAAATACATTCGATTTAGATTGCGTACGATTTAACCAAATCGCATTTTCGTATATATATATATTCAATAATATATATAATTCGGTACATAAATTAGCCTAACACAGAACTAATTACATGTATTTACAAAGAATTAGGCACTAATTCTAGTCCTAATTTTCCGGTTGTTACATTCTCCCCCTGTTAAAAGAATTTCGTCCCGAAATTTAAGTCGAAGTCACGTTAGGGGTAGAATCGGTGAATAAGTGGGGATACTTGAGTCGTACTTGGTCTTCCCGTTCCCAAGTGAATTCCGGACCGCGCCGCGAATTCCACCTGACTTTGACGATTGGAATACGACTTTGTTTCAGTTGTTTGACCTCACGGTCCATAATTTCGACGGGTTCCTCAACGAAATGTAGTTTGTCATCGATGCGGATCTCGTCAAGGGGTATAATAAGTGTCTCGTCAGACAGACATTTCTTTAAGTTAGAAATGTGCAAGGTAGGGTGCACGCTGCCGAGTTCAGAGGGCAGCTGCAATCGATATGCCACTGGACCTATCTTCTCGAGGATCTCAAAAGGTCCAATGTACCTGGGGTTTAATTTTCCGCGTTTGCCGAATCGGATTACGCCTTTCCAAGGCGATACTTTTAAGAGGACTCGATCCCCAACTTGGAACTCGAGTGGCTTACGTCTCACGTCAGCATAGCTTTTCTGACGATCACGCGCGGCTTTGAGTCGGTTTTGTATTTCAACGATTTTCTCTGTGGTTTCGTGTATGAGTTCAGGACCAGTGAGTTGACTCTCTCCCACTTCAGTCCAACAGATCGGTGATCGGCACTTACGACCGTACAGTGCCTCAAAAGGTGCAGCTTTAATGCTGGTGTGATAGCTGTTGTTGTACGAGAACTCGCACAACGGTAGATGTCTTTCCCAATTTGTACCAGAATCAACTACGCAGGTTCGTAGCATGTCTTCCAGTGTCTGAATAGTTCGTTCGCTCTGGCCATCGGTCTGAGGATGGTACGCGGTACTCATATCGAGACGGGTACCCAATGATTTTTGGAGTGATTGCCAGAAGCGAGATGTGAAACGGGCATCCCTGTCAGAGATAATCGAGAGAGGGACACCATGTTGGCAAACGATTTCTTTGATGTAAATTTGTGTAAGGCGTTCCATTTTGTCGGTTTCTCTGATTGCCAAGAAATGAGCCGATTTAGTGAGATGATCGACGATCACCCAAATGGTATCGCAACCGCTCGCCGATTTAGGTAGTTTGGTTATGAAATCCATGGCAATTTGCTCCCATTTCCATTGAGGAATTTCAGGTTGTTGGAGCAATTCGGAAGGTCTTTGGTGCTCGGTCTTGACCTTGGAACAAGTTAAGCATTTGCTGACGTACAAAGCAATGTCAGCTTTCATATTCGGCCACCAGTAAAACTCCTTGATGCCGTGATACATTTTGTCGGATCCCGGGTGGATAGAATATTTGGACTTGTGAGCTTCATCCATCACCAAGTCCCGAAGGTCCCCGAAATTAGGCAACCAGATTCGGTTAGAGAAATACCTAACTCCGTTGGGTCTGATCTCGAATTGTTTATCCATGCCTCGCAAGGCCTCGTTCTTGAAGTTATCAGGTTTCAGGGCTTCGAGTTGGGCAAGGTGTATTTGGGTGGTGAGGTCGTTATGAATGGTAATACTGAGTGCCCGGACTCGGAGTGGTTTTGTTCGTTCCTTACGGCTGAGAGCATCAGCAACCACGTTTGCTTTGCCCAGATGGTATTTGATCTCACAGTCATAATCGGTGAGTAATTCAACCCATCTACGTTGCCTCATGTTAAGATCTTTCTGGTTGAAAATGTGTTGGAGGCTTTTGTGGTCGGTGAATACAGTGCTGCGGGTACCATAAAGATAATGTCTCCAGATTTTTAAAGCGAACACCACGGCCCCTAGCTCGAGGTCGTGAGTTGTGTAGTTTTTCTCGTGAACTTTAAGTTGTCTGGAGGCATAAGCAATGACTTTGTCTCGTTGCATCAGCACGCAACCGAGACCTTGGTGAGAAGCATCGCAGTATACCACGAAGTCATCGGTGCCTTCGGGTAGTGATAGAATGGGTGCACTGCAAAGCTTGGATTTCAACAGTTGAAATGCCGACTCTTGTTTCTCGGTCCAATCAAATTTCTTTTCCTTCTGAGTCAGCACGGTGAGGGGTTTGGCAATTGTTGAAAAGTTTTCGATGAAGCGGCGGTAGTAACCGGCCAATCCCAAAAATTGGCGTACCTCGGTTGGAGTAGTTGGCGCTTTCCAGTTCTTGATTGCTTCGATTTTCGATGGGTCTACATGAATTCCCTGACTGTCGATAACGTGTCCAAGGAATTGAACGGTGTTTATCCAGAACTCACACTTAGAGAATTTGGCGTAAAGCTCCTCGTGTCTAAGTAGTTCTAGGATGGTTCGGAGGTGTTGTGCGTGTTCCTGTTCGTTTCGCGAATAGATAAGGATGTCATCGATAAAAACAATAACAAACTTGTCGAGGTAAGGTTTGCACACCCGATTCATAAGGTCCATGAATACAGCCGGTGCGTTGGTTAGGCCAAAGGGCATTACTTGGAATTTGTAGTGCCCGTAACGGGTTCTGAATGCGGTTTTTGGGATGTCAGCATCGCGAACACGCAACTGATGATAACCTGATCGAAGATCAATCTTTGAATAACAGCTTGATCCCTGAAGTTGATCGAACAGATCATCGATTCGGGGGAGTGGGTATCGGTTCTTGACGGTTAGTTTGTTCAACTCTCGGTAGTCAATGCACATTCTGAATGAACCGTCTTTCTTTTTGACAAATAAGATCGGAGCTCCCCAAGGTGAAGAACTCGGTCTAATGAATCCTCTATCCAAGAGTTCCTGTAACTGAGTGGACAACTCCTGAAGTTCGGATGGGGCTAGGCGGTACGGTGCGCGGGCCACTGGTGCGGCACCCGGCACGAGATCAATCGAGAACTCAACCTGTCTAGGTGGAGGTAAACCAGGTAGTTCTTCTGGAAAGACTTCGGGAAAGTCTCTAACGATTGGCACATCTTCAAGTCGCTTCTCCTCCGACTTTTTCTCCGTGATGTGCGCGAGTATTGCTGGGTAACCCTTCCTCAGAAATTTTCGGGTTTTTAAACAGGAGATTAAGTTTAGTCTCGACCCACCAGTCTCCCCCTGTATGATCAAGGTACTACCGGCGGCGAGAGGAATTCGGACGATTTTATCATGGCAAACAATTTCGGCCCGGTGCTTAGACAACCAGTCCATACCCACGATGACATCAAAACTTCCTAGTTCAACATGCATTAGATCGATTGAGAAGGTTTCGTTTGCGAGGTTTAAAGTGCAATTAGGTATCACACTACTGGTTTCTATGAGTTTACCATTTGCGAGCTCTACTGTGTACTTTACATCTAAGGCCAAAGGGGTGATATTAAGTAGTGGGCAAAACTCATCAGATATGAAACTTTTATCAGCACCGGTATCAAATAATACTGAAGCAGTAAGATCGTTGAGAAGAAACGTACCCGTTACAACATTCGGGTCTTCCCAAGCTTCCCCAGCTTTGATGACAAATGCTCTGCTACGAGCAGGGTTGTTGTTCCGTTTGTTGCTGTTGTTGTTGTTTTTGTTGTTTTTCTGCTTAGGGCAATTATTCTGAAAATGCCCAGGACTTCCGCACCCATAACAAGTCTTCGGGGCACTGGTGTTTGGACAATCCTTGGCCAGATGCCCAAAGCGTTTGCAGTTTGTGCAAGGGCAGGAACCGTCGTGGTGACGATTGCTTTTGGGACAGTAGGGCCTGCTTCCAACGTACCCTTTCTTTTCTGAAGTGCCAGATGAATAAGCCCTAAGGGGCTCAGGCTTTCGGTTGGTGATTTGGTTGGATGAGTTGGGGTTTCCTTCCCATTTTCGTTTGTTGTTTGCAGGTGGGGCTGAGGTTGTGTTACGGCGGACAGCGTTTGCCGTGAGTTCATGGGCCATACGGATGGCGTTCTGGATAGTACCTGGTTTGGATGAAATCACCAGGTCCTGGAGTTTCTCGGGCAGTCCATCAACGTATTTCTCGATCCTCTTGTACTCAGGATCGACCATGGTTGGGCACAGAAGTGCCAGCTGGTGGAAACGGTTGGTGTAACCGGTGATATCATCACCTTGCATCTTATGGTTCCAGAATTCAAGCTCCAGTTGTGTAACACCCCCAAATTCGTTAAGCGGAAGCATTTAGTTTAAGTATTTGGGGTGTCACAATAATAAAGCATGCATACGTATCAGAGCTTATGATTACAACAGAACAATATATATTAAGATGCCAAAATGTTAATTACAAAGTTTACGATTCATCGAATCGTATAAGTTAAAAGTAGTAAGTTTACAAAAGTAGATTTCTGAAATATGACTAAAACATTTCAGTTATACTAAAGAAATCCATATGTTTCCAAAAGTTGGCATCCTAAGCTTCAAGGGTCGCCTAATTCTCCATGTGTGTTGGCGATCTTACATGCGCAGCTAATTCCCTGAAAAACATAGTAAAAGTCAACAACTAGGTTGAGTGAATCCACAGGTTTTGTTGTATAATGTTGTGTTCAAGTTTTGTAGTCACATTTGTTGGACCAAATACGTTCATAAATAGTAATTGCCATAATAGTCGTGTAATGTTTAGTGGAACGTCATCCAAAGTATAAGTTCAGTGTGTTGTTCGCCCAAAAGTTTCAGTTTATGTGGGATGTTGCCCGAAATAGTTGTGTTGGGACGTTACCCAAAATACTATGTTTGAAAACGTGTTACTGGTCGTTCTCCAGTAGTTTTAAAGTTTGAGTCGGTCGTTCTCCGACTAGTTACCAAATGTACCGGTCGTTCTCCGGTAAGATACCAATTTAGCACCGGTCGTTCTCCGGCAAGATACAATGTTAGTACTGGTCGTTCTCCGGTAAGATACCATGTCAGTGTCGGTCGTTCTCCGACAAGATACATTGTTAGTACCGGTCGTTCTCCGGTAAGATACCAAATAAGTTTCACATAGTAATATTAGTTTTTGTATGGAAGTATCATTTCGTTCAGACAGTTGTAATAGTTGACCGCAGTCATAAGCAGTTGGTATAAGTGTGCCAAAGGCAGTTATGTGACAGTTTGTATAGCAGTTTAACAGTTCAAGTACTCTAATTGTTCGAGTAAGTAGTATGATAAATAATCATATAGTAAAAGCAGTTATGGCAATCAGTAAAACAGTTGACTATGTTTTCCACCCCTGTTCAAAGCAGTTAATACAGTAAAAGTAGGGGCTGTGAACTCACCTGTTGAGTTAAGTAGTTGTGCGAGTGCTAGCAAACCTAAGCCCAAGTACAGTCCAGAATCTCCTAACGTCCTAAACGTACGAGATTTAATAAGTATGTGGATGTCTAAGTTAATCATCCATGCTAGTGTTTGTACAACCAAGTTATATTCAAAGTGTTTGTTAAACGTTTACGTTTGTATTTCGTTGTTTGTGAAAATGTATACGACTCGTTGGTGATAGTTTGAAATCATAATTTCAATAAAATAGCGTGTTTGTATTGTTCGTAAAGTCCACATATAGTATCGAATGTAAGTGTTCGTTATCGGTTAAGTTCGACACTTAGTGTAAAAATAGTTTGTGAAGTTTCTGTTTTCTGCGACACTGTATGTGACACTAATGTGGTTATGCGACACAATGGTTGTGTCGCATAAGGGTGCGACACAAGGGCTATGCGACACAAGGGTTGTGTCGCATAGGCGATCGATGCTAATTCAATAGCGACACTAGGGTTGTGTCGTATGAAGTTTACGACACAAGGATGAGACACATGATACGACATAAAATGCGACATAATATGGTTTATACGACACAACATGCGACACAAGGGTTGTGTCGCATGGATGATTTATGCGACACAATATGCGACACAGTCGTTGTGTCGCAAAGATGAACACCCAGACAGAACCCAGCGACTGTCGCGATTTTCCGACCAAAAACCCGATTTTAACCCGTTTTCCGGCCATAAAACCTTGATTTCTTCCATTATATAGTTAAAACAAAGTTGTAGGTTCAATATTACACCCATATAACACATAAAAACGAGTAAATCTAAGTTTTTAGAAATTTCTTACAATTGCGAATCGGGACCGATTGAGGAAGAAGATGATGATACGGCTTTTGTTAATGTTGTTCCTTGCGTAATGGTGATTCCGAAAATGTAGATTTCGTGGGTTGATTTGCGAATCCGAATTTTTGGTGTGGATTTGGTTGAGAGAGAAGTGTGTGTTTTTGGTGAGGATGAAATTGAAATGAGAGGAAGAATGGAGATGGGAGGTGGTTTTGTCCCACTTTTCATCTCCTGTGTTTTTGTCCCGTGTTTGTTTACTCGATCGTTAAATACAAATCTTTTTAACATGTATATTTTCAAATACGTATTTTGTTATGTTTTTAATTATGATATTTTATAAGACCATTTTAATTTAATTATAAGATTTTTAATCTTTGTTTTATTTTAAATTATACGTTTTGACGTTTTGCGTTATAAAATAAATTGTAAATATTTTTGACAAAATATTTATTCGCTACCACGTTATTTAATAATTTCGTTTTATTAAATAATTTTGTTCACCAACGGTCGTATGTTTTGTCGCGTTTGTTTTCAATTTGTTCAGTACGTAATTACAACTAATTACGAATACGTAATACTACGCGTATTATCTAGTTGGGCTATGCTAGACTTACCTCTAAAATATGTTGTGAATTCACTCAAGTAGGGAATTAGCCTAATAATGCAAGTGATTAAAGTAATTAATCGCGTTTAAATTTGCGAGGTGTTACATTCTCCCCATGTTAGAGAAATCTCGTCCCGAGATTTAAAATCAAGTCGGATCGCCCGCGGCGTATGTTCTCCGATGAGTCATGTTGTTAACAATAGTAATAGTTTGCGTGGCGTTCAATTGTTGCCATAGAAGTTCGATCAGTTTAAGTATGCTCGCGGCATAGTTCAATATGTTGTGTGTTTCGTTTCGTGGTCAGAGTTTACCAAGTGTTGTGTTCAAATCGACATTCGAATAAAACGTATGTTAAATCGTAGCAATAGTCGCTAAAACGTACCGTGCTAGTTGAGATCTGCAACCGTTTCTGGTGCACGGAGGATGTATGCGCGGCTTGGAGTGTAGCCTTTGTTAACGGTGCGGTTGTTGTTGTTTTGATTGTTGCGGTTGTTGTTCGGTTGTTGGCATTGGTTTCGGTGATGTCCAGGATCACCACATCTAAAGCAGCCGGTGTTTTGTACCTCGGGGGCAGCTTGAGGAGGTAGCTTTGTCCTACAGTTCTGTGCTAAGTGACCGGGACGTCTGCAGTTTTTACAAAATGTACAATCACCATCGTGGTGTCTACCGCACTTGTCACACCTCGGTTTGTTGCCAAGGTAGGTTTTGGGTCCAGGGTTGGTGATTGCAGCGAAGGCTCGGGTGTTTCCCGGGTTTCTGTTTTGTTGACCCTGACGGTCGTTACCCTCGCTGTTCCATTTGCGTTTGTGGGTTCCAGATTCGCCCGCATCAGTACGGGTAGGTTCAGTTTTCCCGTTAGTAGCTTTCAAAGTTCCAATCTCGACCGCGTCGTCGGTTAAGCTGTGAGCCAGATCCACTGCGCTCCTAAAAGTGGCGGGTTTGGAGGACATAACCATGCCTCGGATTTGTGGTGCCAAACCCCTGTTGTAACGCTCAACGCGTTTGCTCTCAGGGGTTACCATGTGAGGCACCAGACGTGCAAGCTCCTGGAATCTAGTTGTATAACCAGAAATATCAGCGCCGATCATTTGGATGTTCCAGAATTCGGTTTCAAGTTTCTGCATCTCGTTGGGAGGGCAAAATTCCTCCATCAGCATTCGTTTCAGTGTCTCCCATGAGATGGAGTAAGCAGCTGGGCGTCCCATGATTTGCACTTGAGCGTTCCACCATGTTAGCGCTTTGTCGGCTAGAGTGCAGGTGGCGTATTTCACAATTTTGTCGGTGGCGCAGTCGCTGATGTCGATGACTGATTCCGTTTTCTCAATCCAGTGGACCAGGCCGATGGCCCCTTCGGTCCCTGTGAAGGTGCTGGGTTTACATGACTGGAAGGTTTTGTAGGAACACCCCTGCTGGTTATTAGTTGGGGTTTCGCTGTTGACAGGAGTGGCTCCGCTATTGTTGGTCAAGTTTTCACGATTGCGGCTAGCCTAGTATTGTGCGATTGCTTCAGCCACGCGACGTTCAATAATCTGTTCGGTTGTTTCCGGAGGCGGAGGTGGAGGAGGAATATTTCGTCGACTGTTTCGAGTATTTCTTTGTTTAGGCGGCATGCTGACGTTCTGCGATGAAAAGATGCAGAAGTCAATGCCAATGAAAAATATGTGAGGAATAGAGTTTCACATATTTCAAGTTTTCAAGCATCAAGAGAAATTGTCAAATCCCCATCACGTATCTTACGACTATGAAACACCTATATGTACTCAGTATAATATAATCACGTTGGCCAGGCGTCATTATATGATGCCAAATACATACTTCTTTTCATCAACCGTTTAATCACGATCAGGTTCATATGAGATCAGAGTACAATGAACGAGTCGAATGTGGTGAACAGTTCACGCGTATCGAGGTATCGTAACGATAGTTTAGATGTATGCAAATGTATGTATGCATGTACGTTCTAGCCAAGGCTATAGTCTAGGTCTCTAGGTTGCTAAGTCACCTAAAGTTTCCTAGTTCGCTATAACCAATGTCTCTGATACCAATCTGTAACACCCCCAAATTCGTTGAGCGGAAGCATTTAGTTTAAGTATTTGGGGTGTCACAATAATAAAGCATGCATACGTATCAGAGCTTATGATTACAACAGAACAATATATATTAAGATGCCAAAATGTTAATTACAAAGTTTACGATTCATCGAATCGTATAAGTTAAAAGTAGTAAGTTTACAAAAGTAGATTTCTGAAATATGACTAAAACATTTCAGTTATACTAAAGAAATCCATATGTTTCCAAAAGTTGGCATCCTAAGCTTCAAGGGTCGCCTAATTCTCCATGTGTGTTGGCGATCTTACATGCGCAGCTAATTCCCTGAAAAACATAGTAAAAGTCAACAACTAGGTTGAGTGAATCCACAGGTTTTGTTGTATAATGTTGTGTTCAAGTTTTGTAGTCACATTTGTTGGACCAAATACGTTCATAAATAGTAATTGCCATAATAGTCGTGTAATGTTTAGTGGAACGTCATCCAAAGTATAAGTTCAGTGGGTTGTTCGCCCAAAAGTTTCAGTTTATGTGGGATGTTGCCCGAAATAGTTGTGTTGGGACGTTACCCAAAATACTATGTTTGAAAACGTGTTACTGGTCGTTCTCCAGTAGTTTTAAAGTTTGAGTCGGTCGTTCTCCGACTGGTTACCAAATGTACCGGTCGTTCTCCGGTAAGATACCAATTTAGCACCGGTCGTTCTCCGGCGAGATACAATGTTAGTACCGGTCGTTCTCCGGTAAGATACCATGTCAGTGTCGGTCGTTCTCCGACAAGATACATTGTTAGTACCGGTCGTTCTCCGGTAAGATACCAAATAAGTTTCACATAGTAATATTAGTTTTTGTATGGAAGTATCATTTCGTTCAGACAGTTGTAATAGTTGACCGCAGTCATAAGCAGTTGGTATAAGTGTGCCAAAGGCAGTTATGTGACAGTTTGTATAGCAGTTTAACAGTTCAAGTACTCTAATTGTTCGAGTAAGTAGTATGATAAATAATCATATAGTAAAAGCAGTTATGGCAATCAGTAAAACAGTTGACTATGTTTTCCACCCCTGTTCAAAGCAGTTAAAACAGTAAAAGTAGGGGCTGTGAACTCACCTGTTGAGTTAAGTAGTTGTGCGAGTGCTAGCAAACCTAAGCCCAAGTACAGTCCAGAATCTCCTAACGTCCTAAACGTACGAGATTTAATAAGTATGTGGATGTCTAAGTTAATCATCCATGCTAGTGTTTGTACAACCAAGTTATATTCAAAGTGTTTGTTAAACGTTTACGTTTGTATTTCGTTGTTTTTGAAAATGTATACGACTCGTTGGTGATAGTTTGAAATCATAATTTCAATAAAATAGCGTGTTTGTATTGTTCGTAAAGTCCACATATAGTATCGAATATAAGTGTTCGTTATCGGTTAAGTTCGACACTTAGTGTAAAAATAGTTTGTGAAGTTTCTGTTTTCTGCGACACTGTATGCGACACTAATGTGGTTATGCGACACAATGGTTGTGTCGCATAAGGGTGCGACACAAGGGCTATGCGACACAAGGGTTGTGTCGCATAGGCGATCGATGCTAATTCAATAGCGACACTAGGGTTGTGTCGTATGAAGTTTACGACACAAGGATGCGACACATGATACGACATAAAATGCGACATAATATGGTTTATACGACACAACATGCGACACAAGGGTTGTGTCGCATGGATGATTTATGCGACACAATATGCGACACAGTCGTTGTGTCGCAAAGATGAACACCCAGACAGAACCCAGCGACTGTCGCGATTTTCCGACCAAAAACCCGATTTTAACCCGTTTTCCGGCCATAAAACCTTGATTTCTTCCATTATATAGTTAAAACAAAGTTGTAGGTTCAATATTACACCCATATAACACATAAAAACGAGTAAATCTAAGTTTTTAGAAATTTCTTACAATTGCGAATCGGGACCGATTGAGGAAGAAGATGATGATACGGCTTTTGTTAATGTTGTTCCTTGCGTAATGGTGATTCCGAAAATGTAGATTTCGTGGGTTGATTTGCGAATCCGAATTTTTGGTGTGGATTTGGTTGAGAGAGAAGTGTGTGTTTTTGGTGAGGATGAAATTGAAATGAGAGGAAGAATGGAGATGAGAGGTGGTTTTGTCCCACTTTTCATCTCCTGTGTTTTTGTCCCGTGTTTGTTTACTCGATCGTTAAATACAAATCTTTTTAACATGTATATTTTCAAATACGTATTTTGTTATGTTTTTAATTATGATATTTTATAAGACCATTTTAATTTAATTATAAGATTTTTAATCTTTGTTTTATTTTAAATTATACGTTTTGACGTTTTGCGTTATAAAATAAATTGTAAATATTTTTGACAAAATATTTATTCGCTACCACGTTATTTAATAATTTCGTTTTATTAAATAATTTTGTTCACCAACGGTCGTATGTTTTGTCGCGTTTGTTTTCAATTTGTTCAGTACGTAATTACAACTAATTACGAATACGTAATACTACGCGTATTATCTAGTTGGGCTATGCTAGACTTACCTCTAAAATATGTTGTGAATTCACTCAAGTAGGGAATTAGCCTAATAATGCAAGTGATTAAAGTAATTAATCGCGTTTAAATTTGCGAGGTGTTACAAGTTGTTTCAGTTCATCCCTGGGGCAATACTCACCCCTTAACATCTCCTTCAACTCCTCCCACGGGAGTTTGTAAGCATTGGCAACGCCCACAGTTTGGGCATAGGTGTTCCACCACGTGAGTGCGGTGTCAGTAAGAGTACTAACAGAGAACTTAACTTTGTCCCCCTCCGCACAGTTGCAGATAAGAAATACCGATTCAACTTTCTCGATCCAGCGTATTAGACCGATAGCTCCCTCGGTACCTGCAAAGTTTAGAGGTTTGCAGTTCTGGAAGTCCTTGTAAGAACAAGGTTTAACAGCAGAGGTTTCAGCGGCATCGCTGTTCCTCGTGGAACCTGATGGAGTATTCCGAGCCAAGGCTTCAGTAACAGCCTGGGTTATAAGGAGGTAATCTGGGCATCGGTGTATGGTCGTGTCTTTGGCGGCATGATTCTTCAATGAAAGAAATGAAGATACATGAGATTTTGTATGAACTTGTAATTGTCACAGATGTACATGTATAAAAGCAGTAATACATAACATCAACATGGAAAATGACAATTAATGTGAGTTGAGATAACAAGGGATAATTGATAGATAAAGTGAGTTCAAAAGTTACATCCTACAGGGATATTACAAAAGGTGTCGGGAATGGTTACATCCGACCAGTTTATAGAGTAGTGCTAGATAGTCCCTAGATTACGAGATAGATTACAAGACAAAAACTACACTAATCTTAATGTAGATTAATTTGTTCCATCAGTGCGACAAGGCGGTCCACGGTTTCTGCTAGTCGGTTGGTTTGCCTGGCGTTGTCTTCAACCAAGGCCAGTCGTTGTGCTAGTGTTCGAGAGTGATCCGCAGTCTCCTGTGAACGCTGTTCACATTCTTCTAGTCGGTTTCTTACAAGTTCATCCGCACCTAATTCGGCGGTCATGGAATCCTGAATTATGCTTACAGAGAGGTTGGTATCCTCTTGTTCTCGCTGTAGTTGTGATATGCGGTCAAGAGCTTGACGAAGCAGGTAAGTCATTCGGTGTTGTTCCAGTTCCAGGTTTTCGAGTCTTTGCTCCTGACGGCGGAATTGGGTAGCCAACATCGGCACCGTGAGATGTGCCGAGTTCTGAGAGTTATGTACAGGATAAGGGCTGGTTCGAGGTGACCTTGTGTTCCTCCTGGTTACTCGTGGGTTCCGTGACCCACGTGAGTGAGAGTGTGTCAGATTAGGTGGTGTGTTTGCCATTCCTGTGGCAGAGTGTAAGTAAGACGAGGCTAATATATATAAATATATAATATCCAGCCTAGTGTCTAGCACGTATCAAGTAATGGTCCGGTTCTCTCGTGGTCAGAGTCAACTAACGTATCCCCGTTCAACATAATCATTTCAGACCTTACATCATCTTTCCTTAATTGTACATAGTTGATCAGGCTATGTTAAATTAAAGTCGTATGCTGTAATTCCTGAACCAATCATGCCTAGTAAGGGAATACTGCCTAATGGTCATAGTCTAGGCCCACTAAATGCAACCTAGTTCACTATAACCTTAGGCTCTGATACCAATCTGTAACACCCCCAAATTTAATGATTTGCGAAAGCATACTTGGGTGTTACTAATCAATATACAAAGCACAAGATATACAGCAAACGACCTCTAAATGAGACGTTTTGTAAAATAATTACATTTCATAATTAAATCGTTTGAAAACATATAGTTTTCTTTACAAAAATATGTAAGCCTAGAGTCCGCGTATGTGGCGGGAGATTCTATTACATAACCATAGTTACAAAAGATAATGCCAAAGAATCTCCGTTAAATGCAGTTTGGAAATCATGCGACTCTAGCTAGTAATCCTGGAGTGATCCTACTCCGTAAGTGTACCTGAGAATACATGCTAAAAATGGTCAACCAAAAGGTTGGTGAATCTCACAGGTTTATCAGTAAATAATCAGTTTGAACACAAGATTTCATCAGTAGTGCCCGTAGGCGTATATCAAGTATTTGCAAATCTCGCAAAAGTAAAGTAATCAAGTTATACCGTTGCCATGAGGCTCATAATCGAAGCTTAACCCGTAAATAATCAGTTGCTCCCGTGACATGCTCATAATTGAGCAAGCATAAGTAAACGAAATAATAGTCGCCCGTTTATACATAACGGTTCGTGGTAGCGCTACTACCCCGGGCGGGGAGGGTCATTTCCCTAATGGATCCATTAACTACTGTTCGCGCTTAAGTACATAACTAACGATATATGATGGAGAGACTTCAGTAAATAGTAAGTAACTCATGCAATTCCGTTTGGTATAGTAAACAGTTTAGTACTTGTGTTCAAGAAAAATCAGTAGCATGTATCTCCCCCAATAAGTTAAAACAGTAAAAGTGGGGCCGTAAGACTCACCTGAGTCTTTGCAAGTGCGTTTATATCAATAAACGAGTAAGTAATATCAACAGTTGGTTCTCCGAACCCGAAACCTCCAAATGCCTAAACACGTAATGTCAAGTAAGTAGATGTCTCGCAAGATCATCTAGGCTAGTTGTTCATACAACCCAATGTGTCCGAAAGTCGGTTCGTTATCGTTTGTATAAAAGTGTACGACCCGTTGGTGACGAGTTTGAAATAATAAACTTTAGGTATTATTATCAAATTATTGATGTTTTTCACTTACAAAAGTGTCCCAAAGTGTTTTATAAGTCGTATCGTATAAGGATTTGAGGTTGTAAAAGTTCGACACTTAGTGAAATTTTTGTTAGAAAATCTGCTGTTTTATGCGACACTACATGCGTCACTTACATGTTCTATGCGTCACTTATGAAGTGTCGGGTATTGGTGTCAGTGCAAGGGTATGCGTCACTAGGACAGTGTCGTGTATCATCTTATGCGTCACTTAAGAAGTGACGGGTTCCGTAACATCGCGGCACTCAAGCAGTGTCGTAGAAAGTAATGATTTTCTGACATTTAGGCGTCACTTAAGGAGTGACGTGCAATATAGCGACACTAAAGAAGTGTCGTGTAAAATAGTATGGCGGCACTAAGGGAGTGACGTTAAGTAGTGTCGGGTAACATATAGGGAGGCACTAGAGAAGTGTCGCTAAGTTGTATATGCGTCACTATGGAAGTGACGGTATGAGGTTCGAGTGACGTCATCGGTAGTAACCGGACGTCACTTGTTTCTACCGAAAGTGATAAGTTTCTACCGATGATAGCGACACTTATGAAGTGTCGCATGGTTTCTGCTGAAAGTTATAGGCTTGCGTCACTACCGAAGTGACGGTATATGTGTGATAGCGGCACTTAAGTGACGCATGTACTGTTTTTGGCATTCCTGCGACACTTAAGGCTGTTCGACGGATTTCGAGCAAAAATCATGTTTTCGGGTTTCCGATCGTTCCAATATTTTTACCCAACCCTTATATGAACATATTAAGCCTATTTAAACCATAAACTAGTAAAAATGATCAAAAACGAGAGGTGTCGGGATTTGTCGGAAACTTACAAAGTGTCGGATCAAAAATCCGAAAAGATAGGATGATAGATCGTGATGCGGTGGTCGTTTTCTTCCAAAGGGATAATGAGATCCAAGATCGTTTAGCACGTTTATTTGTCGATTTTGATAGATTGGTGGTGATGAAAAGTTGAGAGAAAAAGTGAAAGAGAGAGAGAGAGAAAGAAAATAATGAAAGAAAAGGTGGGGGAAATGGGAGGTTATCTCCCATTTTCGCTCCGCGTTCTCGTTCCGTGTGGTGTTCGTTTGCTCCGTCGTTTAAACGTTAAATAATCATTTTATATATTAATTGGTACCTTTTAAAAATACAATTTATTACGCGATATTTTATTTAAATATTTTACAGTTTAATTTATATTTGAGTTATAAAATGTACGTTAATTTATTTAGTTGCGCGTTTTAACATTTTAAATTGTGTAACTTTCTGATTGTACAATACGAATGAATACGAAATATTATCATAATAATATTTTTGACACAACAATGTTATTTAATAAAATTGGTCACCAACGTCCGTATTAAATTGAATCGAAATACATTCGATTTAGATTGCGTACGATTTAACCAAATCGCATTTTCGTATATATATTCAATAATATATATAATTCGGTACATAAATTAGCCTAACACAGAACTAATTACATGTATTTACAAAGAATTAGGCACTAATTCTAGTCCTAATTTTCCGGTTGTTACATCTCTCCCCCTTGATGATATCAGAAAATGCGATAGTAACTATGTGATCATGTTGTGAGTCAGTTTTGGTTTTCTCATCATCAGCTTGTGTTTTAACTGATGGATCTTTAAAAACAGAAAGTGCAGCCTGTATCACTCTCTGTGACTGGAGAGTGACATTGACAGCTGGTGTGGTGATAGAAGAGAGTTGGCCCGGGTCTGTAACCAGTGATGTGACACCAGATATGAGTTTGTTATCACCCACTGATGTCACTTGCCCTTTGAATGAATCAGCATCCTTTTGTGAGGATGATGAGTGGCTCATGGGTTGACTCGATAAGTAAGTTTTGGTTTTAGCAAGAGTGCCCATAGAGACTGAACGTTCAGTGACTATTTCACTCTTGATCCCTTGATTTGTTAGAAACAGGGCCTTTATTTTCAAACTTTTGGTAGAAGAGTTTGAGTTTTTTTTGGATGGAGGATGATCAGCTTTGGTCACTGGGGGTGTGAGCAGTGACGTGATCGATGGGGGGCAGAATCAGACTGGTGTACAGCAGTTTCATACTGGATTACAAGAAAACCTTGTAATCCCAGAGAAATTTACCATGATCTATCAAGTGATGAGATTAATTTCATACTCTGTTTTTATGAAAAAGAGATTTTATGGTGATGAAAGTGATTTTGAATGCTGTAATGACAAAATTCCTTATCAACTGAAAGAAGTAGAAGATTTTCAGTGATGTATGAAGATTTTAAAACGTTTGAATTTGCCGTTACAGAAATCGGAAAGACTTTTATTGGTTTGGGTATTTGAAAAGAATCATGAAAATCAAGAGTTTGTTTTGATTTGAAAAATGAAATCATTTTGTTTGATTTATAGAAACTCTTGATTAAACATGTGGTTAAGATTGGGAAAACGTGGTTGATGGTGGTGGTAAGTAGGGGTGGCATAGGGGTGATAATTTATGATGTTTAAATGGAATAGGGGTGATGATTGTGGAGCTTGGTGGTATTAATGGTGATTTGAGAGGTGCGCCGGAAAATTATATGTGACGTAAGGAAGAAATAGTGTCAGAGGTGCAATTTTGTGACACATCCCTTCAAATAATGATGAAAGAATCAGGGAGACCTTGAATAAAAGAAAACACTTTTATAAAAAAAAAAAAATTAATCATAATTTTCAATTTGCCTGAGATGTTATTTCACTGATTTGGTCACAACTTAGAATACTAACTAAGTCAGAGAGATTTGATCACTGGTAAATATGAATCATAATTTTTTTTTATTCATTGAGTATGAGTGTTGTTTTAAAATAAAATTTATAGAGACTTTTTTTTTTTTTTTAATGTGTATAGATTATGTCTGATATGAACTATGTAATATTTTACTATATTTATCTTTCACTGATCTAGTTACAACTTAGAATACTAACACGATCAGCAAAACAAAATATAGGACAATAACAATATAGGTCATATAGAGACATAACAGATAATTAAAAAAAAATTTAAACGAAAATAACTAACTGAGCTTGATAGCTGAGCTAGTCATTTAAGTTTAACATGCCAAGCTCGCTGATAAGAAAATTAAATCTTTTCTCATCTAAAGGTTTTGTAAATAAATCAGCGAGTTGGTAATCAGTTGGAATAAAATGCAATTCAATATCACCTTTCATCACATGGTCCCTGATGAAATGATATCGGACATCAATGTGCTTTGTCCTTGATTGCATTACTGGATTGTTGGCAATGGCTATAGCGCTTTGACTATCAGAGTAGATTGGTATTTCATTGAAGTCAAAGCCATAGTCAGCAAGCTGATTTCTCATCCAGAGAATTTGAGCAGTACAGGCACTTGCAACAACATATTCAGCTTCAGCAGTTGAAGTTGAGACTGAGTTTTGTTTCTTGCTGGACCAGCTTACTAGCTTTTCTCCAAAAAATTGACAGCTACCAGATGTACTTTTTCTATCCAGTTTGCATCCAGCATGATCAGAATCAGAGTATCCTTTCAGGGAGAAGTCTGAACCAGATGGGTACCAGAGACCAAGATTAGGAGTACCCTTCAGATATCTGAATATCCTTTTGACAGCGAGCAAGTGTGATTCCTTAGGATCAGCTTGATACCTAGCACATAGACATGTAGCAAACATATTGTCTGGTCTACTAGCAGTTAGATACAGCAGCGACCCGATCATTCCTCTGTAAGCAGTAATGTTTACAGATTTACCATCAGGATCAGCATGTAGCTTTACTGCAGGTGACATGGGTGTAGAAAGGGTTGAGCAATTAGCAAATTCAAATTTCTTTAACAGATCTTTAACATATTTTCCTTGACTAATGAAAATTCCAGTTTTGGTTTGTTTTATTTGCAAACCAAGGAAAAATGTTAATTCACCCATCATGCTCATCTCATAACTTTTGGTCATGAGATCAGAAAATTCCTTGCACATGTCACTGTTAGTAGACCCGAAAATGATATCATCAACATAGATCTGGACTAATATGACATCTCTCTTATCTCTTTTGATAAATAATGTGCTGTCAATTTTTCCTCTGACATAGCCACATTTTATCAGGTAGACAGAGAGAGTATCATACCACGCTCTGGGAGCTTGTTTTAGTCCATACAGGGCTTTATCAAGTTTGTAAACATAACCCGGATGTTTTGGATCAATGAATCCAGGTGGTTGCTTGACATACACTTCTTCCTGCAGCTTGCCATTCAGAAAGGCACTTTTCACATCCATTTGATATACTTTAAACTTTTTGTGAGCTGCATAAGCAAGAAATAGCCTGATTGCTTCAAGCCTAGCTACTGGTGCAAAGATTTCGTCATAATCGATGCCTTCTTGCTGACAGTAACCTTGTGCAACTAGTCTAGCTTTGTTTCTTGTAACCACACCATCAGCATCCATTTTATTTATGAACACCCATCGTGTTCCAATCACTGATTTACCAGTGGGATGTGGTACAAGCTTCCAAACTTTATTTCTTTCAAACTGAGATAGCTCTTCTTGCATGGCAGCTATCCAGTGATGATCAGTAAGTGCTTCATCAACCTTCTTTGGTTCTATTAGAGACACAAAACTTACAAACAAACAAAAGTTAGCAGTTGCTGATCTTGTCTGAACCCTGGATTGTGGATTACCAATAATCAATTGATTATCAATATGTTTTGTCCACTTAGTCATTCGCTGAGGTTCAGCAGTGACTTGATTACTTTGTGAGGGTTCAGAGGGCAAATCAACATTTGTAGCATGAGTATTGTTGTTATGCGAGTTTTGGTTTGGACATTGAGTTGATGATGATGGGACATCTGTAGGTAAAGATGATGTTCTTGAATTATTCTCAGCTAAAGTAGAACTGGAATTGATTTCAGGAACATTATCTTCACCTTCAGAGTCAGATGAGAAATTTTTATATTTCTTATCATTTGATTTGATTTCATTTGATAAGTCACCATCCATTTTGTTAAAAACAAGATTTTCATATTCTTTTGGATCAGTGAGTGACTCATCATATGATTCATCAAAAGTAACATCTATTGATTCCTCAATACATTCTCTTCGTTTATTATAAATTCTGAAAGCTTTAGAGATGATTGAGTAACCAACAAATATTCCTTCATCAGCTTTGGGATCAAACTTTCCTAAGTGATCTCTTTTGTTTAGAATGTAGCAGGTACTACCAAAAACATGAAGAAAACTTATATCAGGTTTCTCCCCCTTAATAGCTCATATGCTGTCTTACTGTGCCTTTTGACAATCAGTGACCTATTTTGAGTGTAGCAGGCAGTACTCACTGCTTCAGCCCAAAAGTAGGTCTTAAGACCAGCATCAATGAGCATTGACCTTGCAGATTCAATCAAGGTTCTATTTCTCCTTTCAGCCACCCCATTTTGTTGGGGTGTTCTTGGTGCTGAAAAATTTTGAGAAATACCTTTTGAATCACAAAAATTTTCAAGGTCAAAATTTCGAAATTCAGTACCATTATCACTTCTCAGATGTTTTACCGTGACATCATTTAGATTTTCCATTTTCCTGACAAAGAATATGATCTCGCTGGCAGCTTCACTTTTGGCTTTGAGAAAAAATACCCAAGTGTATCTGGAGTATTCATCTACTATCACCAAACAGTACCTTTTTCCTCCAAGACTTGATGTACTCACTGGTCCAAACAGATCCATATGTAGTAAGTAAAAACATTCTGTTACGGATGAAGTCTGTTTACTTTTGAAGGACGAGCTGTGATGCTTTCCCTTTTCACATGCTGAACAAAGCTTGTCTTTGTCATAAGACATCTTTGGTAGTCCAGTGACTAAACCATTCTTGCTCAGTTTGTTAATTGCTTTGAAGTTTAGATGAGAAAGTCGCTTATGCCATAACCATTTTTCTTCTGAAACGGTTCTGGAGTAAAAACATGTTCCTGATTGTGCTGAATCCATATTGACCACATAAGTATTCTCTTTCCTGTTTGCAGCAAGAACATCACTTCCCTTTTTGTTGTAAACAACACCAGCTTCATGATCAAAAAGTACCTTGTTCTTGGAATCACAAAACTGACTGATGCTTAATAAATTGTGCTTTAAACCTTCTACATATGCTACTCGTTTGAACATTACATTACCATTGGTTAAGACACCATACCCTTTGGTTTTCCCAACTTTGTTATCACCAAAAACTACATCAGGACCTTTTTCATCCTGATAATCACTGAGCAGCGACTTACATCCTGTCATATGCCTGGAATATCCGTTGTCCAAATACCAGATGGTTTCTCTAAGAATGCTTTTGTAGATGCTGTCAGAGTCCCATCTTGATGCTAAACATTTCTGAGCTACTTCCTTGATGTTTTCATGGAATTCAGCATCATTAGCCATTAAACAATAATCTTTGTCTAGGCAAAGCATTGCTTCTTCATCATCAGATGAAGAGGATGAATCAGAGTCTCTGAGTGAACTTTCTTCAGCAACAAATCCTTTTCTCTTCTTCTTTCCAGATTTTGACAATTCTTTCAGCTTCTTATATTTTGCCTTGTACTTGTTGTACTTATCGTTTCTGATATTTGGCATGGGTTCAGGAACTTGATTCACTGATTTTGATCTGCATTCAGCTGCAAAATGACCAATTCTGCCACACTTGTAGCATTCACCTTTAGATTGAAATTTATCAGATGATGGAGCACCATCGAATCTTCTTGATCTGGTGTTCCTTCTGAAATTAGCAACCATCATGGCCATATCCTTCTCAAGCTTCTCCAATCCTTCATCATACTCATATTCTGACTATTCTTCATTCTGACCACCTTCTTCTTCAGCTATCAGTGACTTCGAGCTTTTCTTAGACACTTTTGACTTCTGTCTTTGATCGATTTCATCAAGCTCTGCTACAAGGGCATTGGATATCTTCTGACTTCCAAGAGTAGCACGAATATGCTCACTCTGATCAGCTTGCTTTTCAGACTGCTCCCAATTGAGCAAAATACCATAGACCTGAGTTAAATTCAGAATTGAATAATCATTTCTGTGACACCCCCAAATTTGATGATTTGCGGAAGCTTGATTTGGGTGTCACTAATCAATATACAAAGCACATAAGATATAATGAACGACCACTATATGCGTCGTTTTAAACTTGTATAGATTAAATAATTGTTTACATCAAAATATAGTTACATTAGCTCGGTTCCTGAAATTGAGAGATTACATAGCATAATTACTTTTACAAAATATAATAATGCAGTCCAATCTCTAGTTGTATGTATGCTGACTCGAGCTAATATTTCCTGCTTGTGCAGCCAACCTACTGCTGGGTACCTGTGATAAATACTAAAATGGGTCAGCGAAAACGCTGGTGAGCTCACAGGTTTGTATGTCAATGTATAGTTGTCAGAACCGCAAGATTTATATTGAATTTAAAATGCAATAAAGCAAAATAAAAGTTATACTGTCCATGAGCACATAGTCTGAGCTTAACTTGATTTGTCAGGCCCAATTAAGGAAACCTAACTTGGAGTGCCTCCTACGAGTGCCTAATCAACACTCGTCTTCCCAAATGCTAATACATCCGTTTGACCGGTTAGTGCGTGCTAACCCGGATGAGGATTGTCAATCCCATATGATATCATATACTAACATTCACGCTATAAAATACTAGAGACTATGCTTATGGAGGACTTTAAATTGATTAGCTTGAAACTCATGTAGTATTTGAAGCTTGGCACTTGCGTTCTACTTGTAAAACAAAATCGAGTAGTAATATCACACCCCTAGTTGTAAAGCAGTGAAAATGGGGCTATGAAACTCACCTGAGTCTTGAAATGTTAAGCAATTAAACTTGAAGTAATTAGCAGTGTGTTGGTGTCCAAAGACTTGAAACCTGAATGTGTCAACGACACTTAAATTGTCATTAATTGTATTGGTATCTCGAAAGACTACCATTGGAATTGTTTGTTTAACTTAATGTCCAAATTACCCCGATTTGGTTGATTGTATTGTTACAAGTTACTATGACTTGTTTGATTAAATTGGTACAAGTTACAACGACTTGTTTGAATAAGTTGATACAAGTTACAACGACTTGTTTGAATAATTTGGTACAAGTTACAACGACTTGTTTGATTTCGAAGTATGTTTTGAAAACGCGTACGGACCGTTGGTGATTAGTTGAAATAAATGTGTTGTTGTTATCGTCTTGCTTTTGAAGTGTTACACTTGAAATACAAGTCCCATTAGATTCTAAAAGTCGTATTGAATAAGCATTTGAAGTTGAAGAATCTCGACACTTGGTGTAAAAATAGTTGGAAAATCTGCTGTTTTATGCGTCACTATAGGCGTCACTAAGGCAGTTCATGCGACACTACCGAAGTGTCGGGTTCAATGTCAGATTCAAAGGTATAGCGTCACTGGTGTAGTGTCGTGTAACATGGTATGCGTCACTTAAGGAGTGACGGGTTCAGCATAATGGCGGCACTTAGGGAGTGTCGTATAAAAGAATGATTTCGGACTTTTGGGCGTCACTTAAGAAGTGACGTGTATCATAGCGACACTAACGAAGTGTCGGGTAAAATAGTATGGCGTCACTTATAGAGTGACGGGTATAGATCAAAAAGGAAATTTGGGCGACACTTATGAAGTGTCGGTACAGAATATAGGGCGTCACTTATCTAGTGACGGTATGTTGTGTCGGCTAAAAGGATATGGCGGCACTTAACAAGTGTCGCTAGGTATATATAGGCGTCACTTAAGTAGTGACGGTATGAAGTCAGAAACTTGTCATAGGCGACACTAATGAAGTGTCGGCATCAAGATCATAGCGGCACTTAAGGAGTGTCGCTATACGCTGCCGGTGTCTATGCGACACTGGCCGCTGTTCGACGGATTTTGGTCCAAAAACGTGTTTTCCGGCGACCGTTGGTTACCAAACTTTTACCCAACCCTCGTAGGGACATATTAAGCTTATCCAAACCATAATATATGAAAAGTAAGTAAAATCGAGAGATTTCGTAATTTGTCAGAAACTTACAAAGTGATGAAATGAAAATCCGGAAAGGTAGAAGTGTAGATCGTCGCGAGGTGGTCGTTTATTTCCTAAGGGGCTTGAAGATCCGAGGTCGTTTAGTATGTTTATTTTGCGATTTTCGTGGTTTGGTGGTGATGAAACTTGAGAGAAAAATGAAAGAGAGACAGAGAAAGAAATAAGGAAATGAAAGAAAGTGGGGTGGTGGGGAGGTGGTTAAGGGATCACCTCCCATTTCCAGTCCGCGCACTGCGCTCCGTGCGGTGTTCGTTTACTCCGTCGTTTATACGTTAAATGTTTATTTTCTTTGTTTTAATATACGTTTTAAGATACGAATAATTACTCAGTATTTTTGTTAAAGTATTTTACTAAACTTTTAATAATCACATTATAAAAGGTAGTTTGTTTTGTTTGATTTGCGCGTTTACATTTTATTCGCGTTTATATAAATTGTGTGATAAAACTTGGATACAAAATATTATTGACATAATATTTTTAAGTACAAAAACGTTATTAAAAATCTTCGTATTACTTAAATCAATTGTTCACCAACGTCCGTATTTATTGTAATCGAAATTCATTCGATTTGAAACTCGTACGATTTAAACAAACCGCATAATTGTAGATATATATTCAACAATATATATAATAATGGATACATTAATTAGCCTAACACAGAACTAATTACATGTATTAAAACTTGATTAGGCACTAAATTCTAGTCCTAAATTGACGGTTGTCACATTCTCCCCCTGTTAGAAGAATTTCGTCCCGAAATTTATGTTGAAGTCGGGTTTAACGTTGAGTCGGTGAAGAGTTGAGGATACTTGAGTCGCATTTGGTCTTCCCGTTCCCAGGTGAATTCCGGACCGCGCCGCGAATTCCACCTAACCTTGACGATAGGAATACGACTTTGTTTAAGTTGTTTGACCTCACGGTCCATGATTTCAGCGGGTTCCTCAACAAAGTGAAGTTTTTCGTCAACTCGAACTTCATCGAGTGGAATGATAAGTGTCTCATCAGACAGACACTTCTTCAGATTTGAAACATGAAATGTGGGATGCACGCTGCTGAGTTCAGATGGCAGCTGCAATCGATAAGCCACTGGACCAATCCTTTCGAGGATCTCGAATGGTCCAATGTATCTGGGATTCAACTTCCCTCGTTTGCCAAATCGGATTACGCCTTTCCAAGGCGATACTTTGAGTAAAACTCGATCCCCAACTTGGAACTCGAGTGGTTTGCGTCTCACGTCAGCATAACTTTTCTGACGATCACGCGCGGCCTTAAGCTTGTTTTGAATTTCAACGATTCTCTCGGTCGTCTCGTGAATGATTTCTGGACCGGTGAGTTGGCTATCCCCAACTTCGGTCCAACAGATAGGTGACCGGCACTTACGACCGTACAGTGCCTCGAAGGGTGCAGCTTTGATGCTGGTATGATAACTGTTGTTGTACGAGAACTCGCACAATGGTAGATGTTTTTCCCAGTTTACACCGAAGTCTACTACGCAGGCCCGTAGCATGTCTTCAAATGTTTGAATGGTCCGTTCACTTTGACCGTCTGTTTGAGGATGGTATGCGGTACTCATATCAAGTCGAGTACCCAGGGATTTTTGAAGTGATTGCCAAAATTGTGAAGTGAAACGACTATCCCGATCGGAGATAATTGAGATTGGAACACCGTGTTTGGTCACGATTTCCTTCAGATATGTAACAACCGCCAAATTAGGGCTAGTATTAGCGCCTAATTCTTTGTTAATGCATGTAATTAGTTCTGTGTTAGGCTAATTTATGTATCGGATTATATGTTGGTTAATATATACAACTTTGCGATTTGATTAAATCGTACGCAACTTAAATAGAATGAGATTCTATTCTGTCAACACGGACGTTGGTGAACAAATGTTTATAAACTGAAATAACGCAATTATGACCGAAATGATATTTTATAATAGTTAATAACTGCTTTGTACTACTCGAATAAAACTTACACAATCTAAAAACAAAAGTAATTAAATTTAACTTAATCTATTAAAGATTTAAGGAAATAATCTAAATAAATTACTTAACAAGAGTTGTGAATTTATAAATATTTAACGCATAAACTACGGAGAAAACGAACACCGCAAGGTGAACGGGGGCTGAAAAGTGGAGGTTAAAACCCCCACTCTTTTTCTTTTCTTTCCACTTCCCATTTTCTTTCTCTCTCCTTTCTTTTCTTCCTCTCTAATCACCAACCAAACCACCAACCAAAATACTCGCAAAATCGCTAATTACTACGTCAAAACAAGCTTGGATCATAGCCTCTCTTTGGAAGAAAACGTTCACCCTATCCCGATCTACATTCCTATCTTTTCGGATTTTCAATCCGACGCCGCGTAAGTTTCCGACAAATCCCGACATCTCTCGTTTTTGATCATTTTTACTAGTTTGCGGTTTTAATAGGCTTAATATGTTCATATAAGGGTTGGGTAAAAGATTTGGACCCAACGGAAACCGGAAAACTCGTTTTCGACAAAAATTCCGGCCATCAGACCGCTACGTCGCATTTGGCCAGGGGCCTCTGCGACGTCGCGGCCTACGTCGCATAAGAACCTCAACGTCGCACTAGCGACGCTGCCTCCTACGTCGCATTGATTTGCGAAGCTCGCATCATGCGACGTACATGCCCACGTCGCACCCGACGTCGCACCCGACGTCGCACCTGACGTCGCACCTGACGTCGCACCCGACGTCGCACGCTACGTCGCACATAACAGACCCTTGAAAAGTCAGATTTTACTAAGTGTCGAACTTACACAACTTCAAATACTTATGTCATACGACTTAACAAACGTCATAGAACATACTTTCTATTACAATTACACTAAATTGCGTTATAAATGATAAACTTTAATTATAACAAATCACCAACGGGCCGTATACTTTGATATAAATGAGAACGAACCAACATTTAACACAACGGGGTATGAACAACTAGCCTAGATGGTCTTGCAAGACATCTACTTACTTAACCTTATGTGTTTAGGCACTAGAAGGTTACGGGTTCGGAGAACCTACTTGCTTTACTACTACTTGCTAATTACTACTGCTCGACTCAGGTGAGTCTTACAGCCCCACTTTTACTGTTTTATACTTTGGGGTGAGATACTTAGCAACTGTTTTACGTGTGAACACAATGTACTGAACTGAAAACATTACTGATTACAAACAAACGCATGAGTTACTTTTATCCACTGAAAGCCTCCTAATCGTAAGTTGTTAGTTATGGACTTAAGCGCGATTACTAATAGATGGATCCATTTGGGACTGACAATCCCTGTCTGGGGTGGTAGCGCCACCACGTACTGATTTACACGTAGAAACAGACATATTAGTATTTGTTACATATGAGTGTGCGGATAGCACTCACGGGGGTACGTGATATAATCACACTACACGGTTAAGCTTCAACTTATGAGCTCATGGCACTGTACTGATATACTGATTAACTTACTTTGCTTGATAGCAATACGGGTACATACTTGTGGTTCATAACATCTACTTATTACTAAACCTGTGAGATTCACCAACCTTTTTGGTTGACACTTTCTAGCTTTGTATCTCAGGTACACTTACGGAGTAGGTACACTCCGGGATTGCTAGCTAGAGTCGCATGATTTACAAACTGCATTTAACGAAGATTCTTTGGCATTATCTTTTGTAACTATGATTATGTAATAGAATCTTCCGCTATACGCGCGGACTCTAGGAAACTACATTTTTGTGTACGAAAACCTACGGTTTTCAAACGATTCAAATTATGAAATGTAACTATTTTACAAACGTCTCATTTAGAGGTCGTTTGCTATATATCTTGTGCTTTGTATATTGATTAGTAACACTCAAAGTATGCTTCCGCAAACCGTTAAATTTGGGGGTGTTACAGATTGGTATCAGAGCCTAAGGTTATAGTGAACTAGGTTGCATTTAGTGGGCCTAGACTATGACCATTAGGCAGTATTCTCTTATTAGACATGACTAGTTCAGGAATTACAGCATACAACTTTAATTTAACATAGCCTGATCAACTATGTACAATTAAGGAAAGATGATGTAAGATCTGAAATGATTATGTTGAACAGGGATACGTTAGTTGACTCTGACTACGAGAGAACCGGACCATTACTTGATACATGCTAGACACTAGGCTGGATATGATATATGTATATATATTGGCCTCAAACTTACTAACGCTTTGTCTCAGAAATGGCAAACATCCCATCCAACTCGTCTCGTTCTCAAACCGGGTCGCAGAACCCAAGGGTAGCAAGGAGGAACGCTAGGTTGCCTCGAGCTGGCCCATACCCCACTCACTTCACCTTGCCGGCCTTAGCCGCTAGGGTGAACCAACACGAGCAACGACTTCGCACCATGGATGTCGTGTTGCAAGAAACCAACGAAAACTGGAGACTTACATCTCTCGAACGCATAGAACAAGTCTCCGACGATCTGGAAACCACTAACAACAACATGGACGTCCTTCGCAACCAAATAATAGAAATAAGGGTGGAAAATGCCCTTCTGCAACAAAGGATGGATGAATATGTGCAACGCTCACTTGAGGCAGAAGAGTATGCGCGTGGACTAACCCAACGACTAGCACTAGCAGAAGACAACGCCCGACAAGCTAGCAGGCTTGCAAACACTGTGGACCGTCTTGTCACGATGATGGAGCAGATTAACCTACGTTAAGACTAGTGTAGCCTTTGTCTTGTAATCTAGTAACTATCTAAGCACTACTCTACGTTTCAGTCGGATGTAACAATTCCCGACATCTTTTGTAATACATCTGTAGGATGTAACCTTTGAACTCGTATCATCTATCAAATATTTCTTGTTGTTCAACTCATATTAATTGCCATAATTCTTTTTCATATTGATGTGATGTATTACCATCTTTATACATGTACATCTGAAATACATACAACTTTCTTGCAAAATCTCACGTATCTCCATTTCTTTTATTGAAGAGTCATGCCGCCAAAGACAAGACCTTACACGGATGCTCAGATCACTTCACTCATAACCCAGGCGGTTACTGAAGCCTTAGCTCGGAACACTCCACCTGGTTCCACAAGAAACAGCGATGCCGCTGAAACTTCTGCTGCTAAACCTTGTTCATACAAGGATTTTCAAAACTGCAAACCCTTGAGCTTCAAGGGGATCGAAGGAGCCATCGGACTTATTAGATGGTTTGAAAAGATGGAATCCGTTTTCCGCATCAGCAAATGTGCGGAGGACGACAAAGTCAAATTCTCCACCTGCACCCTCGAGGATGGTGCCCTCTCGTGGTGGAATTCCTATACCCAGTCTGTGGGTATTGATACAGCTTATCTACTCCCTTGGGAGGATCTGAAGAAAATGCTCACTGATGAGTATTGCCCGGCCGAACAACTCTACAAACTGGACGAAGAGTTCTGGAACTTGAAAGTACAAGGAACTGACATCGTTGGATACACCACCAGATTCCAACAACTCACCGTCCTTCGCCCAACTATGGCGGGTACTGAACCCGAAAAGATCAAGAAATACATCCGCAGCCTCCCGGAACCTGTCCGGGGGAATGTCGCCTCGTCAAAACAAACCACTCTTCATGGTGCCATTCGGTTAGCCCATGAACTTCTAGCCATGAACGAGGACCCAGAACCACCCACTCCAACCTCCAACAGCAACAAAAGAAAATGGTCCGACAACCACAACAACCACCAAAACAAGAAACCTGAAACCATTAAAGCCTATACCTCCGGTACTGATGACAAGGGGGCGTATAAGGGAACCAAACCCTATTGCTCCAAGTGCCAACGACACCACCATGGTTCTTGTCCCTGTAGCAAGTGTAAGAGATTTGGACACTTGGCTAGGGATTGTAGATCAAACACCACTGACACCAACACCTCTGCACCAAAGACTTGTTATGGGTGCAACGGTACGGGGCATTTCAAGAAAGACTGCCCGAAACTGAACAACAACAACAACAGGAACAACAACAATGCTCGAGGAAGAGCTTTTGTACTGAAATCTGGGGAAGCCCGTCAAGACCCGAATGTGGTCACGGGTACGTTCCTTCTCAACAACTTGACTGCTTCTGTATTATTCGATACTGGTGCTGATAAGAGCTTTATTTCCGACGAATTTTATCCACTACTTGACACTACACCTATTGCCTTAGATTCTAAGTACACTATAGAATTGGCAAACGGAAAACTTATTGAGGCCGACAGTGTAATACCTAATTGCACTCTGAACTTAGCTAACGAGCTCTTTCCCATTGACTTGATACCTGTCGAAATCGGCAGCTTTGACATCATCGTCGGTATGGATTGGTTGTCCAAGCACCGAGCCGAAATCGTTTGTTTCGAGAAAATTGTACGCATTCCTCTCGTCACCGGTGGGACTTTGAGCATACAAGGGGAGACCGGTGGGACGAGAATAAACATCATTTCTTGCATGAAAACCCGAAAGTACTTGAGAAAAGGGTACCAGGCAATCCTCGCACACGTTATGGAGAAAAAGTCGGTGGAAAAGCGACTTGAGGATGTGCCTATCGTTCGAGACTTCCCAGAAGTCTTTCCTGAAGACTTGCCTGGCCTTCCGCCAACTAGACAAGTCGAATTCTCTATTGACCTTGTGCCCGGCGCAGCACCCGTGGCACGAGCCCCTTACCGACTAGCCCCATCAGAACTTCAGGAGTTGTCTACTCAGTTACAGGAACTCCTGGACAAGGGATTTATTCGACCAAGTTCCTCACCTTGGGGAGCTCCGGTCCTGTTTGTGAAAAAGAAAGACGGTTCTTTCCGCATGTGCATCGACTACCGTGAACTCAACAAATTAACTGTCAAGAACCGTTACCCACTTCCTCGCATTGATGACCTGTTTGACCAACTTCAGGGATCGAGTTTTTACTCAAAGATCGATCTACGGTCTGGTTACCACCAACTCCGAGTTCGTGATGAAGATATTCCTAAAACTGCTTTCCGAACTCGCTACGGGCATTATGAATTCCAAGTGATGCCATTCGGCTTAACCAACGCACCGGCAGTATTCATGGATCTTATGAATCGGGTGTGCAAACCTTACCTTGACAAGTTTGTTATCGTATTTATCGATGATATCTTGATTTACTCGCGCACTGAACATGAACACGCGCAACACCTGACAACCATCCTAGAGCTGCTCAAACACGAAGAGTTGTACGCCAAATTCTCTAAGTGTGAGTTCTGGATGAAAACCGTTCAATTCCTCGGACACGTCATTGACAATCAAGGGATTCATGTTGATCCTTCAAAAATCGAGGCTATCAAGGGTTGGCAAGCTCCTACTACTCCGACCGAGGTACGCCAATTCTTAGGGCTCGCCGGGTACTACAGGCGATTCATTGAGAACTTTTCGAAAATAGCCCTACCTCTCACTGCACTGACTCAAAAAGAAAAGAAGTTCGATTGGACTGACAAACAGGAGTCAGCTTTCCAGCTACTAAAACAGAAACTCTGCAGTGCACCTATCTTATCTTTACCCGAAGGTAACGATGACTTCGTGGTATACTGTGATGCTTCACACCAAGGTCTTGGTTGCGTGTTGATGCAACGAGACAAGGTCATCGCTTACGCCTCTCGACAACTCAAGGTCCACGAAAAGAATTACACAACTCATGACCTGGAGTTGGGGGCTGTTGTATTCTCTCTAAAAATCTGGAGACACTACTTATACGGTACCAAGTGTACAATCTTTACTGACCATAAAAGTCTCCAACATATCTTCGATCAAAAGGATCTCAACATGAGGCAACGTCGATGGGTCGAGTTGCTTACTGATTATGACTGCGAAATCCGTTATCATCCGGGCAAGGCGAATGTTGTCGCCGATGCCTTAAGCCGAAAAGAACGAGTGAAACCACTTCGAGTTCGAGCTCTTGGTATGACCATTCACAACGATCTCATCAATCAAACCCTCACCGCTCAACTCGAAGCACTCAAACCAGAAAACGTGATAAACGAGGCCTTGCGGGGCATGGACAAACAATTTGAAACCAAACCTAACGGGGCCAAATACTTCTCGAATCGAATCTGGTTACCAAGTTTTGGAAACCTTCGAGACTTGGTGATGAATGAAGCTCACAAGTCTAAATACTCTATACACCCCGGTGCCGACAAAATGTACCACGGCATCAAGGAACTGTACTGGTGGCCCAACATGAAATCTGACATTGCAAATTATGTTGGCAAGTGTCTTACTTGTTCCAAGGTTAAAGCTGAACACCAGAAACCTTCAGGTTTGCTGCAACAACCCGAAATACCACAATGGAAATGGGAGCAGATCACCATGGATTTCATTACTAAACTCCCGAAAACTTCTAGCGGTTGCGATACCATTTGGGTGATCGTCGACCGACTCACTAAATCTGCTCATTTCCTAGCCATCAAGGAAACTGATAAGATGGAACGGTTGACACGGATCTACCTGAAAGAGATCGTGTCAAGACACGGTGTGCCCATCTCAATCATCTCCGACCGAGATGCTCGGTTTACTTCTCGCTTCTGGCAATCACTACAGAAATCTCTTGGTACTCGTCTGGATATGAGTACGGCTTACCATCCTCAAACCGATGGCCAGAGCGAACGAACCATACAAACACTGGAGGACATGCTACGAGCCTGCGTAGTTGACTTCAGTAAAAACTGGGAAAATCACTTGCCGTTGTGCGAGTTCTCGTACAACAACAGTTATCACACCAGCATAAAGGCAGCACCCTTCGAGGCACTGTACGGTCGTAAGTGCCGGTCACCTATCTGTTGGACTGAGGTGGGAGATACACAACTCACCGGTCCAGAAATCATACATGAAACAACTGAAAAGATCGTCGGCATACAAAACCGACTAAAAGCCGCGCGTGATCGTCAGAAAAGCTATGCTGACGTGAGACGCAAACACCTTGAGTTCCAAGTAGGGGACAAGGTACTTCTCAAAGTGGCACCGTGGAAAGGTGTCATTCGATTCGGAAAACGAGGCAAACTAAATCCTAGATACATCGGGCCATTCGAAATCCTTGAAAAGATTGGTCCGGTGGCATACCGCCTGCAACTCCCTGCTGAGCTTAACAGCGTTCACAACACATTCCACATTTCTAATCTGAAGAAATGTCTGTCTGACGAGACACTGATTATACCGCTCGACGAAATACAACTCGATGATAAACTTCATTTTGTCGAGGAACCTATGGAAATAATGGACCGCGAGGTCAAACAACTAAAACAGAGTCGTATTCCCATCGTAAAAGTCAGGTGGAATTCTAGACGTGGTCCTGAATTCACTTGGGAACGGGAGGACCAAATGCGACTGAAATACCCACATCTCTTCCCCGACAACGCACCGACAGTGCAAACGAGCTAATTTCGGGACGAAATTCTTTTAACAAGGGGAGAATGTAACAACCGCCAAATTAGGGCTAGTATTAGCGCCTAATTCTTTGTTAATGCATGTAATTAGTTCTGTGTTAGGCTAATTTATGTATCGGATTATATGTTGGTTAATATATACAACTTTGCGATTTGATTAAATCGTACGCAACTTAAATAGAATGAGATTCTATTCTGTCAACACGGACGTTGGTGAACAAATGTTTATAAACTGAAATAACGCAATTATGACCGAAATGATATTTTATAATAGTTAATAACTGCTTTGTACTACTCGAATAAAACTTACACAATCTAAAAACAAAAGTAATTAAATTTAACTTAATCTATTAAAGATTTAAGGAAATAATCTAAATAAATTACTTAACAAGAGTTGTGAATTTATAAATATTTAACGCATAAACTACGGAGAAAACGAACACCGCAAGGTGAACGGGGGCTGAAAAGTGGAGGTTAAAACCCCCACTCTTTTTCTTTTCTTTCCACTTCCCATTTTCTTTCTCTCTCCTTTCTTTTCTTCCTCTCTAATCACCAACCAAACCACCAACCAAAATACTCGCAAAATCGCTAATTACTACGTCAAAACAAGCTTGGATCATAGCCTCTCTTTGGAAGAAAACGTTCACCCTATCCCGATCTACATTCCTATCTTTTCGGATTTTCAATCCGACGCCGCGTAAGTTTCCGACAAATCCCGACATCTCTCGTTTTTGATCATTTTTACTAGTTTGCGGTTTTAATAGGCTTAATATGTTCATATAAGGGTTGGGTAAAAGATTTGGACCCAACGGAAACCGGAAAACTCGTTTTCGACAAAAATTCCGGCCATCAGACCGCTACGTCGCATTTGGCCAGGGGCCTCTGCGACGTCGCGGCCTACGTCGCATAAGAACCTCAACGTCGCACTAGCGACGCTGCCTCCTACGTCGCATTGATTTGCGAAGCTCGCATCATGCGACGTACATGCCCACGTCGCACCCGACGTCGCACCCGACGTCGCACCTGACGTCGCACCTGACGTCGCACCCGACGTCGCACGCTACGTCGCACATAACAGACCCTTGAAAAGTCAGATTTTACTAAGTGTCGAACTTACACAACTTCAAATACTTATGTCATACGACTTAACAAACGTCATAGAACATACTTTCTATTACAATTACACTAAATTGCGTTATAAATGATAAACTTTAATTATAACAAATCACCAACGGGCCGTATACTTTGATATAAATGAGAACGAACCAACATTTAACACAACGGGGTATGAACAACTAGCCTAGATGGTCTTGCGAGACATCTACTTACTTAACCTTATGTGTTTAGGCACTAGAAGGTTACGGGTTCGGAGAACCTACTTGCTTTACTACTACTTGCTAATTACTACTGCTCGACTCAGGTGAGTCTTACAGCCCCACTTTTACTGTTTTATACTTTGGGGTGAGATACTTAGCAACTGTTTTACGTGTGAACACAATGTACTGAACTGAAAACATTACTGATTACAAACAAACGCATGAGTTACTTTTATCCACTGAAAGCCTCCTAATCGTAAGTTGTTAGTTATGGACTTAAGCGCGATTACTAATAGATGGATCCATTTGGGACTGACAATCCCTGTCTGGGGTGGTAGCGCCACCACGTACTGATTTACACGTAGAAACAGACATATTAGTATTTGTTACATATGAGTGTGCGGATAGCACTCACGGGGGTACGTGATATAATCACACTACACGGTTAAGCTTCAACTTATGAGCTCATGGCACTGTACTGATATACTGATTAACTTACTTTGCTTGATAGCAATACGGGTACATACTTGTGGTTCATAACATCTACTTATTACTAAACCTGTGAGATTCACCAACCTTTTTGGTTGACACTTTCTAGCTTTGTATCTCAGGTACACTTACGGAGTAGGTACACTCCGGGATTGCTAGCTAGAGTCGCATGATTTACAAACTGCATTTAACGAAGATTCTTTGGCATTATCTTTTGTAACTATGATTATGTAATAGAATCTTCCGCTATACGCGCGGACTCTAGGAAACTACATTTTTGTGTACGAAAACCTACGGTTTTCAAACGATTCAAATTATGAAATGTAACTATTTTACAAACGTCTCATTTAGAGGTCGTTTGCTATATATCTTGTGCTTTGTATATTGATTAGTAACACTCAAAGTATGCTTCCGCAAACCGTTAAATTTGGGGGTGTTACAAGATATATGTTGGTGAGGCGTTCCATTTTGTCGGATTCCTTGATTACCAGGAAGTGAGCAGATTTTGTGAGACGATCCATGATCACCCAAATGGAATCGCAACCGTTCGAGGATTTGGGTAGTTTGGTTATGAAGTCCATGGCAATTTGTTCCCATTTCCATTCAGGAAGACTGGGTTGTTGAAGTAAACCAGAAGGTTTTTGATATTCGATTTTAACTTTGGAGCAAGTAAGGCACTTGCTGACATAGGTGGCGATTTCAGCTTTCATGTTAGGCCACCAGTAGAAGTCCTTGATACCGTGGTACATTTTATCGGATCCCGGATGGATAGAATATTTGGACTTGTGAGCTTCATCCATCACCAAGTCTCGTAGGTTCCCAAATTTAGGCAACCAGATTCGGTTTGAGAAATACCTAATCCCGTTAGGTTTGATTTCGAACTGTTTATCCATGCCCCGCAAGGCTTCATCTTTGACATTTTCGGGTTTTAAGGCTTCGAGTTGAGCAGTGAGGATTTGAATGTTTAAATTGTTGTGAATGGTCATACTGAGGGCTCGAACCCGAAGTGGTTTCACTCGCTCTTTTCGACTGAGGGCGTCAGCAACAACATTTGCTTTGCCGGGATGATATTTGAGTTCGCAGTCGTAATCCGTAAGCAACTCGACCCATCGACGTTGCCTCATGTTGAGATCCTTCTGATCGAATATGTGTTGAAGGCTTTTATGGTCGGTAAAGATTGTACATCTGGTACCATAAAGGTAATGTCTCCAGATTTTGAGGGCAAAAACGACAGCTCCTAGCTCGAGGTCGTGGGTGGTGTAATTCTTTTCATGAATCTTAAGCTGTCGGGAAGCATAAGCTATGACTTTGTCTCGTTGCATGAGCACACAACCGAGACCTTGATGAGAAGCATCGCAGTATACCACGAAGTCATCGGTGCCCTCGGGTAGGGATAAAATAGGAGCACTGCAAAGCTTTTGTTTTAAGAGTTGGAATGCCGACTCTTGTTTCTCAGTCCAGTCAAACTTTTTGTCTTTCTGGGTCAGAGTCGTGAGTGGTATGGCTATCTTGGAGAAATTTTCAATGAATCGTCGATAGTATCCGGCCAGTCCCAAAAACTGCCGTACTTCGGTTGGAGTGGTTGGCGATTGCCAGTCTTTGATAGCCTCGATCTTTGACGGGTCAACGTGAATCCCCTGACTGTCAATCACGTGACCAAGGAATTGAACGGTTTTGATCCAGAACTCACACTTAGAGAACTTGGCATAGAGCTCCTCGTGTTTAAGTAGTTCAAGGATGGTTCTGAGGTGTTGCGCATGATCTTCTTTGTTTCGTGAATATATGAGTATGTCATCGATAAAGACAATGACAAACTTATCAAGGTAAGGTTTACACACCCGATTCATAAGGTCCATGAATACAGCCGGTGCATTGGTTAGGCCGAATGGCATCACTTGGAATTCGTAATGCCCGTAACGGGTTCTGAAAGCGGTTTTTGGAATATCGACATCGCGGACACGCAATTGGTGATAACCGGATCGGAGATCAATCTTTGAATAACAACTCGACCCTTGAAGTTGGTCGAACAAATCATCGATTCGAGGAAGTGGATACCGGTTCTTGACAGTTAACTTGTTCAACTCTCGATAGTCGATACACATTCGAAAAGAACCATCTTTCTTCTTAACAAATAGGACCGGAGCTCCCCAAGGTGAAGAACTCGGCCTGATAAATCCTCGTTCCAGGAGTTCCTGTAATTGGGTGGACAGCTCCTGAAGTTCGGATGGAGCTAAACGGTATGGTGCTCGGGCCACAGGCGCAGCACCTGGTACAAGATCGATTGAGAACTCAACCTGTCTTGGTGGTGGTAGACCAGGCAGTTCCTCAGGAAAGACTTCTGGAAAGTCTCGAACAATTGGAACATCCTCAAGTCGCTTCTCCCCCGACTTTTTCTCCATGATGTGCGCGAGGATTGCTGGATAACCCTTTCTCAGAAATTTTTGGGTTTTTAGACAAGATATGAGGTTAAGCCTCGTCCCACCGGTCTCCCCCTGTATGACCAAGGTTCTACCGATGGCGAGAGGTATGCGAACAATTTTGTCATGGCAAATGATTTCGGCACGATGCTTGGATAACCAGTCCATGCCTACGATGACATCGAAACTTCCTATCTCAATAGGCATAAGATCTATGGAGAAAATTTCGTCGGCTAGATTTAAAGTGCAATTAGGTATCACACTATCGGTTTCTATCAATTTGCCATTTGCTAGCTCTACGGTGTACTTAACGTCTAAAGCAACAGGTGTAATGTCAAGTAGAGGGCAAAATTCATCGGAAATAAAACTTCTATCGGCACCAGTATCAAACAGTATGGAAGCAGTTAAATTGTTGAGGAGGAACATACCCGTGACCACATTCGGGTCCTGACGGGCGTCCCCTGAGTTGATCACGAAGGCGCTACTTTTGGTGTTGTTGTTGTTGCGGTGGTTGTTGTTGTTGCCCTTGTTCTTCAATTTTGGGCAAGAATCCCTAAAGTGTCCTGGGTTTCCACATTCATAACAGGACTTAGGTTGTCGGGTATTTCTGTCAGAGGGGTTGTTGTTGGATTTGGGGGCTCGGCAATCCTTAGTCAAATGTCCGCACTTCCTGCAGTTGTTGCAAGGAGTACTGCACTGACCAAAGTGGTGATAGTTACACTTGGGACAATAAGGTCTGTCCCCGGTGTAGCTGCGGTTGGGTTCAGAGTTGGTGTTGTAGACTTGGATGGCGTTGTTTTTCTTGTTTGAGTTGTGGTGGTATTCAGTGGATTTGCGTTTGTTGTTGTTGGAGGATGAGGTATTGGAGGTCTCACGGCTGACAACTAGAGCCATGAGTTCGTGGGCCAATCGAATGGCACTTTCAGTGGTGGTGGGTTTGGATGAGGCGACGTTTCCCTGGATGTTCTCGGGAAGTCCACGAATGTATTTCTTAATGCCCTTACTTTCTGGTTCGACCAAACCCGGGCATAATAAGGCAAACTGCTGAAACTTGGTGGTATATTCAGCAACATCATTTCCCTGCACCTCCAGATGCCAGAATTCTTCTTCCAGCCTGTGCAATTCCTCTTCAGGACAGTATTTTTCTGTCAGTTTCTTTTTCAGTTCGGCCCAAGGAAGCCGGTTTGCAACCTCAAGGCCTACAGAGTTTGCGTGGGTTTTCCACCACGTGTGTGCACCTTCCTGAAAGGTGTAAGCAGCGAATTTGACCTTGTTGTTCTCAGTGCAGTCGCAGAGACTGAAAACAGATTCCATACGCTCAATCCAACGGATCAAGCCAATGGCACCTTCCGTGCCCTTGAAGTACAGCGGTTTACAACTAAGAAAGTCCTTATAGGAGCAAGGTTTGGGTGGTGGAGTATTGGTTGCTGTGTCCTCGCTACCGGGTGGTGTTCGGGTAGCCAAGGCTTCGGTCACACTGCGGGCAATTATTCACGCGATCTCAGCCTCGCTAAGGGTAATTTGACGACGAGGAGGCATGATGCTGAGTAAGAAAGAACAAGGAAATGAAATAAGATACTAGTCCGAGTATGATGAACTAGTGGTGTGTTTGTCATTTCGAGACAAGCGTTAGAAAGAAAGAGGCCTATATTCATATAATATAATATAGCCTAAAGTTGTAACGAGGTCTATTCATGTAAATATATGTATATCACATAATAACCTATTGAGTGTCTAGCACAGACGTGTTTTGAGTCCCGTTTCTCTCGAGGTCAGAGTCAACTAATGCATTCCTGTTCAACATAACTCTTTCAGATTTCACATCATCTTTCTCTAATTGTACATAGTTGATCAGGCTATGTTAAATTAAAGTCGTATGATGTAATCCCTGAACTAGTCATAACTAATAAGGAATACTGCCTAACGGTCATAGTCTAGGCCCACTAAATGCAACCTAGTTCACTATAACCTTAGGCTCTGATACCAATCTGTGACACCCCCAAATTTGATGATTTGTGGAAGCTTGATTTGGGTGTCACTAATCAATATACAAAGCACATAAGATATAATGAACGACCACTATATGCGTCGTTTTAAACTTGTATAGATTAAATAATTGTTTACATCAAAATATAGTTACATTAGCTCGGTTCCTGAAATTGAGAGATTACATAGCATAATTACTTTTACAAAATATAATAATGCAGTCCAATCTCTAGTTGTATGTATGCTGACTCGAGCTAATATTTCCTGCTTGTGCAGCCAACCTACTGCTGGGTACCTGTGATAAATACTAAAATGGGTCAGCGAAAACGCTGGTGAGCTCACAGGTTTGTATGTCAATGTATAGTTGTCAGAACCGCAAGATTTATATTGAATTTAAAATGCAATAAAGCAAAATAAAAGTTATACTGTCCATGAGCACATAGTCTGAGCTTAACTTGATTTGTCAGGCCCAATTAAGGAAACCTAACTTGGAGTGCCTCCTACGAGTGCCTAATCAACACTCGTCTTCCCAAATGCTAATACATCCGTTTGACCGGTTAGTGCGTGCTAACCCGGATGAGGATTGTCAATCCCATATGATATCATATACTAACATTCACGCTATAAAATACTAGAGACTATGCTTATGGAGGACTTTAAATTGATTAGCTTGAAACTCATGTAGTATTTGAAGCTTGGCACTTGCGTTCTACTTGTAAAACAAAATCGAGTAGTAAAATCACACCCCTAGTTGTAAAGCAGTGAAAATGGGGCTATGAAACTCACCTGAGTCTTGAAATGTTAAGCAATTAAACTTGAAGTAATTAGCAGTGTGTTGGTGTCCAAAGACTTGAAACCTGAATGTGTCCACGACACTTAAATTGTCATTAATTGTATTGGTATCTCGAAAGACTACCATTGGAATTGTTTGTTTAACTTAATGTCCAAATTACCCCGATTTGGTTGATTGTATTGTTACAAGTTACTATGACTTGTTTGATTAAATTGGTACAAGTTACAACGACTTGTTTGAATAAGTTGATACAAGTTACAACGACTTGTTTGAATAATTTGGTACAAGTTACAACGACTTGTTTGATTTCGAAGTATGTTTTGAAAACGCGTACGGACCGTTGGTGATTAGTTGAAATAAATGTGTTGTTGTTATCTTCTTGCTTTTGAAGTGTTACACTTGAAATACAAGTCCCATTAGGTTCTAAAAGTCGTATTGAATAAGCATTTGAAGTTGAAGAATCTCGACACTTGGTGTAAAAATAGTTGGAAAATCTGCTGTTTTATGCGTCACTATAGGCGTCACTAAGGCAGTTCATGCGACACTACCGAAGTGTCGGGTTCAATGTCAGATTCAAAGGTATAGCGTCACTGGTGTAGTGTCGTGTAACATGGTATGCGTCACTTAAGGAGTGACGGGTTCAGCATAATGGCGGCACTTAGGGAGTGTCGTATAAAAGAATGATTTCGGACTTTTGGGCGTCACTTAAGAAGTGACGTGTATCATAGCGACACTAACGAAGTGTCGGGTAAAATAGTATGGCGTCACTTATAGAGTGACGGGTATAGATCAAAAAGGAAATTTGGGCGACACTTATGAAGTGTCGGTACAGAATATAGGGCGTCACTTATCTAGTGACGGTATGTTGTGTCGGCTAAAAGGATATGGCGGCACTTAACAAGTGTCGCTAGGTATATATAGGCGTCACTTAAGTAGTGACGGTATGAAGTCAGAAACTTGTCATAGGCGACACTAATGAAGTGTCGGCATCAAGATCATAGCGGCACTTAAGGAGTGTCGCTATACGCTGCCGGTGTCTATGCGACACTGGCCGCTGTTCGACGGATTTTGGTCCAAAAACGTGTTTTCCGGCGACCGTTGGTTACCAAACTTTTACCCAACCCTCGTAGGGACATATTAAGCTTATCCAAACCATAATATATGAAAAGTAAGTAAAATCGAGAGATTTCGTAATTTGTCGGAAACTTACAAAGTGATGAAATGAAAATCCGGAAAGGTAGAAGTGTAGATCGTCGCGAGGTGGTCGTTTATTTCCTAAGGGGCTTGAAGATCCGAGGTCGTTTAGTATGTTTATTTTGCGATTTTCGTGGTTTGGTGGTGATGAAACTTGAGAGAAAAATGAAAGAGAGACAGAGAAAGAAATAAGGAAATGAAAGAAAGTGGGGTGGTGGGGAGGTGGTTAAGGGATCACCTCCCATTTCCAGTCCGCGCACTGCGCTCCGTGCGGTGTTCGTTTACTCCGTCGTTTATACGTTAAATGTTTATTTTCTTTGTTTTAATATACGTTTTAAGATACGAATAATTACTCAGTATTTTTGTTAAAGTATTTTACTAAACTTTTAATAATCACATTATAAAAGGTAGTTTGTTTTGTTTGATTTGCGCGTTTACATTTTATTCGCGTTTATATAAATTGTGTGATAAAACTTGGATACAAAATATTATTGACATAATATTTTTAAGTACAAAAACGTTATTAAAAATCTTCGTATTACTTAAATCAATTGTTCACCAACGTCCGTATTTATTGTAATCGAAATTCATTCGATTTGAAACTCGTACGATTTAAACAAACCGCATAATTGTAGATATATATTCAACAATATATATAATAATGGATACATTAATTAGCCTAACACAGAACTAATTACATGTATTAAAACTTGATTAGGCACTAAATTCTAGTCCTAAATTGACGGTTGTCACAATTTCTCTGTCTGGTACACGTTGCAATGGTTCCCCAGATTTTCCTTGGCAGCAACTCAAGAAACTTTTCAACAACAAATCTCTGTTCTTTGCCTATACCAGCCTTCTCCATTTTGTTCATCAGTGACTGGTATCTGGTGTAAGTGGAAGACAGAGATTCATTTGGTTCCATTGCGAACATCTCATACTGGCGAGTGAGATTGACTTCCCTGCAGCGAATAATATCAGGAGTTCCAATATATATATTCCTAAGGGTATCCCACATATCTTTAGCAGTTCTAAAAAGCCTGATTGATTCGAACACTTCATCAGGAAGTGCCATGCCTATGTAGATTTTAGCTTGTTTATCAAGTCTAACCAATATCCTATCCTCATCAGTCCATTGTTCCTCTCTTTTAGGTAAAACCATTTCTGGTATAGCTGGAGTAGTAGCTGTTGCAATTACAGCAGGAACAATAGTAGTTGGGATATGTGGACCATTGGTTATGATATTACAAAGACGGTCATCAACTAAGTCCAAAAACATCATCATCCGGGACATCCAAGTTTCAATCCTTGAAGGATCAAAAGCTGGAGGTTTGGTTTTGGAACCATTTCCCTTTTGATAATCAGAGTCAACACAGCTGTACTTTACTGATTCCATAGCAGACCTGGTTAATTGAATTTAAACCAACTCTGCTCTGATACCAATTGAGAGTCCCGTAATCACTATTAGTTAGTGATTTGGAATCACAAAGTGTAAAGTTTAATTGTAGAAGGGGGGGTTGAATACAATTTAAAAACAATTTCAGATTTTACCAAGTGTTTCAGCTTGTTTTAAATTGATTATCTATAACAGAGTATGACGGTATTGGAATAACAGATTAAAGATATAACAGTATCAAAGAATGACAAGTAATAGTAGCTGAAAGTGAATTGTATTGATTAAATTCACGAAGTGTTGAATGCGGAATGGATTAACCAAAGTTAATCCAATTCAAACACTTAGCTAAATTATTACAATGAAGAGTATTAACTACAGTGGACATACAAGCTGATAGTTAACCTCGCTGAGTCTTAATACACACCTAGACAAACTAGTTCTCTGACAAACAGAAGAACGGTGCATATAACGACTAGCCTCTACAGTACAAAACACTGAACTATTTATACCACAAGAGTTCCTAAAATATCGCCTACAAAATAGGATCTTGGAAGGACACGTGTCGCTGCTTGATTGGTTTGAACACTGATGAACCGACATTCTGCGGGTCCTAATTCTGTTACCGCAAATATCTCGTTACCTTAAAACCAATCACTTGCTGCCACGTAATCTTTCGGACATACTTCGAACTGGAACATTCTTGCTGATGTATAGATAAGTACAGTACTTTTTAGTACTAGATGATTGAGAGGCTTTATTGAATAGTCCCTGAAGATGCAGCAATCCTCCTCACTCACTGCAAGCTAACATGCTCTTGTAGAATGAATTGAACAGAAGATCTTCAGTGACTAGCTGTTATTCTGGCAGTGACTTTTGCCTTTATTGATTTGAAGAAGTAAGGCTCTCGCTGTCGTTGATCAGCGACACACCAAGTTGAGCTTTAAATCTTCCTCAGAATATCTAACAGAAAGAATGATGATCAGCGAAACTTATTATCAGCAACAGGAGCTTCGATACAATCCATTTCTTCATCGAGTAGTGAACAGTTGAGTTGGTCAGCGACCAGTGACCTCATCATGGTCAGCGACCAGTGACTCAACATATATATAGGAAGGATCAAGAGGGAAGCTTCAAAATTGGGGGAAGGAGGGAAGCAAACCTCAACCACTCATTTTATTCTTCTCTTTTATATTCATCCACAATACCCATTTAATCAATTTTCATTAAAAATTTCAAATTAAAGCATGTAATTCAAAGATTCATCAATCAAAAACATGATAAATCTTCGAATTCGTCAATCACAATCATACATATCTTCAATTCGTCATAATTCGAATTATGATTGTCATTCCAATTGAATTTTATGGATTGAAATTATTCCAGACCGTTAACATTCATCTGGAAAGCATGTTAATCAAAATACAACTTAATACTCTTAAACATTCATTTATGATGAATATTAATTTATATATGTTATTATACACTATTGAATGTGATAACATAACATTCATCGGTGTATAATAATGTATATGCGTTAACATTCATCGTAAATGAATGTTAACGTGCTGAAAATTTGATTTTGATTAACATGCTTTTGAAATGCATGTTAACGATCTGGGAGGTGATTTCAAGTTATTTACAAGTTTGCCACCGCGTTGACTTTTGCGTTGACCAGAATGTGTGGCTAAAAATAGCTTCCCTCCTTCCCCCATTTTTTTACTTCCCTGTTGATCTTCCCCCTATATATATATATATATATATATATATATATATATGTTTGATTAGATGGATGGTGAGGGTGTGTTTTCACTGTTTTTTTATCTCATTGTTTTCACCAGATCCCATCCCTTATATATATATATATATGAGATAAAAAAACAGTGAAAACACATCCTCACCCTCCATCTAATCAAACATAAATATATATATATATATATATATATATATATATATATATATATATATATATATATATATATATATATATATATATATATATATATCTTCGAATTCGTCAATCACAATCATACATATCTTCAATTCGTCATAATTCGAATTATGATTGTCATTCCAATTGAATTTTATGGATTGAAATTATTACAGACCGTTAACATTCATCTGGAAAGCATGTTAATCAAAATACAACTTAATACTCTTAAACATTCATTTATGATGAATATTAATTTATATATGTTATTATACACTATTGAATGTGATAACATAACATTCATCGGTGTATAATAATGTATATGCGTTAACATTCATCGTAAATGAATGTTAACGTGCTGAAAATTTGATTTTGATTAACATGCTTTTGAAATGCATGTTAACGATCTGGGAGGTGATTTCAAGTTATTTACAAGTTTGCCACCGCGTTGACCAGAATGTGTGGCTAAAAATAGCTTCCCTCCTTCCCTCATTTTTTTACTTCCCTGTTGATCTTCCCCCTATATATATATATATATATATATATATATATATATATATATATATGTTTGATTAGATGGAGGGTGAGGGTGTGTTTTCACTGTTTTTTTATCTCATTGTTTTCACCAGATCCCATCCCTTATATATATATATATATGAGATAAAAAAACAGTGAAAACACATCCCCACCCTCCATCTAATCAAACATAATATATATATATATATATATATATATATATATATATATATATATATATATATATATATATATAGGTGGGTTAAAATAAGAAGGCTAATTTTCGTGAGAACGTAGGAAATCCTTCAAAATCAATTTTTAACTATCCGAAACACATTATTCTTCAAAACTTTTTCAATAATTACTATTTAAATAACTTTTGGAAGGTATGATATAAATATAAATAAAAAATATTAACTTTTTTTTTCGAACTTTTTTACAGTCGTTACTGTTGTGATTATTTAAGATAATAACAAAATATAACATGATAATCACATGTGATTATTCTCTAATATAATGTGATTATCATGTGTTCAAGATAATCACATGTTATGACATAATAATCACATATTATTCATGTGATTATCAAGTTATAAAATTTGATTATTGTAAATAATAAAATTAATTAAAAAAACAATTAAACGTCGAAAAAAATTTTATTTGAAAAATAGATTCTAAAAGTTATTTGAAAAATAAGCTACGAAGAAAATTTTGTAAAATAACATGGTTTGGATAGCTAAAATGTGATTTTAAAGTGTTTCCTACGTTCTCACGAAAATTAGTCTTCTTATTTGAACCCACGATTGTATATACATATGTATGTACATACATATATACATGCATATACATATGTATATACATGCATATACATATGTATATATAGAGGTGGGTTCTTTTAAGAATACAAAAAAGTAGAGAATGGGAGAACCAATAGGATTGATCCATTTGTCTACAAAACCCAATTATATTTTTACCCCCAAGGTTAATTATCTCACAAACTGTAAGTCCATAAATTATAAAAATTATATATTCAGAACCAGCGTCTGTTTCCCTTCGATTAGAGATGTCATAAGCTATAATTTCGACGAATTTTTTTTTCTTCGCTTTTTTACCCAATTCTACAATATAATCACATGTGATTTATGATGAAAAATAAAAAATGTGTTCACGATTATTTATTCATGGTATATGTTATTTAACACGTGATTACAACTTAATATTCATCCACATTAATAGTTATAAATGAAAAATTGAAAATTGTAATAGTTTTCATTAAAAATCACATGTGATTGTTGTTTGTACATTTAATCACATGTGATTTGTTATATAATCACATATGATTTTGTAGATAATCACATATGATTTTCATCTAAAAACTTATATTTGATAAGAAATTTACTGATATATGATAATTCATATATGATTTCAACTTGATTTTTACTTAATTATATAACTATAGTCAATGCTTTGAAAATTCGTATTTTAATACTCTTTTATCACATGTGATTGATACTTTGATATTCCATCGCATGTGATTACAACGTAGTTTTTCATGTTTTAATCTTCATAAATCGTCAATGATTTGAATTTAAAGTTTAATCGGAGATATAAACGTGTGTTATTTTTTTTAATGTTAAATCACATGGGATTTCACATTAAAACCCAATAAAAATGAAAAAAAAAAATTTGTCGAAAGTATATCTTTTTGGATCTAGAATCGAAGAGAAAAAGACGCTGATTCCGAATATGTAATTTTTATAATTTATAGACATACGGTTTGTGAGATATTTAACTTTGAAAAAAAAGGTGAAAATGGGTTTTTGAAATGGAGCAATCCTATTGGTTCCTCCATTCTTCATTTTTTTACCATTCTTTTTTGAACTTTCCCTCTGTATATATACATATACATATGTATATATAGATATAGATATACATATATATCTACACACATATATCTACTAAAGCTCTAAAAACTCGATAATATCTCGAGCCGAGTTCTTAAAATATCAAGATCGGTTCGAATTTCGTCCTGGATTTGAAATCGAGCGAGAAATTGATAAAAACTCAATTCAATCAAGGTTAAAATTTGAGCCGAACTCAACGAGCTCGTTAAAAGTTCGACCGTTTAAAGACTTTGAAATTACAGACTTAAATGCAATTGAATGAAAAAAACTTTTGGTTGCATTTTCATTGACTCTTGTCTCACCTTCCTATTTATTATAGGCATAAAAAATAAGAAATGAAAAAAGTGATTAAATTTGCAATAATTCATTTACCCACTTGCACACCACGTATGTACTCTTGTCTTTATTCACCGACTCACTTCACCTACTCCACCATAGCACCCCTCGCTATCTGCTTGCCTATTTTCTCCTTTCCCGGAAGTTTCGTTCACTTTTATCCATTTTGTAAGGAGAAAAAAACAATCATAAAATATTATTAGTATTATTTAATATACGTGATTTGAAATTTTTTAGGGGTCTACCTCCCTTATTTTTTTTTTCTGTACCTGCCCCTTACTTTCTTCGGCAAATGGTATATGATTAATACTACCTCCGTCCCAAAATTATAGTCCATCTTTCCTTTTTGGGACGTCCCAAAATAATTGTCCACTTCCCATTTCAACCAATAAGAAGAGAGTTTAGTGGGTGCATATTCTATTTGAGTGGTTGAAAGCTGTTGTGGTCCCACTTTTATTAAACTGTGTGCTTTTTGTTGGTGGACAATAATTTTGGGACGGAGGGAGTAATAGTTTAATCCTCAATGTTTAATGGAAAATTTGCAATTTTTGCCATCATGATCTCGACTTTTGGCCGATTTTGCCATTTGAGAATTTTTTCTGCAATTTGTACCCCGTGGTTGTTAATTTCCGCAATTTGTGCCACTCTCGCTAACTTTTGTTAAGTTTTTCCGTTAAGTCAGGTAACATGACCAAAATACCCTTCACGTTCTTCTCCAAGCACAAAACATAGACTTTTTCTTAACACCCTAGCCCTAATTTCTTTTCTTCCAAGATCAAAATTTATAATCACAAGCTTAGTCACACTTGTTCATATCCAAATCACAAACAAAATCAGATCGAGCATATCAAAATTTAATACAAACACAAACAAAAATTCATATCCAGTACAAATTTCAAAATCTAAACTCACGTTTGTTGGTGGTGTGGGTTTTCTCAACAAAAGCTCTATTTTTTCCTGCCAAACAAATCCGACATCGGGATCTGAGATGAGGGCGAGCAGTAGATTACGTTCTCCGGTGGTGCTAGGTTTTCCAGATCGAGTAATCGACCGGAGATTAACCACCACCACCACCACCACCATCGACTAACTGGCCGGAGATTCAACGAGTATTTACGTTTCGGCCGAGATTCAACCACCTTCGCCACCATAAAAATCGGATCGCCACCACTGCCGCAAATCACAACCATCGGAAGACGAGGAAGAAGAACGCAAGATAAGTGTAGCCTTTTGGTGTGTGTTATGTTTACGTTCTTATTTTGTATATGTATATCTGAAAAATCTCTGAATCGTGACACCGATCTGAAAATTGCGATGGTGGTCTCTTCTCCGGCCAAAACATAAACCCTTGTTAATTATCCGGCCGGTTAATCGATGGTATTAGTGGTGTTTAATCATCGGTTGGTTAATCGATCTGGAATACGCAAACATTGATAACGATCAAATATACTCACACGTTCGTCTCAGATCTGAAAATCAGAAGGTCGCCGACGATGTTGGTACAGCAGTAGCAGATTCCGGCGCTTCATAACCTATTCGGTGGTTGCTTACTCGATAGGTGGCGGTGGCGGCTGGGTGGCGGTGGTAGCTGTGTGGCGGTGGTAGCTGTGCTCGATAGGTGGCGGTGGCGGCTGGGTGAAGGTGGTAGCTGTGTGGCGGTGGTGGTAATGGCGGCGGTGGTGGTGGTGGTTGTTGGGTGGCGATGGTGGCTATGGTGGATGTGGTGTTTTGATTTAGGGTTTAGTTAGAGAGAAGGAGGATGAATAGGGTTTGTGTTTTGTGTTTGTATATGTATCTGCATAATATAAAGGGTAGGTCATGGAAGAAGAGAAAAAAAAGGGAAAAAGAAAAAGTAAGGGTATTTTGGTCATTATACACGATTTAACGTTCAAATATAACAAAAGTTAGTGAGAGTGGCACAAATTGCGAAAATTGACAACCACGGGGTACAAATTGCAGAAAAAATTCTCAAATGGCAAAATCGGCCAAAACTCAAGACCACGATGGCAAAAATTGCAAATTTCCCATGTTTAATTATTTTTTTCGTTTTAACCACTCAAGTTTTTTCTGATTATTTAATCCTCGAACTTTCAAAATTTTGACGGTTTAAACCTAAAGTTTGATTATACTTCAAAATTTTGATGATTTAATCCCTAAAGTTTATCGTTTATAATGATTTCGTCCCTTTTAAGTTTTTCTAGTTTAATCATCTAATTTTCAAAAATTTAACGGTTTAACCCTTGGCAATGCAAATTTGAAGAATTAAATCGTGAAAAAAAAATTGAGAGGTTAAAACGAAAAAAAAAGTTAAACATTGAGGATTAAACCATTATCAACCGAATGATAAATAGAAACTAGTATAATACCCGGACGTTGCCCAAGTTAAACGGAAGTCATATATGTGTATGCTATGATTTTTATATAGACTGGAATTTGATATAATCAAACCTTTTTTTGAAGTAGTGGTAAATGGTTTAAATTCTGTTGCTGTGTTTGGTGTAAGTATTACAATCCAGCGGCATATATTTGAATGATATTTATCATCTTTCAAGTTAAAGAAAGATATATGTTGTTGTCGCAAGTTCAATAATCTGCAACAAAAACTAACCACAAAATCTTTGATGGTTAATTTTAACACTTGAAAAATTCATCTTCGTGTGTTGTACAGACCCGTCTAATAATTGGTCAACTTGGATTGTAGCTTATCCCTAAAATAGTTCAGATGAATAAGATTAAGAAATTTAGCTAAAAAGATAACTCGGTGAAATATATCAAATGGATTAAAAGTCAATGGACGTGTAATTTAACTACTTACAACTACCTACAGGATTTCCTTATTTTGAAAGGTGAACTCCTAATCTAGTATTGCCATAACAGAGTTCTCGTAAATAAATGTAAGCAATAATTAAAGGAGAAGGCAGTTATGGAGTGAACAATTTTGAATTTGGCCAAAGAAATCACGTGGAGGTCGTGGGGAAGCAGTTTGCACATAGATGGATTTAAACTGCAAAAAGTAACCGAAACTTCCAATCAAAGACGGTCAGGACTCAGGATTAAAAGTCTTCTCGATTGGATGGTTCAGATTAAAAGTCAATGACGGTGGTTACGCGATCCAGCGGCAATATATACATAGAATTGAACATAAAAAGCTCCTTTATGTCACGTTCTTCTTTTCAACATGGACAGTCAGCATTCTAATGTTTGATTCGTTATAAGAACTTTTTCTAAATGCTATAGAAGTATACAAGTTTGTTATTTAACGTTAATATTCGAAAATATTATTATAATCACGATTCCTATAAGGATAAAAAATAAGCTCTCAATTATATTACTAACAACAAACTAATTCTCACTAGTTGTATGGAGAGGATTATATATATATATATATATAGTGAGAGGATCCAGGGGGAAACTCTTTTTTTGGGGGAAGGGAAAGTGTAATATTCATCACAAAGCATCTGTACTTCGTCAATACATTCGTCAAAATTTTAAAAGTGAAAATTAATAAATGTTGATCAGAATCGATGCTATGAATGTTAAGCTTCATTTATAATTAATTTTGTAGGCTATAACATCAATTGATGAATTTTATATCCAAAATCGTTAATATTCTTCGTGGTGAATATTAACATAACATTCATCACGATGAATGTTAAAATTAAATTAATGTTATTTTTTAACATTCATCGTGATGAATGAATGTTAAGCTAACATTCACCACGATGAATATTAACGTTTTATTAAATAAATATTCATAAACCAATGTTATGACTTAAAATTGAATTTCATCTGTGAATATATTTTCTTTATAGCATCGATTTTGATTTCTATATACGAGTAAAATTAATTTTATCTTTAATATTTGTATTGGCGAAGTTAAGATGCTCCGTGATGAATATTACACTTCCCTCATTCTCCCAAAAAATTGCTTCCCTCTTGAACCCTCTCATATATATATATATATATATATATATATATATATATATATATATATATATATATATATATATATATATATATGAATGGGATCCTATGAAAACAAGCGGTGGCGAATCTAGGATTCAATACCACGTGTGTCCCATTTAGTTTAAGTGACAAAATAAATGAATAAATCGGGTTGAGTAACACACGAGTCGAGTCGGATTGGGTCGGGTCTTTATGAAATATCAATTTTTATTAAAACACTACTAGAGTTCTAAATGTTGCTAACGAGATTCCTATCGTAGAAATACTCTATTACTATTATATGTCACTAATACCATTTAGTACATTTGTCTCAATATTTGGCATTGAATATGACTATTAGGTCGATCATCCTTGCTAAATTTCCATGATCAGTCGACCACTTTCCCGAATTCAAAGGAAAGTGTGTTTATAATAACCTTAGTATACTTTGAGTCATTCTCTTCTATAACATAACATTCATTGTTTCAATATCATTGTTAGATGGACTAGATTATCTTGTCTTCTTGAACAATCTAACAATTTAGCTAAAACAAAAAATTATAATAAAACAAAGTTGCTATTATAGAACTAAGTAAGTTCTTCAACTATCATTCAAAAACAAACAACCAAACAATATATTGAAGCTACACAATCATTTGAATTAAATTAGAAATCAAATTTACATGTTGATCAGTTAAACTAATGACCTAATGATAGTTTAAGTTTACAATAATTAACTAAAAAAGAAGAGAAAGAAAAAGCATATCTCAAGGAAGGAATACAATGCCAAGTGAAAAGAATAATAACAATGGGAGAGAATGTAGTTGTGAATGATAGTTTTTAATTAAGTGATTCACATACTTAGGTTAGATAAGAAGATTTTGGAAGAAGTCTTAAATTACGTGATTTAGTTATACGGGTTTTAGTATATAGTGAAGTACAATATTTAATACTGAGTAACAAGTTTTGTGGTCTTCAATAGTCTTTTTAAAGTCTAATCTAATAGTCTAATCTAACATTTATGTTTTTACCTGGGTCCATGGACCCATGTTGAATCCATATAGAACCGCCACTGAAAACAAGGGGAAAAAAACCCCCCGGTGAAAACAGATCTCAGCCCTTGATCTAATATAGCTTATATATATTTATATATATATATATATATATATATATATATATATATGAAAGGGAAACGGTGAAAACGAAAAAAAAAATGTTCATATTTGATAATTTATGTGAAGTAGAAAAAATAAAGGTTCTCACAAAAAAAATATTTTTTGTGAAAAAAATAAATAAAGTCAGATCCGTAAACCAAAACAAAAAAATTAAGGTTCACAATTGAAACCCAAAACAAAAAAATTAAGGTTCACAATTGAAACCCAAAACAAAAAACAAGGTTCACAATTGAAAAAGTTAAAAATTTTCCGTGAACCCAAAAAAAATTAAGGTTCACAACTTAAAAAGTTAAAAACTTCCCGTGAACCTAAAAAAATGAGGTTCACAATTGAAAAAGTTAAAAACTTTATGTGAACCCAAAAAAAATTAAGGTTCACAACTAGAAAAATAAAAAAATTTATGTGAACCAATTTTTTTTTTGTTCACAATTAAAAAAGTTGTAAACTTTTTGTGAACCGAAACAAAAAAATTAAGCTTCACAATTACAAAAGTAAAAACAAGTTTGTGAGCAAAAAAAAAAGCTTCAGAGTTAGAAATTTTAAAATTTGTATGTGATAAAAACAAAAATTAAGGTTCGCAATAAAAAAATTTAAAAAAGTTTCGTGAAAAAAATTAAGCTTCACTAAAAATTTATGTGAAAAAATAAGGTTCATAATCAAAAAAGTTAAAAATTTTGTGTGAAGCAAAAAAAAATTTAAGGTTCATGATGAAAATTTATGTGAAACAAAAAAAATAAAATAAGGGTTCACAATTAAAAACATATGTGAAACAAAAAGTGTTTTCACCGTTTTTTATATCTCCATCCATTTTACATATATATATATATATATATATATATATATATATATATATATATATATAATATTTATATATTATATAAGGTAGATATATTAAGGGCTGAGATCTGTTTTCACCTTTTTTTATCTCCTTGTTTTCACCAGAATCCATCCTTATATACATATATATATATATATATATATATATATATATATATATATATATATATATATATATTGGATCAAGGGAGAAGGATTTTATGGTAGAGAAGGGAAATAAGCATTTTAACCATAAGATTTTGTGAATCAACGAGTATGATTATTCAATGGCACAATTATAATATTTATTAACCAGATTTATATCATGAGGGGCATTATGGTACATTAAATCGATTATAAATAGGAAAGAAAAATCTTTTGAAAGAAAACCTGCCCAAAAAATTAGGAAAATTAGCACTATCCAATTTTATGTTACACAAAATTTTGAAATTGGTGCCAATAGTAATGGATGTTAAATTATTTTTATATGATTTTTATTTCATGGTTGTTTTTAATATTACTAGTATAATTCTCGCACTATGTAACCGTAATAAATTAAAATGAGGCGTCATTAGTACAAAAGACCTGTATCCGATTTCGATGTCTGAAAATTATATGAATTTTTTGGTGTACGAAATACGGGTATATTAACTTCTCCGAGTATTTGGTTGTTATTTTTGACATTTTAGGTAACTCCGATACCCGGAAAAAGAAATTAGGTTTTTAAGTTATAATTTTTAAATTCACATTACCTACTTTATTATATTTTAGTAATGCAATCTAATACCTTCTATTTAATTAGTTTATTATATGAAACATTTATTAGATGAGCTTTGTTTATACTTATTTATGTTTGAAAACAGAGATATTGTGTATTATATATTGTTAATACCTTTGATTAGCCAAATCAAGATATGTTTGCATAGTACACATATTTTATACTTATGTTAAACTCATTAGTTAAATAGTCATAGATGTACATGTTTTCGAATATAAAAATAATTGAAAACAAATATATTAATTTTTCAGATATCCGAATTTGTGATTTGAATTTCGAGTAGCGAAATCTACTATCTAAATTTCGGATATCTAAAAATGAGTACTCCTAGTCGGTAGTTGACAATAATGATCGGGAGAGAGGAGAAGGCAAACGGCCATCAGTGATTGAGGAAATATAGTACCGCGTAAGTACCTTTATATCAAATTTGATTTGATAGTGGCTACAATTAATTGTCATACTAAGATTTATCATATTATAACATGACTATTGAGGTGTAACATCATATGAAAGTCAAATACTTTATGAATTCGATGTTCTTAGTATTGGTTAGCTGAATAATCAACACAACTTCCCGTTAAACTGGTATTGTAACTTTTAATACATCAAATACCTTTAGAATTTTATAAATCAAATGGGAATACTAAAAGGGTTTCAGTCGTGTGTTCGTCTCGTTCTCGTTTAATTTAATGTCTTGATAATACAATAGTAAATTTTCAAAGTGGAATAAGAATTAAAAGTGCTAAAGTCCTTATACATGTTTACATATTTCATAGAAACTGAGACCAACACATGAATCTTAAGTATAAAACATAAAGGCCCTCGCATATAAATTTGTACTTTTATGCAAGTTCATTTTTCTTATTGTTATTTTTTAACTTTTGGTTTAGAAGTCGAATGAGATGTTTAATGTGTTCTATTCTTACCAACTTATTAAGGTTTTTTGGGTCTAATAAGATGATTACTTAAATATGATGAGTTTTGGGGTAACATTCTTTCCGAGTTTTTCTTCAAGAAAAATAAATAGACGTAGTATTAAATTCACATGATATATAAGATTGATTGTGGTATTTAAAAGAAGATGTATTTCATTAAGAAATAGGTAAAATATTATCAAATTTTGGTTTAAATAGCTAGTATAGAACTATATCTCTAAAAACTTTTAAAGACGGTTTATTTATGATTCTAAACGGATGTATGTGTCTCAAAAATGAAGTAACTTAAACATATACATTGATCAATATCAACCATTTAGATCACATTATACACTTACGAAATTTATTACAACCGGACCATTGCCTCTCATACTAATCTATTGAACATCTCGTTGTTGTATATTGGTGTGACACTAACTCATAGAAGGTTCATGGAAGCATGGAACACATTTGGCGTTCAAATTGGTTCTTCCCTTCTGCAAAGTAGTGAATGATAAAACAATACATGACTTCATCATGAACCTATTCAACCGAGCAACCAATGAACCAATTGAATACCTTGACATCAGAATCTTATCATGATCCCACCTTTTGTGATTGGATTCAACCATTGAACCAACTGAATACTATGAATTGGAACCTCATCACCGAAATAACCCAGAAGCTAAAACTTAGAATCACTTTGGCATGCTAATGATAACAATGACTGGTGAAAATACAAAGGTCGACACCATGAAAATCTATAATCCTCTAGGATGAAAATACACTTGCGTTTTCATCAGTTTGGCGGCTAGTTGTTTGCATATATATATATATATAGTGAAGGGTTCAAATGAGAACCAAACAAAATTTGAAAACCAAGAGAACTCTGATATCGCGTAAAAAGTCACGTTTTTACTAACGATATCTCTCTCATTTTAGAACAATACATGTCAAATTAGCTAAAATATTGCATTAAAAAATGATATTTTGTCAAGTAGGTTAAAATAAGGAAGCACGAGAAAAATCAAGCAAAATGGACGAAAAACGAAGATTTCACGCGCGTTTTAAGATTCAAGGCATTGAAGACAAGATTTCAAGAAGAAAGAGTCATCTCAGAGACTTCTCTATGCCAAAGTCTTCGTTTTCAAAAATTGAATCCAACGCAAAAAGAATCAACAAAAACGGATAAAGAATGAAGATTATACGCGCTGCGAAAGATTCAAAACATTCGGAACAAGACATCTGAAGATCAGAAAATCATCTCGGGGATTTCTTTACATCAAAGTCTTCGTTTTTAAATATCGATTCCAATGCAAAATAAATCGTCGCAATTGAACACATAACGAAGGAGATACGGACGAAAACGTGAACCGAAGAGAGCGTACGACAGCTGCCGGCCGGCAACCGGTCGTCGCCGGCTGGGCACCAACCGGTGCCGGTGCCGGCCCACTTTTTGGGTCGGTCAACCGGTGCCGGCCCGGGTCCAACCGGTGCCGGCCCGTGTCCGGCTAGTGCCGGGTGCTTTATCGTCTGTGCGCCACCTTTTTCGTCCGGTACACGTACTGCGCGCGCTTTTTCGCTAAAATGAGCCTATCTTCGCTAACGTGAGCCGGATTTCAACTATAAATATACCCTTGGATTCGTAATTCAAAAACACACATTCCTAGAATACTTTCACTCTCTATAAAATCAGTCTACTTTCTCTCTCCATTTTCTCACTCTAAATTAGTTTTAGGCTAGTTTTAGGAGCGTTTTTGGAATAGAACGAAAGCACGGAACGTGTTGTAATCATGTGGATGTAAGCTTGGGAATATTATATAAAATTCAAGTCTTCTCCTTCTCGCATTTAATCCCGGTTATTTCTATCCTAATCTATCTTAATTAACATGTATTCTTTAATTATGCTAGATATAGTTGTTGCCATGCTTAGTGAGTATATTACTTTTGTATTTGTTGTGATGTAATTAGCGTAAATAATTATGGGATGACTTTAATCTGTCGTGAAGCAATATGATGGCCACTATTCGACTGTTCTCAGATATAGTACTGGAAAAGCTTTACGCGGAGTACAAACGTATAGAAGTCTGAGACGACCGAAGGTAATCATATTACGAAGCGACTTTAATCTATCGTGAAATAATATGACGGACCCGATTCGACTGTTCTTTGATATAGTGATGGAAATGCTTCATGCAGAGTACAAATGTACAGAAATCTGGAACGACCGAAGGTAGTCATGTTATAGATCGACATTATAAAAAATGGAAACTTATTGTTCGGATTTACTTTATCTTTACAATTTTAAACTAAAAACTATTTAATCGCCTTTCGGTCAACAAACGTGATTGTAACTTTGTAACGAGGAGTCGCAAACCTCAATACTTAGTCAATAATTATCTGGGTCAAAACTATGGTTTAGTTACAACGTCATGCAAACATCGTAAAACGCAATGTAATTGTGCTGGAATCACCATGAGTGTAGTACACTTATGATTATAATGTAATTGCCATGTATACATTACGAAGTAATTAAATTCGCAAATTGAAATGTCGGTTAACGACGGATTACACTGCGAAATACCATAGCATTTTCTGACATGGTCTGGGTTTAACTTTATGAAAAACGCCGCCAGCATTTTAGATTAGAGTAGGTAGGCTACAGGCTAAATAAACGTTTACGAAAACCTAGGGATTTATTGATTATGTTTAGCAAGGCATGTTTAAAATCCTATTTAAAGAAACGTTTCTCTTATAACTCAGTTTTTCAAAGCAAGATACGCGCGAAAATTTGTAATTTATTTTGGTATTAAGAATGATCAGACTTTTACATGGGCCTGCTACTTTATTCCTTCACCCACGAACAATCATGTTCAATAATAAGGGCCACTGACTCCCTCACAGGAGAGTGTGAAGAGTTGAGCATCATCTGTCCGATCGTAATCACGACACCTTAGTTCCTCGTGACATATTAGTTGATAACCGGCTAATAAGGAATCTAACGTTTATACCATAAGTTATCGGATTTAACAAATGTATCTAATTTAGACCCACGTTTCCTTAAACCTCAAAGTCATCATCCCATAATTATCAGCTAATGAAGTCACAACAAATACAGTTTTCCATCATCTGATTTATTATTACCTTTTTATCGCTTTATTTAATTTACTTAGCAAACTGAACCAAAACCCCATCACTTTTTAAAAACTCTTTTACTGGAAAACCACTGATTGATTGGAATATCCTCTGTTTCAATTCAGTTTCTCTTTAAGAACGACTCTTGGTCATACTTACTACTTGCTAGCCTTTTGGTTCAGTAATCGTAAGTTACACTTAGACCTTAGCATTTATAAATTTAAAACAACCCTGTTACGCTCGCTTAGTCGTTGAAACATCACCAATGACATTAACGCTAAGTGAACGTCCAACAAGTTTTTGGCGCCGCTGCCGGAGAGATTAACCGTCCGATACAGAGGTCCAACCAATCATATTTTCTAGTAAACTCTTAGGCTATAAACCTTTCGGAAAAAAACAATATATATATATATATATATATATATATATATATATATATATATATATATATATATATATATATATAAAATATTTTATTTCCTTTAATTTGTTTGTTTTCTAGTGTATGACCTGTACGCCTAGGTCTGCACTACTTTTTAACTTTCCCGATCCTGAACTTAGTATTCGCACAATCCGACGAGAAAAGAAACAATCCGCCCCCAGAAACGCGATGGCTGAACGTATCTCTCTCGCCGACAACAGCAAACCCTCTATTGAAGGAAGAGGTGGACCGATTCTCTACCCAGAAACACCCGAACAATCATTCGATCTTAAACACCACATCATCCAACTAATCCAGAATCACTGTCAATTCCACAGATTACTAGATGATGACCCAAACTCTCACCTTGAAAATTTTATCTCTCTTTCAAATTCCTACAAACAAAATGGAGTTAGCCAATATACGATCAGCTTGTATCTTTTTCCTTATTCGCTTACTCATCATGCGCAAACATGGTTTGAAGGTTTAGAAACCGGTTCTATCCCTTCATGGACAATAATGGCAACGAAGTTTCTGACAAAGTACTATCCACCGTCCAAGCAAACCAAACTCAAGAATGACATCATGAACTTCTGACAAGCTTTTGACGAGTCATTGTACACCGCATGGGAACGATTCAAAGGAGCATTGAAGAGTGCCCCAATCATTATCTTGACAAATCAGCATAGCTATGTACTTTCTATAATGGTTTAGCATCGAACCACCGAACCACCCTCGATGCCATCGCACAAGGGAACTTCATGAAGAAAACAGACGAAGAAGTATGAGACCTTATTGAAAACATGACTATGCATCACCATGATTGGAACTTAGGAGATCACTCGACATCTTCAGCACCTCTAGCTGCCTCGAACCCACTTCCGATTGAAGCAATTAAGGTACTCACTGAGAAGATGGATTCTCTTGTCAAGCAATTCAGAGAACTCAAGAAACAACAGCATCAAGTACACCAAGTGCAAGCCTGCCCAAACTGCACCAACCCACACCCGTCTGGTGAATACCAAGTTGAATACAAAGAGGCAGACGGAACCGTTTACTGTGCCCAGTTTCCCGCTCGACCACAAAATTTTCCACCCGGTTTCAATCAAAGCAACAACCAACCCAGAGGTCCTTCCTTTCCGCCAAGAAACAACCAACAATCCAATCTACCAAGATATCCACCTAGGTACCCACCATACCCATAACAACAACAACTTGCCTACAACCAACCCCTCGCACTTCCTGGACCAACTTCCGACACAAACCAAACCACTGAACAACCTGCCAAGACAAATGCACCAGCTCCAAGCCCAGATGACGCCTTCACTCAGTTCATGCAAGGACATCACCAACTTAACCAAAAGACGTCCGCCAAACAAAATCATGCTGACCTTTATGAGAAACCAGCTGGCCGTACTCAAGAACCTAGAAGCTCAAATATGACAACTGGCACAGCGTCTTGACACCAGACCCAGAGGAAGTTTACCTAGTAACACAATACAAAATCTACATGTTGAGGAGGAAAAACAAGTTACCACTACTAAGGAAGCAGCTACTCAACCACCCACTGTTGTTCCCGTAAAAGAAGAACTAACCACCAACAATAGAACCTGCTCCGAGCTTGAACAAAGAAGTAAGAATCCCTTACCCCGCTAGACTTAAGACTCAACCAAAGAAGTTATCATCTTTTAAACTAGATGGTAAATTCCTCGACACTATGTCTAGAGTTCCCGGTCGTAACAAGTACATTAGGAAACTCTTATCCACCAAGGATAAACTGCCTGAAGTAAACAACATCCCACTCAGTTCTGAGAGTTCAGCCCTACTAAAGAATAGCCTTCCAGAAAAACTAGGAGACACCGGGCGATTTACACTTCCTTGTTCCATTTACCAATCCGGAGATATCAATACCTTAACCGATTTAGGAGCCAACATAAATCTTATGCCCTACTCCTTATTCAAAAGGCTAGAAATTGAAAACCTGAAACCCACTAAGATGACTGTCCAGCTAGCTGACCAATCAGTTCGATATCCAAAGGGAATAGCTGAGAATGTTTTTGAGCACGTTTACTATTCTAAATATTTCTTGTAAGAATATCAGTATAATCTGTCTGAAAAGTCAGACAATTCACTCTTATGGTTTTTTTTATCATATCTCGAGCTATACACACCTAAATAACATGACACTACCGCTAAAAGTTCACAAAATATGTTAGAAAGAAAAGTCGTTTAGATGACTTTCTCTGAAAATGTATATATTTTGCTCAGTAATTTAATCTTCATGCATGGTTCTAGATTGGTCAGTTTTTGCACCTCAGAGAACAACATAATTATTAAAAATACTTATACCTCTCTATAAATTCTACAAAAATTACTGGAACTAGATAAGACCTTGGGAAGCATCTGTGATTTTTCTCATATTTTATTTCGGAACTTAAGATTTTTAGAAAAATTCGACAAAGAGATGTATTTTCTGGAAATTACAAAGTGTGACTGTTTTGATTGATAAATGAAAACCGACACCTTTCGAACTTGGTATAAGTGGTGAAACTAATTTTTATGACCTATGAACATATCTAAGGTTTAGGTAAATGTTTCGGGTCAAACCGAGAAGGTTTGACCATATCAACAAAAATGGGGCTCGATTTCGAAAACGTCAAACTTACTATTTTGGGCAACTTGTAAAAAAAGTGGGTTTGGGTGACTTATTAAGTGACTTGGACCAAAAATGAGACTTGTAAACATAACCCTAACGAAAAATGACACTTATATTTGAACCGAGATGTAAACCGCAAGACGTTGACACTAAGTATTAAATTCGCGTGACAACCGATAACCACATACTAAGACAACTTGATAACACATGACATTTACTATTGTAAAGGGTACAACAAAACAAATTTAATAAAATGTCCTTAAGATCTATTATTACAAACTTTCACCAACGGGTCGTACATGTTTATTTTTCAAAAACAAAACACAATTGGACATACTAATTGAGTGAACAACTAGCGTAAGTAAAGCTTAACTCTCCTCTTAGACATAACCTTATACGTTTAGGGCGTTAGAAGGTTGCACTTGGAAACACGCTTACTTGCTTGCTATCTGATTAATTGCTTGCTTATTGCTAAACTCAGGTAAGTTTTCCTAGCCCCTTTTTACTCGTTTATTATTTTGGGGTGAAAAGCATGATTCTAAACTTTAACTAAATTGGTTGTACTCTTTATGAACTTTTTGAACTTTTGTTATACTATTTATGCGAATTGGTGTATACTATTGTTATGCTTGAGTACTATCATGCTAAAGTCCCTGGAAATACCTTTTACACTACTTATTAACTCGTCCGAGAGCCAGATGAGCCGTTAATATTTATGGATAACGTTATTTAGGGGGAGGCCACTCCTCACTCACACTATAACGTGAGTGCATGGTATCACCTTTACTCATGTTACCGATAGAACATGGAGCTTGGGGCATGTGTCGGTCGAATCGGTTTAGTAGTGGCCTCAATTGTATTAACACTCACGTATACTACCCTCCCATTCGCATCAAAATACAACCAATCACTTATATCTTTGTTCTTTTATGAACAAAGCTTCTAATTCATTTGTTTGGGTTATTAAACCTGTGAACTCACCACTATGGCCATAGTTGACCCTTTTGATTTATCATTTTCAGGAGAACGACAGTAAGGTGGACTCTAGGAGTACATTTTCATGGATGCATGTTCACACGCGTTTGCTTTGTTTTGAAACTATGAATCTCTTTTGAAAACTTTATGAACTTAATGTAATTTCTTTTGGAACTGTGATTTGAACTTGTAGTAATGTGTAATATATTCACTAAATTATGTATGGTGTTGCTTCTATATCTTATGTATTGTTACCTGGTACCGTTACATCTCGTGTTTCCGCTTTAGTTGGGTGTGACAAATACTTTATATATATATATATATATATATATATATATATATATATATATATATATATATATATATAAGATTTTTAATTATTTATTATTATTACTTATATTAACTTTCGAAAGAGATCTGGAAATATTTCGCTCGAAAGGATCTCCTAAATACTACTACATAAGGCGGCTTTGAATCGTACGTTGATACGATTCCCTGGCAGCGGCGCCAAAAACTTGATGGCCTCCCAAAAGGCATGTTATTTTGAGAAGAGGTTGTTGTCAGGGATCTCTGATCGGCAGTTCAGGCGGTCATCAGTGGTTTTAAATTTATATCTTGCTGGGACTTAATTTATATGTACTACCTACTATAATTAGTAAGCGGTAAGTATAACATAAGATCTTACTAACGACCGTAATGTAATTTGGATCAAAGCTGATGCTTTCGGTAGGAAGTATTTAGGATGGGTTATAAAGTAGGTAGATTTTGAGGTTTTATGATTAAACTAAAGACATGTAATTAAAATGCAGGAAAAATAGATAAAGATATATATGTGATTGCTGAGGTTTCAACAATTAATCTTTCAGGATGACAGAATAAATAGGGACATTACTGAATCTAATAAGTACATTATCAGGTGTAAACATGAGAACCCTACCAAATTAAATTGAATATTAAAGTGGCATGTCACTAGGAACTAGGTTATCGTGATTCTGACCGGAGCATTACGCAAAACTTCCAATACTTACCTAGTTAAAAGATAAGCACCCTATCTTGGTGAAACACCGTGGTACATGATTAAAACAGCGTATCGTCTCATAGGTTCGACCGTTCTTACACCTATGTAATTTACTTATTGATTAGTTATGTAACTGATTACTAACGTCGTGCATTTAGACCGTCGATTATGTAAAACCTAGTGCTTTAAAAAACCAAGCCACTTAGACTTTTACTTTCATTTTTAAGTCTTATTTTTCATTATTTAAGTTCAGGTTCATTCGACTTATGACTTAAATATCTCCTTTTCAAACAGTTATACACCCCTGGACTATTCGCAGTTTATTAAAACATGTTTCATGTGCAGACTATACCTTTTAGTGATTCACAGTGCACTTTACTATATAGTATTTCCAAAGTTACTCACCTCTGCCATGCTTTTGTTAAGTAATAAGCTGGGAGATACACAGAAATTCCATAGTGATTAATTACTATGTAGTGAACAGTGCTCTCGCAGTGTCTTACTTTGTCATGAACTAAGTACAAATAACTACTTACCCGAATTAGACTCGATCAATTCCTAATTTCTAGGTTGCAGTCACGTGGATAACCAGAAAGGGTGCTCCATAGATTAAACTTAAGTTCATAAAGCCTAAACGGCACATACGTTATTAATTATAGTTTATCTAAACGTATTAGCGAGCATTAGGTTACATTGTTTTGACGTTCGTAGGATTCATTAGTTAGTTTATAAGATTGTTTAGACCTTTCGGAAATGTTAAACCGGAGCTGATTCCTGTAATATGACTACCTTCGGTCGTTCTCCGACTTCCATACGTTTGTACTCCGCGTAAAGTGTTTCCAATATATATCGGAGAATAGTCGAATAGGGGCCATCATATTACTTTACGATTTTCATACACTGATTATATAATGTCATCCCTACTTTTAATTATTTACATTCCAACAATCACAATAATAAACTACTCGCTATTCATGGCAATATTCCTGTCACATACCAAGTAATAATGCAAAATTAACTATAACATTAAACAAGTATGAAAAGGTTTAGATATCACCCGAAAATTAAAGCGTAGCAGCGTATTATTACAATTGACAAGCTCTTCACACGTCCAATGCTAATCCTTGATTACAATCATCCCTTCTAGTTCCTGGATTAATCCGTAGATTAATCTAACTAATCCTAGAGAGAGAAATAATGCTAAATCTAGAGAGAGAATTGGAAGTGTGTTTTTGGAAATGAACGTGTTCCAAGAGTGTGTGTTTTTAAATTGTGAATCCAAGGGTATATTTATAGTTGAAATCTGGTTCACGATAGCGAAAATAGGCTCTCGTTAGCGAAAAAGTGAAAAAGTAGGGTTTACGTTTTGCTTTGTATCTTCTTCGTTACTCGTCCGATTGCGATGATTCTTTTTGTGATGGATTCGACTATCGAAAATGAAGACTTTGATGTAAAGAAATCTCTGAGATGAGTCTTCTAACTTAAAATAGCTTGTCTCGAATGTTTTGGATCTTTAAACGCGCGTGGAATCTTCGTTTTTCGTCCGTTTTCCTCGATTATTCTCGTGCTTCCTTATTTTGATCTACTTAACAAAATAACTTCGTTTAATGTAATATTTGAGCTTATTTTCCAAGTATTTGTCTTAAATGAGAGAGATATCGGAAGTAAAAACGTGACTTTTTACGCGATATCAACAGTTTGAGAGACGGAGAAAGTTGTAGCTTGGTAATCTTATTGAAAAGAGTCTTCAAGATTCGGACTTTTGTAATCCTCAGTATTACGCTGCTTAAATATCGGTTAATTCTTATTCTTTTACTTACTGTTATTATGTCTTGTTTGCATGATATTTATGTATGTATTGTGAATCTTGCCATGCTATTTACGTAGTTTAATAATGTGATTGTTGAAATGTAGATATATTAATATTTCATATATATATAATTGGGTATCTGGTTAAGCTTTTCATGAATATAGACTTAATCAAGTGTCCACCCTTTCCGACTCACGTGACTACTTCCCTTAGTTATAGGACTTGATCAACCCTAGCTACGTAGATATAGTAATCTCAGTTACAGTATGTGTAGCACCCCCAATTTCACTGTTTAGCGGAAGCAAGCTTTGGGGTGCTACCAATCAAGTATCAACAGTACAAAGTATACAGCAAACGACCTCTAAATGAGACGTTTAAAAATAGTTACATTTCCATATATAAAATGTTTGAGAACATAATGTTTTCTGTTACAAAAATGTAGTTCCCTAGAGTCCACGCGTGTAGCGGGAGATTCTATTACATAATCATAATATACAAAAGATAATGCTAAGAATCTCCGTTAGATGAAATGTAGAAATCATGCGACTCTAGCTAGTGTCCTGGGGGAATCCCACTCCGTTTGTGTACCTGAGATACAATGCTAAAAATTGTCAACCAAAAGGTTGGTGAATCTTACAGGTTTAGTAGTAAAGTAATCGTTATGAACCACAAGTATGTACCAGTGTTGCTCTCAAGCAAGGTAAGTAGATAAGTAAATCAGTAAGTCAGCATAGTTGCCATGAGCTCATAAGTTGAAGCTTAACAGTGTGTAAGTATGATTCAATCAAGTATCATATAAAGTACCCCCATGAGTGCTATCCCGGACACTCATATGTAACAAATACTAATATGCCTGTTTCTACGGTGAAATCCGTGGTAGCGCTACTACCCCAGGCAGGGATTGTCAGTCCCGAATGGATCCATTTACTAGTACTCGCGCTTAAGTCCATAACTAACAACTTACGATAGGAGGCTTTCAGTGGATAAAAAGTACTCATGCAATGTGTGTAAAAAGTAGTATAGGCAGTCCTGTACTCGTGTTCATGCATAAAACAGTAAGCAAAGTATCTCACCCAAAGTTGGAAAAACAGTAAAAAGTGGGGCTGTAAGTGTGACACCCGTCAAATTAGGACTAGTAATTAGTGCCTAATCAAGTGTAATGCATGTAATTAGTTCTATGTTAGGCTAATTAATGTATTAATATATATATTGTTGAATATATACAAATATACGATTTGATTAAATCGTACGAAATCAAAAATCGAATGTAATTCGGTTCAAGTAATACGGACGTTGGTGAACAATTTTATTAAATAATATATTATTATTTAATAACACTATTATATCCATAATATTATTTTGATAATATTTCAATTCAAATTCGTATAGTACAAATAACAGTCTACGCGATAAAATTATCAAACGCGCGAACAAAACGAAACAAGTTTAAGTTATATATTATAACTCAATTATAAAGTATCTGATGAAATACTTCGACCAAAATATCGAGAAATTATTCGTATTTTAAAACGTATAATTAAATGTTTTAAATAATTATTTAACGTTTAAATAATCGGGAAAACGAACACCGCACGGAACGCGATTGCACGGGAGTTTAAAGTGGAGACCCACACTCCGGTGGGCCCCCACGAAATCAGCCAAAAGGGGATTCCACCCCCTTTTTCCCTCCATTTCATCATCATCACCACTTTTTCTCTTCTTTTTCTCTTTAAACAAATCCACCACCACCGCCACCTAAATCGCAAATTAACACCTCCAAACGACCTCCAATCTCGAAGCTCATTTAGGGAAAAACGACCACCTCGTCTCGATCTACAACCACATCTTTTCGGATTTCTCCGACGTTAACTTGTAAGATTTTGACAAATCCTGAAAGCTCTTCGATTTCATTATTTTTACTTGTTTATGGTTTGAATAAGTTTAAAATGTCCAAATATGGGTTGGGTAAAAGTTTCAGACCAAACGGTAACCGAAAAACTCAATTTCGACTCAATTTCCGGCCAACAGACTTAAGTGTCGCACAGGCCAACGCAGTATAGCGTCACTCGATGCGTCACTTAAGTTACGCCCTAAGTGTCGCTAAAAGCCCTAATCTTGCGTCACTTACGTAAGTTCCGCATAAAACCCTTTTTCCCGACACTTATCTAAGTGTCACAAATTCAATATCCGTCACTCCGAGCTGACACTTATAGCGTCACTTGCCTAAGTGACGCCTATAATTGAAATCTGATTCCATACGACACTAGCTCTAGTGATGTCGCACCCCCAAAACACGTGGCAGCGGAAGTATGAGGTGTCACGGGGGCGCCGACTAAATCAAATATCACAACACAAAGATTAAAGCAAACGACCTCTATATGAGACGTTTGAAAATATTACATTGCCATAATTCAAATGTTTACAAAATATATGGAGTTCGCATAAACCGTTAAGAGATTTCTAGTACATTACTGAATATACAAAATATAGCTAAATGCAATCTAATCTCTTGATGTTTGAAAACCATGCGACTCGAGCTAAGCTTTCCATAAGCTTAATACTGTCCTGTTTCCTGTGGGTAGTCCTACTGCGTCTGTAAACCTGAGAATACATACTAAAAGGTCAACATAAAGTTGGTGAGTTCATAGATTTGTAAATAATCGTCTAGTTATGATCCACAAGATTTCAAGTTGTATCATTCAAAAATGACAGTTAAAAGTATCGTTAGCCAACGATAAGTAAAAGTATTGCATAAAGCAATATAAGTATACCATTTGCAATGAGTCTCATAGTCGAGCTTAACGTTGTTTGCCTCCGGTAAGTGTACTAATCCGATACACTTCTAAATCACAAATAATATTGCATCCGTGGGTTGACTAGCGCGACTAGTCCGGATGGGGATTGTCAATCCCCGATAGTACTATCCAATAATATTCACGCATATATTAACGAACTATGATGGGTAGAGGGCTTTAATGGATTATTCAGGCCTCATGCAATCCGTACGAAAAGTTGTTTACAGTTACTTGTGATCATATAAACAGTTGTATGTATTCTCACCCTAGTTGAAAAATAGTAAAAAGGGGCTATGAAACTCACCTTAGATTAGCAAGCAAATATCAAATAAGCAAGCAAGCCGATGTGCAACCTTCTAACGTCCTAAACGTATAAGGTTGTGTAAGTAGATGTCTTGTAAGACCATCTATAGCGATTGTATAAGTGGGGGTTAATGTCCACTTAAGCCAATCGTGTAGGTGGAGGGTTAATATCCACCTAGAGCTAGTTCATCAACTAGTTATGTCCAAATAAGTTGTTCAAGTTCGTCTATCAAAAACGTGTACGACCCGTTGGTGAAAGTTTGTAATAATAATTCATTTAGACATTATTATTAAGTTTGTTTTGTTGTATACTATTCAGTAGTACAAATCGTGTGTTGCAAATAGATTATATTAGTTTGTATAAGCCTTAAACCGTAGGTCAAAGTTGGTCAACTCGTTGGTCAAAGCTGGTCAAACCTGGTCAACTGGTCAAACCTGGTCAAACTGGTCAAACTTAGTCAAACCTGGTCAAACTAGTCAAACCTGGTCAAACCTGGTTAAGGTTGGTCAAACTATGAGTCACTTCTCAATTTATGAGTCACTTATAGAGTCACTTATGATTTATGAGTCACTTATAGAGTCACTTATGATTTATGAGTCACTTATAGAGTCACTTATGATTTATGAGTCACTTATAGAGTCACTTATGATTTATGAGTCACTTCTGATTTATGAGTCACTTATAGAGTCACTTATGATTTATGAGTCACTTATAGAGTCACTTATGATTTATGAGTCACTTCTTAATTTATATGTCGGTTTCTAATTCGGGAAACTTTCTAAGTTTAGTTTTTGGTCCAAGTTACTAACTAAGTCACCCAAACCCATTTTTGTTACCACTTTCCAAAAATAGTAAGTTTTGTCGTTTTTAGAAACTGAGCCGTTTTTGTTGACTTGGTCAAACCGACTCGGTTTGACCCGAAACTTTTACCCAACCCATATATCAGTTTATAGAGTCCAAATAATTTGTCGGTTCATGTCGGAGTTCACCCGTGGTGTCGGTTTTTAACATGCAACCTAAGATTTCAACTTTTCACATTTTCGACTTTTGTCGGTTTGGTTCGCCATTAAATTTCTACCACTTATGGTCCAAATTAAGGTTTACAATTTTTATCAACTGATCATTCATGTATCTAGTACCTAGTGTCAAATTCCTGAGATTGGTAGTGTTCATTTCGATAGTCAATTAATTCCGCGTAACAACCGAACTTGGTTTTTGAAAACTTTCAGACCAGACTCAAAGATCAGTTTATAGCCAACAATACGTATAGATCTGGAAAAAGTGTAAAACACGAAAGTTGTAGCTCTTTTCAATACGCAACTTTTAAAAAAAATTCGTTATCTAATTCTTCTTAGGACTCCAGATACGACCATTTTTGTAAGCTGTATTTTAGAAGACAGAATCTGTCACTTTATATGTGTGTTATAAAAACGTATTTTACCAAGGATTTTGGACATAAACAAGTTAAATGGACTATAAAACATCAAAATCAGTAGCATGAAAGTATATAAATGAGGAGTTCATGTGATTCTTACAAAGGGGATGATGGTTGAAAGAAGGAGAAGTTCTTGTAGCTTGCAATTCTTGAAAAACACTAGCAAGTGGTGGTGGATCTTTGTGGTGGTTGATGGTTGTTTATGGTGGTGGTTAAGGGCTGAATTTTCCAGAGATTAGATAGAGAGTGGGTTGAGTTTTAGAGAGGATATGAGTGAAGATGATAAGTGTTGAGTGTGAAATGGTTTGTGCATGTTCTTGCATGAGTTTCTAATGGAGGAGTGATCAAGTGGGCATGTGCTTGCACATGGGGGAGGGGTGGCTGGCCCCTAGGGGCTCCCACAAGGGGTATTTTAGTCATTTCTCATTTCCTATTTAATTAGTTACGTTCTCCGCTCGTTTACTCGATTGTTTAGACGTTTATTCGCACGTTAAATATTTTATATGCTTTTTTAAGTGACGACTTTTAATTTAGATATTTTCACTTGAAATATTTTATCTAGATGCTTGAAAACATTTATAAAAATGTTCCGTTAATTTATCGGCCTCGATTTGCGTGCACGTTTTACGGAGGTTTAATCGCGTAGCGTTTTAAATAGACATTTTTCATTGACGAACTATTATATGATGTTTTCAATAATAATTTCATACAAAATAATATATTTTAAATTATTAAAATATATTTTGACTTTCGTTTGCTTGTCGGGCGCGTTCTGCGCATTTCTGTTGCGTTTGAGACGTTTTAGCCAAAACGCCTAAGTTTTTCGTGTATTAATTTAACAAATTAACAATATATGATAAATAACTTCTAAAAATAGATTCAAGTTATTTATAGAAATGTTTTCACCAACGTCGTATAATTAGGCGTATTTCGTCCGGTTATTTCGCACAATTTCACCAAATTGTGTAAGCGTAATATAAATCAATTACGGGCGTGTATATTCTCATAAATATACAAATAGTCACAAGTAATTATAAGTATTTAGCCTAATACTAAACTAAACACACGTAATTAAGGTTTCTAGCAGGTTAATCCGTAACCCTAAATCGTCGAGTGTCACAAGTGGCTCATGACCCTTATACCGACACTTACAACCGACACTTCCTTAAGTGTCGCCCTCTATGCGTCACTTGCACAAGTGACGCCATTAGATCAAAATCTGTCATTTTATTCGACACTTTCAGAGTGTCGCCTAAACCCTAAGTGTCGCTATAAGTGACGCTAAAAACAGAAGGTTTACAACCATTTTTATTCTAAGTGTCGAACTTATAAAACTTCAAGCTATTATACGATACGACTTTTAAAACACATTGGGGTATGCTTTCTAAGTATAACACTTCGAAAACAAGATAATAATGTTGAGATTATTATTACAAACAATCACAAACAGGCCGTACAAGTTTTAAAAACTCAAATCAAACAACCAAATCGTAGTAATTTGGACAAGTTAATCAACCAAGTTGTAGTCATTTGGACATTATAGTTGGACGAACAACTACAAGGGTAGCCTTTATAGATACCTACTCATGTTAATAACCATCACGTGTCATGGACACCTTCAGGTTACAAGTTTTTGGACATCAATTCACGGCTAATCAATTCAAGTTTATTTAAATAAACGCTCAAGACTCAGGTGAGTCTCATGGCCCCTATTTTACCGTTTCACTCAGGGGTGTGATATCAATGCTCGTTTTATTTACAATTGAATTCAAGTACAAATCAAAATATAAATACTGCATGAGTTATTTTCACTAATCAATTTAAAGTCCTCCACAACATAGTTTGGTAATACGTAGTAGCGTGAATGTTAGTGTATGGTACCATATAGGATTGACAATCCTCGTCCGGGTTAGCAAGCACTAACTGGTCAAACAGACGCATTAGCATTTGTGTAGACGAGTGTGGATTAGGCACTCGTAGGAGGCACCTCGATCGGAATTCCTTCATTGGACCCGACCCCCAAGTTAAGCTCAGACTATGTGCTCATGACTGTATAGTTACTTTTATTTTGCTTTATTGCAACTTAAATTCAATTAAATCTTGTGGTTCATTCAATATGTTTGACATACAAACCTGTGAGCTCACCAGCGTTTCGCCGCCCCATTTTAGCTTGTATCATAGGTACACAGCAGTAGTTTGGACTGCCTCACAGGATACTTAGCTCGAGTCATCATGCAAACCATCAGAGATTTAGCTGCATTATTATATTTTGTATAAATTAATTATGTATTTAAATCTCTCAATTTCAAGCCAAGCTAATGTACTTAATATTTTGATGTAAACATTTGTTTAATCAATACAAGTTTAAAACGACACATGTAGTGGTCGTTCATTATATCTTTGTGCTGTGATTACCGTATTAGTCGCGCCCCGACCCGATTCGCTTCCGCAACCCGAAATTGGGGGTGCGACAGATTGGTATCAGAGCCTAAGGATATAGTGAACTAGGTTGCATTTAGTGGGCCTAGACTATGACCGTTAGGCAGTATTTCCTTATTAGGCATGACTGGTTCAGGAATTGCAGCATACGACTTTAATTTAACATAGCCTGATCAACTACGTACAATTAAGGAAAGATGATGTAAGGTCTGAAACGATTATGTCGAACAAGAATACACTAGTTGACTCTGACCTCGCGAGAAACCGGGACTCAAACATGTCTGTGTTAGACACCCTAGGCTATTATGTGATATTTATATATATACATAGATAGGCCTCGTTCCCGCTCAATATCTTAGGCTATATTATATATATATTATTATATGGATATAGGCCTCATTCCTTCTAACGCTTTATCTCAGAATTATAACACCCTACATTTTACACAACATATTTTATAATATTTTCATTATAGGAAGCGCGAATCCCAAAACATAATTAGCCGATGTTTACATAAACCAAACATTTACCAAAGCAAACTATTTTATCATTTATATTATTACAAACCATATTAACTAAAACGGGTGTTATTTATACTTTTCCAAAACTTGATAACCAAAATATCAGAGTTAGCGCGTGCAGTCAAACATCCAGTCAACTATTATATCCCGATGTACATCAAAAGCTAACCAAAATCTGCAAAACATTTAACAACGAGGGATTAGCTCACGCTAAGTGAATGGAACCGTAACCAACGGTTCAATCCAATTATAACAAGTCTTACAACTGATGAACTTCAACAATTAAACACATATGCACATAAGTACAAGAGGACCGGCGGTTCCTGGTATACTATCACAGTCACCTGCAATCACTGGTATACTATCACAGTGATTTACCGATAGCCTGAATATTACCTTCACTGAATAGGTTAGTTCTCAACTATGTGTATCAAAGTAACCTAGACAACTACACAGTAGTAACCAGACCCAACCATTGTTGACCTCTCTCCAAAACAACTGAACAACTAGTCACATAAAGGCATAGTCTGTATGCAGTTATGGAACAACAACTAAATACTGAACTACTGGTACAACTGTATCAATCAAACTGAATCAATCAACTAATCAACATAATCAAGAACTAATCAACCGGAAATAATATAAACAATAACTATAACTGAACATAACTAAATCTATCCTGGTTTACCCATTGTAATCGAACCCGTTACAACTGGGTTAAACCGAGGATTACAGTAACCACTCACCAAAATTCCAGTCTCTGAACTCAGTTGTCTTATATCACTGAGTTTCCTTCTGCTTATCTGAGAACATAAATAATAACAAGTCAGTAACTCATCTCATAATCGTTATCATAGCATATTTATCAAATCAGGTAATCCATGAAGTCTAAGCAAACAAAATTTCAATCAAAAAATAAAATATGAAAATCCAGAAATGACGTTTAAAACAGTAAAATGTCATTTTCGACCCCAAGATGATCCCGAATGGCCAAAAACTGCCTAGGCTATTGGTACATAGCCTGGATCATTGGGCTGTTTCCGAGTGACCATGCAAATTTCAATCAAATCCGAGTTAATAAATTTGTCACTTACTCGCTACCCTGAAAAGACTTCGCATTTTCAAAATTTGCAAAACAAAAACTTTTAAAATCTCGATTCGCAGTGATCTAGATTCGCAGGCCAACTCGGCTCGCAGAATCAACTCGATTCGCATAGGGAAACTCGACTCACAGAGCTCACTCAGCTCGCAGAGCTCAACTCGCCTCGCCAGAACTCAACTCGCCTCGCCAAAATCTGAGTTCTGCGAGTTTCGCTGCTGATACAAGTTTTTTCGAATCAAACTTCACCATAACTTCAAAAATTCAGTTTCTAAGATTTCTAATACTTTGCTAACATCAAATAAACATCATATAACATCTAATACCAACCAATTTCACTCAATCACTCAATTTCTCTCAAAACCCATTTCATTAATAATTTCAAGAATTATACTCACTTCTTTGAAGATGATGATGATGTGAATATGATACTAGCTTCAAAATCACAGCCCTCTTAGATGAGGTTTAATATCTTGTTTGAGATTTCTTAAGAAAGGGTGTGTGTGTGTGGTGAGATTTATGTGAAAGTGTTGTAACAAAATAGGAATTAAGGAAAGTTTGAGTCGGTCTCATCACCGCCTTCACTTTCATTAGTGTATATTTTATCCCCCTTCTAATCCTATTGTTTGGAACCTGTAAATACCCGCGAGGCAAAATATTTTATTATACCGTCAGACTCAACTTTTTAAAACAAGTACAATTTTATTAATCACAATAAAACCTGTGACTTTTTTACTCATTTATCTTCAAATAAACCAACTAAAACTTAATAAAATACAATTTATTTTCGGGCCCAGAAACCGGGTGTTACAAATCTTTCCCCCTTTAAAAGATTTCGTCCCCGAAATCTACCCATGCCTACTCAATAAACAAATCTATATCTTATTCATATACAAAACATACATTGAAACCAAGTTAACTCATAGTATACCTGTCGTGCCATCAGTAAGCCCAAGCATTTCTCCCACAGTCATCTGAAATGCTCTACCAGTCGCTGGCGGTATTGTCTTTCTCTTTTGCCTCACAGATGACGCAGAACCCGAAGTCGAGTCCTTTTCTAATCCAGATCCCATCCTAATCTTCTCCGGACACTTTCCTGATCTATGTCCCTCCTTATGACAATTCCAACAAACAAACTGAGGAGAAGTACAGTCCTGCATATTATGCCCAAACAAACCACACTTAACACATCTCGCTGTCTCAGAAGTACATGGTCCAGAATGCTTTAACTTACAGCTAACACGCCACGGATTGCTCCCCACTGAATCAACACTAAAAACTACTCTTCTATTCTGTCTTTTACTCTCCGAAGAACTACTCTTAATCTGTGAAGAAGTCTTGTCCTTGCTCAACTTATCTATAGCCCTAATATCACTATCAACTGACCGAGCTAAAGTAAATGCCCGAGTCAAAGTATTAGCCAATCTCACATACGTCCGATAGTTTGGTGGTAAAGTCCCTACAAAATGATTAATCCTCATCCTATCATCTGGGACCCATTGTTGAACAAAACGTAACTTCTCAGTGAATTGAGTAATAAGGTCATCAATCGACATCTGTTCGGTCAACTTCAAATCCATAAACTCCTGTCTAATCCTAATCATATCAAACATTGAAACAAAATTGCTTGCAAACCTCATTATGAAATTCTGCCCAACGGATACATGATCTATGTTAAGATGTCAAATGTGTAGTTATAGAATCCCACCAATTCATAGCCTGTCCTTTCAATAGTTGCACAACATATCCAACTTTTAATTCCTCCTCACACTGACACACTTCAAACTTTCGTTCCGTATCCCTTAACCAATTCAAAGTCACCGCAGGATCATTACTTCCCTCAAATTCCTTTGGACCACTAGATTTGAACGTCTTAAAAGAACGCATCTTTCTCGGTTGTTGAGGTGATGGAAACTGATAACCAAAATCCCTTTGCTGAGCCGATCTAGAATGTTGCTCCTGCAAATACAACTGTTCTACTTTCCTTAATCTTAACACCTCATCCTCTAACTGTAACTGATAATCATCTTGATTAGATTCTTTCTGATTAACATTTGAAGAACCAGCCTGCCCATGATTACCTTCTCGAACTACCGGTTGAACTACCGGATTCTCAGTTCTAGATGCATTATTAGGAGTCGGGTTCTCGTTATCTGCCATTCCTGTACTCAAAACAATAACTCACAACTTGTTAATCGTTAGTACTTACTATACTAACCAATCAACCCCCCATTCAATAGCTAATCCCACTTACCAGAATGTTTGACTTACACCAACTAGATTTAGGATTGAACATTTACAAATGCCCAATTCACCCAAACCTATGCTTTGATACCAACTTAAAACACCCGACATTTTACACAACATATTTTATAATATTTTCATTATAGGAAGCGCGAATCCCAAAACATAATTAGCCGATGTTTACATAAACCAAACATTTACCAAAGCAAACTATTTTATCATTTATATTATTACAAACCATATTAACTAAAACGGGTATTATTTATACTTTTCCAAAACTTGATAACCAAAATATCAGAGTTAGCGCGTGCAGTCAAACATCCAGTCAACTATCATATCCCGATCTACATCAAAAGCTAACCAAAATCTGCAAAACATTTAACAACGAGGGATTAGCTCACGCTAAGTGAATGGAACTGTAACCAACGGTTCAATCCAATTATAACAAGTCTTACAACTGATGAACTTTAACAATTAAACACATATGCACATAAGTACTAGAGGACCGGCGGTTCCTGGTATACTATCACAGTCACCTGCAATCACTGGTATACTATCACAGTGATTTACCGATAGCCTGAATACTACCTTCATTGAATAGGTTAGTTCTCAACTATGTGTATCAAAGTAACCTAGGCAACTACACAGTAGTAACCAGACCCAACCATTGTTGACCTCTCTCAAAAAAAAAACTGAACAACTAGTCACATAAAGGCATAGTCTGTATGCAGTTTTGGAACAACAACTAAATACTGAACTACTGGTACAACTGTATCAATCAAACTGAATCAATCAACTAATCAACATAATCAAGAACTAATCAACCGGAAATAATATAAACAATAACTATAACTGAACATAACTAAATCTATCCTGGTTTACCCATTGTAATCGAACCCGTTACAACTGGGTTAAACCGAGGATTACAGTAACCACTCACCAAAATTCCAGTCTCTGAACTCAGTTGTCTTATATCACTGAGTTTCCTTCTACTTATCTGAGAACATAAATAATAACAAGTCAGTAACTCATCTCATAATCGTTATCATAACATATTTATTAAATCAGGTAATCCATGAAGTGAGCAAACAAAATTTCAATCAAAAAATAAAATCTGAAAATCCCAAAATGACGTTTAAAACGGTAAAATGTCATTTTCGACCCCAAGATGATCCCGAATGGCCAAAAACTGCCTAGGCTATTGGTACATAGCCTGGATCATTGGGCTGTTTCCGAGTGACCATGCGAATTTCAATCAAATCCGAGTTAATAAATTTGTCACTTACTCGCAACCCTGAAAGGACTTCGCTTCTTCAAAATTTGCAAAACAAAAACTTTTAAAATATCGATTCGCAGTGATCTGGATTCGCAGGTCAACTCGGCTCGCAGAATCAACTCGATTCGCATAGGGAAACTCGACTCGCAGAGCTCACTCAGCTCGCAGAGCTCAACTCGCCTCGCCAGAACTCAACTCGCCTCGCTAGACGAACTGAGTTCTGCGAGTTTCGCTGCTGATACAAGTTTTTTCGAATCAAACTTCACCATAACATCAAAAATTCAGTTTCTAAGATTTCTAATACTTTGCTAACATCAAATAAACATCATATAACATCTAATACCAACCAATTTCACTCAATCACTCAATTTCTCTCAAAACCCATTTCATTAATAATTTCAAGAATTATACTCACTTCTTTGAAGATGATGATGATGTGAATCTGATACTAGCTTCAAAATCACAGGCCTCTTAAATGAGGTTTAATATCTTGTTTGAGATTTCTTAAGAAAGGGTGTGTGTGTGTGGTGAGATTTATGTGAAAGTGTTGTAACAAAATAGGAATTAAGAAAAGTTTGAGTCGGTCTCATCACCGCCTTCACTTTCATTAGTGTATATTTTATCCCCCTTCTAATCCTATTGTTTGGAACCTGTAATACCCGCGAGGCAAAATATTTTATTTTACCGTCAGACTCAACTTTTTTAAAAAAGTACAATTTTATTAATCACAATAAAACCTGTAACTTTTTTACTCATTTATCTTCAAATAAACCAACTAAAACTTAATAAAATACAATTTATTTTCGGGCCCAGAAACCGGGTGTTACAAATCTTCCCCCCTTTAAAAGATTTCGTCCCCGAAATCTACCCATGCCTACTCAATAAACAAATCTATATCTTATTCATATACAAAACATACATTGAAACCAAGTTAACTCATAGTATACCTGTCGTGTCATCATTCAGCCCAAGCATTTCTCTCACAGTCATCTGAAATGCTCTACCAGTCGCTGGCGGTATTGTCTTTCTCTTTTGCCCCACAGATGACGCAGAACCCGAAGTCGAGTCCCTTTCCAATCCAGATCCCATCCTAATCTTCTCCGGACACTTTCCTGATCTATGTCCCTCTTTATGACAATTCCAGCAAACAAACTGAGGAGAAGTACAGTCCTGCATATTATGCCCAAACAAACCACACTTAACACATCTCGCTGTCTCAGAAGTACATGGTCCAGAATGCTTTGACTTACAGCTAACACACCACGGATTGCTCCCCACTGAATCAACACTAAAAACTACTCTTCTATTCTGTCCTTTACTCCCCGAAGAACTACTCTTAATCTGTGAAGAAGTCTTGTCCTTGCTCAACTTATCTATAGCCCTAATATCACTATCAACTGACCGAGCTAAAGTAAACGCCCGAGTCAAAGTATTAGCCAATCTCACAGACGTCCGATAGTTTGGTGGTAAAGTCCCTACAAAATGATTAATCCTCATCCTATCATCTGTGACACATTGTTGAACAAAACGTAACTTCTCAGTGAATTGAGTAATAAGGTCATCAATCGACATCTGTTCGGTCAACTTCAAATCCATAAACTCCTGTCTAATCCTAATCATATCAAACTCAGAACAAAATTGCTTGCAAACCTTATTATGAAATTCTGCCCAACGGATACATGATCTCTGTTCAGATGTCAAATGTGCATTTATAGAATCCCACCAATTCATAGCCTATCCTTTCAATAGTTGCACAGCATATCCAACTTTTAATTCCTCCTCACCCTGACACACTTCAAAAATTCAGTTTCTAAGATTTCTAATACTTTGCTAACATCAAATAAACATCATATAACATCTAATACCAACCAATTTCACTCAATCACTCAATTTCTCTAAAAACCCATTTCATTAATAATTTCAAGAATTATACTCACTTCTTTGAAGATGATGATGATGTGAATCTGATACTAGCTTCAAAATCACAGCCCTCTTAGATGTGGTTTAATATCTTGTTTGAGATTTCTTAAGAAAGGGTGTGTGTGTGTGGTGAGATTTATGTGAAAGTGTTGTAACAAAATAGGAATTAAGGAAAGTTTGAGTCGGTCTCATCACCGCCTTCACTTTCATTAGTGTATATTTTATCCCCCTTCTAATCCTATTGTTTGGAACCTGTAAATACCCACGAGGCAAAATATTTTATTTTATCGTCAGACTCAACTTTTTAAAACAAGTACAATTTTGTTAATCACAATAAAACCTGTAACTTTTTTACTCATTTATCTTCAAATAAACCAACTAAAACTTAATAAAATACAATTTATTTTCGGGCCCAGAAACCGGGTGTTACTAGAATGGCAAACACACCACCCGGTTCATCGCGCTCTTATCCATACGAACCACAAAACTCCAGGGTAGCTAGGAGGGACACCAGGTCGCCTCGAGCTAGCCCATATTCCACTCACCTCACTCTACCGGACTGATATCGTGTAAAAAGTCACGTTTTTACTACCGATATCTCTCTCATTCTGGAACGATTCTTGACATATTAGTTCAAAAACAGTACAAATCAATGATATTATGCCAAGATGGTCAAAACAAGGTTGCACGATAAAAATCAAGTAAAACGGATGAAAAACGAAGATTCCACACACGTTTGAAGATTCAAGCATCAAAACGATATTTCAAGACTAAAATGCCTTCCACCAACATCCATTCTGTCCAAGATGTTCATTTTCAAAATACGAATCCAACAGAAGAAGAATCAACTAAAACGGATAAAGAATGAAGATTCTATGCCCGCCGGAAGATCCAAATGATTTGTAGGCAATATCTGGAGCTAGGGACCTCATCTTAGAGCCTATCCTATGTCAAAATATTCGTTTTTGAATTACGAATCCAACAAAAAAAGAATCGATGCAAACGGACGCATAACAAAGAAAACACGCACGAATCGAGAAACGAAGCAAAAGACGGCGAAACGGGGCGGTGCACCTTTTTGGCTACCTTTTACTAACATGCACCTCTTGATGCTAATGTGAGCCAAAGATCACCTATAAATAGGAGGCTTAAGGCTCCATTTCAAAATGTCCCATATATGCACTAGTCATATTACTTTCTTACTTTCTCACTCTACTTTCTTACTTTAAATTAGCATTAGATTAGTTTAGCACTTTGTTTAGAGTAGAAAGAAAGATAGGAACGTTTTGTAATCTTTGGTGTACGCTTGGAGAAACTCTTATTAATTCAAGTCTATTCCTTCTCGCATATTAATCTCGGTTATTTCTATCCTTATCTATCTTAATTAAATATGTATGCTTTAATTATGCTAGAGATCGTTTATGCCATGATTAGCGAGTAGATTATTATTGTGTTTGTTTGCGATGTAGGTAGTAAATTATGGGATGATTTATAATTAAATATTAAAGATCGGTAATATTGCTTTGATCGTCTTATTGCATGTTCTTGTTTGATTGTTGCCTTAGGATCATCATAGTAGTAAAATATAAACGGTCTTAATTATCGTCAAATAATATGACGGCCCCTATTTGACTGTTACTCAATATAGTACTGGAAACACTTCAAGGTGGAGTACAAATGTATGGAAATCGAGGAACGACCAAAGGTAGTCATATTACGAAACGATACAATATTATGAAGTAATATGATGGCCCCTATTCGACTGTTATTCAGTATAGCGTTGGAAACACTTTAGGTGTAGTACAAATACGTGGAAGCTGCGTGACGACCGAAGGTAGTTATATTACGGACTAATATATATAAAATGAGAAACCTAGTTTAATTAACCTTTCTAAATAGACTTTTAAACTTCGAATTAATCTATCGCCTTTCCACCAATAAACGTGATTACAATACCTTTTCAACGACGTCCAATTAAAAGGTAGTCAATTATCTGTGTCAATATAATTTGTCAAAGGTATGAAACTATGGAACCGCAAGGCTACATGGGGAATTATCGTAGGACAATACATGGCCAAGGTTTGAAGCGGCGGAACCACTTTAAGTGAGGAACGCTGTGGATAATTAGGGGATTTATTGGGTAGTCTTAAGCAAGGGCCGGTTTAAAGTCATAAATGAACTGTTTTAAATATACAAATCTGTTAGGATGACGAGGAATCGTTATATGATTCAGTAATGTCTAGTACCTTAAGATTTTGTTCCCGTTCATATGAAAGTATTATTAAACCTTAATTAAGATTTTGCTTATTATTCAAAATACTTTGTAATGTTACCATAACCTAGCTCCCGGTGTGACATGCTAATGGGATTTTAATTAGTAGGGAATCTAGTGTTTATATGCAAGTATTCAAGAATGATAATTAACTAATATCTTCCAAAATAGTTTCTCCAAATATCATCGAAGTCCCAACAAACACTATCTTTATTTATCTGCTTTATCTTTTACTTTTATTTCGCTTTTATTTATTTACTTGCCTAAGTTAGTTAATATAAAAACCAAAACCCCCACTATTTTATAAACCATTCACTAGTTTGAAAGCCCTCATCTGCCTCGCCTTAGTTTCAATTTAGTCGGTTTGAAGAACGACTCTAGGTCATACCTACCACTTGCTCACCTTTAGGATTAGCATTGTTAGGAAAAACTTAGGCCCTGCAATTACAAGTTTAAAACAACCCACTGCTGGTGCCCGGTTAGTAATCGTTAACGACACCGACCTGATCGGGCGCCAACAAGTTTTTGGCGCCGTTGCCGGGGATCGAACTGTTCGATCCTTAGGCGTCAAGATGAACTTACTAGCTAGTGAACCTTTAGGATTAACTCTTCTCCTTAGACCCCTACGTCTTTCTTTGTTTTTCCTTACTTTTAGTACTTTTATAAATTACGTTATCCCTATCCACTCAACCAGTCAACCACCTGCCAACGAGACTATGACAGCTACACCTATAACTCTCGCTGAAAACTCTAAACCTCTGATTGAAGGTCGAGGAGGACCAATTGTCTATCCGGAAACCGATAGAACTTCATTTGAATTAAAGCCCCATATTGTTCAGTTAGTCCAAAACCTCTGTCAATTCTGTGGCCTACCAAATGATGATCCCAACTCCCACCTTGACAAATTCATTTCCTTATCCAACTCTTTTAAGCCGATTGGGGTTAATCAGGACATAGTCTATCTATATCTATTTCCCTATTCACTCACTCTCAATGCACAAACCTGGTTTGAGGAACTAGAGCTTAACTCTATAACCTCGTGGGTAGAACTAGCAACCAAATTTTTGGCCAAATATTTCCCCCCATCAAAACAAGCCACGTTTAGGTCCAACATCATAAACTTTCGTCAAGTGCATGATGAATCAATCTTCGATGCATGGGAGCGCTTTAAGGGATTGCTTAAGAAATGTCCAAATCATCGATTTGAGCGCTCAGACCAGTTGCGCATTTTCTACAATGGTCTCTTCCCACATCACCGTCCTTTACTTGATACCGCCTCTCAAGGTAGTTTCATAGACTGTATGTCAAATGAAGATTGGAGCCTTATTGAAAAAATGACAATACACAACCATGACTGGAACAGTGAAAATCACCCCTCGCTAGTGAATTCACCTACTACAATCGGGAATGAAGCTATCAAAACCCTCACTCAGCAAGTGGCAGACCTAACCAAGGAGATTAAGGAATTGAAAAGTCAACAACAACAAGTCTGCCAAGTTCAAACCTGCCTTAATTGTGCTAATCTGAACCACTCAGCCCAAATTCCTCAGTCTCATCTAACTTCACCCAATACTAACCCTTCTCTTAACCTACCTAGGAATAGTCTACCAGCTTACCAATTCCAACCTTCCGAACCCTCTCCTTCACAGACCTCTAGTTTTAACGACACCCTGATACAAGTCATTCAAGGAATCTCGGCTAGACAAGACCAAGCTGATCTCATCCTAGGACAATTAGCACAGTGTATTAACGCTAAACCTCAGGATAGTCCAACAAGTTCCCATAAGGAGGCTTCCCATACTCAAGACTCTCAGGTAGCACATAGCCCACCTACGATTCCTTCTCCGGTGAAGGAACCACCTATTGTCCCATCTACAATGAATTTATAGTCTGCACCAAATAGGAAAGTAAACATTCCATTTCCGGCTCGTCTTAAACAACGACCCGACAAGCTTAAGTCTTTTCAGCTTGATAGGAAATTCCTAGATACCGCCTCTGAAGTTCACTCCAAAAAGTACTTCAGAAAACTTCTTACAACCAAGGATAAGGTACCCGAAGTACCCAATATCCCGCTGAACGAGGAATGTTCAGCTATCTTGAAAAATATCATTCCTGAAAAATTCGGAGACACCGGACGTTTTACTCTCCCTATTTCCATCTACAATTCAGGCATTATATTTTCTCTCGCCGATTTAGGAGCTAGTGTTAATCTTATGCCATACTCACTTTTCAATAGGCTTGAGTTAGAAAATCTTCGACCTACCAAAATGACAATACAGCTTGCTGACCACTCGGTCAAGTACCCTAGGGGAATAGCTGAAAATGTTTTAGTTAGGATTGACAAATTTCTTTACTCAGCAGATTTTGTAATAATGGATATGCAGGAAGACATACACATCCCAATAACACTAGGAAGACCTTTCATGAATACAGCCAAGGCAATCATCAACGTCTTTGCACAAACCATCAGCTTGCAGTCTCAGGGAGAAACCATCACTTTCCATATCGACAATCCAAATGCTGGAGAGCAAGCCGATATGTACATGATCTCCATGAAGACCGCCAGAGACGAAGAAACTGCAAAGTCAACAAGTGAAAGTAAATCTAGCAAGGAAATGGCAATCACGCCATATTTCCCGATTATCCTCCGACGAATAGGACAAGAGATGAAAAACGCATCTCCATCAGCAAACAACCCAACGATGGAAGAATTGATCAGAACGAGAAAGATGGAGGAAGAAAACAAAAGAAGCAGACCGCCACTCAACCTATTTAACACTGATGAAATGGCGGAAAGTAACCACAACCATCCCATGAGAAGAGAAACACTGGAGGAATATTCCAAACGCACAAGATACCAACCGCAAACCATCATAGAACACAAAGTGCTCGAAGAATTCATCCAGAGATTTGACAAAGTAGTAGGAGGAATAAGCGGCGTAGTCAACATGCTTGCTCTTTCCCCTGCTGAACTGCAATTCTGTCTACAACAGAAACGGACTTACGCTAGGATCTACAATGCCCTTAAAAGATCTAACATCCCATTTACCTCAACGCAATGGGAGATGTTAGGATCCATTAGAGCGCATATGAAAGAGACTACTGGACATCTGAGCAGTCGTGCCGACATTTCAATGATGAATGACCTCACTCATTGCTTAACTTGCTAAGTAGAGAAGATCACCTCAGCTCCAAGGAAAGCGGATCTATGGTTATCAACTCCACTATGGAAAAACAAATTTAGTCAATGATTGAAGAACTTAGTGATCTCGTTTGGGAGGAATCAAGGCGCGAACGACCCTTTAGGATTACATATGAATCACCACTTGATATCGCTACTTCTGTTACGATCCATCTAAGGGAGATTCAACAATGGAAAAGTAACTCCAGAATGAAGTTCATATTCTACTCAGGATGCAAGGAGATACTTCGTCAGCTTATTCTAGTTTTCTCAGAATCCGACTTTCCATTCAACAACCATCAGCACCGGCAAATAGAGGACTTGTGCACGTTCATCAGAAGATTCAACGGAGACCCCAAGACTGAGAATTATGAAGGCATAAAACTGCAATTCTTGGCGTTTGTTTGCTCTCTCTGGCAAAACCCACCGCCAAGAGAGGTTGTTAAGACAGACACAACCACCATGACCGACCCTAGTGGACCTGTCACTAAAGCAGTTGACTACATCACCTTCGGACTTCACGGACTTGCAAGGACAACTTCAGAGCATCTTCTGAACTACAAGGAAACATCGAGAGATAGTCCACTTGAATTGATTACGACAATAGTCAATCATTTCATAAGAATCTATCCACCTCGATATAATTTTCCGCAACCTAGGGCCCACAACATCAACACAGTGGATCCCATGGATACATCCATCTCCATATAGCTAGGAGAAAAGAAGTCGAGCTATCGACTTTAAAAGAGCGCTTCTCGGGAGGCAACCCGTGTTTTTCATTTCCGCAATTTTACATTCCAAGAAGTGATAAAGTCTCCGACTATCTTTCACACTTGGATATACGACCAAGTTTCAGCCCGACGCATCAAGTTTTTGACACCGCGCATTAAAGAAAAGTACCGATATCTCTCTCATTCTGGAACGATTCTTGGCATATTAGTTCAAAAACAGTACAAATCAATGATATTATGCCAAGATGGTCAAAACAAGGTTGCACGATAAAAATCAAGCAAAACGGATGAAAAACGAAGATTCCACACACGTTTGAAGATTCAAGCATCAAAACGAGATTTCAAGACTAAAATGCCCTCCACCAACATCCATTCTGTCCAAGATGTTCGTTTTCAAAATACGAATCCAACAGAAGAAGAATCAACTAAAACGGATAAATAATGAAGATTCTAAGCCCGCCGGAAGATCCAAATGATTCGTACGCAATATATGGAGATAGGGACCTCATCTCAGGGCCTATCCTATGTCAAAATCTTCGTTTTTGAATTACGAATCCAAAAAAAAAAGAATCGATGCAAACGGACGCATAACGAAGAAAACACGCATGAATCGAGAAACGAAACAAAAGACGGCGAAACGGTGCGGGGGTGGGCCAGCCGCCGCCGGCCACCACACCACCGCCGCCGGCCACCCAAAGGCCGCCGCCGGCCACCCTTGCCCCACCTCGGTTTCCATTTTTGGCAACTTTTGGCACCTGGTGCGCCTACTTTTCGTGTTGTTCAGTACCCGGTGCGCCTACTTTTCGTGTTGTACAGTACCCGGTGCACCCTTTTGGCTACCTTTTACTAACATGAACCTCTTGATGCTAATGTGAACCAAAGATCACCTATAAATAGGAGGCTTAAGGCTCCATTTCAAAATGTCCCATATATGCACTAGTCATATTACTTTCTTACTTTCTCACTCTACTTTCTTACTTTAAATTAGCATTAGATTAGTTTAGCACTTTGTTTAGAGTAGAAAGAAAGATAGGAACGTTTTGTAATCTTTGGTGTACGCTTGGAGCAACTCTTATTAATTCAAGTCTAATTCTTCTCGCATATTAATCTCGGTTATTTCTATCCTTATCTATCTTAATTAAATATGTATGCTTTAATTATGCTAGAGATCGTTTATGCCATGATTAGCGAGTAGATTACTATTGTGTTTGTTTGCGATGTAGTTAGTTAATTATGGGATGATTTATAATTAAATACTAAAGATCGGTAATATTGCTTTGATCGTCTTATTGCATGTTCTTGTTTGATTGTTGCCTTAGGATCATCATAGTAGTAATATATAAACGGTCTTAATTATCGTCAAATAATATGACGGCCCCTATTCGACTGTTACTCGATATAGTACTGGAAACACTTCAAGGTGGAGTACAAATGTATGGAAGTCGAGGAACGACCGAAGGTAGTCATATTACGAAACGATACAATATTATGAAGTAATATGATGGCCCCTATTCGACTGTTACTCAGTATAGCGTTGGAAACACTTTAGGTGTAGTACAAATACGTGGAAGCTGCGTAACGACCGAAGGTAGTTATATTACGGACTAATATATATAAAATGAGAAACCTAGTTTAATTAACCTTTCTAAATAGACTTTTAAACTTCGAATTAATCTATCGCCTTTCCACCAATAAACGTGATTACAACACCTTTTTAACGACGTCCAATTAAAAGGTAGTCAATTATCTGTGTCAATATAATTTGTCAAAGGTATGAAACTATGGAACCGCAAGGCTACATGGGGAATTATCGTAGGACAAGACATGGCCAAGGTTTGAAGCGGCGGAACCACTTTAAGTGAGGAACGCTGTGGATAATTAGGGGATTTATTGGGTAGTCTTAAGCAAGGGCCGGTTTAAAGTCATAAATGAACTATTTTAAATATAAAAATATGTTAGGATGACGAGGAATCGTTATATGATTCAGTAATGTCTAGTACCTTAAGATTTTGTTCCCGTTCATATGAAAGTATTTTTAAACCTTAATTAAGATTTTGCTTATTATTCAAAATACTTTGTAATGTTACCATAACCTAGCTCCCGGTGTGACATGCTAATGGGATTTTAATTAGTAGGGAATCTATTGTTTATATGCAAGTATTCAAGAATGATAATTAACCAATATCTTCCAAAATAGTTTCTCCAAATATCATCCCATAACTTAATTAACGAAGTCCCAGCAAACACTATCTTTATTTATCTGCTTTATCTTTTACTTTTATTTCATTTTTATTTATTTACTTGCCTAAGTTAGTTAATATAAAAACCAAAACCCCCACTATTTTATAAACCATTCACTAGTTTGAAAGCCCTCATCTGCCTCGCCTTAGTTTCAATTCAGTCGGTTTGAAGAACGACTCTAGGTCATACCTACCACTTGCTCACCTTTAGGATTAGCATTGTTAGGAAAAACTTAGGCCCTACAATTACAAATTTAAAACAACCCACTGCTGGTGCCCGGTTAGTAATCATTAACGACACCGACCTGATCGGGCGCCAACACGGACTTAGCCGCTAGACTCCACCTCCACGAGCAACGACTCCATATCATGGATGTCGAACTCCAAGAAACCAACGAAAACTGGAGACTCACATCACTCGAACGTATAAATCAAGTCTCCGAGGATCACGAAAACACTGTTAACAACATGGACATTCTCCGTAACCAAGTGGGAGAAACCGTCGAAACTATGGAGATTGTCCACAACCAAGTAATTGGCAACCGAAACGAAATCTCCGTCCTACAATCAAGGTTGAACCAGTGCGAGACACGTCTAGGGGAAACCGAGGATGCCCTCCGAACGGCTAACAGACTCGCAGAATCTGTGGACCATATCACCGCACTGCTGCCACAACTCAATCTACGTCAGAATTAGCTTAGGCTGAATCTGTATTTTTTTATGCTTTTGTAAGACCTATGTAATTCGACTGGATGTAACAATTCCGGGTACGATTGTAAAAACATCTAAGTCTGTAACTTTTGGCACTAGCAACTTGAAATTGTCTATCATCTTTTGGATTCGTAATATCAATTGACAATTTCCCTCGATTATTCTATATTATTGATTTTTTTACATTGTGATGTTGTATATTACCGCTTTTATATATATACATATGTTGTAATTATCACTCTGGTACGATTTCTCATGTACCATTTGTTTCTTTCTTGAAGAATCATGCCGCCAAAGAAGAAAAGTTACAGTGATGCTGAACTCAATGCCATCGTTTCCCGAGCCGTAGCCAATGCACTGGCCGCACGGGGCTCACAACGAACCAGTGACCAAACTGTTGATACCACCCCTGTTATCAAACCTTGATCCTACAAGGATTTTCTTAGCTGCAAACCACTCTACTTCAAAGGTACGGAAGGTGCTATTGGTCTAATCAGATGGATTGAACGTATGGAATCCGTCTTCAACCTCTGCAACTGTGCTGAGGATAACAAGGTCAAATTTTCTACTTACACCTTTCAGGAAGGTGCACTTACATGGTGGAACACCCACGCAAACTCTGTGGACATCGAGATAGAAAACCAACTTCCTTGGGCCGAATTGAAGAAAAAGCTAAGGGAGAAATACTGTCCCGAAGAAGAACTACACAGGCTGGAGGAAGAGTTCTGGCACCTGACTGTGCAGGGAACTAATATTGCTGGGTATACTTCCAAATTCCAGCAATTCGCTTTGTTATGCCCGGGTTTGGTTGATCCGGAGGAAAAATGCATCAAGAGATACATCCGCGGCCTCCCGTTGAATATCCAAGGAAACGTCGCCTCATCTAAGCCAACCACTATTGAGAGTGCAATCCGGCTAGCACACGAACTCATGGCACTGATTATCAGCCGTGAGACACCTCTCCCATCCTCCAACAACAACAAACGCAAACCATCCGAAAACCCCAACAACCAAAACAAGAAACCCAATGCCATTTGATGTGTCGTGAAAGGTCTTGTTTTATAATTTAGAAATGGAAATACTTAATAAATACTTTTCACACAACCAGACAAGAATACCTGATCGAATGTAAGTATAGATTTGATAAGACCGAGTCGAACTCAGGGAACGAAGTTTATTTATATAAATAGAAAGTAATAATTAACTAGAAAACGATAAATAGGGGGGCGTTTGAGTTCCGTTCGAACATAAGATTTGTAAATGATAATTAAAACTAAATAAACCTTAAATTAAAATAATGAAATAATAAATAGATAACAATAGGAAGGAATAGTAATTGTATAATTAACTTCACTCAGATTCATATATCCAGATTCATCGCATATTGATTATTTAATTGTGATTCCTTTTAAATCAATTTAGTCACTAATCAAAGATTCTAGATTGAATGTAAATTAGTCTCTTGTTCAGGTTAACTAATTTCTACAATTTAAGGGTCCACATTAAACATTGATCCAATGTCACAAGATTATTAGTCTATTGTGTGCTTTACCCTAAATTGTGCATTAAACATTCACAACTTATTATAATTAACTCTAATGGTATGAATCAACAATACCCAATACTTTCTTATTGTCTTGTTCACTTTAGATTGCATAATTCTTATTATCTTAACCTATCAGATTCAACATATTTAGCAATGGTTTAAATCCTAAAATTAATAACCATCAATAATCAATAATATTAAAGGAAATCAATCTCATCAATATCATTAACCACGTTAAGAAATAATCATTAGCAATCACCAATAAACAAAGTTTTATGAGTAATACAATAGTTTTCAATCAAATAACTTATTCAATATGCAATATTAATCGTTCAATAATCATAATCTGAGCTTAATCAATTACACAACTACTTTAAGTATTCAATTCATCATAAGATAAGTAAAACTCAGATTATAAAATACCAAATTCATCAATAATATTGAAATAACAAGAGTAATACCAAATCAAAAGACGAACCACTCGAAACTAGAATGAAATAACTTCAATCTTGATCTCTCGTGCCTCCAAAAGACTCTTAAAATTCGTAGCTAACCCTCTGGAACCGAAAACAATAAACCCTAGCCGAAGTTGTGGTTTTTTTTCTAATGGTTTAAAACAGCCGATTTTATACTTTCTGGAAAAATGATCCATACGGCGGATGGAATAATCCATCCGGCGTATGGATTGAATATAAGCCTTACCCTAGTCCGCGTATGTCTGGGCCTGTGGTTTTCGATCCATCCGGCGTATGGATTAATCCATATGGCGGATGGAATGATTTTTCCAGATTTTTCACTTTTCTTCCCGCATTCAAACCATTCTCGTTCTAACTTCTATTCCAATCTTCAAAGATGCACCATTTGACTTGTTTATTGGCCACTTTCTGTCTCTTTTGTCAAAATCCTTCATTTCCACTGCTATTTGCAAATATGAACAAAATTAATATCTAAACTAAACCATTTGCAATGAAAACACGTAGGAATCAGGATAAAATACTATGCAAATATAGTACTTTTACGCACTTATCAAATACCCCCCACTTGAATCCTACTTGTCCTCAAGTAGACTATCAATTATAATTCAAGAAGAATATGACTTCAACAAGGAATTACATAAAATTACCATTTCCAAATCAAGATTTTTACCTTTAACAATCTAATAAATCTAAAGTCAAAAATTAAGAAACTATGAGGTAACAAAAATAATCTACACTTAAATTATTATTATTAAAACATCAAATAGTCCACGATGATTACTGATATTGTTGTCCATTTAAACAATCTATATTTAAGCAATTTCTGAGCTTAGTTTATTATTATTCATATAAATGCCCCTTTATATTCCCAAAAGTTATATACTCTCATATTCCTATCATGATAATAGTACATATTAATGGAATCCAACTTAAAATAATCATTTTTCAAATCAAGACATAGGTGACAGGTCTGTGCCTCAACACAACAAAGCGACATAACTTGATTTTGGTTTAGCAATAATGTTTTAGTCAAATCATTGGTGACAGGTCTATACATCAGTACAACAAAGCAACATAATTTGACTATATTTTAAAATCTGGAGTTCATTTTGAAATCTTTTGCTCTTTTTCATTAGATATACTGGCGGAGACCAGGTATGTAGTTTCGTACAACAGAGGAAACAACACCCAGTATATCCCCAAATGTTATTTATCGAATTCCAAAAATATGGCATATCACATACTATTAATACGAAAATTAAGACAAACGTCATATATAACTAAAGTTCCTCTACATGTAACATCTACTCCTTTTAATTAAAAAGCTCAAAAACCTTCATAAAGATTGCCTATCAATACATCATATAATGAAACTAAATAACATTTATCAACAAATTAACCTTTATTAAAGTGTAGAAAATTTTAAATTCAACCTACATAGTTACAAAATAATATAACCTAAATTTAAAAATTTTAGTTGAAAATCAAGCAACTTATAACCTTGTAGTTATATGAAAAAAACCTATTAAATAATAATAGTTAATCAACACTTGAACATAAACTAAAAGTTTTCTTTCTCCCATCCCCCACTTTAAAATGTACAATGTCCTCATTGTACTGAAAATAAACAATCAAGGATGAGATAAAAATAAAAGAATTGAGAACAGAAAACTTCCCTGGAATAATGTGTGATTTAATGAGCAAAATTAAATCGATCAGATACGCTCATAAAGCCTTGAGTGAATTTTGCTGAAGTTACTGCAAGCATCTCACGCCCGCAAAACAAAATTCTGGGGGATTCATCAACAAACACAATCAAATGATACCAAATTAAACATCCTAATAAAACAAATAAAAACACACCAAACCTAAAACTACCAATCCACATATACTTAAAATCCTACAACAGAAACAGTTATAATAATAATAAAGATAATGTCTGAAATCATAAACCAAATAGGATGAACATCATCCTAATCGTTGTCATCCTCCTCCTGGCTCCTGTAAAGATGTGATGGTCCAGGCTGCTGAACTGGTGGTGGGTGTGGCATGAACTCCTGCTGCATCTGGTAGTGAAATGGCTGGTATGGCAGATGGCTAAAATCAAACAATTGAGAAAAGAGGCTATCCTAATGTTTTGGTCAAAAATTACACTAAGCAATTAAGTGATCAAACTTAAAAAAGTGAGGTTGGGTGCTATAAATTACTTTCAAGATAATTACGCTTTTACACGATTATCTATATGAGTAAATGACAACTTTGAATGAAAATTATGCCTTGAATCCTTGGATTCGTGGATCCTTGTTAAAAATGTGTTTAACGGTGAAAACAAATGTTTGTGAACAAGATTATTCTAAAAGTTTAAGTAAAATGCAAAATATTTTAAGGATAATGCAAGTTATGCAATAAAAATATGATTACGATCAATAAAAATGCATGAAACAGAATTATGATGCTAATTTTATGATAAAAATGTGATCAGAAATGAAATAAATACGTATACTTATGATAAATTTAGGATAAAATCAGGATAATGCAGAATTTATGATCGAAAGATCAATGAAATGCAAATTAAACGATAAAAATGTAAAGTAAATACGATCGACACAAGGATATACGAGGAAAGCCCTTGACCTAGATAGATCGCCGGCATAAAACCTCGGGAAGGAACAATCGTTCCTTGCCTTTGTTGATTTTATTAAGTAAAAGCAGGATAATTACAAAGAAAGAGCACAAATGATCGATCTAAAGTGTTTGTGGTGATGAAAGTGATGAATCGGTGAAGAAGATGAACTAAAAGTGTGTTTTGATTGTGAAATGATGAAGTTACAGAGTGTTTTGTGTGAATCATGGTCGTCCTATTCGATCATATTGCCTCCAATTTATAGCAAATACAATATAACTATCTTTCCGAAAAATCAGGGATCCTCCCGAAATATCTGGGATCCTCCAGTCTTCCACCTTGACCCAGCCTTTTTACACGTTTTTCTTGACTTCTTCTCGACTTGATCCTTAAATATAGGTATGATTGACCCACGTTTAACTCCTGGTAGACTTGGTCAAGGTACATAACGGTCAAATAAATATTAGTGACGTTTTACTCAGGATACCGAATATATCCTGGATCCTGATCACCTGGGATCCTGAATATCCAAGATCCTGAACACAAACTAACAAACAAACATTAGTAACATCTGATCCCAAGATACTTAACATATCCGGGATCCTAAACATATGTGAGATCCTGAGTATATTTAAGATTTCTATAGTACTCAGGATCCTGAATATATCTAAATACTCATCTATAATCGGGATCCTTGATCCAAGTGTGATCCTGGATATATCCAAGATCTTGATTACCTGTATCATATAAACATAGAATCTCAGGATCCTTAGTCTTAGCATTATCCTGAACATATGCATGATCCTAGATATAATTTTCAATAGTAACTAGAGACTTCAGGATCCTGTATCCTAACTATAAAATTTAGCCCCAAACACCTGATAGTCCAGATGAGCACTGGTCTGATGAAAATGTTGCCTCTCCATAAGCTCCAGCCGATCAAACCGCTGAGTGTGTCGGAGGTCCATCTGAGATAACTGTTGCGATAGCCGATCAAACCCTGCAGCATACCCTCTGCTACGACCACGAGCCGCACCTCTACCAGCATCACTACTACTCGCATCTCCTCTGCCCCCAGGAATACTAGCCTGTCTGGGCTGCAAAGCCTGCCCCCTCGGAGTGGTAGCAACCCAATGATACATATCCTCAGCACCACCAGTAAGACTACATGGCTCAATAATCTCAAGAGCCTCAAGCCGTCGTCCCGTCAACCAACTCATCCCAGGCTGAACAATAGTACATGTCCCAAGCTCGTCATGAGTCTTTAGCCCAAAATACCTAGCTAATCTAGTCACAAACTGGCCACCACACAAACTGCTCGTTTCTCTCGTACCTGTAGCTCTCTTAGACATCCATTTCGCTAATCTCCACGGCACATTCACCAACCGCTGCCTCACAATCGCACTTAGATAAAACCAATCGGGCTTGGAAACCTTTTCAGGTCCCTCCCGACGGGCCACAATAGAGAAAGTCAACAAACGGTGAATCAAACGGTGATGAGGATCTCTGATAGCTCGATATGACGGAAACCTATCACCATACAAACCCCGAGCAAAGTTATGCCATTCCTGCTCAATCTCTAAAGAAGTAAGCTTCTTTACTGCACCCGCTGACAAATGCCTCAAAAAGTTCGGGTTATGAATCTCATTGGATTCATACAACCCAACTCCTAGAGCAAAATCCACCAAGGACATCTGTCTTGGCTGCCCACCAAGCTGAAATGAGATAGAAGGAACAGTCCAGTCAGTCACCCTGCTCTCAAACCTGAACGTGCTGTAAAACTCAACCACAGGCTCTCTGTATATGTGCTCCCTGATGCTAAACATCCTATATCAAGCATATGAAACAAACCCAATATTTCCATCTTCAACTACATAAGTCGCAGTAAGAAAATTCCTAATTGTCTCATGTCCAGTAGAAAATCCATTCCTTTTAACAACTCTATCAAAAACATTCTAGTCAACCGTATCAAAAGACTCTATTGGCTGGTCAATGTTCTCAGCCAAACTTTCCCTAAACTGGTATCTAGTTGTATCCGAATAAGAGTCGTGGAATGTAAAGTATCTATGAGACCTTAACAAAGGATTTCCCAATACTTGTCATCCACGTGTTCTTCTACTTGCCATTATAACTGCTCAAAAACAACAATAATTAGTGGATCATGTAATAGCGAGTTAATAAAAAAAATTGGCAGCATTTCGGCTATAAATGGACAATCCCCCACTTTATCTTAGCCTAATCTACCGCAATAATCACAATTCACAATCTCTACTTTCATGAAAATCATATAATACTCAATCTTGCAAAATGACATACTTATTTAAATTCCATCACCATTGTCGACTCAAATGCAATATATAATAACTTGGTACCACATGAATATATGAATAATCATTTTTCATAATTACTAAAACTCGAGCATTAGTAACCAACAACAATTCATACCGTTCATCATGAATTATTAAAATAATGCATTTTGAATTAATCACAAAATTACAATTCATAACATATCATATTCACAAATACTTGTGTACAGACAAAAATTTGCAAACACAATCATGTCATCAGGAACTTATCATTATCTCAAACCAATAACACAGCAATTGAGTACATATACCAATCCACATTATGTAATCAAGAACAAACCATTAACATTACACATAATCATTCAATATATTTAAAAATTGGGCATAGCAATCCATCATATAAACAACATAACACCATAATAAACTCATACATTCCTAAAATCATGCTCAAATCCGAAACCCCCAATTTTCATTCATAGACCCTAACGATTTAAACTCAAGAATTACGCAATGAAAATGAAAATTGCAAGTCGTACCTTGAAGAGGAAACGTTAGAGATGAAGAAAATGTAAAAGAATGGAAGTGGAAATGGACGGAGATGGTGGTTTGGTGGTGGCGACAGTAGTGGTGGTAGGTGTTTTGTGGTAAAAAAAAATGAAAAAGAAAAGGGTTGTGGCTGTTTTTACCATTTGAGATCTATACGGCATATGGATTATTCCATACGGCGTATGAATTTAAAACCTAGTCAACTGGGTTAATTAGCCCACTCAACGAACCCGTTTGGCCCAACCAATCCATACGGCGTATGGATGACTTTTCAGAAACATTTTTCAAAAACGATTTTTAACCATTTTTTTCAAGCTCATCACGTAACTATTATAATTAAATACCAAACCTGGAGGGTAATCACGACTTCAAGTCTTCACAATTTCACACTAAATACATAAATAACATAAATTAACAATTCATAAATAAAAATGCATAAACTTCATTCACACTCAAAATAAATATTCAAAATTCAATCACACAAATAATGCTCAAATCCAAAATAAACAAAATGTCAGAAATTCAAAGTAATGAAAAGATGATATAAAAGATGAAATTAGTGCATAGGATAGAGTTCTAGAAAACGCTCCATTAGTCGGGCAACCACATTCTCAACCCCATTACCAAAACTTGGAAAATTAGCTGAATATTCAGTGGCAATAGGCTGAAGATAGATCAAGTCCCAACTGATTTTCCTTATCGCTTTATTATTTTCTCCCTCAGGTGCAAAAACCAATTCATCATCTTCCAACTTATATTCGAGATCGGGGTTATTCTTCTCTAGCTCGCTCATAAATTCCAAACACGCCTCTGTTATTCCATAGTGTTTTCCTATCAGTGGACTTTTCCTCAAGTCCCTCACTTGTCTTTCTATCTTTTGAAGAACTATCTCCTGAACGTTACTAAAATCCAACCCCGATTGCCTGAAAAATTCAACAATCCTCGTGTAGATTTCCACCATTCCAAAGTGGAAATGATCAATTGGTGTTAAAATCTTAGTTTCATCAACTAAAGCTCCCAAATTTTCTACCAAAAAGATAGCTAGATCAACCTTACTGTCCGGACGAATAAAATCTGGGTGTGGTCTTCCTCTTTCTTCAGCAGCTAACAGCTCCAACTTAGATACCATTCCTCGAAGATAAAAGTGTATTGTGTTGGACATTACTACTCTATGGGGCGTTGGATCACTCAAATGGTCATTCAACAGTAATAACCTAACCAAAGCTCTCAAACTAACCTCAAATACCTTATCAGCTTCAGAGCTCGGATCTCCAGTAAGTTCATACAATGCTCCAAGCATGCGGTTAAAACACGCTGACTGATTAGCTGAATATGGAAATGATGACTGCCTCATAATTTCGTAAATGTTGACATGTCGCTTTTTCTGTTGAGAAAAGAATATCTTCTTAGCATCAATCCTCGAATCCAACTCATCCTCAAAAATTTTCAGCTCATCAATAAACCGTTGTTCATATCCAATTTGCTTAATTAAGTCTGCAGCATCCAATACCTCTTGGATCAATACTAACTGATTATTAGGGAAATACACTGTAGACTGCTTAATCACTTCCGCAATGAACGGAAAATCCATTCTAAATTTTTCGATAGCATTCAACAACTCTTGACATGTTGAAGTGATAGGAACAGCTTGACGACCTAAACGAGTAACTGATGGAATCGTGTCATCAGAACTAGCATCAGAACTATCATTATTCATCCCCCAAACCATGTTGTAATTGTTGGCATCACTTTCAAAACTCCTTGTCATTCTGATTACAACCTAAATAAGAAATAAATCTGAAATACAAGACACCACTAACGAAAAACAAGTTAGTTAATACAAAATAAAAATTACTGAAAATACACAAATTTTACAAGAGAACTCCAACCGGCGGATGGATTTCCATCCGCCGGTTGAAACTAATTACCTAAAAATTTACCCGAATAAAAAGTAATTCGTTTCAACCAGTTTTATTTAACAAAACTTATTGCTACAAATAAGTAAACTAATTAAACAACTTTACAAAAATCTATTTAACGGACTTTCAAATTCAAAAGTTTACAATTACTAATTCCTATTTAAATAAACAACGCAACCGTTCCCCGGCAGCGGCGCCAAAAACTTGATGTGTCGTGAAAGGTCTTGTTTTATAATTTAGAAATGGAAATACCTAATAAATACTTTTCACACAACCAGACAAGAATACCTGATCGAATGTAAGTATAGATTTGATAAGACCGAGTCGAACTCAGGGAACGAAGTTTATTTATATAAATAGAAAGTAATAATTAACTAGAAAACGATAAATAGGGGGCGTTTGAGTTCCGTTCGAACATAAGATTTGTAAATGATAATTAAAACTAAATAAACCTTAAATTAAAATAATGAAATAATAAATAGATAACAATAGGAAGGAATAGTAATTGTATAATTAACTTCACTCAGATTCATATATCCAGATTCATCGCATATTGATTATTTAATTGTGATTCCTTTTAAATCAATTTAGTCACTAAAGATTCTAGATTGAATGTAAATTAGTCTCCTGTTCAGGTTAACTAATTTCTACAATTTAAGGGTCCACATTAAACATTGATCCAATGTCACAAGATTATTAGTCTATTGTGTGCTTTACCCTAAATTGTGCATTAAACATTCACAACTTATTATAATTAACTCTAATGGTATGAATCAACAATACCCAATACTTTCTTATTGTCTTGTTCACTTTAGATTGCATAATTCTTATTATCTTAACCTATCAGATTCAACATATTTAGCAATGGTTTAAATCCTAAAATTAATAACCATCAATAATCAATAATATTAAAGGAAATCAATCTCATCAATATCATTAACCACGTTAAGAAATAATCATTAGCAATCACCAATAAACAAAGTTTTACGAGTAATACAATAGTTTTCAATCAAATAGGTTATTCAATATGCAATATTAATCGTTCAATAATCATAATCTGAGCTTAATCAATTACACAACTACTTTAAGTATTCAATTCATCATAAGATAAGTAAAACTCAGATTATAATTCATCAGAAGGTTGGATTCTTTATTCATCCACATACATACTAAGAATACTACAATACTCCCACTGAACTTGACATATATACAGGACTCATCTTCACTTCTAGAAAATCCAAACTCTCTGACTTTCTCATGGAAGCAGAGATTCCAGCTACGAGAGGCTTGTTTAAGTCCATAAATGGCCTTTTCAAGCTTGCACACTCTATTAGGATACTTTGCATTTTCAAAACCTTCCGGTTGTGTCATGAACACATCCTCTGTCAGTTTCCCGTTAAGGAAAGCGGTTTTGACATCCATCTGCCAAATTTCATAGTTATGAAATGCATCTATGGCTAGCATAATCCTAATTGATTTAATCTTAGCTACTGGTGAGAAGGTTTCCTCATAATCAATCCCATAGGTTTGAGTATAGCCCTTTGCTACCAACCTAGCTTTATAAGTGTGTACTTTCCCATCCATGTCTGTCTTCTTCTTGAAGATCCACTTACAACCCACCGTCTTAAGACCGGGTGTAGTGTCAACCAAATTCCAAACTTGATTGTCATACATGGACTGAATTTCGCTTTTCATAGCTTCCTTCCATTTAGCAGCCTCAGGGCCTGCCATCGCTTCTTTGTAGTTAGCAGGCTCATCTAATTCACCAAGTGTACTATCACTTATCTTATCCTCTTCTTCTATTTGGAAACCATAATAGAACTCAGGAGGATTGCTAACTCTACTAGATCTGTGAACGGGTAAGGATATGTCTTCAGGTTCAACAGGGATTTCCACCTCTTGTTGAACGTCAGTGTTTATTATAGGTTCTTCATCGGTAGATTCTTGAATTTCTTCAAGATCAATTTTACTCCCACTGTCCTCTTTAGATATCATTTCTCTCTCAAGGAACACTCCTCTTCGAGCTACAAAGACCACATTTTCTTTGGGTCTATAGAACAAATATCCAAATGACTCTTGTGGATAACCGATGAAAAGACATTTTTCAGATCTGGAGTCTAGTTTGCCCTGAGTTTCCTGTCTAACGTAAACTTCACAACCCCAGATTTTGATGTGACCAAGAGAAGATCTCTTTCCCTTCCACATCTCATAAGGTGTCTTTGAAACTTTCTTAGTGGGTATTTGATTTAAGATATGGGCGGCTGTTTCTAATGCATAACCCCAGAAACTTATTGGAAGTGTTGCTCGACTCATCATAGACCGAACCATGTCTAACAAAGTTCTATTTCTCCTCTCAGCAACACCATTAAGCTGCGGTGTTCTAGGAGGATTCAATTGTGAAACTATTCCACAATCTCTAAGATGATCGAGAAACTCGATACCAAGGTACTCTCCTCCCCTATCGGATTGGAGAACCTTTATCTTTCTGCCCAGTTGATTCTCTACTTCGTTTTGATATCTTCTGAATACCTCAAAAGTATCTGACTTATGTTTGATCAGATAAACATGTCCAAATCTATTGAAGTCATCAGTAAATGTAACATAGTATCTATTTCCATCTTTTGTAGCACATCAGAATGGTCCACATACATCTGTATGTACCAAATTCAATAGTTCTTCACCTCTTTCACATGATCCTGTGAATGGTGATTTAGTCATCTTGCCTAATAAACAAGATTCGCATACATCATCCGATTTGAGGTCGAATGATTCCAACACTCCATCCTTTTGGAGTTGGGCGATGCGTTTCTTGTTTATGTGCCCTAGACGATAATGCCACAACTTGGATTTATCAATTTCATTAGACGAATCAACATTTAAAATAATATTGCTAACACATTCAACATTTTCATATATGCCTTTGTAAAAGGAAGCTTTAAAAATAAAACAATCATTTAAATGAACCAAATTATCTCCATTTCCATTATCAAAAGAAAAATGATAACCATATTTATACAAAGCATTAAATGAAATAATGTTTCTAGTCATTTCTGACGAATAATAGCAATTATTTAAATCTATCCTAACTCCAAAATTCAGCATGAGCTCAAATCTTCCAATCTTCATCACAGGTACAATTCCCTTGTTTCCCATAACTAAGTTGAGCTCTCCATGCTTCATACTTCTACTTTCCTTTAGCCCCTGCAATACAGTGCAAATGTGATTACCACATCCTGTATCCAGAACCCATGAATTAGAAGTTGTTGTATTATGGAGTTCGATCATAAACATACCTGAGTGAATACTCTTCTCAACCTTTCCATCTTCAAGGTCCTTCAGGTATTTTGGACAGTTACGCTTCCAATGCCCCTTTGTGTTGCAGTAGAAGCACATTGCTTCCTTTGGGTCACTAACAGGTGCAATCTCAGAATTGGTCCCTTTCTTAGACCTGCGAACGGACTTTCCGTTAGTAGTCTTCCTTTTCCAATTTGAATTTGACCTTTTCTTTTTCTTTGCACTTTGACCAACAGTCAACACAGGAGCTGCTGAGCCAGAGGACACATCATCTTTCTTGATTCCTTGCTCAGCAGTTTGCAGTAAATTGTGGAGTTCCATTATTGAGCCTTCTCTCTCATTCATATTCATCTGATATGATATTACAAACTGATTATAGACAGCTGGCAAACTGGATAGAATTATGGCGATGGAAAACTCTGTGTCAAATACCATGTTCAATGACTCCAACCTATCAAAGTACCCTTTCATCTCTAAGACGAAAGCACGGATAGAAACTCCAGGTTTGGGCTTGCAAGCCATGAGGGATTTCACCACATCAAGGCGTTCTTTGCTTGCCTTAGCCTGAAACATTTCTTTCAGCTGTTGGTTCATTTCATAAGCCCATGTGTTTTCAAAAGTCTTTTGCAGTTCAGGGCTCATGGAAGATGCCATGATACAAGACACTTTATTCGCGTCATCATAATGTTTCCGGTGTGCCTCAATCTCCTCTTGGGTTGATTCTTCATCAATTATGGGAATCTGCTCATCGAGAACATACTCCTTGTTCTCGTACCTCTAGGTAAACCTTAGGTTTCGCATCCAGTACATATAGTTTGGACCGGTTAGTCTTTCCCTCCCAAGAACTGAGAGTAGTGAGAAGTTCGAGTTATGTGCGGGATTGGGGATGGGAGGATTTGCACCATTTATATTGGCCATCTATGAGATAAAACAGTTTTAGTTAGTTTGGATATTACTTAATTATTTACCCAATTTTCTAAATTAAGGCTAGGATCCATATTTTCAGTTTTATGAAAAGGGTCGCCGTAATCATATAACTAAAATACCATTATCTATTTCATTTCTATGAAACTCCTAGATCTTTGAGATTCATTGATTTCTATCAATGGCATGTTAATCTCGGTTATGCACATCTACAATTCATGACTGGTATGCCGAGGATCATGAACAAGATGGTGAATTAACCATGCAAACCCTGCGTGATCCCCGGCTCGAGTACGCTCGAGAATCGCGAGTCTCAATCACCTCTCATTATGTCCTCATATTAATGTGCCGGGAAACCACACACGCTCCATTAACAGTTCATACGAGAGATGTGCGGATTTCATGGGTTAGCATATTATTCATCATTTCCTATAGCTAAAACGGGATTTTGTTTCACTATTTTAAGTCTACTTTTAATCTTGACATCATCCTATCAAAAGTCCTCGGTAACTCCATCGAACTCACAAAGAAGCGGAGAAGCAGGTCAGCGCGAAGCTTATTAAGAACCTGTCTTCTTTAGGGATGTAACACCCCCTAATTTACGGTTTAGCGGAAGCAAGCTTTGGGGTGCTACTAATCAAGTAATCGAGCATAAAAGAATATAGTGAACGACTCTATATGAGACGTTCCAAAAATAATACGTTGCATAAGTATTCAAAAATACATAAGTGTCGAGTTCGCTAGTAAATTCTATAGATTTTAATACATAACGTCTATTACAAATGAAATGCATAAAATCTCCAATTGTGTAAATGCATGCGACTCGAGCTAGCAAGAAACTCCTGCCGGGCCATCCTACTGTTGCTGTGTACCTGAGAATGCATCACTAAAAAGGTCAACCAAAAGGTTGGTGAATCTAACAGGTTTGTAGTAAATAATCAGTTTGAACACATCAAGTAGTAAAGTGTTTGTACGGTTTTAACCAAGTAGTACGTAGTGATTACACGAATGCAATCGGGTTGATATACATTGCCATGAGCATCATAGTCGAAGCTTAACACGTCAGTAATGTACAATAAAGTACAAGTAAGTTGCCCCCGTGAGTGCTAATCCAAAAACACTCATAAGTAACGAGTAAGAAACGCCCGTTTATACAGTATGGTTCGTGGTAGTGCGTGCTACCCCGGGCGGGGATTGTCAGTCCCATATGGATCCATATACTAAAACTCTCACTTATCCTATAATTAACAACTATGATTCAGAGGCCTTCAGTGGATTAATCGTAACTCATGCAATTCCGTATATCAGTAAATCTGTAAGTCTGTAAAGTAGTAAATCGGTACATGTGTTCAAGTAAAACAAGTAATGCATCTCACCCCTGAGTGAAAACGGTAAAAATAGGGGATGTGAGACTCACCTGAGCCTAGTAAGTACGTATGGAAATCAAGCAAGTAACACGGATGTAAGTCCGTAAGTAAGTCGGTTCTCTGAACCCTGCAACCTTCTGGGGTCCGAAACGCACAAGGTTGTAAGTAAGTAAGTAAATAAGTTGGTGTCTTGAAAGATCACCCATGCTAGTTGTCCACTCAACTAGTTAATGTCCAATGTTTGTTTGTTCAGTATTTCGTTTGTAGTTTGAAAACAAGTATGGCCCGTTGGTGATGGTTTTGTAATAATAATCCAAGTATTTTTATTATTTATCTCGTGGTGTCTTATCCTTGTAAGGTATATTTGTAAGTCTGTCATTTGTATCGCGATGTGAAAGTGTCTTTCGAAAGTAGGTTCAAGCGAGTGTAAGCTCGTATAAGTGTGAGTGTAATCTCATATGTCTGTAGTGTATACTTTTCAAAGTATAAGTGTTTGTATGTCCCGATATTATCGTATAAAGTTCGGTTGTCGTATGCGTTCCACATTTAGTGTAAAAAGTATTTACATGTTCCTGGATGACGGGGGTCCGGGGGCAGCGCCCCTGGTAGCGGGGTCCAAGGGGCAGAGCCCCTGGCTGGGGTCGAGCTGCCAGGTCAGCTTGGAAAATTTTTATTTCTACTACATTGCTTTATTAAAAACGCATTTGAAATCTAAATTCGGTGTAAAATCAAGTGATAAATCTTAGTTCATTTTAGTGCTTTTATTACCGAATTTGGGTTCGAAAGACAAAGTGGGCTGCGAACCGAGCTGGGAGAACTCGACTCGCAGACCAACTCGACTCGCAGGTCGGGTCGACTCGAAGTTGGTTTCGGTTCGTTATTCAACTCGTAAGTTAACTCGCTGGTCGACTCGCAAGTCAACTCGGCTCACTGGTCAACTCGACTCGCGGTTTGGCCTCGCGAGTCGAGATCTCGGTTCGACTCACAGGATGGCCGAGATCTGGGATCTCGACTCGCGACATGAACTGTCAGCGATTTTTAGATGGGTTTCGATTTTTAAAGCATTTTCAACGGAATTTTCGAGCATAATCTTGTTGAGTGGACTCATAAACATGTAAATAAACACTTTTCAAGTAATTAAAAGAGTTCTAAAGCTTCATAACAAGAAATCGAAAATGGGGAAGATGGAGATGGAGATGATCTTGATGTTTTTCTTGGTGATGATGATGATTCCGGTGGTGGTGTGGTGGTTCGGAGGTGGTATGGTGGTTCGGCGGTGGTATGGTGGTGGCTCTTGAAGCCGTTTTGTAGAGAGAGAAAGGGGAGAGAAAAGTGTGGTAGAGAGAGGAAGTGATGAAGTGAAATGAAGAAGAAAGAAAGAATAAAAAGAAGGAAAAGCAAATGGGTCACGGGTCGGTTGGGGCTGGATCCGCGGGTTAGGGTCGACCCGCTTGGGTCTCGGCTCGCGTGGTTGTGTTTCCGAATTTTGTATCACGAGTTGTAGTCGGTTAAACCCCGAAATCGTTTAATCGCTAAATCTTTTTAAGATTCATAATATATGTTAAAGTATATCCGAAATATTTCCAACCGAAGTATTTTTTCAAAATACTTTATTTTAAGTTATAAAATTATAAGAATATAATTCTTGTTATTAATCGTTCATTGGGGTGCGTTTCGTGCGGTTTCGTCGTGTAGGATATGTTTTTATCAATAAGTAATATTTGTAATATATTCTCACAATATATTAATGTAAATAACGTTTGTTTGGATAATTTCCACATTATTTATCAATTTGTCACCAACGTCCACATTAGTTACAGTCGGACTTCGTCCGGTCCATCCGTGTAAGATTTGTTCAAGTAATATACGTGTATATATATATATATATACATAATCATCATATATATATATATATATATAATTGAGTAAGTACTGTACTTAGTCCTATTTCGTACTAAATACACGTAATAAGCACATAGTCAGGCACAACAATGATAGCCTAAAATGCCGGGTGTTACATTCTCCCCCTGTTAGGAGAATTTCGTCCAGAAATTTGTTCTAAGTAGTAGTCTGTATGTTCAAGTAATCATCGGCAAGTCATCTAAGAATGGCGGTGATATATGTCAGTGATGAAATGCCTGTATCATGGGGTCTTCCTCCCCTTGTTAGGATGGTGTCCCATCGACAAGGAGTTTCGATGTGTGTCGACCATGTCCAATGGACGGGGTCAGTCGGTAATTAGAGTGTAGCTACAATGTATACTAGTAGCCTACAGTAATTCGTAAAGTCTACTGTGTTTATAACGTCTGTAATAGTTGTAGGGTCATAGAGTAAACTAACTCTATTAGTATCGTGTAGGATTTCAGGAGGTGACGTGGCGACGTACCTATGGTATCGCGACAGTCTGTAGAGGTTCCGGCACGAGTGTTTCCCTTTTTGTTGTTATCTTTCGTAGTCAGTGACGGGCAGTTAGCTTTGAGGTGCCCAGTGTTTCCGCATTCGAAGCAAGCCTTCAATGCTTTAGAGTCGGTATTTTTAGGTGCAAACCTACAGTCCCGGACTTGGTGTCCATAGGTCTGGCATTGACGGCAACGAGTACCACAAGGTCCGGTGTGGTGACGATTACATATGGAACAAAGGGGTTTGTCTCCCATGTAAGTTCTCCCCTTGGCTCCAGCAGTGTGGGTTTGAGTCGTTTTTGTCCTTTTTGTTCGGGGCAGAGTAAAGTCTGTGTTGGAGCTTTCTCCTGGATCCCTTTTGAGGTTTGTCAGTTGGGCTTCGGTATCCTTTTCTTTAGGAATACTAGCTTGAGTCATCTGTGATGCGGAGTTAGTAACCAACTGGAGTACATTTCCAAGAGTTGGGCACAAGAACCTTAATTGTTCCCAATAGAACTTTAGAGTTCGCAGGCGCAATCCTTGGTCGAAGGCGATATGGCGTAGATCGGTGATTTCCTTCTGGACAGTAGCTAACTGATTGCGTAATGCATGTAGTGCTTCGTCCGTATGATGGGAGTTGTCCGTGTTTACATTGACAATGATCGGAGGGGTAATCGTAGGAGGAGTGGTGACAGTAGGAGGAGTGGTGATAGCGGTAGCTAGGGTATGATCATCAGTAGCAGAGTTTGAAATGGAACTTGTTCGTGTTGTTTGAGTAGCTTTTATAGCTACGGGTTGAGGTGGAACCTCTCCAATTCCTCCTGGGTGTGCCATTTCTTCCAAAGATTCTTTGATTACTGTCTCGGTGTCACTTTCGAGAGTACGTAGGTAAGGAAACATTGATTGCTCCTCCTCGAGTTGGTCGTCATTCGACATGTGGCTGTCAGTGGAGTAGCTCGTCATTTCCTACGGAATAGGTGTTTTGTTAAAACATGTTTTAATTATGACATTAGGTATTGTATAATGGTAAGTATGAGTTTTGAAGTACAAAATTTGAATCTCCGCGAAGACAATAAAAGTACAAACGGTTCTCACCGAACAGACGATTTGCGGTGTAAAGTTCGGGCAGATGACGCGTAAAGACAATAGTTCTATGGTTTCCGGTCTCAACCAGTGTGAGATGTATGGGAAAAGTCGGTCTGTTAAGTTCATAGTGTAATTACGTATTACGCCTATCGGCCTATAAGTAGTTTGTTTATCCTAGGTTGTGCCTAAGATCTATAGCGATAAAGGGGACATTGAGTAATGATTAGGACTTGTCAATCAAGTAGTACAGAAGTAATTAGGTTGATTAAGAGTGAATCGTATCCGCATCCAGTTTTGGGTCTTGATGATTGTTTCCAGCATTGATGATATAAGTTTGTCCCGTGCATAGTTGTTTTGGTTCTTTAGTTTTGGGCAGTCCTTCCTGAAAGGCTCGGTACCGTTGCACCCATGGCAAGTCTTGGGTGCACTAGTGTGGGAACTAGTTATGACTGTTCTACAATCTTTGGCTAGATGCCGAATCGTTGTATTTGGTGCAAGGACACGAACTGCCATGATGAAGACTACCTTCGGAGCAGTAGGGCTTGCTCCCCTTGTACGTCTTCGAGTTGTCAAAATAGGTAGCATAGGCCTTAGTAATCGCAGACTTTCTGTTGGTGTGGTTTTGAACGTTGAGGTTTCCATCAATTTCCGATCTTGACAGATATGAGATTGACGATGACGAGTTTGTTCGCGAAGTATCTGATTTCTAGGGTCGGTCAGTACCGAAGTAAGTGGATTACTGTGTAAGGAAACAGCGGTCTTTCGAAAGGCAGTCGTCAGGTGTTGTTGGCGGTAAAATGGGAAAAATGGCGTAAAAGAGTGGTGCACGAAGGTCCGAACGACATCGTGTTTGGTATCCCGCTACTAGCTAGTTGTTGTTTGTTATACGGTGAATATGAGGTGATGGAATTGAAAAGCGAATATCATAATAAGGGTTGGGTAATATGATTGAACTGATAACTTTTGTTTAGGTATTTCAAATTTGTATATGAATAATTCATGAGAGTTAAATAGGTGTATTGCTCGGCAGCAATGGGTGCTGTAGCGAATTTCCAAATCGTAAATTTAGTTAAAAGTAGACATATCAATGATCGGATCGTGTTTGAAAGGTAGTCAATCACGGCCGTGTTACCATTTTGAGGCGAACACACGTTCGGTATGAGTAGTGAGTAGTCCTGTCGCGGTAAGTCCTTATTGTCGTAATGATAGAATGATCGATTTGTCGTGGGAATAGTGGTGGGATTAGTCATCGTGAGTGTCCCTCACGGCACTAATCCAGTTGAGAATTGAACGATTAAATCGCGAATCGAGTTAAATATTTCCAATACGTAGGAGTTGTGGTTGACCAATAACCTTGGTGGGAGGTGTCAATACGATGACGTGTCTTAATGAAAGGTGCATCTATCCATCTAGTCGTGTATAATACATGCGACTTTTATACGTCTCAGATAATAGTGCGGTGGAACGCATGAAAGTTACAATTATCACAATCGTGTAGATTTGGATAAAGTGTGTCAAAACATGTCATGTCGATAGATTCTACATAATAGGTTGTAATCCTTCTTCATATAGATCCGAAAGGTTACAAAAGTTAGAGTTTACAAAGGGTACCGGGAATTGTTACATCCGGTCGAATATAAGGAACCTAATACAAAATGTGATGGTATCACTATATAGCCATCAGAATAGGGTTTTTAGTACGATATATCGCGATTACACATCCGCTGTACATGGGTTTAACAAAATTTGATTCTGGTTGTCGTTGGGTCATTCTTAGTTAGGGTTCCTGGCCTTCGGACTCGTCTTCCGACTCCAGGTTCAGGTCGTGTAGGTGGTAGCGTGCCTCAAGCATGTCCCTGTATCTTTGAGTCGTGGAGTGGCACCTAGTCTCCTCCGTTGACTTCCTGCCCAAACGTTTGATCCACGTTTAGGTACTACGGGTTAGGTTGGTGGCCACTTTCTTCCAGTAACGGATCTTGTCTTTGATTCGTGTAGGGACATATTGGTTTGAGATTCTCAATCTTTGTTCATAGTCTATGCACTTACGCTTAAGTGCCCAATTTCGGCCGTCTAGTCCCACAGCCTGATCTCGCACTCTTTCATATTCTTCAATGTCGATGCCAGTCATTTCGAAATTCTGATTTTCGTTTCCCTCCAGCATGATTTCTTCTTCTGGTACGATATCCCCATCGAGATACGTGTACTGAATTTGTTCCTCATGGACTTGGTCACTATCTGACGTGTAGTCGTCCATTTGAGAGTTTGCAGCTTTGAGTTCTATAGGAATGACAGAGAGAGGATTTTAGTCCTTGGAAGTACGTTGATTTCGGGTGTTAGATGTGATTTTCATAAAATCATTAGAGTGCGCCACAAAATGGTGTGACGGTAATCAAGTCTGTCGTGGTCGGTGCAAACCGATAAGAGAATTTCGTATGTGTCACCAGAGAAAAGTCGGCTATCTCTATAGCGAATGTGTTTACGTGCGAGGCCTATTCATATATATTCAATATATAATAGCCTAGTAGTATAGTCAGTGAGTGAGGCCTATGTATGTATATACTCGTATATCACATAATAGCCTAGTGTAGGTCTAGCACATAACAAGTAAGAGTCTCGGTTCCCTCGTGGTCAGAGTCAGCTAGTGCATTCCCGTTCAACATAACCCCTTTCAGATCTCACATCATCTTCATTTAATTGTACATAGTTGATCAGGCTATGTTAAATTAAACTCTTATGATGTAATCACTGAACCAGTTATACCTAATAGGGAATACTGCCTAACGATCATAGTCTAGGCCCACTAAATGCAACCTAGTTCACTATAACCTTAGGCTCTGATACCAATCTGTAACACCCCCTAATTTACGGTTTAGCGGAAGCAAGCTTTGGGGTGCTACTAATCAAGTAATCGAGCATAAAAGAATATAGTGAACGACTCTATATGAGACGTTCCAAAAATAATACGTTGCATAAGTATTCAAAAATACATAAGTGTCGAGTTCGCTAGTAAATTCTATAGATTTTAATACATAACGTCTATTACAAATGAAATGCATAAAATCTCCAATTGTGTAAATGCATGCGACTCGAGCTAGCAAGAAACTCCTGCTGGGCCATCCTACTGTTGATGTGTACCTGAGAATGCATCACTAAAAAGGTCAACCAAAAGGTTGGTGAATCTCACAGGTTTGTAGTAAATAATCAGTTTGAACACATCAAGTAGTAAAGTGTTTGAACGGTTTTAACCAAGTAGTACGTAGTGATTACACGAATGCAATCGGGTTGATATACATTTCCATGAGCATCATAGTCGAAGCTTAACACGTCAGTAATGTACAATCAAGTACAAGTAAGTTGCCCCCGTGAGTGCTAATCCAAAAACACTCATAAGTAACGAGTAAGAAACGCCCGTTTATACAGTACGGTTCGTGGTAGTGCGTGCTACCCCGGGCGGGGATTGTCAGTCCCATATGGATCCAAATACTAAAACTCTCGCTTATCCTATAATTAACAACTATGATTCAGAGGCCTTCAGTGGATTAATCGTAACTCATGCAATTCCGTATATCAGTAAATCTGTAAGTCTGTAAAGTAGTAAATCGGTACATGTGTTCAAGTAAAACAAGTAATGCATCTCACCCCTGAGTGAAAACGGTAAAAATAGGGGATGTGAGACTCACCTGAGCCTAGTAAGTACGTATGGAAATCAAGCAAGTAACACGGATGTAAGTCCGTAAGTAAGTCGGTTCTCTGAACCCTGCAACCTTCTGGGGTCCGAAACGCACAAGGTTGTAAGTAAGTAAGTAAATAAGTTGGTGTCTTGAAAGATCACCCATGCTAGTTGTCCGCTAAACTAGTTAATGTCCAATGTTTGTTTGTTCAGTATTTCGTTTGTAGTTTGAAAACAAGTATGACCCGTTGGTGACGGTTTTGTAATAATAATCCAAGTATTATTATTATTTATCTCGTGGTGTCATATCCTTGTAAGGTATATTTGTAAGTCTGTCATTTGTATCCCGATGTGAAAGTGTATTTCGAAAGTAGGTTCGAGCGAGTGTAAGCTCGTATAAGTGTGAGTGTAATCTCATATGTCTGTAGTGTATACTTTTCAAAGTATAAGTGTTTGTATGTCCCGGTATTATCGTATAAAGTTCGGTTGTCGTATGCGTTCCACATTTAGTGTAAAAAGTATTTACAAGTTCCTGGATGACGGGGGTCCGGGGGCAGCGCCCCTGGTAGCGGGGTCCAAGGGGCAGAGCTCCTGGCTGGGGTCGAGCTGCCAGGTCAGCTTGGAAAATTTTTATTTCTACTACATTGCTTTATTAAAAACGCATTTGAAATCTAAATTCGGTGTAAAATCAAGTGATAAATCTTAGTTCATTTTAGTGCTTTTATTACCGAATTTGGGTTCGAAAGACAAAGTGGGCTGCGAACCGAGCTGGGAGAACTCGACTCGCAGACCAACTCGACTCGCAGGTCGGGTCAACTCGCAGTTGGTTTCGGTTCGTTATTCAACTCGTAAGTTAACTCGCTGGTCGACTCGCAAGTCAACTCGGCTCACTGGTCAACTCGACTCGCGGTTTGGCCTCGCGAGTCGAGATCTCGGTTCGACTCACAGGATGGCCGAGATCTGGGATCTTGACTCGCGAGATGAACTGTCAGCGATTTTTAGATGGGTTTCGATTTTTAAAGCATTTTCAACAGAATTTTCGGGCATAATCTTGTTGAGTGGACTCATAAACATGTAAATAAACACTTTTCAAGTAATTAAAAGAGTTCTAAAGCTTCATACCAAGAAATCGAAAATGGGGAAGATGGAGATGGAGATGATCTTGATGTTTTTCTTGGTGATGATGATGATTCTGATGGTGGTGTGGTGGTTCGGAGGTGGTATGGTGGTTCGGCGGTGGTATGGTGGTGGCTCTTGAAGCCGTTTTGTAGAGAGAGAAAGGGGAGAGAAAAGTGTGGTAGAGAGAGGAAGTGATGAAGTGAAATGAAGAAGAAAGAAAGAATAAAAAGAAGGAAAAGCAAATGGGTCACGGGTCGGTTGGGGCTGGATCCGCGGGTTAGGGTCGACCCGCTTGGGTCTCGGCTCGCGTGGTTGTGTTTCCGAATTTTGTATCACGAGTTGTAGTCGGTTAAACCCCGAAATCGTTTAATCGCTAAATCTTTTTAAGATTCATAATATATGTTAAAGTATATCCGAAATATTTCCAACCGAAGTATTTTTTCAAAATACTTTATTTCAAGTTATAAAATTATAAGAATATAATTCTTGTTATTAATCGTTCATTGGGGTGCGTTTCGTGCGATTTCGTCGTGTAGGATATGTTTTTATCAATAAGTAATATTTGTAATATATTCTCACAATATATTAATGTAAATAACGTTTGTTTGGATAATTTCCACATTATTTATCAATTTGTCACCAACGTCCACATTAGTTACAGTCGGACTTCGTCCGGTCCATCCGTGTAAGATTTGTTCAAGTAATATACGTGTATATATATATATATACATAATCATCACATATATATATATATATATATATATATATATATATATATAATTATATATATATATATATATATATATATATAATTGAGTAAGTACTGTACTTAGTCCTATTTCGTACTAAATACACGTAATAAGCACATAGTCAGGCACAACAATGATAGCCTAAAATGCCGGGTGTTACAAGGGAAGCAAAGCGACCCGTCTTATACCTCTCTTATAGTTTGTTCCTTATGGGTGAGCCGATTTATCAATTGACTGACGATGTATTTAGACTTTAATTCTACATATATATATATAAATCATATTATACATATAATATCTCTTTGAAGTTTAGGGTTCTATTTTAAACCTTTTAAAATTAGTGGTCTATTTTAAACAATTTAAAATTATCAATATCTAAACTGTAAATACATATTACCTATTTAGATAATTCTCTTCCCAATTTATCTTTACCTACATACTATTGCAGATAATTGCATGCTACTATTTGTTAAGCTATGGCTCTGATACCACTGTTAGGTTTTCTATTCCCTAACTAGATTATTATACATGCAGCGGAATAACAAAACCTTAAATAATTTAAGGCAATTAGGAAACTAAAACCCTAAGGGATCTTTAACTTTAACAACATAGTACAATAAATAAATTGGATAAAGAGAATAAAGGAAACACTAACCTTAAGAGAAAACCTATTTCTCGCGCGCAGACCAACTAGCAGAGCTTCGTTACTTGGAGGCAAGTACCCAAAGTAGAATACCTCTAATGCTTCACAACCAAAAACCCAAGAGAAAGTTGAATTTTCAAATCCTCAGAAAATTCGTATCTGATTCGTATGTTATGAAGGTATATGATGCCCCTATTTATAGTTGTGGAAGAAACCCTTTGGTTTGCTGAATTCGACTTCCAACCGGCGGTTGGACCTTCCAACCAGCGGTTGGAGCTGTCAGTCTTGTACTCCAAGTCTGCGACTTGCACCGCCTTTGAAACCCTAATCCCAACCGGCGGTTGAACCTTCCAACCGGGTGTTGGATCCAGTTTCTGGAATCTTCCACCAAACTTAATTTACTTTTGATTTTCTAATTAATAAACTATTTATTAATTAACCAAAAAATTATAATATTAATACAATTAATATTATCCTTCATCTTTTTTTTGACCGTTTATTGAGGGCAACCCAAAAAGGACTTTACCATTAATGATAGTCTCACCAATTAGTTATGATATTGGACACTATTGCAACAGAGGCAACGTCGATGGGTCGAGTTGCTTACAGATTACGATTGCGAAATCAAATACCATCCAGGGAAGGCAAATGTTGTTGCCGATGCCCTCAGCCGAAAAGAACGATCGAAACCACTTCGAGTCCGAGCCCTCAGCATGACTATTCATAACGATCTAAATATCCAGATTCTCACTGCCCAACTCGAAGCACTCAAACTTGAAACATCAAAAACGAGGCCTTATGAGGCATGGATAAACAATTTGAAATCAAATCTAACGGAGTTAGGTGTTTCTCAAATCGAACTTGGTTGCCTAGTTTTGGGAACCTGCGAGACTTGGTGATGGATGAAGCTCACAAGTCCAAATATTCTATTCATCCGGGGTCCGATAAAATGTACCATGGCATCAAGGAATTTTATTGGTGGCTGAACCTGAAAGCTGAAATAGCCACGTACGTCAGCAAGTGTCTTACTTGCTCGAAAGTCAAAGCCGAATACCAAAAACCTTCAGGTTTACTTCAACAACCCGAGATTCCTCAATGGAAATGGGAACAAATCGTAATGGATTTCATAACCAAACTACCCAAATCATTGAGCGGTTGCGATACCATTTGGGTGATCGTCGATCGTCTCACGAAATCTGCTCATTTCCTTGCGATCAAGGAAACCGAGAAAATGGAACGTCTCACTCGAATCTATCTCAAGGAAATCGTAACCCGACACGGCGTTCCCATCTCAATTATCTCTGATAGAGATAGTCGCTTCACATCTCACTTTTGGCAATCACTCCAGAAATCGTTGGGTACCCGTCTTGACATGAGTACCGCATACCACCCTCAAACCGACGGCCAAAGTGAACGAACTATTCAAACACTGGAAGACATGCTACGAGCTTGCGTAGTTGACTTCGGTGTAAACTGTTAAAAACATCTACCACTGTGCGAGTTTTAACTACAACAGCTACCATACCAGTATTGGAGCTGCACCTTTCGAGGCACTGTACGGTCGTAAGTGCCGATCACCTATCTGTTGGACCGAAGTGGGAGATAGCCAACTCACTGGTCCGGAAATCATTCAGGAAACCACCGAGAAAGTCGTTGGTATTTAAAACAAACTCAAAGCCGCACGTGATCGTCAGAAAAGTTATGCTAACGTGAGACGCAAACCACTCGAGTTCCAGGTTGGAGATTGAGTGCTACTCAAAGTTTCACCTTGAAAAGGTGTTATTCGATTCGGTAAACGAGGAAAACTAAACCCCAGATACATTGGACCATTCGAGATCCTCGAGAGGATAGGTCCAATGGCATATCGATTGCAGCTGCCACCCGAGCTCAGCAGTGTGCATCCCACTTTTCACATTTCTAACCTGAAGAAATGTCTGTCTGATGAGACACTCATTATTCCCCTCGATGAAATTCGTGTTGACGACAAGCTTCACTTTGTTGAAGAACCCGCCGAGATCATTGACCGTGAGGTCAAACAACTCAAACAAAGTCGTATTCACATCGTAAAGGTCAGGTGGAATCCGCGGCGTGGTCCGGAATTCACCTGGGAACGGGAGGATCAAATACTACTCAAGTACCCTCAGTTATTCACTGATTCTACATCAAACCCGACTCCGAACTAAATTTCGAGACGAAATTCTTCTAACAGGGGGAGAACGTGACACCCGTCAAATTAGGACTAGTAATTAGTGCCTAATCAAGTGTAATGCATGTAATTAGTTCTATGTTAGGCTAATTAATGTATCAATATATATATTGTTGAATATATACAAATATACGATTTGATTAAATCGTACGAAATCAAAAATCGAATGTAATTCGGTTCAAGAATACGGACGTTGGTGAACAATTTTATTAAATAATATATTATTATTTAATAACACTATTATATCCAAAATATTATTTTGATAATATTTAAATTCAAATTCGTATCGTACAAATAACAGTCTACGCGATTAAATTATTAAACGCGCGAACAAAACGAAACAAGTTTAAGTTATATATTATAACGCAATTATAAAGTATCTGATGAAATACTTCGACCAAAATATCGAGAAATTATTCGTATTTTAAAACGTATAATTAAATGTTTTAAATAATTATTTAACGTTTAAATAATCGGGAAAACGAACACCGCACGGAACGCGATTGCACGGGAGTTAAAAGTGGAGACCCACACTCCGGTGGGCCCCCACGAAATCAGCCAAAAGGGGATCCCACCCCCTTTTTCCCTCCATTTCATCATCATCACCACTTTTTCTCTCTAAACAAATCCACCACCACCGCCACCTAAATCGCAAATTAACACCTCCAAACGACCTCCAATCTCGAAGCTCATTTAGGGAAAAACGACCACCTCGTCTCGATCTACAACCCCATCTTTTCGGATTTCTCCGGTGTTAACTTGTAAGATTTCCGACAAATCCCAAAAACTCTTCGATTTCATTATTTTTACTTGTTTATGGTTTGAATAAGTTTAAAATGTCCAAATATGGGTTGGGTAAAAGTTTCAGACCAAACGGTAATCGGAAAACTCGTTTTCGACTCAATATCCGGCCAACAGAGTTAAGTGTCGCACAGGCCAACGCAGTATAGCGTCACTCGATGCGTCACTTAAGTGACGCCCTAAGTGTCGCTAAAAGCCCTAATCTTGCGTCACTTACGTAAGTGCCGCATAAAACCCTTTTTCCCGACACTTATCTAAGTGTCGCAAATTCAATATCCGTCACTCCGAACTGACACTTATAGCGTCACTTGCCTAAGTGACGCCTATAATTGAAATCTGATTCCATACGACACTAGCTCTGGTGACTCATGACCCTTATACCGACACTTACAACCGACACTTCCTTAAGTGTCGCCCTCTATGCGTCACTTACACAAGTGACGCCATTAGATCAAAATCTGTCATTTTATGCGACACTTCCAGAGTGTCGCCTAAACCCTAAGTGTCGCTATAAGTGACGCTAATCACAGAAGGTTTGCAACCATTTTTATTCTAATTGTCGAACTTATAAAACTTCAAACTATTATACGATACAACTTTTAAAACACATTGGGGTATGCTTTCTAAGTATAACACTTTGAAAACAAGATAATAATGTTGAGATTATTATTACAAACAATCACAAACGGGCCGTACACGTTTTTAAAACTCAAATCAAACAACCAAATCGTAGTAATTTGGACAAGTTAATCAACCAAATCTTAGTCATTTGGACATTATAGTTGGACGAACAACTACAAGGGTAGCCTTTATAGATACCTACTCACGTTAATAACCATCGCGTGTCATGGACACCTTCAGGTTACAAGTTTTTGGACATCAATTCACGGCTAATCAATTCAAGTTTATCTAAATAAACGCTCAAGACTAAGGTGAGTCTCATGGCCCCTATTTTACTGTTTTACTCAGGGGTGTGATATCAATGCTCGTTTTATTTACAATTGAACGCAAGTACAAATCAAAATCAAATACTGCATGAGTTATTTTCACTAATCAATTTAAAGTCCTCCATAACATAGTTTGGTAATACGTAGTAGCATGAATGTTAGTGTATGGTACCATATAGGATTGACAATCCTTGTCCGGGTAAGCAAGCACTAACTGGTCAAACGGACGCATTAGCATTTGTGTAGACGAGTATGGCCCGTTGGTGACGGTTTTTTAATAATAATAATCTAAAAGTGTTATTATTATATGTATCTTTGTATCAGGTTCCATCGTTTGTGAGTGTTCGACACTTAGTGTAAAAAGTATTTTCAAGTTCCTGGATGACAGGGGTCCGGGGGCAGTGCCCCTGGTAGCGGGGTCCAAGGGGCGGCAGCCCCTGGCGTTCAAGGGGCAGAGCCCCTGGCTGGGGTCGAGTTAGGGCTGGCCGCTGACTGAAATTGCTATGCGAACTGAATTCGCAGTGCGAACTGAGATTGGATTCGAAAGATAAAGTGGGTTCGCAAGTCTTGACTCGCAGGTCTCGACTCGCAGGGCAGGTCAGTTCGCAGGTCAGGTCGGTTCGCAGGTTCAGTTTCGGTTCGTTGTTTGGCTTCGCTAGTCAAGATCTCGGTTCGCCTCGCAGGACGAACTGGGATCTGGGATCTCAACTCGCAGGACGAGCTGTTCGTATCTTAGGTTTTAAAAACGCATTTTTAAGTCGGTTTTTGGGCAAATCTTCGTTGAGTAAACTTTCTAGCATGTAAATAAAAGCTTTACAAGAAATTTTAAAAGTTTTTTAAAGCTTCTTACCAACAAAATCGAAAATGGAGAAGATGAAGATCGAGAGCTTGAGATGGTGATCGTTTTCTCTTGAATCAATTCCGCAAGATGATGATTTTTGGTGTCGTTTTATGGTGATTTAGGGCTGCCAAAATTTGGGGTGAAATGAGAAAGAAATGAAATTAAAAAGGGGGTGGGTCGGTTGGGTCAGGTCCACGGGTCTGGGCCGACCCACTTGAGGGCTCGGGCTCGTGGACTCCTTCCTTGATTTGTGTTATGTCCCGCGGTCGATTAAATATTATTTCGAGTTATAAGTTTTTCATAATACATTTCTATAACGACTCCAAAACATGATACTTTGAATAAAAGTTTTGCTCAATAATAACATATTTTAGGTTACTAAAATATAATTCGGGTTTTCCGTTGGGTTTCATTTGCGGATTGTACATTCGTTTAACTTGTGTAATGTTTTTATACGTTATGTAATACGTGTAATATATATTCTTCCAGTATATCAGTGTGAATAACGTTTGCTCGGATAATTCCCCATTATTTATAAATTTTGTCACCAACGTCCATATTAAATAATGTCGGACCTAGTCTGGGTAATAAGTGTACGATTTAAACAAATCGCGTACGCGTGTATGTAATTACACGAAATGTCACATATATTTAGCCTATAATAAAACTAAATACACGTAATTACAAGTACTTTAAGCACTAATTAAAGTCTTAATTTGGCGGGTGTCACAGTATGAAGCTATGAATCTTCCGTAAAATGGCCTGTACTCAGTATAGCATTGGAAACACCTCGAGTAGAGTACAAAGACGTGTAAGCTAAGGAAAAGTTGTAGGATTATTTCATCCTGGATTACCTAGAAGTTATCCTTCTAGAACATGGGTCTGGGAACAATAAAGCTGTGGAAATGCTCGTTGCCTTCTACACCGTAAGTACACCTAAGTTTAAATACAAGCTGTGGAACTACTTATCGTATTATACACCGTGAGTATACCTTGAGTCGAAAAACTGTGGAAATGGGTAACGCACTGTACGCCGTGAGTATTCCAAAGGATGAAAACTGATGGCAAAGGAAGGTCTAATTCATGACGAAAGTAATTGAGCTTAGAGTAATTGAATATGGAGTTCTGAAATGAAAGCAAATACTTGGCTGTAGTATAGGATGCTTAAAACGCTTAACTCCATATAACCGACAACTTAATATACATAGTATACAATTAGTACTCACCATTATAAAATCAAATAGACTTAGGTGTTAAGAACGGTCAGATATTGAATTGCAGTTTGTTACCTTATGCCTACACCCATGATACATCATCCGTAGAGGTCACTTGGTCACTCCAGACATTGATGGGGGTTTAAACAACATGTTTTTGATCAGATTCATGATAAACTAAGATTCAGTGACATATGCTTATAGGATTTTAGACTAAAATGTAGGGTCCTAGTGTTTACACCGACTATCCGTTTGATTCTTAAATAGGGAAGTCCCAATTGACTTTATAAAGAATATCATCCCGAAACCCTGTTTATCGAAGTTTCAACAATCACGCTTTATCTGTTGTCTACTCTCTCCTTTTTATCTTTATTTACCTGTTATGCATTCAGTTAATTTAGAAAAACCCAAAACAAATCTACCTACTTTAACTATCCCAACCTATTAGCAGTCCTATTCATGGTAATCCCTTCAATTCCATTCGTTCCGATTTAAAGGACGACAGTCGAGTTATACTTATTGCTTACTCCCAAAAAGTAGGTAGTACTTATAAGTTGAGCCCCAGCTATTACAAAAATAAAACTCCTGTTGTTGCCGTTGCGTAAATGACCTCTGCAACACACAACACAAACCAACACGGATAAAGAGGTCACTGCTCCCACTGATACAGAAGCTACCACTGCACCACCGGAGTTGATAAATGTTGCTCCCTCAAACACCACAACAGAAGCTGCACTAATTGTGGGGGAGCAACACACAAGCAAAAGGAAAAGAAAACTCATTAATGTGAAAGAAGAAGAAGAAGAAGCGTCAGATGATGAAGTAATTAGGGATGTTACTCGTCTAGATAAAAATCAGAAGACTATTATCAGCTCCAGCTTAGATGAAGACTTCATGGAAGAAGAGGATAGTCTGAAAGTAAAATCTAAAAGGCTTGACAATCCTCTAGATATATTACAAGCTATCTACGCCTAACAAAAATCACAAGAGCTTGCAAGAGAAAAGGAAATGGAAACTGAGAAGTTAATCTCTGAGCTCAAAGTTGAAATTGAAGGAGAGAAAGGAACAAATGCCCATCAGATTCAGGAGGAACTACTGAAACAAGGTGATGCAATCCTAACAGAAAAAGAAGAATAAATCAATATGATCAAGCACTTCATCTTTCACTGAAGGTTTCCTGAAAAGATTATTAAGGTAATCCCCAAAATCTTTAAGACTCAAAAGAATAAGAATCATCTTGAGTTAATCAGGGAGGAGAAGAACAAAATAGACATCGTATTCATCTTAAAGATGAAACAAGTGCTAGGATTATCTGAGATTGGTGAGTTATATACCTGCATACAGAACAACTCAACAACTTACAAACCATCTCTTCTGAAGATAATCGACACCATCATGAATCAACTAAACGATGTTGAAAAGAAGCTCAAACTTCCTATTTCTAAACTTCAAACTGAACTGAAAGCATCTTCTTTGAATACTCATAGAAATAAGGTTAAGAGAACAACAAAAAATGAAAAGCTTGAGCAAGGCAGAACTCTACAAAAGATGAGCTTTCTGCCAAACTGTGATTATATGCCAGGAAGAGTGATCAAAGCTCCTGAATATGGGATGTTCTATGATGATCCAATCAATGGGAAGAGCTTCCAGAGAGCATCGGAGATTCCAATTTCTAATAACAGAGCATCTTGCTGTTGTAAAAATCATTGGAAAGGCAAGCAATGCAGATCCTGAATTCTAGAAGATGATTATTGTTGAGCTGAAGCTAAGGATGGCACATGACACTGATAACACATATCTCAAAATCAAACAAGAATATGAGGATGTTTTGTTGTAATAAATATTGTATAAAACTTTTGATTATAATATATGCATCAAAGTTTATTATATTCTGCTATTTATTAAGTTTGATTGTACTTGTAAAATTTCAGAACATATTAAAAATATTCACTAGAAGAAAAATCTTAGAGTTAAGTTGTCATGAATAAATAGGGGTAGATTTTTGGGTCACTGACCCTTCCTTTATAATTTATATATGAAAAACTCTAAGTTAAATAGACGTTGTCTTAAGTTAAGCAGCGACCCTATTTGTTATGATAGACTTAAGTAGTTTATTATTCACTGTTATGTGTAAATACTGATCCCTTGTAAATAAACTAAGGTTTATTACTCGCTGCCATAAGTTAGGCAGTGACCTATTTGTAACTTGATAAACTTATCAGTGTACCTATGGTACGTTGATTCAACACTTGGAACATTTGTTCAAGTTAACGAAGCTACTAAATACTGATTGAAGCATTATCCAAGTCAAAGACTAAAGATAAAGATAGAGGGAAACTGATTGAAGTGGAAGATCAATAGTGCTTTCTACATTATCCACCATCTATTATCTAGCAGAGTACACGGGTCTGACAAATACCCATGTACCCGAGAAGGTTCACCCATAAAGGTGGATATTGGTCGTATATTCTTTGTGTAAAGATTTATACATGCCAACCATACTCCTTTACAGAAAAGTACATTACTTTTTCTACTCTTGGATTTTAATATTTACAAAATACTTTACCAGGAATGGGTTGTCAAAGATTGAATATCTTTAAAAAGATTATTAAATATTTGACAATTATTCAACTCGTTATGGATATTGTTCTATGAACAATAAATAGGATTTATGGCTATAAATACTCGACTCAACAACCGTATTGAATACACCTTACATGCATTAAATATAACCTTTGATCTTGAGGAGTCACTCCTGTTAGTCATCGAGCTTTGTGCCAATACTTTAGTTGTATTGTGATCACTAATAGTCATCAGCGTCCCTTTGTTGAGTGACTTGTTGTATTTAAATATGTCATCAAGTAACGGTTACTTAGATTAGTTTGTACTTGTCTTCTTTCGTAGTAACTGTTGTAAAGTATTATTTGATTATTAATCAATAAAATTACTTTAAACTTAAAAAATAGTATTCACCCTCTTCTACAATTAATTGTTGTTAGTAGTTAATTAAACTTTAACTTTAAACGGACCAACAAATGTTATGGGTCAAGTTAATACATATGATACCATATTTCTCACAAAATGCTTTTTCCAAATCTTGAAAATTCAAACTCTTTAACATCATTCAAACATCCAATTATCAATCTTTACCTCTTCAACCTTGATACCCTCATTTTGAACCTCAATCTCATCAATAGAACACTGAAGTTTAGCCATTTCTTAGGTCTTTTTTAGCACATAATCCTTTTCTTGAGCCTTTGGATCTTCACAATTATCTTCATAACTAAAATGGCGTATATAGACAACATTCTGGCTAATTTAACAATAGAAGTCAAACTACTCAACGTTAGAATCAAAACTACATGTATTGCAATCGAATATAGGCATTTAAAATCTAAGTATAGGTAATTCTGATTATATTGATTTTGTATGAAGAACGTTAACAACATGTAGAAAAACTGACTTTTTCGTGTACCTATAATCGTGCCAACACGAACATGACAAACATATTAGATCAATTAATTATTATCAAATATACATTTTTCATACCTTGCAGGCTTGTAGTTTCGGACTTTCTTTGCTCCATCTTTCTCTATGAATTAGATCTTCCAATCCTTGATCTCTTGACAGCTAAATCCATTGACTTCTAGTGTGACATGTACAGAGTTGTAAGCCATCACAGCTAAATCCAATGACTTATAGTGGACATATATACGTCCTCGAAGAATGAAAGAACCATTTAAAATTCACACTATTGAATCGTTTCCAATGATACTATGACACCCCCAAATTTAATGATTTGCGGAAGCTTGATTTGGGTGTCACTAATCAATATACAAAGCACATAAGATATAATGAACGACCACTATATGCGTCGTTTTAAACTTGTATAGATAAAGTAAATGTTTACATCAAAATATAGTTACATTAGCTCGGTTCCTGAAATTGAGAGATTACATAGCATAATTACTTTTACAAAATATAATAATGCAGTCCAATCTCTAGTTGTATGTATGCTGACTCGAGCTAATAATTCCTGCTTGTGCAGCCAAACTACTGCTAGGTACCTGTGATAAATACTAAAATGGGTCAGCGAAAACGCTGGTGAGCTCACAGGTTTGCATGTCAATATATAGTTGTAAGAACCGCAAGATTTATATTGAATTTAAAATGCAATTAAGCAAGATAAAAGTTATACTGTCCATGAGCACATAGTCTGAGCTTAACTTGATTTGTCAGGCCCACTTAAGGAAACCTAACTTGAAATGCCTCCTACGAGTGCCTAATCAACACTCGTCTTCCCAAATGCTAATACATCCGTTTGACCGGTTAGTGCGTGCTAACCCGGATGAGGATTGTCAATCCCATATGATATCATATACTAACATTCACGCTATAAAATACTAGAGACTATGCTTATGGAGGACTTTAAATTGATTAGCTTGAAACTCATGTAGTATTTGAAGTTTGGCACTTGCGTTCTACTTGTAAAACAAAATCGAGTAGTAATATCACACCCCTAGTTGTAAAGCAGTGAAAATGGGGCTATGAAACTCACCTGAGTCTTGAAGTGTTTAATTTAATAAACTCGAAATAATTAGCGGTGAATTGATGTCCAAAGACTTGAAACCTGAATGTGTTCACGACACTTGATTGTTATTAATTGTACCGGTATCCCGAAAGACTACCTTTGTAGTTGTTATACAACTATATATATATATGTCCAAATTACTACGATTTGGTTGATTGAATTGATACAAGTTACAACGACTTGTTTGATTCTGAAGTATGTTTTGAAAACGTGTACGGCCCGTTGGTGATTTAGTTGAAATAATAATAATTCTAAAATGTTGACTTTGCTACAGTACTGCTACAGTAAATTTGACTTTTTTGAACAGTAACTTTGACTTCAAAATTCTGGTTTTTCTGTGTTTTGCGACACAAAGATTTGACATGCGACACAATGGTTGTGTCGCAGACGTCATGCGACACAAGGATACGACACAGGGACTGTGTCGCATCGAATACGAAATGCTAATTTAATAGCGACATAGTGGTTGTGTCGTATAGAAGTACGACATAGTTTGCGACATAGAGTGCGACACAATATTGTGTCGCACGAGTTACGACACTAAAGGATTTATACGACACAAGGTGCGACATAAAGGGCAAAATACGACACAACATGCGACACAAGGCTTGTGTCGCATGGATGAACACCAGCCCAGAAAGTCCGGCTGTTCGCGATTTTTCCGGCCAAAACTCAATTTAAACTCGTTTTTAAGCTATAAAACTGTGTTCTAATCTTTGTAATAGACATATATAAGTTGTGTAAACATCAAAACATCAAAATATTACATAAAACTAAACAAATCTAAGTTTTTAGAAATTTCCTTACAAATGCAAATCGAAGAAGATGGAGGCCGAAAACGATGGTAGAGCTTTTGTTAATCTTGTTCCTCACTTGATGGTGGTTCCGAAAATGTAAGTTTTGTTGTCGGATTTGATGATTCCGAAATTTTGTATGAATTTGGTGAGAGTGTTTTTGGTGTGTGTGTGTTTTTTGGAGAATGAAAATGAAAGAAAGAATGAAGGAGAGGTGGGGTGTAGGTGAAAGCCTCACCTCGCAGTCTCCGTCCCATGCTCCGCGTGGTGTTCGTTTTCTCAGTCATTTAACGTTAAATATTTATTTTATTCGTTTAAATTTTCCATTTTAAATTATAAATTATTATAAAATATTTTATTGTAAAATTTTACCAGTTATCTATTTATGATATTTAAAAGGGGAATTCGTTTTATTTGTTTGCGCGTTTGTATTTTTAATCTCGTATACATTAATTGTGTAATAAAACTTGGATACGAAATATTACAATAAATGAGATTCTGAATAAAATTGAGTTATTAGATAATATTTGTATTTCTTAATAAAATTATTCACCAACGTCCGTATTTATTGTATCGAAATTCATTCGATTTGAAACTCGTACGATTTAAATAAACCGCATAATTGTGTAGATATATATTCAACAATATATATGATAATTGATACATTAATTAGCCTAACACATAACTAATTACATGTATTAAAACTTGATTAGGCACTAAATTCTAGTCCTAAATTGACGGTTGTCACAGATACCCACAATCCTAAATTGTTTACAATATTACAAAATGCAAGAAAACGCAACTATGATCGCTGAAAAATCATCGTTGAAAAATCGTCGCTATTGCCTAACATCTGTTTGTCTTTAGCGATGAAAATTTTCTTTTGCGACGAAATTGTGAGCCTAGTCTAATTAAGACATGGTCAACAACTGATTAGCGACGATAAAATCGTCGCTAAAGCCTTTTTAATTTATTTTATCATTTCTTTAATAAATGGCCTTAGTGACGACACTATTGTCGGTAATCTTATTTAATAGCGCCAATTGTCGCTAAAGCCTTTTGAAATTGTTTTTTTTTTATCTTTTTCTAATAAATACTTTTATTGACAATTTTAATTTACATTTTTACAGTTTTTTTTCATTTTACAATTCTGTTTCATTTCGGCAGATTTTCAACACCTAATATACCAAACGCCAACAGTTTTCTCAATCAAACATAACTAAACAAACATAAGTATGATCCATAGTTTACCAAACATACAAATCATCCGATAGTTCAACATGTTCAAGTACTAATTGTTTAAACAAGCATTGTTTCTCAAAAGCTCACAAACGACTAACAGATGATCCACAATCAACTTACTCATCATGTGACACCCGACCAATTAGGGCTAGTGTTAGTTCCTAATCATTGTACTTATACATGTAATTAGTTATATTTAGGGCTAATTATGTGTATCACTATGTGTATTAATATATGTTTATATATATACACATGTATGCGATTTGTTTAAATTGTACATTTTACATTATCGGATGGATTCCGACATCATAAATATGGACGTTGGTAAACAAAATGTTAAATAATGTGAAATTATTTAATAAATCCAAAAATCTCTAAATATTATGTTGATAATATTTAACATGTAAAACATATCGTATAAAGTATCACAAACGCGACGAAAACGCGTGAAACGCGCCCGATAACCAAATGAGAACCAAAATATATTTTATAAGTTTAAAATATATCATTTCGAGTAAAACTTTCGTTTAAAATGTCATATTTTAAATCGATAATGAAAAACGGCTAATTTAAACGTCACGAGACTAAACATCCGTAAAACGAACGTGCAAATCGAGGCCGACAAATTAACGGAACATTTTTATAAATGTTTTCAAGCATTTGTATTAAATATTTCAAGTAAAAATATCGAGAATTAAATCATTATTTAAACGCGCATATTTAACATTTAACGTATATATAAACTTCGAAACAAATGAGGAAACGAAAGCCGCACGGAGCGTGAAATGAGGAAACAAAAATTTGGTGAGCCACACATGGTGGACCCACCCAACCGGCCAAGATGGCCAATGCATGGTCACCCATGTCTAGCCATCTCCACTTACACACCTTCACCTCACCTCATTTCACTCCATTCCCTTTTCTCCATTTCACACACTTTCTTTCACCTCTCTCTACCTCCTCATTACTCTAGAAAAATCTGCACCAAATCCTTCTCATATCATCATCATAATCATCACCATCAAGAGCAAGAAGACACAAGAAGAAGCAAGTTCATCTTCTTCATCATCATCCTCATTGTTCTTCACTAATTCATTGTGAGGAACTCCCTCTCTCTCTTTAGATTCTGATGCATGTTGATTTTATGCATGTTTTGTTGTTCATATACCTTGATTATGTCCAAAATTATTGTTAAACTCGTTTTTGTAACACATATATAAAGATCAAGAATCTGCCCAGAAAATTCTTCATGGTAGAAAAATCATATAAAATCGTATACTTCGAACTAGACAACTAAGTTTTTTTTAAAAGTTTCGTATTGAAAAGATCTACAACTTTCATGTTTTACACTTTTCCCATATCTATACGTATTTTTGCGTATAATCCGATCTTTGCGACTGGTGTGATATTTGTCGAAAACCGAGTACGGTTCTTTCGCGGAATTAATTACCCATCTATATGAACTCTATAATTGTCGGAATAATCACGTTAGGAACGAGATACACATATAATCAGTTGGTAAAAATTATGGACCTTAACTTGAATTAGAAATGGTAGAAATCGAGTGGCGAAGTAAACCGACATAAACCGAAAACATGAAAATCTTAAAGTTTTGACATGCGTTTTAAAACCGACATCTCGGAATGACTCCGAAAAGAATCGACACATTTTATAAACTCTATCAACTGAAATATGACTTGGGTAAAATCCTTGGGTCAAACCGTCATCGTTGACCACGTTTTCGATTAAGTGTGAAAGTGACCAGACCCGAGTGACGCATAGATCAATTGTTTCCTGCGACACTCAACTAAGTGACGCCCACTACGTCTGAACTTTATTATTAGCGACACTTACCTAAGTGACGCCATACCTAAGTGACGCCCCCTTCCCGACACTACCATAAGTGACGCCTAAATCAGAAATTAACATCATCCGGCACTGGACCTTAGTGCCGCCAACTAGTGACGCCTTATATGCGACACTTAAATAAGTGACGCCAATAACTCTTAGATTACAATTTTATGCGTCACTTACCTGAGTGACGCCAATAGCTACCAAGTGACGCTATGAGTGTCGCCTAAAACAGAAACTCCAAAACTAGTTTTCACATTAAGTGTCGAACTCACACAACTTCAATACTTAATATACGATACAACACACGAAACATATACTTTGATAGTATACAATGAAACAACGCATAATAATAATAATTTAAGATTATTATTACAAACCGTCACCAACGGGCCGTACATGTTTTTCAAAACTCAAACAAACAATCAAATACTTGGATATAACTAGTTGATGAACAATTAACATAGATGGTCTGTTGAGACATCTACTCACTCATATAACCTTAAGCGTTTTGAAAGCCCGGTAGGTTACAGTCTGCGGACACTCATTTGATACAAACTCATACTTGCTTGCTTTGCAAACACACTAGACTTAGGTGCGTCTCATAGCCCCTCATTTTACTGTTTTTAACCCAGGGGTGGGAATACATGCTCAGTTATTATTTACATTTGAACACAAGTACTAAACTCAATATATTGACTGCATGAGTTGTTTTACCTAATCATGAAGCCTTCCACATCATAGTTTGTTAGTATGGATTTAGTGTGAATGTTAGTGAATGGTACCATTTGGGATTGACAGTCCCTGTCCGGGGTAGTCGCGCTACCACGAATACTGGTCAAACGGACACATTAGCATTTGTTCATAACGAGTGTAGATTAGGCACTTGCAGGAGGCAACCTCGATCGGGCACTTGATTGTGATCCCGACACCTCAGTTAAGCTCAAACTATGAGCTCATGGCAGTAATATACACATTTTTATGATTGATTTCATACATTATTAAATCTTGTGGTTCATTAATTATTATTACATCATTACACCTGTGTGCTCACTAGCTTTTAGCTGACCTTTTAGCATGTATTCTCAGGTACCCAGCAGCCGTAAGCTTGCACTCAGGATTTAGCTTAGCTCGAGTCAGCATACAAACATCAGAGATTTTATTGCATTAATACATTTTGTATAAGTATTTATGCGTAGAAATCTCTCTTATTCGAAACACGAGCTACTGTATTTGGTATAACTGATGTAAACTTTTATCGAATTAATGTATTTTGTTAAAACGACGCATATAGAGTCGTTCATTATATCCTATGTGCTGTTGATATTTGATTAGTCGCGCCCCGACCCGAATAGCTTCCGCATCATAATTTGGGGGTGCGACAGATTGGTATCAGAGCCTAAAGTTATAGTGAACTAGGTTGCATTTAGTGGGCCTAGACTATGACTGTTAGGCAGTATTCCTCATTAGGTATAACTGGTTCAGGAATTTCATCATACGAGTTTAATTTAACATAGCGTAGCTAACTATGTACAATTAAATAAATATGATGTGATGTCTGAAAAGGGTTGTATTGAACAGGAATGCACTAGTCGACTCTGACCACGAAAGAAATGGGACTATTACTTGTTCTGTGCTAGACACACTAGGCTATATGATATGTTTATATATATAGGCCTCACGATACTCACTCAAGGCTCTTGCCACAGAAATGGCGGACTCCTCTAAGGTAGCATCACCTGGCACGAACAACCAAACTCAAACACTACCTACTACTGAGGAGATCGTTACTATGTCTCCAACACCAAACTCTCCTGAACGAATTTACTACATCACTGGTGAAGCCCGAGTGATACGTACTCGCCCAAGGGGTACCGGATCGGCTCAAGCAAACCCTTACTCAAACCCTATCTCTAACACCACAACGGGTACTCGCCGTCTGGCATACCCCCGCCGATGGGACTGGCTACCCACAATGATAAACACTTGGAGGTCTGAGGAAGCCATACAAATTCCTGCTGACCCCATGGACATCTCCCCATACACACAAGAACCTATCCACCATACTGTTCTAGTGCTAACTGCCCGACTCCACCGTCATGAGGCAGGACTTGAAATCTTGGAACGGGAACAATACATTGTGCAAATAAACTGGTTGCGCCAATCACACGACCGCATTGCACAACTGTTTCAAGACCAAGAAAACATGACAAGTACTCTAGAAATGATGCACCAACACGACATTGACGACAGAGGCGCGACCGACTTCCTCCAAGAAAGGATGGAAGAATGTGAACAACGTTCACGAGAAGCTGAGGAGTATACCCGAGTACCGGAACAACGACTAACCCTGGCTGAAGATAGCGCCGGACAATCCAGCAGACTTGCAGGAACCGTGGACCGACTTGTCACTTTAATGGAACGAATAAACTTGCGTCAGGACTAGTGTAGTATCTATTGTAATCCACTAACTATCTAAAACTCATGTAATTCGTCCGGATGTAACAATTCCCGGCATCTTTTGTAATCCTTATGTTCTGTAATCTTTTGAAACTCGTACCTTGTATCCAACGTTATCATCTAAATGAATTATGATTATCACTTGTGCTGCTGTATATTACCCTCCTATATATATACATGTGTGATATATCATAACTTTTTACAAACATCTCACATATCTTTTCCTCTTTGTTTATTCAAAGCATTATGCCTCCGAAGCAATCGTTTAGCCAAGCTGATATTGACCGACTTGTTGCCCAAGGGGTAGCTGCTACTCTAGCTGCCTGACAACAACGCACTGATGGTGGCGAAACGCCAACTAGCACCTCTACAATAAAGCCCTGTTCATACAAGGACTTCCTGAATTGCAAGCCTCTAAATTTCAAGGGCACCTAGGGTGCTATTGGTTTGTTACGGTGGATTGAGAAGACGGAATCTGTTTTCCGTATCTGCAATTGTCCTGAAGACCATAAAGTCAAATACGCCACATGCACTTTCCTTGACAGTGCACTGACATGGTGGAGTACTCATGCTCAGACTGTGGGCATTGACACCGCTTATCAAACTCTATGGAATGACTTGAAGAAGATGCTGAAGGATGAGTATTGTCCTAGAGATGAAATTTAACAACTAGAAGGTGAGTTCTGGAACCTCACCACTCAAGGCAATGATATTGCCGGTTACACCGCTCGATTTAATCAATTGGCACATCTATGCCCCACCATGGTTGATCCGGGATACAAACAGATTGAACGTTATCTCTGGGGACTTCCCCCACAAATTTAAGGAATGGTTACTGCATCAAATTCCTCCACCTTTCAAGCAACTGTGCGCATGGCGCACAATCTCATGGCTCAGATTGTCCGTCAAGGGACACCTGTTGCCAAAAACACTGGAAATCCATCTGGAAATCAGCCTGGAGATCACAAGCGAAAGTGGTCTGGAAACTCCAACCAAACCCAATCATCATCCAAAAGGTCTGACACTGTTAAGGCCTACTCATCTGGCTCCGATTCAAAGAAGGGTTACACTGGAAGTAAGCCTTTCTGTTCCAAGTGCCGTCGTCATCATGATGGTTCTTGTGGTACGCCTTGCAACAATTGCCAACGTTATGGGCATAACGCCAAGGACTGCAGAGCCACCAAAACCAACAACAATACCAACACCAGCACCAACTCCAACTAACCAAAATCCTGCTACGAGTGTGGCAACACTGGGCATTTCAGAAATGACTGCCCAAAACTCAAGAACAAGGGCAACAACACCAACAATAACAACTCTCGAGGTAGAGCATTTGTCCTTAACTCTGGGGATGCCCGCCAAGACCCGAATGTGGTCTCGGGTACGTTCCTCCTCAACAACTTAACTGCTTCTGTTCTGTTTGATACTGGTGCTGATAGAAGTTTCATATCTGATGAATTTTATCCTCTGCTTAACATCACCCCTGTTGCCTTAGATGTTAAGTACATTGTAGAACTAGCGAATTGTAAACTCATTGAAACTGATAGTGTGATACCTAATTGCACTTTAAACCTAGACGACGAACTCTTTCCCATTGACCTCATACCTGTTGAGATCGGTAGCTTCGACATTATTGTTGGCATGGACTGGTTGTCCAAACACCGAGCCGAAATCATCTGCTTCGATAAAATCGTTCGTATTCCTCTCGTCGCCGGTGGTACTCTAATCATACAAGGGGAGACCGGTGGGACGAGATTGAATATCATATCCTGTATGAAAAACCGCAAATACCTAAGAAAAGGTTATCAGGCAATCCTCGCACATGTTATGGAGAAAAAGTCGGAGGAGAAGCGACTTGAGGATGTGCCTATCGTTCGAGACTTTCCAGAAGTTTTTCCCGAGGAACTACCTAGCCTTCCACCGCCTAGGTAGGTAGAGTTCTCCATTGACCTTATGCCCGGTGCAGCACCCGTGGCACGAGCACCTTAATGTTTAGCCCCATCCGAACTTCAGGAGTTGTCTACCCAGTTACAGGAACTCCTGGACAAAGGATTCATCCGACCGAGTTCTTCACCTTGGGGAGCTCCGGTCCTGTTTGTCAAAAAGAAAGACGGTTCATTTAGAATGTGCATCGACTACCGAGAGTTGAGCAAACTAACCGTCAAGAATCGTTATCCACTTCCCCGCATTGATGACCTGTTTGACCAACTTCAGGGGTCGAGTTTTTATTCAAAGATCGATCTACGGTCAGGTTATCATCAGTTACGAGTTTGCGACACTGACATTCCAAAAATAGCTTTCCGAACTCACTATGGGCATTATGAGTTTCAAGTGATGCCCTTCGGTTTAACAAACGCACCGGCTGTATTCATGGACCTCATGAACCGAGTGTGCAAACCATACCTCGACAAGTTTGTCATCGTCTTTATAGACGACATCCTTATCTACTCGCGCAACGAACAAGAACATGCGCAACACCTCAAAACCATCCTAGAACTGCTCAGACACGAGGAGTTATACGCAAAATTCTCCAAGTGTGAGTTCTGGATGCAAACCGTTCAATTCCTTGGACACGTGATTGACAGTCAAGGAATTCATGTCGATCCATCAAAAATCGAGGCTATCAAGTGCTGGTAAGCACCAACAACACCAACCGAAGTACGCCAATTCTTAGGACTGGCTGGTTACTATCGGCGATTTATTGAGAAATTCTCAAAAATAGCCCAACTACTCACGACACTAACTCAGAAAGACAAGAAGTTCGATTGGAATGATAAACAAGAGTCAGCTTTCCAACTACTCAAATAAAAGCTTTGCAGTGCACCTATTCTATCCATACCCGAAGGCAACGATGACTTCGTGGTATACTGCGATGCTTCACACCAAGGTCTCGGTTGCGTGTTGATGCAACGAGACAAGGTCATAGCCTACGCCTCTCGACAGCTCAAAATCCACGAAAAGAACTACACCACTCATGACCTTGAACTTGGAGCTGTCGTCTTTGCACTCAAAATCTGAAGACACTATCTCTATGGCACTAAGTGCACCATCTTTACCGATCATAAAAGTCTCCAGCATATCTTCGATCAAAAGGATCTAAACATGAGGCAACGTTGCTGGGTCGAGTTGCTTACCGATTATGACTGCGAAATCAAATACCATCCGGGCAAAGCAAACGTTGTTGCCGATGCCCTCAGTCGAAAAGAACGTGCTAAACCCCTTCGAGTCTGAGCTCTTAGCATCACAATTCACAATGACCTTATCATTCAAATTCTTACCGCTCAACTCGAAGCGTTGAAACCAGAAAACATCAAAAATGAAGCCTTACGCAACATAGAGAAACAATTCGAAGCCAAACCTAACGGAGTTAAATACTTCTCAAACCGAATCTGGTTACCCTGTTTTGGGAACCTACGCGACTTGGTGATGGATGAAGCTCACAAGTCCAAATATTCTATACATCCGGGATCTAACAAGATGTATCACGGCATCATAGAATTCTATTGGTGGCCAAACATGAAAGCCGAAATCGCCACATACGTCAGTAAGTGCCTCACTTGCTCAAAAGTCAAAGTCGAATATCATAAACCCTCCGGTTTGTTACAACAACCAGAAATTCCACAATGGAAATGGGAGCAGATCACTATGGACTTCATCACAAAACTCCCAAAAACATCAAGCGGTTGCGATACCATTTGGGTGATCGTAGATCGTCTCACCAAATCTGCCCATTTCCTAGCCATCAAAGAAACCGACAAAATGGAACGCCTCACACGAATTTATCTCAAGAAAATTGTAGCACGACACGGCGTTCCCATCTCAATTATCTCTGATAGAGATAGTCGTTTCACATCTCACTTTTGGCAATCACTTCAAAAATCTTTGGGTACTCGTCTGGATATGAGTACTGCATATCATCCCCAAACCGATGGCCAAAGTGAACAAACTATTCAAACACTGAAAGATATGCTACGAGCCTGCGTAGTTGACTTCGGTGCAAATTGGGAAACTCATTTACCGTTATGCGAATTTTCGTACAACAACAGCTACCATACCAGTATTGGAGCTGCACCATTCGAGGCACTGTACGGTCGTAAGTGCCGATTGCCTATCTGTTGGACCGAAGTGGGAGACAGCCAACTCACTGGTCCTAAAATTATTCACGAAACCACCAAGAAGATCCTTAGTATCCAAAACCGGCTGAAATCCGCACGTGATCGTCAGAAAAGTTAGGCTGACGTGAGACGCAAACATCTCGAGTTCCAAGTTGGGAATCGAGTCCTACTCAAAGTTTCACCTTGGAGAGGTGTCATCCGCTTCGGCAAACGCGGGAAATTGAATCCCAGGTACATTGGACCTTTTGAGATCCTTGAAAGGATTGGTCCAGTGGCATATCGATTGCAGCTACCACCCGAACTTAGTAGCGTGCATCCCACATTTCTCATTTCTAATCTTAAGAAATGTCTGTCTGATGAGACACTCATTATTCCTCTCGATGAAATCCACATCGATGATAAACTTCATTATGTCGAAACACCAGCAGAAATCATGGACCGTGAGGTCAAACAGTTGAAATAAAGTCGTATTCCAATCGTTAAAATCCGGTGAAATTCGCGGTGTGGTCCGGAATTCACTTGGGAACGGGAAGACCAAATGCGACTCAAATACCCACAGCTTTTCACATACTCCACTCAAAACACGACTTGAGCTAAATTTCGGGATGAAATTCTCTTAACAAGGGGAGAATGTGACACCCGACCAATTAGGGCTAGTGTTAGTTCCTAATCATTGTACTTATACATGTAATTAGTTATATTTAGGGCTAATTATGTGTATCACTACGTGTATTAATATATGTTTATATATATACACATGTATGCGATTTGTTTAAATCGTACATTTTACATTATCGGATGGATTCCGACATCATAAATACGGACGTTGGTGAACAAAATGTTAAATAATGAGAAATTATTTAATAAACTCAAAAATCTCTAAATATTATGTTGATAATATTTAACATGTAAAACGTATCGTATAAAATATCACAAACGTGACGAAAACGCGCGAAACACGCCCGATAACCAAATGAGAACCAAAATATATTTTATAAGTTTAAAATATATCATTTCGAGTAAAACTTTCATTTAAAATATCGTATTTTAAATCGATAACGAAAAATGGCTAATTTAAATGTCACGCGACTAAACATCCGTAAAACGAACGCGCAAATCGAGGCCGACAAATTAACGGAACATTTTTATAAATGTTTTCAAGTATTTGTATTAAATATTTCAAGTAAAAATATCGAGAATTAAATCGTTATTTAAACGCGCATATTTAACGTTTAACGTATATATAAACTTCGAAACGAATGAGGAAACGAGCACCGCACGGAGCGTGAATTGAGGAAATAAAAATTTGGTGAGCCACACATGGTGGACCCACCCAACAGGCCAAGATGGCCAGTGCATGGTCACCCATGTCTAGCCATCTCCACTTACACACCTTCACCTCACCTCATTTCACTCCATTCCCTTTTCTCCATTTCACACACTTTCTTTCACCTCTCTCTACCTCCTCCTTACTCTAGAAAAATCTGCACCAAATCCTTCTCATATCATCATCATAATCATCACCATCAAGAGCAATAAGACACAAGAAGAAGCAAGTTCATATTCTTCATCATCATCCTCATTGTTCTTCACTAACTTCTTCATCATCATCTTCATTGTTCTTCACTAATTCATTGTGAGGAACTCCCTCTCTCTCTTTAGATTCTGATGCATGTTGATTTTATGCATGTTTTGTTGTTCATATAACTTGATTATGTCCAAAATTATTGTTAAAACTCGTTTTTGTAACACATATATAAAGATCAAGAATCTGCCCAGAAAATTCGTCATGGTAGAAAAATCATATAAAATCGTATACTTCGAATTAGACAACGAATTTAATTAGAAGTTTCGTATTGAAAAGATCTACAACTTTCGTGTTTTACACTTTACCCATATCTGTACGTATTTTTATGTATAATCCGATCTTTGCGACTGGTCTGATATTTGTCGAAAACCGAGTACGGTTCTTTCGCGGAATTAATTACCCATCTATATGAACTCTATAATTGTCGGAATAATCACGTTAGGAATGAGATACACATATGATCAGTTGGTAAAATTTATGGACCTTAACTTGAACTAGAAATGGTAGAAATCGAGTGGCGAAGTAAACCGACATAAACCGAAAACATGAAAATCTTAAAGTTTTGACATGCGTTTTAAAACCGACATCTCGGAATGACTCCGACACGAAGCGACACATTTTATAAACTATATGAACTGAAATATGACTTGGGTAAAAGCCTCGGGTCAAACCATCATCGTTGACCACGTTTTCGATTAAGTGTGAAAGTGACCAGACCCGAGTGACGCATAGATCAATTGTTTCCTGCGACACTCCACTAAGTGACGCCCACTACGTCTGAACTTTATTATTAGCGACACTTACCTAAGTGACGACATACCTAAGTGACGACATACCTAAGTGACGCCCCCTTCCCGACACTACCATAAGTGACGCCTAAATCAGAAATTAACATCATCCGGCACTGGACCTTAGTGCCGCAACCTAGTGACGCCTTATATGCGACACTTAACCAAGTGACGCCAATAACTCATATATTACAATTTTATGCGTCACTTACCTGATTTACGCCAATAGCTACCAAGTGACGCTATGAGTGTCGCCTAAAACAGAAACTCCAAAACTAGTTTTCACATTAAGTGTCGAACTCACACAACTTCAATACTTAATATACGATACAACACACGAAACATATACTTTGATAGTATACAATGAAACAACGCATAATAATAATAATTTAAGATTATTATTACAAACCGTCACCAACGGGCCGTACATGTTTTTCAAAACTCAAACAAACAATCAAACACTTGGACATAACTAGTTGATGAACAACTAACATAGATGGTCTGTTGAGACATCTACTCACTCATATAACCTTACGCGTTTTGAACGCCCGGCAGGTTACAGTCTGCGGACACTCATTTGATACAAACTCATACTTGCTTGCTTTGCAAACACACTAGACTCAGGTGAGTCTCATAGCCCCTCATTTTACTGTTTTTAACCCAGGGGTGGGAATACATACTCAGTTTTCATTTACATTTGAACACAAGTACTAAACTCGATATATTAACTGCATGAGTTGTTTTACCTAATCATGAAGCCCTCCACATCATAGTTTCTTTGTATGGATTTAGTGTGAATGTTATTGAATGGTACCATTTGGGATTGACAGTCCCTGTCTGGGGTAGTCGCGCTACCACGACTGCAGGTCAAACGGACACATTAGCATTTGTTCATAACGAGTGTAGATTAGGCACTCGCAGGAGGCAGCCTCGATCGGGCACTTGATTGTGATCCCGACACCTCAATTAAGCTCAAACTATGAGCTCATGGCAGTAATATACACATTTTTATGATTGATTTCATACATTATTAAATCTTGTGGTTCATACATTATTATTACATCATTACACCTGTGAGCTCACCAGCTTTTAGCTAACCTTTTAGCATGTATTCTCAGGTACCCAGCAGCCGTAGGCTTGCACTCAGGATTTAGCTTAGCTCGAGTCCGCATGCAAACATCAGAGATTTTATTGCATTAATACATTTTGTATAAGTATTTATGCGTAGAAATCTCTCTTATTCGAAACACGAGCTACTGTATTTGGTATAACTTATGTAAACTTTTATCGAATTAATGTATTTTGTTAAAACGCATATAGAGTCGTTCATTATATCCTATATGCTGTTGATAGTTGATTAGTCGCGCCCCGACCCGAATCGCTTCCGCATCATAATTTGGGGGTGCGACACATCATCCTTGCCCTCGTCTTCATCCTTGTCCTCGTCTTCGTCTTCAAATTGTTAGGAATCAAACTCTTAAAACGTTGAAACCATAATGTTTGCCTCCTTTAAGGGATTAAAGAAAGCCTTGAATTGAGAATTAGCGAAATCAACCACTTTATCCATCTTTTTATCAACTTTCTCTTGGTGCGATTGAACGCTTGAGGATGAATACGATTGCACTACCAGGTAACTTTAGACCTCGTCCGTGATTGTTGTTCCAGCATGTCCACCATCTGGTCCTAAAAGTTGCAAAACAAGAATAATTATTATTGTTTAGTTTTGGTTACTCATATTACCCATTCAACCTACTTGACCCATTTTGCACATATTACTACTTGTAGACCCATATGAACCCATTTGACCCATTTCAATTATATTACCACTTGGAGACATGTTTAACCCACTTGTCCCATTTGACCCACTTTGATTATTACTTGTTTGACCCACTTATCCCATTACACATTTAACCATTTGACCAATTTCACTCACTTGTCCCATTTGACCCGTTTAACCATTTAACCTATTTGACATATAACACATTTGACCCATTTGACCTATAACCCATTGAGCCATTTACCTACAACCCATTTAACCATAAGCATGTTAAACATATTGTAAACACCATCACCAACATAAGCTAGCTTATGGTAGACATAATGTAAACGCCTTATCTTTTCACGAACTTACAATAGTCTTTGAGGTGTTGACATTTCTTTTACTATCGTGTATGAACTTATCGTAACTAGTTTGTTTCCCAACTTTTGTATCTTCTAAAAGCTAGCCAATATACTCGTAAACACCTTCACCAAGCTTATGGTAGACATATCGTAAACGCTATCATAGAGCTAGCTCATGGTAGGCATAATGTAAACACCGTAGCATTTACGAACTTACAATAATCTTTGAGGTGATGATACACAATGAGTCATTTCGATTAAATAATTAGTAATCAACTAGCTTCATATAACTTACTTGTATATTGGTGATCATATACGTCGAAGATTTTTATGATAATGATGACATTGTATTGTGTAATCATAACAATCTCATTATTAACTTGCTAAACCCAATACAACCTGACTAATAATTATTTTTTGAAAATATAAATTAATTTATCATTTAAAAGTATAAGGGTTAGGGTTAATGCCCTAAACCCTAAACATAACGTAAACGCCTTAACCAACATAAAGGTAGCATATGGTTCACAACGTAAATGACTTAAAATTTCTCGAACACTAAATCAACAACTATTTTTTATTGGAATCATTTCAATTTTTATATGTGAAATGAAATGGAACAATGAAGAAAAAATTAATCGGCTTTGGCGACGATTATATCGTCGCTAATGGTGAGGCAGGAAACGAAACATTTTTAGAGCCAAAATAAATAATTTAATTGTCTTTAGCGACGATAAAATCGTCACTAAAGGGTTGGCGGGAATTAATTTTTTTTAGCTGAAAATAAATTAAAAATATTTTTGCAACGATAAAATCGTCGGTAAAGGGTTTGGTCAAATTGTTGACCTGGTTTTGGTCAAAAAGTAACTATTTTTGTCGTTTAGTGGGTTTTAGCGACGATTTCGTGTCACTGCTAAAACCACTCGTCGCTAAAACCCTCGATTATTGTAAAAGGTTACCAACTCGTCTATTCTCTACATGCACTATACGTCAATATTAGTTAACAAATGGTGCATCGATTGGATTTTGCTTGTTGATATGATGCTTGCACTTTTTCTAGTCCTAGCATTTGATCCATAAATGGCCCATGAAAGAACCTAAGTCTGTAAGATTAACCATATATCCAAGTTTTCTTAGATATTGAAAGAGAAAGGATCAGTTGGTCTAAGAACATATGTGAATCCTTTAAGCAATATGGTATCTAACAAATATCTAAAAGTTAAAATTACATTAATTGAAATGAAAAAGATAATGTCTAAAAGATTGGTTTCTTATGCATTCTTCTCTCCCTTTGGAAAAGAAATCTAGAACCATACAAAAAGCGACCTATAAGAGGAAATTTTGGGCTACCAAATATCATGTAGGTGACGGCAGCAAAAGAGATGATAAAAATTGGTATCCACTTGGAACTATTTTGATAAAGTAATAAAAAGTTGATAACAAAAGTGAGGATCATGGTCGCTATAGAGATGAAAAGTGACGCGAGACATATCATCAGCTTTTGGGGTAATGAAATCCTGAAATCATGTTCAGTATAATCCGAACTGAGTATAGTCATGACCAGAAGGATTGATGTTGTAGCGGATATAAATGACAGACCATCAAATATGATGAAAATTTTGGAAAGTTCTTTTTTGAGGAAGATCGGCATCCCGGTTACTTGGTCATAGCCACCTGGGAATGTAAACGCGGCAGCAAATGAGATGGTGGCTATTAGTGATGCAACCACCATTAACTGAGCAGCTGTTTCTTTCATCCACTCTTCGCCTTTGGAAAATAAAATTTTGTGGTTTTTTGTGAATACTTCATGCGGTGTTAGACCAGCTGCATTCTTCTTTTCTCGGAAAGGAGGAGGGAGCATCGCTTCTACTTCCTAATGTATATCAGAGAGATTACATACATAAGTATCATAGCAAAATTTCACAAAACAAAGAAAATTTTAAATCATCTAATATCATTTGTTTTGAGTCATTTCCTATAAGGTCCTATTATCAAAAGGAATTTAAAACAAATGATTGTAGCTATCAAGATCAACCGGATATAATTCTTATTAATCTACAAAAGGTATCTTTTTTGATGGTTATACAATACTATAGTAACGATAGCTAATTTATTTGAACAAATCGATCAATTTAAGACGTTAAAAACGCCTTTGAGCAGCTTTTAACCCATTTGGAATTGCTCAAGCCGTAGTCCCTTTCAACCTGTTAGGAAGAAAGAATTACCTTGAACCATAAGGTTTCTAGATGCAATTGCAGCCCAACTCCAGGGATGTTTTGTAGCCTATTTATCTTTGCAGTCTCCCCTGCTAAATGTAAAATATTGTTGCCATTTTTGTCTTCAAGAGTAATTATTAAATTCCTGAGTGAGCCTATGTCATATAACATATTGTATATACCCTCATGACGATGCGAGACAGCAACGTGAAATATACTTTGATTATTATCATTTACCTCCCGTACTAGATGTGGATATTGCCGGATAACCTCGAATACAAATGCAGTGTTCCCCATTTCTGCGGCAAGAAACAGTACTCGTGAAGAGTATTTTTTATTTGCATCTTTCGGTATTGACGTCATCTCATCACGGGGCCCTTTGAATAAACTAAATATTTTTGACGGAATTTTTGTAATGTTGTCGGAAATGGTTCTTAGCAGTTGAAGCGTTTCTTGCTGTTCCTTTTCAGAACGTGTCCACGTTTCATCTCCCTTAGTTTGGTCAGGTGGTCCTCTTATTATGTCATCAATTTGAGCCTTGGGCAATTTCACAATCTCCGCCCAAATAATTCTTAGTAACTGCAGGGCATGGCTTTCTGTATCAGGAATTCCAGCCTTCACATGGCATACTGCAAAAACTGAGAAACCAAAATAATATATTTTTTAAATGTTTCACAAAAAGAAAGCAAGTGATTAGCATTTTATATAATAACTTGTAGAGGCATCACCAAATTCAGAAAATAGCAAATAAAAAAAGGGGAAAAAAAACTAGTGCCGAAACTTGTCCCAAATATCGACGGGTTGCTTCTGGTCGAACCCATTTGAGCCGCTTTTTGAAGAAGTGCCGTTGCAGACATTGGACCCGTGGATTCGGTATGGTGAGTTTGGTTCATTGAGTATAAAGAAGCTAGGGTTTCTTCTTTTAGACCTTCTGGTGTTAGTGATAAACTTGGCATTTGATTCGAGTTTGTCAAATTTGTCATAGGAGATGTGCCATAGACATTATTAACCATATCACCTAAACCTGAAGAACTAGATGACATATAAAGATTTGAATTTATAGGTGTTTTCGTCTTAGAGAAGTGAACGCTCTCCTCGGTTCTCAATTGCCAAAACGCCCCTCATCATAGGCAGTCAGGCGTTTTGGGGTCATCGTCGATGGGTGACGTCATGAATGGAGAATGGACACACATTCTCATTTATTTTTTATTTTTTTTGGGTCTAAAACAAATGTAGTAATAGCAAATGTGGGTCCCATTAGGTAAGTTCTGTGAACGTTATGATGGGGAGTAAAATTGTATTTTTCAAGTTTATGGTGCTGTCATTCTGGATGTGACATTAAGTGCTCTTACAATCTGTTAGCCAACTATGTATTTTTTACAACATTTGGAGCAACACAAGTGTTCTCTATGTTCTCTACCACAAGTATATTTTGTCAATTACTTATAACCAGCGACATGCTATCTCAGTGCTTATATAAACAATACTATACATATATAAACATCAGCATATATATTGAAGAGTATCTTATAACAACTCAAAAAGAGTTTAAGACCTTAAACAATACTAATTTCCTAAAAGTACATGGAAAAAAATACAACATAAATCAATGAAATGAGATTCTTACATGAATATATTATTCTCATGATAATATTAGGTCTTGTAGCTTCAAATGCATAAGGCTTTCGAGCCAATAGTCCTAGTACCCTCCCATTTATAGCAAGTTCCGGCCGGTCAGTCACAATTTGTAATGCAACATCTACAAAAAAATATAACAGTCAGTCAGTTGATGAGAACAGCTTAATGATAATGGCAACCACAATAAGCAATCAAAATCCAGGCAACATAGTATTTGATAAGTTCACAAAAATTATATCCACATAAAGAAAGAGCTACGTGTATAGATACTTACCAAATAGATTGGACTCGACAGATTTCACAAGAACACAAACTCGATTCTCATGTGTCCAAAAATCACCAGTCATTTTATTGGAATTATGATATAGATACTTCACCATTTCATGCTTTCCATACAAAGCAGCCATATAGAGAGGCATATGTCCTCTGCTATCCGGTATATCCAGCAAGGCATGGTTCTTTTGTACCAAAATCTTAGCTATTTTAACATTACCAGCCATAGCTGCTAAACAGAGAGCGGTTTGGCCATTCAAATTTTGAAGTTCTAAGTCCTCTTTTTCCATCAAACTCACTAGATATTGTACGAACCAATATGATTTACCCAATACTGCAATGTGCAGTACTGTTTCACAGCTTTCAGTGATGCTAAACCGTACGATTTCTGGACGCTTCTCAAGTATGACTTTCGCAGCTTTCCAATCGCCTGTTATCGTTGCTTTATACGATGGAACCAAAATTTCATTGTAGTCTTCTCTTCCTTGAATGTAATTTGATCAAAAGATCAGGTTATTACTAACTAACTACTGTTGCTAAGAGTATATTATCATTACAGAAATATACAGAAAGGAATCGATTAATAGAAAAACTTACCGATGAGTAGATCTGGACGTGGCAGATTTAATGATAGTGATGGTTGATCATGTGAAGTAGTTTCAATATTAATCTGATGTTGCTGCTGACTGATGAAATCAGGTTCACTTATTGAACCTAACAAGTAGTTACTTTTATGATTCATCTTTCAGTCCTTTGCTGTCAATGGGGTGCAGTAAATATCATCTTTCAGTACACTGAACATTATTTCTGTACCCAATCAGGAAAGCAGGAAATAGTAAATATGTTATGAGAATCTAATATCTCCAGTGTACGAAAAGCATATCCAATACACTTATCTAAGTATATATGTATACATCTGTAATGTACGAAACGCGTATCCACCATTCATTATATACAGTGACCCGACTTGTGTGACTTCTCAAAAGTACCTTACTAGATTATCTTAATTCTTAAGTTTGATTGTGGTTTTCATGTGATTTTTAATTAACATCCTATAAAATTTTGTGTTTGGGTGGAAAAATTTAAATGAAAGGGATTTTGAAATCCCTTGAATGAAAAACCAATGTTTTAAAAATCGGTTTTTAAGTTAAACATGATGGGATCTTGTTCTTACTAGGGGTGTAAATGAGATGAGGTAACTCGTGAGCTACCCGAGATTGACTCGAGAAATACTCGAAATCGACTCGGTACAAGTCGAGTCGAGCTCGAGCTACTCGAGTAAAGTTTCGAGTCGAGCTCGAGTATCAAAATACTTGGCTCGAGAGGCTTGCGAACCTAATCAAGCTTGCATAATTTTACAATTTTACCCTCCATATATGTGTATATTAACATATTTACCGTATTATATAATAAACTTCGAGTCGAGTCGAGTCAAGCTATCAATTATCGAGTTGATTAATATTAATTCTAAATTATTTAATATTAATATTTTAATATTGATAACCGAGTCGGGTCGAGCCGAGCTCAAAAGTATTGGTTCATTAGCCGAGTCGACTTCGAGCTTGAAAATATAAACTCGATCGAGCTTTGAGTTTTCTAATCGAGTCGAGCTCGAGCTCGAGCTTGAGCTTGGCACTGTGTCGACTCGACTCGATACACCTCTAGTTCTGGCCGGATCGCAGGTTCAACCGGTTTCATAGAGTATATACAAAAATTAATATTTTTTTTGTTGGATTCTAACATTTTGGTTGTATATGCGATTTAGAGTATGTATTATTGATAGTCTCCTATAATAAGATATAATAATAAACAAAAGTATAAACCGGTTCCGGTCAGGTTTCCAGTTCAAATTAAACAACTTCAACTAAATTCCAAAGGTGACCTAAAACAGTTTACAATGAGCTGGTAACCTTGATTTTCCTGATTCAACCGGACCGGCTAAACCAATTTTCAAAACATTTGGCTAAAACCACCTAGTTCCTCTTCTCTTTTATCTCCATTGTATTTCAACTTTTCGGTGTGTTTTTTGGGTTACCTTTTTAAGGGGCTTTATAACGTATTTATTGTAAAGTGTTCATATGTAGGGGAATGTTCAAATGAGAACAAACTCAAGATTGAGAACTAAAAGAACCACCTTTAATGAACATAATACAAAGGGTATTATAGACTTTTCAATTTTTGGCAGTTACTATTTTCGTGGGAATTAATTAAACGCAATTAAAATGTCGATCAGTTTAATTTGTCTCTTTTTCCCATTAAACACACCTATCTCTCTCTCTCTTGGTTCACTTTTGCTCTTTTGCTGCCGCCATCAAGGAACTTTTATGATTTTCTCAAGTTGTCAATAATTATAAAAAACAACAAAACCATCATATTAGTATGTCATGTTCACATATGAACTTATGGCGTTTCTTACAAATTAAAAATGCAAAATAAAAAGTTGACATCTGTACGTGGGTGATGGGTCTATATTTTTTTTACAGTTTCACATATTAACTCATTGTATAAATCTTCTAAAATGAGAAGAATTCGAAGAAAAAATATAAAAACTAGAGAATACAAATGTTCACAGATGAACAAGTGATATTTTTTCAAATGTGCACATGTGAACATAATGTTTTGTTCATTATTAGTCGTCGTTTTTTTTAGTGTGCACATGTGAACGTATCGATTTTGATCATCATCGTCTCCATCATTTATTTAGTCTTCATCATCATTGAGCTCATCTATGTCATCATAACTCTTTAAGCCTTCATAATCTTCATCTTTATCACCATAAATCCAAAGCTTGATCCGTTTTAATTTTTTCTTTCTTCATGCGGCGGTCGGCAATACGGATGGTGAAGTGCTATGGGGCGATGGTGCTACATCGTGCAGTTAGGGTGGATGAAAAAATCACATGTGAACGTATATTTGTTTTTTTTTTGTTTTTCGGTATAATTTTAAGATTTTTTTGACTTTTTTCTTTATCAATTAAATGTACATCAATGTTCACATATGATTGAAGTTAATCACATGTGAACAAACACGTAATCTAGTGGTTCTCAAGATTCTCTACTTTTAGTTGGTTCTCATTTGAACCTCCCTCATATATATATATATATATATATATATATATATATATATATATATATATATATATAATTAAATGTACATCAATGTTCACATATGATTGAAGTTAATCACATGTGAACAAACACGTAATCTAGTGGTTCTCAAGATTCTCTACTTTTAGTTGGTTCTCATTTGAACCTCCCTCATATATATATATATATATATATATATATATATATATATATATATATATATATATATATATATATACTACATAAAGATTGAGTCCTTTTTTGTTATATTAGTATAGCATATTAAAATACTCTTTAAAATAACAATAAGAAAATATTATTTAACTAAGTAAATACATGTATTTATGAAGTTAATCAAGGAGTATCTAATAAATATAAATACAAATAATGTACTAAAAATTATATGAGAACACAACTTTAATTCTTTCACTTTATTTTAGTCTTGTAATCGCTTTCAAATCCAAGGATAACTAAGAAACATTTTGATAGAGAGTTTGAGTATTTGAAAATAAGTAACATTTTAGATAGAGAGTTGAGTTTTTAATCGAAGAGTGGGTTCAAATGACAATAAGATTTTTAGTCATAATGGAGGACTAATATGAATGCGACACATGTCACAAAATCTATTTTTTCTTCACGTTTTAAAAAATTAAGTATCTCACAACTGGTAAGTCGAAAAATTATGAAAATAGCACCATATGAATCAGCGTTTTTTTCCTCTTGGATTTGAGATCTCACAAGGTCTACTTTCGACGATTTTTTATGGGTTTTACAAATTGTACAATATTAGTATAACATGTGTTATTAGTTGGTATCACATGTGTTACTCGCTGGTATCACATGTGTTAGTGGTTTTCAAAACCCACCAAAAATATGAAGAAAAAAAATTCGTCTAAAGTATACATTGTGAGATCTCTAATCGAAGAGAAAAGGCGCTGATTTTTATAGTGCAGTTTTTATGATTTTTCGACTTACCGTTTGGGAGATATTTAATTTTTAAAAATGTGGTGGAAAGTGGGTTGTAAGACACGTGACACATTTTTTATTGGTTCCTCTATCCTTCAAGGGTTTTAGTTCGTGATCCGATCGCGTTCTTGTGCTAGGGTTTAGTATACACTAGGATTTTACCGTCCGTTCGATAGTGAATCAAAGGTGGATACCTAACGTTTCCATGTAGTTATCAATTTCAAGAAGCACGGAAAAAGAAGATAAAAGTTTACTCGTACTTGGGAACAAGTTTGAAGAACAAGTCATATCGAGCACTCAATGTAAGAATGTTTATTCTTAACTATCAATTATATGTAATTAAATTTGTGTACATGTTTATATAGAAAATTATTGATCTTGGCTAAGGATTTAATATAATATGATTAATTGATTTACAGCTTCCGCTATAATTGTTAATTAAAAATTAATAAGATTTAATTTGATAACGTACAATTCCATTAAAAACCGTGTAGGTTACTAGACGTTTGTTTGTGAGCTAGTCTACCTTTTACCGTTTTACCCCATGTTGATTTAAGCTGTTTACATTGAACTTTGAACCACCGAAATTCAAGCCAATCGTATACTGAAAGTGAAATTCAACTATGATACTTTATTTACATTTTTTTGACATTTAGCAGCTTATTTCTAAATAAACTTTAACTTGTAGATTTATAGTAAATTGAGTTTTATAGTTTTAGTAAATTGATGGGAAATTTTTAATGCTCTTAGTATTTCAATTACAAAGAGTGAAAACAAAATCACTTGCAATCACATATGAATATTATTGCTTTTAATCACATGTGATTTTTTGTGTTCAATTTCACCTGGTTAGTTTTTGATAATAGAATTACATATAATTATTTAAAATATTACACGTGATTGCAATTATTGTTATTATTCTATTTTTAATCAAGTAATGCTATATAGGATACACAGACCTAGAAACAGGCCTACTTTTTTCATTAGTTGAATTATTTCTCACTACTAATATCATCCAATTAATTTTTCAAATCTACCAATCACAATTTTAGATCTATAATTAGGTTTACAGTATTAGGCCAACCAATTATTTTCCTTTTTAATCACATGTGATTATAAGTGATCAAACATATATAATCACATGTGGATAAGCATTTGTAGGTTTTCAATTATATGGGTATTTAATCACACGTGATTGCAACTTATATCATACGTGATTACAACTATAATCACATTTCATCATAATGTTTAATCACATGTGATGTTGCATTTACATGCTAACTACAAAATACCAGTTATAATCACGCGTGAATAATTTTATTTGAATATTGAAAAAACAAGAAAATAACATTGGTTATAATCACATGATGTGATTATCATACGAAACAATAATCACATGTAATTATAACTTCATCCTATTTAAATTTCAAATTGCAACTATTGTCAATATAAAGTTATCAACGTCTAACAATGAATATCATAAATTATCTACACAAAATAAGTTGTGTCACATGTGAAAAAAATCTATTACTAATCATGTGCAAAATTTAAACCTACTCTTAAATCACATGTGATTTTAGTGGGTGCAGTTTTAAGACCCACATGAATAATAAAAATAAAAAGTTCGTCGAAAGTATACCATGTGAGATCTTAAATCAAAGAGAAAAAAATTATGATTTTTATAGTACAATTTTTATAATTTTTTGATTAGCCGTTTAAAGATATTTAAATTTAAAAAATGTTGGTGGAAGTGGGTTTTTAACCAAAATGACAATGGTACACCTCCCTGCTAAATTAAAATGAAAGCTTCTTATTGGTTCCCTCATTCTTCAATTATTTGATATTCTCTATTTGATAATCTAGTAGTTCTTAAGGTTCTCAACTTTTATTTGGTTCTCATTTGAACCTCTATATATATATATACTTACATATATATATATATACTTATATATACTTATATATATATATATATATATATATATATATATATATATATATATATATATATATATATATATATATATATACTTATATATATACTTATATATATATATACTTATATATATATATAAGTATATATAGACTTGGGATCCTGTGAGAACACAATGATTACGAGAGAACACATCCTAGCCTTCCATCCCATTTGATCAAAATACCCCATTTTCAAGGTGACATTTTTGTAAATAAGTTGAACTTCATAAATAACATTCACAGCAGTTCACAAATAGTGAAGTTTTTTTTTCTTAACAAAAGTTCTACATGATGAAGTTAATTATTTTTTGTTCATAAAAGTCGTAAAAACTAAACTTTTCGATCGTCAAGTTTTAATCTTTCTTGGCCAGACATACATTTACACTTCAAAGTTAATAATAAAAAGATAATGCTCCGTATATACCCAGCAAAAGACACACACGGCCAGTTAAATAATCATAATCAATTTGTAACCTTCAAAACAATAGCAATACCTTATGTTAGGAAAAAAAAATAAACTTAACCTCACCAAAATGATGTGAAGCTAAAAAAAAAAACTTCACATGAGCAAAATGATATGAAGCTAAAAAAAAAAAAACTTCACATGAGCAAAATGATGTGAAGCTAAAAAAAAAAAAAAAAAAACTTCACATGAGCAAAATGATGTGAAGCTAAAAAAAAAAATATCACATGAGCAAAATGATGTGAAGCTAAAAAAAAAAGTTTCACATGAGCAAAGGTGATGTGAACCCTCCAAAATCAAACTTCAAAGTATTTACAAAATTTAAACCTCCAAAATCAGATTTTTTGATAAAAAAAAAAAATGGACAGCTAAGATGTGTTCTCACCGTTCTCACGAAATCCCCTTATTCTCACCAGAACCCAACCCTATATATATATATATATATATGGCAGGCTAAATTCTTTTGTTGGATAACACTTGTAACACCCACTATTTGGGCCTAGTAGTTTATGATATATTTCCTGATTTTTTAATTTAATATGTTAGAAAATAGTATTGTTTGGTTTACCTGAAAATAATAGGTAAAAGAGTCTAAGGACTTATTGTGATAGATGAATTATTAATTGTTTTAAATTAATATAGTTGTCGGAACAATAAAATAGTTGTTCTCGCAAATGGTTTTCGGGTTCCAGACAATAGGTTTAGAAGGGGACTAAATTATACCAATCTTTGGAGTCGGTTTGAAAATGAGCCGACTTATTTATAACTTTCCCAAAATGGAAAGTTAGTTATTTTCTTTGAACTCAAACCAAAACCCTATACAAATAATTGTGAGCTGTGATCTTAATTTGATTTCATCATCTTCTTCATCTTGCTTAAACTTCAAGTGGTAAGTTAAATCTTAGTTTAGTGTTCTTGATTTTGATTCATAATCTTAATGGATTATGATTGATTGAGTTGTTAAATTGATATGAAAATTGGATGTTAGAAACTTGTTAAAACGGTTACATGATGATTATATGAAGTTGTTTAATGTATAAAACTGTTAGAAACTGAGTTTTTATGGTTTTGGTGAGGATTTCTCGGGTCTGGGTTTAACCAGATCGCATAGGTCTGGAAGACGGGTGGAACCCAGCTGGTACTGACTGTACCCAGTGGGTAGTATAGTTTGGTTAGAACCCGGCGAGTAATAACCCGATCCGGCGGGTAGTGTGTCAAGCTGGGAACCCGGCTGGTAAAATATGAAACCGGCGGCTACTATAGCCTTTAAAACGCGATTTTGTTCTGTTACCACATTTTGTAATTTAACCGGTTGGTTAGTGGATTACCCGACTGCTTCTCTTTCTACCCGGCAAGTAGTGAGAGAACCCGGCGGGTACTCAGTGTTTTTGTTTGCTTTTGAGTTTTGACCCCTAAATGGTAATGAGACTTGTTCTAGCTTAAATAATCTGTAATTGTGTAACATTTTGTGTTTTACTTAAACACTTGTAGTATTGATTATATGTATATCAGTTTTAAACTGAATTACTGACTTGGTAATCTTTTTTATTCTTAGATTGTAAGCAGACTCAGTGATATTAGACTACTGAGTGGACGACTGAGGTATTAATAAGTGGATCTGTACCCTCAGTATGATTTGGTTGTAACAGGTTTGGTTACAACGGGTAACCGTAGATGTTACTATCGATAGATTGTTGATCTGATATGATTTCATAATGATTATGGATTATGTGTTTCATGGCCTTTGTGGCATATATGGGATGAGAAAGAGGTCAACATAAGTTGGCCTGGTTGCTATTGATTGGCTGATGGGGGTTCCTTGTACACATCGTTAATGGGAACCTATATCGGGTGAGTGAATAGCAATAGGTTATCGGTAAACCGCTGTATTGGCCTGCAGCTCAGTGGGGTTTACAAGTGTTGCTTGAGGGCCACCGCGGCATTGAGGGCTCCTCAAGGACCACCGATCCTCTTTGATTTGTGTTTGTTTACGATTATTTGTTGTAAACTGATTTGTTATGCTAAGTTATGCTGATGGCTATAGTTTCATTCACTTAGCTTCGTGCTAATCCCCCACATTACTTCTTGCAGATTATGATTAGATAACGGGTTGGGCAAGAAGCTGTTGATTAGAATGGAATGTTTGACGACCAGGCGTTTAACTCTGATATCTGATTTGTGTAAATCAGTGTTTGTTTTGGAATTATATAGCACCCAAATTGAGATACTATGTTTTGAAACGGTTTGACTTTATGTATATAATATGAAACGTTTGTTTTGGACTTGCGCTTCCGAAGTAATACTATTAAATAATGTGTTGAAAATAAGGGGTGTTATAAGTTGGTATAAGAGCATAGGTTATGGCAAATTGAACGTGGTAAGTGTTCAATCCCAAATCTATTTGTGTTAGTCAAACATTCCAAGGTGTGGGATTAGTGTTGCATGAGAATTGGTTAGCATATTATGTACTAACCGTTAACAAGTTATGAGATGTTGTTTTGATACAGATATGGCAGATAATGATTTCCCGACCAATACTCCTGATAATGCCTCTCGGATGGATGCTTCTCCTCTGAAAGCACAAAATGATAGACATGGGCAAACTGGTACCTCATTTTTAGCTCATGATGATACTGATCGTGATGAGTATGTATTTCGGTTAGAGGATGAGTTACTTGAACTTAGAGGATGCAGACAACAGGTTTTACAGGATAGGTTGACTGGATCTTCTCAGCAGAGAGTTTGTTCTTTTAAAACATTTATGACTAGTAAACCCTCATAATTTTATGGAAGTTCAAATCCTTCAGTTACTTTAGATTGGTTACGGGATACCGAAAGAAAATTTGAGGTTTGTCAATGTAAGGAGGAAGTTAAGGTTCCTTATGCAGTGCAACTTTTGAAAGGTCAGGCAATGACTTGGTGGGATTCGATTTTAGCTGTTTTGACTCCACAATAGAAAGCATCTATAAGATGGGTAGATTTTTATAATGAGATGTGTAAACAATTTTGTTCTGATTTTGAAATATCTCATATTAGACAAGAGTTTATGGAACTTCACTTGACTGATCAGATGACTATTGATGAGCTTATTAATCAGTTTACAGAGAAATTAAATCTGTACAACAGTGGTTTCCAGATGACAAGACCAAAATTGATCATTTTGTTGGAACATTGCCACCTAGTTATCGGACAACGGTGAGATTAGCAGATTCGCTTTCTCAGGCTTTTGCCTTAGCTTGTTCAGTGGATAGTGACTTACGAGCTCAGGATGTACGAAATAGAGAAAGGGCTTTGCAGAAATCTGAAAGTGATCCTTCTGGTAAGGGTAAACGAAAATGGCAGGGTAACCGTGATGGTTCAGTTGATAAACCAAGTGGTGTTATAAATGTAAATCCAGACATTTGAGGCAGTGTACTTCTCAGACTGCCAGATGCATGAAATGTGGTGTGGTTGGACATGATGCTAAGGATTGTACTTATCCTAATCATGTTTGTTGGAATTGTCACAAGGAGAGTCATCGAGCGAATCAGTGTCCAGAGGCTAAGGGGTAGGAGTTGGAAATGGTCGTGGGGTTGTCATCTTCTGAACATAACTGAAGAATCTGCCATCAGTTGCTGACAGAGTTCTTTAGATGACAGTTGATGAAACTGTCAGGACGACTGACGTCATTCCAGGTATTTTTGTATTAACCTTGTGCTAGCATATATTTTATATGATTGTGGAACTGGTTGTTCATTTATATTGGTTTATTATGTGATAAACTGAAGTTGATCTCACTGTGATTGTTAATTCTATTATCTTAGAATTAATTGATAATAGATAATGCGTGTCACCACGTAAGTGACTAGAATTAGTATTTGATAATGGGTTGTATCCTGTTAGTATAAATCTTTATCTTATAAGATTTCGACATGTATTGATTAAGACATGTGATACGGTATTGAAAGTGATGATTAATTTTCTCGTATAAGTTAAATGATTTGGCTCGAGGGATATGAGAAAATTATTATTTCATTGGATTAACTGTGAATTGAACAGCAGGGAATCGTCTTTTGACATTGAAACAGCTGTTGTGTAAGACTTTTGATTTAGTATTGCTTGATGGATTTAATGATTCTATAATGTATTGTAATACATTTTGCGAGTTTAGATCGAATCTTGATGCAATGCGATGAGATTATTGTTTATGCTTCATGATAGCCTAAACTATATGAGAGGGAATTATCATATCCTTGACTTGGAGTTTGGAACTGTTGTTCCTCGTCAAAATATGGAGACATTGTTGATGGTTAAATCATATCAAAGATCTAATTGTGGGATTTGATATTATCTGGAAAAGATAATGTTGTTGCAGACTTGCTATAGAATTTACATTATGCGTTTGAAATTCTTTTCAGACTTAGTGGATTAACTGAAAGCTATTCAGTTTGAGATTTTGATAGATTATATTCTGAAACGTGGAAATTGTTATTGAACAATTATAGAGGATTAAAGATTGTTTAATCTCGTGTGGATTTCAATTGGTTTGAAAATTTTTGGGATGTGAGTTTAACTGAAACTTCTAAGTTTTGATGGTTTGATCATCCGAGGATTATTAAATTGCAATGATTTGATTTCATTATCTTGATGGATTACCAAAGGAACGGATGTGACATGGATTGTAAATCCTTGATATAGGTATGATTTCAAGTTTAAATCGAGTACTGAGAGTCCTATGGAATACGGAGATAACCTGACATATTCGGATAATAATGTGGATTATATGCGATTATGTATTTTGGATAATTGAGGTTGATTAGATTTCGAGGACGAAATCTCTTTAAGGGGGAGAGATTTGTAACACCCACTATTTGGGCCTAGTAGTTTATGATATATTTCCTGATTTTTTAATAATTATTTAATGTGTTAGGAAATAGTATTTTTTTGGTTTACCTAAAAATAATAGGTAAAAGAGTCTAAGGACTTATTATGATAGATGAATTATTAATTGTTTTAAATTAATATAGTTGTCGGAACAATAAAATAGTTGTTCTCGCAAATGATTTTCGGGTTCCAGACAAAAGGTTAAAAAGGGGACTAAATTATACCAATATTTGGAGTCGGTTTGAAAATGAGCCGACTTATTTATAACTTTCCCAAAATGGAAAGTTAGTTATTTTCTTTGAACTCAAACCAAAACCCTATACAAATAATTGTGAGCTGTGATCTTGATTTGATTTCATCATCTTCATCATCTTGCTTAACTTCAAGTGGTAAGTTAAATCATAGTTTAGTGTTCTTGATTTTGATTCATAATCTTAATGGATTATGATTGATTGAGTTGTTAAATTGATATGAAAATTGGATGTTAGAAACTTGTTAAAACTGTTACATGATGATTATATGATGTTGTTTAAGGTATAAAACTGTTAGAAACTGAGTTTTTATGGTTTTGGTGAGGATTTCTCGGGTCTGGATTTAACCAGATCGCACAGGTCTGAAAGACGGGTGGAACCCGGCTGGTACCGACTGTACCCGGCGGGTAGTATAGCTTAGTTAGAACCCGACGGGTAATAACCCGATCCGGCGGGTAGTGTGTCAAGATGGGAACCCGGCTGGTAAAACATGAAACCGGCGGCTACTATAGCCTTTAAAACACGATTTTGTTCTGTTACCACATTTTGTAATTTACCCGGTTGGTTAGTGGATTACCCGGCTCCTTCTCTTACTACCCGGCGGGTAGTGAGAGAACCCGGCGGGTACTCAGTGTTTTTGTGTACTTTTGAGTTTTGATCCCTAAATGGTAATGAGACTTTTTTTAGCTTAAATAATCTGTAATTGTGTAACATTTTGTGGTTTACTTAAACACTTGTAGTGTTGATTATATGTATATCAGTTTTAAACTGAATTACTGACTTGTTAATCTGTTTTATTCTCAGATTGTAAGCAGACTCAGTGATATTAGACTACCGAGTGGACGACTGAGGTATTGGTGAGTGGATCTGTACCCTCAGTATGATTTGGTTGTAACAGGGTTGGTTACAACGGGTAACCGTAGATGTTACTATTGATAGATTGTTGATCTGATATGATTTCATAATGATTATGGATTATGTGTTCCATGGCCTTTCAGGCATATATGGGATGAGAAAGAGGTCAACATAAGTTGGGCTTGGTTGCTATTGATTGGCTGATGGGGGTTCCTTGTGCACATCATTAATGAGATCCTATGTCGGGTGAGTAAATAGCAATAGGTTATCGGTAAACCATTGTATTGGCCTGCAGCTCAGTGGGGTTTACAAGTGTTGCTTGAGGGCCACCGCGGCATTGAGGGTTCCTCAAGGACCACCGATCCTCTTTGATTTGTGTGTGTTTACGATTATTTGTTGTAAACTAATTTGTTATGCTAAGTTGTGCTGATGGCTATAGTTTCATTCATTTAGCTTCGTGCTAATCCCCAACATTACTTCTTGCAGATTATGATTGGATAACAGGTTGGGCAAGAAGCTGTTGAATGGAATGGAATGTTTGACGATCAGGCGTTTAACTCTGATATCTTATTTGTGTAAATCAGTGTTTGTTTTAGAATCATATAGCACCCAAATTGAGATACTATGTTTTGAAACGGTTTGACTTTATGTATATAATATGAAACGTTTGTTTTGGACTTGCGCTTCCGATGTAATACTATTAAATAATGTGTTGAAAAGAACGGGTGTTATAACACTAATCATATGAATACTGAATTCATGGAAATGATCTAATAGGTTAAAAAAAACTATGGAAATTGAGATATGGATACTAAGGTCGACTGTGCCATATAGTCAAGGTTAATCTGTTCCCTTATATGTTAGAACTCAAACCCTTTGTCGTGATTAAGCCCGTTTATACCTGGATGTGGTGTCAGGGCATCTTATTCGTTGACTACCTGGGATTTTGATAACTAATATATTTGACAACCAAATGGTAAAAAATCCCTTTGACCAGGCAGGTTGTAAATCGAATCCTTACCATCTTTATTCTCAGTTTTTATACTTTAAAATTTTAATATTATATTTAATATAATAGTATATACATGGCTACGTATGAAATCTTTTATATATATATATATATAAGGACGGAGCTTTTGAAGGGCGGGGGGGGGGGGGGGGGGGGGGGGGGGGGGGGATCCTGGCCCCTCAAAAAACTTTTGTCCTTAATAGCAATTATTCAATTTTTAAGGTAGCCTTTATTACAATTTACGTTCTTGGTCCCCCAAAGTTCCAAAGTGTGCAATTACGTTTCAAAATTATAAAAAATAATTATTCAATGCTCCCTGACACATTGTCTTCAACTTTTATTATGTAACTTTAATTTCCATTAGTTCTATACTTCCATAATATGACTTCTATGGACACATGGTGCAATTGATTTTAAATAATTGTTGCTTTTCATTTATCAATTAATTCTAGACTACAATTTGTTACTTTTGTTTTTTAGTTTCATCGCTAACCCCCTTTTGTTGTTTGTTGATAACAGTTATGTTACTTTTAATTATCATACTCTAGCACATTGAATAATTGATAAAGCTATGTGAATCACACATTTTATTGAACCGTTTTCACAAGAGCTTAAATAGCACAACCTAAAAAAATTGCTACATTTTTAAAAGACATTCTAGTGACAAAACATATGCAGTAACCTTAAGGGTCGTCGGGTTAAGTTGTAGTATTTGCTCGTTAATCATTTGTATTTGCTTTGTTTTGAACTTTATCAATGCTTTATTATAATGTATATATAAGAGACTACAGGTTGAGCTTAAATTATTTTGGCCCCCCCTATTTTAGTGTTCAAGCTCCGTCCTTATATATATATATCATGATCATAAAATTTAAATATTATTTTAATATATGTATTCATTATATATTAATGATCATGGGCCTATATGTTTATATAGTATTTTAATATATGTATAAGTGTAAATACGTATTTGTATATGTTATTTGTAGTATGTTTTAAATTTTTGTATATGTTTGGGTGTCATATATATATATATATATATATATATATATATATATATATATATATATATAGTCAAGGGATCCGCTGCGAACCACAATTACGATACGAACTGTGCGAACTTAATCTTTTGGCGCGGGCAGTCTATAACGGTCAGGGGTAATTTAAAATCAATCATTAGGAATTGTAAACCGATCACTGCTTATCGAGTATGAAACTTGTATATACGATTTAGCATCACCGGAATTTGAAATTAAACCCAAACCCACGAAGAACACATACAAGCCGAACACTTAGCATCATGATTATTCGAACAAAAATCAGAAGAACAACATATTGCAAAAATTCGATAAACAAATCCTCTAAACAAATCATTATATTTGTAAATCAACTCTTAATTTTACAGAGTATCACGTGAATCATTGTTGATTTACAGATGCAGAACTAGATGGATAATATATACGGATGCAGACAGAGATGCATACTGTTAAAATCCATCATATTCGTTTGACAATTGATATCGTGTAAAAAGTCATATTTTTACTACCGATATCTCCCCCATTCTGGAACGATTCTTGGCATTTTAATTCAAATACAGTACAAATTAATAACATTATGCCAAGATTGTAACATCCTCTCTTCTGGTCTGGTAATTTCTAATTGTAAATTAATATATTTTATTGTATTGGAAATTATTTGATATTATTTGTTTATTTGCGAAACTTAGTTAAATAAGCCTCAGGACTTATTGTGCTTAGTAAATTATTGATTGTTTTAATTTACTATAGTCGACGGTGCAATAAAAGAAGTTTCTCGCAAATGATTTTTAGGTTCCAGACAATAGATTGAAAAGGGGACTAGTTTTAAGTGGATACTGGTCGGTGTAAAATCTCAACCGTCTTAAATATTTCCTTTTTAGGAAAGTTTTACACTTTCCCTTTTTGGAAACCATAAACCCTAAAACTTCAAAACCTTTAAAATCTTTGCAAACAAGCTTTGGAACAAGTGATTTTGAGCTGATTGATCTTGATTTTAGCTAGTAAATCATCACCACCAACTTGTTTTTAGTTCTAAGTGGTAAGTTTTGATTTTTGTTAATCTATACTTTGAGTGAATACATGTGTTTGATGATCTTGATGTTATGGTATGTTATAACATGTTTAAATGATGCTATATGAGTGAATATATGCTACTGAAATCGAGTTTGTGGTTTATATGTTGTGATTTGTTTGCTGAGTTTCTGCCATAGCTGAACTGGGTATCCCCTGTACGTCGGTTGAACCCGGCGGGTTTCACCTGTACCCGGCGGGTAGTATGCCTAAACCGGGGATCCGGCGGTTAGAACCCGTACCCGGCGGCTCCTATAGCCTTTAAAACGCGATTAAGTTCTGTTACCACCCAATTTAATTCACCCGGTGGCTGGAGAATGTGAGCCGGCGGGTTGTAGGTGGAAGCCGGCGGCTTCCCTAGTGAAGCCGGCGGCTTGGGGTGTGTTTCAGCAAATGTTTTGTTTAATTTTTAAGACTTGTTCTAACTTGTTGTTTGCAATGTAAATTGTACTTATTAGCATAATAATACATGATAGTTGTTGTATTTAGGAACTTATGATATTTGTAATGTTAATTGAGTTAAGTTCCTAATGATTTAAATTGATTTAATTCAAGTGTTACGATCTTGATTTCTAACTTCTACCTGATTGTTGATTCTCAGATAAACAAAGAGCTCAGCGAGATAAGACAGCTGAGTAAGTGAAACGAGATAATCAGGTGAGTGGATTTGAAACTCACAGTTTGATTTGGTTGTGTCAGTTTGATTTCAATCAGTAATTATAGGATTACTATTGATAGAATGTTAACCTTGAAATGATATGCCATTTGATTGGTTGTTTGTTGAACATTGAATTGAAATGTATAATCCAGAGGTCAACTAGATTGTTGGTTGGACTTGATTGCTAATGTTGGTCAACACAGGGTTGCGTACATGTGTTGATGGAGATTAGCATTTAGTTAGCGGTTAATCACTGTTTTGGCCTACAGTTGATTTAAGTGTTCTGATGGGGCCACCCGGAACAGGGTCTCTAGGAACCACCGTTCCTCTTGACGATATTTGTTGCATTATTGATTGTGAACAGATTGCTAGCTAAATTGAATTGTAGTTGATTATTCATTCACTTAGCTTCGTGCTAATCCCTCAATTTACTTCCTGCAGGTGATGTATATTATGTGGGTAGTCAGGAAGGAGGTTTTGATGCTGGGAATGTTTGAAACTTGCAACTCTGATCCAGTTTGTAATAAATAACGTTTTATAGTATATAATGCCCCGGGTTTGTAAACATGTTAACTATGTTTGTTTAGTAGTTAAACATATTGTATAAAGGGTTGCGAAAATTTCTAGTAGGTTTTAATAGAATATGTATTTCAAGTAGTCGCTTCCGCCAAACTTAATATTATATTGTTGTATTAAATGAGGGGCGTTATAAGTTGGTATCAGAGCAGTAGTTTGGGGCAATTGAATATGATTGTATGTTCAATCCTAAACTTTGATTGTGTTGTGTCAAACATTCTTGGGAAAGGGATTATGTACTGAATGTGAATCGGTTAGTAGAATAGGTGCTAACGACTAATGATTTGTAAGCTGTTGTGGTGTTTACAGATATGGCGGATAACGAGCAACTACCTGTTAACCCTAATAATGCCTCAAGGCCTGAAGTTGCTGCTGAGACTCATGATGACCGGAATGAAAATGCTGGTACTTCTTTCCATGCTAGAGAGGAGGCAGAAAGGGATCAGTATCTGCTTCAATTGGAAGAGGAAAATCAAGCACTTAGAATGTATAAACAACAAAAAGAGGCTGAAGCATCTCATCCTGTGTTTGGTACGATTTCACCGTCAAAACAGAAGGTGTGTTCATTTAAAACCTTTATGAGCAGTAATCCGTCTGTGTATTCGGGTAGTACGAATCCTTCTGTAACTCTAGATTGGTTGAGAGATGTTGAAAAGAAATTTGAAGTCTGTCAATGTGAAGAGGAATTGAAAGTTCCTTATGCATCTCAACTTTTGAAAGGAGCAGCTATGAATTGGTGGGATTCGATTACTTCTGTTTTATCTTCTTTTCAGAAAGCATCTATCCGATGGTCTGATTTTCGTAATGAAGTTTGTAAGCAGTATTGTTCAAACTATGATATAGCTCGGATTAGAAAAGAGTTTATGGATTTGCAACTAACTGATAACATGTCAATGGATGATTTGATAAATCAGTTCACAGAGAAACTTAGATTTGTTCAACAGTGGGTTCCTGATGAGAGAACTCAAATAGAACAGTTTGTGGGTACTTTACCTAATCATTATCGAACTTCAGTGAGATTAGCGAGATCTCTTCCTCAAGCTTTCATGTTAGCTCGATCTGTTGACAGTGATTTGAAACCTCAACAAGTACCAAGTAAAGAAATAGTTTCTCAGAAATCTAGGAGTGAATCTACGGGTAAAGGTAAGCAACGGTGGCAAGGAAATCAGCAGGGTAAGAAACAAGAAAGTCGTGGTGGTACTTCTGATCGTCCCAATTGGTGTATTAAGTGTAGAGCTAGACATTTTGGGCCGTGTACTGTGCAAACCACTAGATGTGTGAAATGTGGTGTGATTGGGCATGAAGCCAAAGATTGTGTTTTTCCTACTTATGTGTGTTGGAATTGCCATAAGGAAGGTCATCGTGCAAATCAGTGTTCTGAGGCTAAGAGACAGGGTTCGGGGACAGTTGTTGGTTCATCAGCTTCTTCTGGTCAGAAGCGGAAGACTCCGCCATCTGCAGTTAGTAGGGCTTTTCAAATGACAGTTGATGAAGCTGTCCATACAGATGACGTGATCACGGGTACTTTTCTTGTAAATTCTGTACCAGCTCGTGTTTTGTTTGATTCTGGTGCAAATTGTTCTTTTGTATCTGTGTACTTCTGTGATAAGTTGAAAATGATGCCTACTGTGATAACAAACCCAGTTGAAGTAGAAATAGCTAGTGGCAAATCGGTTCCTGTTACTACCTCGGTAATTGGAGCTAGTATTATGATAGATAGCCAGACGTTCCCAATTTCCTTTCTGTTGATGCCAATTGCTAGTTTTGATGTGATTATTGGTATGGATTGGTTAAGTCAGTATAAAGCAAGTATAGATTGCCACAATAAGCTGATTAGAATTCCAATCTCTGAAAAGTCATATGTCGTGGCTCGAGGAGAACGGGATAATGTTTGTATACCTTTGATTAGTATGATGAAAGCTAGGAAATCTTTGTCCAAGGGCTGTGAATCGTATCTAGCTTACGTGATTGATGCTAAGTTAGAAAAGAAATCCCTTTCTGATGTACCGGTTGTTTCTGAGTATCCGGAAGTATTCCCTAATGAATTACCTGGTTTACCACCGGTTAGGGAGGTTGAATATCAGATTGATCTTGTTCCTGACTCTTCACCTATAGCTAAAACCCCTTATAGATTAGCTCCGTCTGAGATACGTGAAATGATGAATCAGATACAGGAGTTGTTGGATAAAGGGTTTATTCGGCCTAGTTCTTCTCCCTGGGGTGCACCAGTTCTGTTTGTGAAAAAGAAAGATGGGTCTTTTAGAATGTGCATTGACTATAGGGAATTGAATAAAAGGACAGTAAAGAATAAATATCCTCTGCCTCGGATAGATGATTTATTTGATCAGTTGCAGGGATCTTCATTTTATTCAAAGATTGATTTGAGATCAGGTTATCATCAAGTTCGTGTTAGGGATTGTGATATTCCTAAAACTGCATTTAGAACCAGATATGGTCATTTTGAATTTCTGGTTATGCCTTTTGGTTTGACGAATGCTCCCGCAGTTTTTATGGATTTGATGAACCGTGTTTGTCGACCTTTTCTTGATAAATTTGTGATTGTGTTTATCGATGACATTTTGGTATATTCTAAATCCGAATCAGAGCATGGAATGCATTTGAGGTTGGTATTGGAAACCTTAAAGAGAGAACACTTGTATGCAAAGTTTTCTAAATGTGAATTTTGGATTCGGGAAGTACAGTTTTTGGGTCATATTATTTGTAATGATGGTGTTAAAGTTGATCCTTCGAAAATTGAAGCTGTTATGAATTGGAAAGCTCCGAAGTCGGCTTCAGAAATAAAAAGTTTTCTTGGTTTGGCGGGTTATTACCGGAAGTTTATTAAAGATTTTTCCAAAATTGCCGGTTCGTTGACTAAATTGACCCGTAAGGATGAAAAATTTGTATGGACTGAACAACAGGAAGCTGCTTTTCAGACTCTGAAACAGTTGTTATGTCAGGCTCCTGTGTTAGCATTTCCAGATGGGTCCGATGATTTTATTGTTTATTGTGATGCATCGATTGCTGGTTTGGGTTGTGTTTTAATGCAGCGAGATCGTGTGATTGCTTATGCTTCTCGTCAGCTCAAACCTCATGAAAGAAATTATCCTACCCATGATTTAGAACTTGCAGCAGTTGTGTTTGCTTTAAAAATCTGGAGGCATTACTTGTATGGTACCAAATGTGTTATTTGTACAGATCACAAGAGTCTTCAGTATATATTTTCACAGCAAGAGTTGAATATGCGTCAGAGACGATGGTTAGAGCTAATCAAAGACTATGATTGTGAGATTAAATACCATCCAGGGAAAGCCAATGTGGTTGCTGATGCTTTAAGCCGCAAGGTGACTTCTGATCGAGTTTATGTTATGCGTTTAGAAGTTTCTTCTGATTTGGTGGGTCAGATTAAAGCTGCACAGTTAGAGGCTTTGTTAGATCATAATTTGAAATCTGAAATTATGTTGAATCGAAAAGAATTGTTATTGGATGATTCGAGAGGATTAAAAACCTTTCAGTCTCGTGTTTGGATACCTTTGTTTGGTGGTCTTCGGGATATTATTCTGAATGAAGCCCATAAGTCCAGATTGTCTGTACATCCAGGAAGCACTAAAATGTATAATGACTTGAAACCTTTGTATTGGTGGCCTACAATGAAGATGGATGTAGCAAGGTTTGTTAGTTCTTGTCATATTTGTTCTCAAGTTAAAGCTGAACACCAGAAGCCGTATGGGTCGTTGAAACAGCTTGAGATTCCTGAATGGAAGTGGGAACATTTGACTATGGATTTTGTAACCAAACTGCCTAGAACTGTCCGTGGAAATGACATGGTTTGGGTCATTGTTGATCGATTGACCAAGAGTGCTCATTTTCTAGCTACTAGTGATACTGCATCTCTGAGTAAGCTTGCACAGTTGTATATGAATGAGATTGTTACTCGGCATGGTATTCCATTATCGATTGTATCTGATAGGGATCCAAGGTTTGTATCTCATTTCTGGCAGAGTTTGCAGCATGAATTGGGTACACGTGTGAATCTTAGTACAGTTTATCATCCTCAAACCGATGGTCAGTCAGAACGTACGATTCAAACGCTTGAGGATATGTTAAGAGCTTGTATTCTAGAGTATGGTGGTTCTTGGGATTCTCATTTGCCATTGGTTGAGTTTGCTTATAATAACTCATATCATTCTAGTATTGGCATGCCTCCATATGAAATGCTTTATGGTCGCCGTTGTAGAACTCCAACTTGTTGGCTAGAGGCAGGTGAGAAACAGTTTGCAGGTCCAGACATTGTTCAGATGACAGCTGATAAAGTAGCAGTGGCTCGTGAAAAGTTGAAAGCTGCACGTGATAGACAAAAACAATATGCAGATCCTAAACGTCGACCTGTTACTTTTGTTGAAGGTGAACTTGTTTATCTGAAAGTTTCGCCTTGGAAAGGGGTAATACGGTTTGGGAAACGTGGCAAATTGGCTCCTCGATATATTGGACCGTTTAGAATTCGTCAGATTGTTAATGATCAGTCTGTTACATTGGATCTTCCTCCAGAGCTTGCTGGTATTCATGATACGTTTAACCTTTGTTATTTGAGGAAATGTAACGTTGAAGACCAGTCTCAGATTCTTCCTTTGAAAGATTTGAAAGTAGATCAAAGTCAGAAGTTAGTAGAAGAACCAGTTGAACTTCTTAACCGAAAAGTGACCAAACTTAGGAAGAAACAGATTCCCATGGTGTTAGTAAAATGGAAACATAGTTTAGGTGAAAACCTAACGTGGGAAACAGAGGATAGTATGAGATCCAGATATCTTGGATTGTTTGATCGTGATGAGATTTCGGGGACGAAATCTTCTTAAGGGGGGGAGAGTTGTAACATCCTCTCTTCTGGTCTGGTAATTTCTAATTGTAAATTAATATATTTTATTGTATTGGAAATTATTTGATATTATTTGTTTATTTGCGAAACTTAGTTAAATAAGCCTCAGGACTTATTGTGCTTAGTAAATTATTGATTGTTTTAATTTACTATAGTCGACGGTGCAATAAAAGAAGTTTCTCGCAAATGATTTTTAGGTTCCAGACAATAGATTGAAAAGGGGACTAGTTTTAAGTGGATACTGGTCGGTGTAAAATCTCAACCGTCTTAAATATTTCCTTTTTAGGAAAGTTTTACACTTTCCCTTTTTGGAAACCATAAACCCTAAAACTTCAAAACCTTTAAAATCTTTGCAAACAAGCTTTGGAACAAGTGATTTTGAGCTGATTGATCTTGATTTTAGCTAGTAAATCATCACCACCAACTTGTTTTTAGTTCTAAGTGGTAAGTTTTGATTTTTGTTAATCTATACTTTGAGTGAATACATGTGTTTGATGATCTTGATGTTATGGTATGTTATAACATGTTTAAATGATGCTATATGAGTGAATATATGCTACTGAAATCGAGTTTGTGGTTTATATGTTGTGATTTGTTTGCTGAGTTTCTGCCATAGCTGAACTGGGTATCCCCTGTACGTCGGTTGAACCCGGCGGGTTTCACCTGTACCCGGCGGGTAGTATGCCTAAACCGGGGATCCGGCGGTTAGAACCCGTACCCGGCGGCTCCTATAGCCTTTAAAACGCGATTAAGTTCTGTTACCACCCAATTTAATTCACCCGGTGGCTGGAGAATGTGAGCCGGCGGGTTGTAGGTGGAAGCCGGCGGCTTCCCTAGTGAAGCCGGCGGCTTGGGGTGTGTTTCAGCAAATGTTTTGTTTAATTTTTAAGACTTGTTCTAACTTGTTGTTTGCAATGTAAATTGTACTTATTAGCATAATAATACATGATAGTTGTTGTATTTAGGAACTTATGATATTTGTAATGTTAATTGAGTTAAGTTCCTAATGATTTAAATTGATTTAATTCAAGTGTTACGATCTTGATTTCTAACTTCTACCTGATTGTTGATTCTCAGATAAACAAAGAGCTCAGCGAGATAAGACAGCTGAGTAAGTGAAACGAGATAATCAGGTGAGTGGATTTGAAACTCACAGTTTGATTTGGTTGTGTCAGTTTGATTTCAATCAGTAATTATAGGATTACTATTGATAGAATGTTAACCTTGAAATGATATGCCATTTGATTGGTTGTTTGTTGAACATTGAATTGAAATGTATAATCCAGAGGTCAACTAGATTGTTGGTTGGACTTGATTGCTAATGTTGGTCAACACAGGGTTGCGTACATGTGTTGATGGAGATTAGCATTTAGTTAGCGGTTAATCACTGTTTTGGCCTACAGTTGATTTAAGTGTTCTGATGGGGCCACCCGGAACAGGGTCTCTAGGAACCACCGTTCCTCTTGACGATATTTGTTGCATTATTGATTGTGAACAGATTGCTAGCTAAATTGAATTGTAGTTGATTATTCATTCACTTAGCTTCGTGCTAATCCCTCAATTTACTTCCTGCAGGTGATGTATATTATGTGGGTAGTCAGGAAGGAGGTTTTGATGCTGGGAATGTTTGAAACTTGCAACTCTGATCCAGTTTGTAATAAATAACGTTTTATAGTATATAATGCCCCGGGTTTGTAAACATGTTAACTATGTTTGTTTAGTAGTTCAACATATTGTATAAAGGGTTGCGAAAATTTCTAGTAGGTTTTAATAGAATATGTATTTCAAGTAGTCGCTTCCGCCAAACTTAATATTATATTGTTGTATTAAATGAGGGGCGTTATAAAGATGGTCAAAACAAGGTTGCACGATAAAAATCAAGCAAAACGGATGAGAAACGAAGATTCCACACACGTTTGAAGATTCAAGACATCAAAACGAGATTTCAAGACTAAAATGCCCTTCACCAACATCCATTCTATCCAAGATGTTTGTTTTCAAAATACGAATCCAACAGAAGAAGAATCAACTGAAACGGATAAAGAATGAAGATTCTATGCCCGCCGGAAGATCCAAATGATTCGTACGCAATATGTGGAGCTAGGAACCTCATCTCAGGGCCTATCTTATGTCAAAATCTTCATTTTTGAATTATGAATCCAACAAAAAAAGAATCGACGCAAACGGACGCATAACGAAGAAAATAAGCACGAATCAAGAAACGAAGCAAAAGACAGCGAAATGGGGCGGGGGTGGGCCAGCCGCCGCCTGCCACGTCACCACCGCCGCCGGCCACCCTTGCCCCACCTCGGTTTCCATTTTTGGTAACTTTTGGTACCTGGTGCGCCTACTTTTCGTGTTGTACAGTACCCGGTGCGCCTACTTTTCGTGTTGTACGGTATCTGGTGCACCCTTTTGGCCACCTTTTACTAACATGCACCTCTTGGTGCTAATGTGAGCCAACGCTCACCTATAAATAGGAGGCTTAGGTTCATTTGAAACACACACCAAATATGCACACATTCTAGCATATTTCACTATTTCTTTCTCACTAGAAAATCTTTCATAGTCTTTTAGTCTTTCTCATTCTAGGAATATTGTAATTAGTCTACGGACTAACGTAGGAGCTAAGGCGAACGCTAGAGATTCGGAGATCGATCTTTGTACGTGTGAAAGAGTTTGTCAATTATAATAATACGCTGCTACGCATTTAATTCCGGGTGATATCTAAACTTTTATTATACTTGTCTCATTTCATATTTTGAATATGTATTATTGCCTGGTATGTGATTTATTTATTGCCATGAATTGCGAGTAGTTTATTATTGTGATTGCTGATGATGTAGATAATTATAAGTAAGGATGTCATTACACAATCAATGCACGATAATCGTAAAATGATATAACGGCCCCTATTCAACTGTTTATTCGGTATAGTGCTGGAAATGCGTATATGCAAAGTACAAACGTACGGAAGCCGGTAAACGACCGAATGTAGTTATATCATTGGAATCAGCTCTGATTTAAAAGTTGGAACTCCGAAAGGATAATACAACTACACAACTAACTGGTGTATCCTACGAGAATCAATGCATTATAAAATAATGTTCGTAAAACACGTTCAGATAAAATAGGAGATAATAATCTTTGTACCGTTAGGACTTTATGAATTTAAGTTTAATTTATGGAGCACCCTTTCCAGTTATCCACGTGACTGCAACCTAGTAATTAGGACCTGATCAACCTTAATTATGGTAAGTAGTTATCTGTGCCCATGACATGCAATAAGTAAGACACAATGAAATCACTCGTTGTATATATTAGGTTTACTTTTCTGCACTGCTTTACATTTAATTAGTTAGAGTGTCACTTTCACTGTCAATTACTCTTGACCGCGTGTTGGATATAAGAAGCAGTGGAAATCTCATGTAAAGTACATTTTCTATTATTGAAAGGCATGGTCCTCATATGAAACACGTTTTATCAAACTGCGGATAATCTGGAGATGTATAACTGTTTGAAAAGGAGAAATTATGTCATAAGTCGAAGTAATTAGAACTTAATTAAACAAAGACGAGACTTAGGGAATAGAACAAAGTCCTAGTTACCTAGAGTTCATAAAACACTAAGTCTTACATAATCGGCGGTCTAAATATACAAAGCTATTAATCTTCGTTCTAATAGAGTAGTAAACTACCTTAGGGGTTAAGAACGGTCGGACCTATGAGACAATACGCTACTGATTCATGCACCTCGGTATAACACCAAAATAGGTTGCTCATCTTTCAACTAGATGAGTATTGGAAGTTTGCGTATTGCTCCGATCAGAATCACGATAACCTAGTTCCAAGTGACACGCCAATGGGAAACCGAGTTGGTAGGGTTCTAGAGTTTACACCTAGTAGTTTAACTGTCATATTAAGTATCAACCCTATTTGTTCTGTCATCCTGAAATATTAATTATCGAAATCCCAGCAATCACATCTTTATCTTTATCTGCTTTCCTGCATTTTAATTTCCTGCAATTTACTTTCTTGCATTTTAGTTATCTGTCTTTAAATCCCAACCTACCTACTTTATGCCATCCTAAATACTTCTCTACTGAAAGTGTCAACTTTAATCGCCCACACGTTTGGATTCATAGAACGATCTTAGGTTATACTTACCGCTTACTAATCAAGTAGGTAGTACGGTTAATTTAAGCCCCGCAAAATATAAATTTAAAACCCCTGCTGCGCTCGCATCATCATTTGAAAAACAACGACACGGTGTGAGCACACCAAGTTTTTGGTGCCGCTGTCGGGGAATCACAAACGTAGATTCAAGCCACCTTAAGTAGTAGTATTTAGGAGATACTTCCGATTGATTCTTTCTTAGGAATCTCTCGAAAGTTACTTTAAGCTAATTCGCTGTTAATTTAGTGTTAATTAGGATAATATTAGTTTAAACATGACATCTAAAAAACCCACTTCTATTAGTACTTCAAAGGATGAATTATATGCTTCCCTAGAAGAATTTAGGATCCCACATTCCATTCCAAACCATTTCCTGGACTTTGATGTCACGGATCAGCTACCTGACCTGGCATCATCTCCAGAAGATCACTCTCCAACTTTGCAAATGCCTAAAGTGTCAAATTCTGTCCACTTCGATTATCTTCCCGAAGAAAATCATGAAGTAAAGCCTCTGAAAACGTGTGACCAAATTACCCTCATTCCTGAGATATCGGTATATGCCCAAACTATATCCGATTCTCACAATGACAATATCTTTCCATTCTCTTCATACGAACCTAAATACACCATATACCGAGTGGTGGATAAGGTTCCATCCGTCGAAATAGAACAACCTTGTTTTAAAGAACGCCACCTTTGTAACACCCGGTCAAAAAGGCCAATTTTCGCGCCTATTTTAAACTTTAAACAATCGTATTTAGTACGTATTACTTTTAAATAATGTGTTATTATTTTTAATAAACGTTATTTACACGGGAAATATTAAACTATTTTAGAACATAAATCGTTTTGTGTAAAATGTATTTTAGTTGGACGAAACTTAAATACTTTCGTATCATTTAAAAATGATATATTCAAAAACTAAAATAACTCGTACAACTTAAATTTAAACATTTTATTTTTATAAAATGTTGCAACTCGAAACTAGTTTTTTTTTATTTATACGAATAAATATTATGAATTTAGAAATAATATTTATTTTACGAACGGGTACCGAAACACGGGTATTTTACACTGTGGTTGGAGGCCACAGTCTACGAAGTGGGGAGCTGGAAATGGATAAAACCATTCCCACCTCCCATTTTCTCTCATTTTTCACCTCACAAAAACACACACATCTATCTATACTCTCTATATTTTATCCTCTCATCACCACCACCACTCACCACCGCCACCACCGCCGGACTCCACCACCGCCGCCACTGGACCACCACCACCGCAGCACATCACCACCGTCTCCATCATCATCATCTTCATCACGAATCATCATCATCATCACCATTTTCGGATTCCGTTTCATTTTGTAAGAAAACTTCCGATCTACACTTAAATACACGTTTATATAACTTGTTTCATCATGTATTATCATCATATAAGTTTGTTATTACCGATTTCGTGAATTTGGGGCTCGATCCGTGAGTTTTGGGTGCTTTCCGATCGAGCAGGTCTGAACCAGACCCAGGTACCTGGCGGGCAAGGCCGGTACCCGGCGGGCAGTTCATCCAGACAGGGAAGCCGGCGGCTTCCCTCTCAATCCGGCGGCTTCGTGCCATTTTCCAGCTATTGCGACACTTGATAAGTGACGCTATATGCGTCACTAACCCTATAGCGACACTTCTGAAGTGTCGCTAAATGCCTGAAATTTCCTAATTTTTGAGTCACTTACCTAGTGACGCTATAAACCCCATAGTGACGCATGAAGTGTCGCTATTATCAGTTTTTGAACTAAAAACTCACTTTTAAAATGTCAAACTTATCCGGAAACGTATACGCAACTTATATATGAACCGAGACACGTTTATATACACTTTTTATACGAAAAAACTTAATTATATTTTCTAAATATAATTTCAATACGAGACAAACGACACGCAATTTCTTTACGAAATTCAAACGCAAATATATAACAAACACATTGAGTACAATTTAACCGAATGAACAACAAATTGGATTGTTTTACTTAAACGTCCACTCACTTATACGAAATCTCACGTGTTTAGGACACTAGGAGATTCTCATTGGTACGACTCGCTACATTAGGACGCTAGCTCTCCCAGGTGAGTTCATAGCCCCTCCTTTTTACTGTTTTCACTGATTTTGGGGGAGATACATACTCATGATTTACTTACTTTTCGTTGATAAACGAACTTACAACTGCTTTACAAATGTTTGCAAATGACATATCAGACTCCAACGCCCTTGAGACAACCGTACATACTATGCAAACTAAGTGTGCTTTAGCAAGACAACAACTAGAATTATACAAGGAACAACATTTAAACACTTCGTCACATCGGCGATTCAATATTACTAGATTGGGCTAGTTTACTCGTGAAACACAACCTAGAGACCACACTTACTAATCAAGTCACGATTTATAAAACCGACTGATAGTATCCATCATTTAAGTGCTGTAGGTACTTTTCGACAACTAAGTGACGTGGTGCTTCATACTTAGGCATTATTTTCTATTCGGAATGGCTAGGTAACGTTTATACACATTTGGAGTTGACATGCTACACCCATCTCATAAGTGATGATTAGTCACACTTAGACGCATTGTGAATACTAAACTTTACTCATAGGTGTAGATTGTTAGATTACACCTTCAACATTACCGTAGGGTAATAAACACACATAAATTGAGTGTAGTGTTTATCTGTAGATATCTTACACTAATTTATGCATACATAAACTGTTTAGCACGTTGTGCTACTATCGAGCCCGTGGGGCCATCACTGGGCGCGTTGCGCTACTTCCGGGCACGTTGTGCTACTTCCGGGTTCGCTGAACCACTACTTGGCACGTGGTGCTACTTCTGATTACATGTACATGATGATGTACACACGCTTACACTAACAAGCACGCGGTGCTTCGCTTATATATATATATACATGTACACACCTTATTTACACCATTAAGCACGTAGTGCTTCATTAACGTTAAACAAGCATGTAATGCTTCATCTGATCACACAGTAGGCATGTTATGCTACTGCCGAGCCTGTAGGGCCATCACTGGGCGCGTTGCGCTACTTCCGGGCACGTTGTGCTACTTCCGGGTTCGCTGAACCACTACTTGGCACGTTGTGCTACTTCCGGGTTCGCTGAACCACTACTTAGCACGTGGTGCTACTACAGATTAACTATACATGTTGATGTATACATTACTACCTTACTAAGCACGTGGTGCTTCTTATCTATGCATACATATTACGTACATCAGGCACGGAGTGCCTCACTACATTTGACCTTAAGCACGTGGTGCTTCATTGTTTATCCAGTTTAAGCACGTGGTGCTCTTGAACATAAAGTACGCACGTAGTGCTACTTTCATTACTTATATACTTGCAGAATAATCCGATGGATTATTGGGACTCGGGATACTTATTAACCAATCAACATATGTTGTGGTTCCTACATGGGTAGATGACCTAATTCTAGGAACCCGTACCTCTACGTAAAGACTAATAGCCGATGCATACTAAACTCCACTATCTAGTAAATCATATGGTTAGGGTAACCTACACCCCGGTAAATAACTTTTGTAATGTCTTTGCAAACTCATTAAATCTAAACACACGGTGGATAACCGCTTTTTATAATACGGATGGTATTATCACACGATTTCATATTAATTACTCTGTGAACTCACCAGCTTTATAGCTGACCTGTTTTAGTATGTATTCTCAGGTGGCCCGCAGGATTAGGACAACTACAAGCTATGCTAGCTCGAGTCGCATGTTTTCAAACTTTGGGACAACTCTGCATTTACTTTTGTATTTCAAGTTTTGTATTTGAAAACTGCTATTAACTTTGTAAACGTTTGATTTAGTAAATGTATAACTATTTTCAACGTCTCATTTAGAGTCGTTCATTATATATCTTTGTGCTTGTGATATTTGATTTAGTAACACCCGACCCGACTGCTTCCGCGATCCGAAATTTGAGGGTGTTACAGATTGGTATCAGAGCCTAAGGTTATAGTGAACTAGGTTGCATTTAGTGGGCCTAGACTATGACCGTTAGGCAGTATCCCTTGCTAGGTATGACCAGTTCAGGAATCACATCATACGAACTTAATTTAACATAGTCTGGCCAACTATGTACAATTAACGGAAGATGATGTGAAGTCTGAAAGGGAGTCATATTGAAGCAGGGAATACGATAGATGACTCTGATTGTTAATTGTTATTGCTAGACACCCTAGGCTATTATATGTACTGTAGGTATATATGAATAGGCCTTACGTGTATATTATTCCTACATATCTGTATACATGTAGGTACGATTACATCTGACATGATTCCGCTGTAGTACTGATATATACTTTCGAAGTGGCATATCGCCAGCTTCCCAACCTTTACAACTTGACCTCAAATTTTGACCCGGTTGGTCACGAACGATTAGTATTACGAGGGATGATCGTAATGACTAAGTCCACGAAATTACCTTCAAACTTACTGACGGCCTGAGGGCTATACTTGTGTAACACAACGACACGTGATGCCACGATTTCACGGTATGTTAATACCACGATTTGAGCACGTTAGTGCAACTCTCATAGCATGTTGATGCTACACTCACGGTACATGGGTACTGCAATTACGGTGCTGCGAGCACTTCGTTACAGCACGTGGTGCTGCGTTTCATGGTACTTTGGTACTACAATTACAAAACATTAGTGTCTCAATTACTGTGCTGATAGCACTACATTATAGCACTAGGTGCTACTTCAATTATACATGTAGACTTGTTATAGTTGCATGTACGACTTACATATATGCATATACACTTACTTAACTGGGCACGAGGTGCCATACCTGACTTTTATTATGTACGTATACTTGTATAGTTACGTGTACACCATATATGTATATACGACAAATTAAGCAGGTAATGCTTTAATCAATAAATACATACCTAGTTTAAACCTAGTGCTACGTATAGAAATCCCATGACTTACACACATACAGCCTTGGAGGCTACGTTCAAGAAATATACGACCCCTACCTACCTACAGTACTTTGAGTACTGCATTACAGTGCGTGGCACTACTTTTACGGCACAGGGTGCTGCATTTACAATAGGTAGTTTTGCAAGTACGGTGTTTCGGACACTGTACTCATGGTATGTTGACTTCGCATTTCAGTACAAATAGTACTGCATTCATGGTACAGTTAGTACTACACTTATAGCACATGGTGCTACACACACGGTAGGTTAAAACTGCATTATGATCTGTAGGATCATCACCATAGCATAACCTTGAACGACTATGAGGAATAATACTACTTGGTCATGATTATGACTGCCAATCAAAACTACTTAACTAAATCCCATCATTGGGAAAGTGAACAAATAAACACAACGATTTGATAACTCGATAGGAACAAAAATCGTCACTTCAAAAATCACGTAACGCGGGACGATGTCCGCCACACACAAAACTGGAAACCTCAACTTAGATACGGATATAGGGTCCTATCTCACTCTTATAAAATACTTGGAGAAATCAACACTATCACGACTACTCAGGCATGTGATGCCTCAATCGATAAATACACAATGATGCCACCAACCACATGAGTTGTGTTGGTGGACCCTGCTTCAACACCGCCTAGGGCGCTATATGTGTCACATTTACCGGCGCAAATGGCCGTATGGTATTCTATTACTACACCTTGACATATTGGGATTACATCTACGGTACACTAGTACTGCACTATAGTCTGTTAGGCTACTTACGATAACATGGTCTTGGTCGACTACATTGAAACTACAAAACCATTTAGACTCAATTCTCGAAAAATATGGGAAATCATGACAACTTAAACTAAAGTTAATTCGACAACAGTTACTTGAACAGTAACCTCAAGCCGCAAAAGGCAAAATTCCGTATGCCTCACAGGATAATAAAAGCTTCAACATCAATGGGTGCAAGATCCCATGTCACTCATTATAAAACATATGAGAACTATTCACGTAACAACAAACCCAAAAGTCCGAGGACTTTCATTCACCCATCTTAGATGGCCTCCGAGCCTTACCATTTTATAGCATCGATTGCTACGACGCACTGTGTACGAAATTTTCCCGCTGATATAATTGTGATAACCATTTGGGCTTCGCCTGCACTATTGGGCAAATCTACATAGTCGACTTCGGAGGAACCGGACAAAATCCTTACAATGATGTAATCATTTTTCGAAAACATAATCCTTCAATTCTAAATTCGCTAAACGAGAAATTATACTCTCCAATACCGCTTTTATCAATACAATGCTGAGAACATCCTAGGGCTAGTTGACCTAGGCCACGTAAAACTCAAAGTTTGCTTTCAGCAGACTAACCGACTGAACGTTCACCAACTACTTAGTCCTGGTAGGACTATTCACTAAAACTGCTACTATGTGACAATTATCTAGTCCTGAATGGACTACGGCGTAAACGGTTAACTACTAACCACAAATTAATTATACCTCGAACAAACAATATAGTCAGAATATGACTACGACAATAGACATCGACACAGTCATGGGCTGACTGCTCCTCAATTCGTTTTAGACATGATATGTCCACCATCTACGCGATAAACGCCTCATACGTGCATTGCTCCCCAGACTCCACGCGACCACGACATCACTTTAAATTTCGGGACGAAATTTTCTTAACATGGGGAGAATGTAACACCCGGTCAAAAAGGCCAATTTCCGCGCCTATTTTAAACTTTAAACAATCGTATTTAGTACGTATTACTTTTAAATAATGTGTTATTATTTTTAATAAACGTTATTTACACGGGAAATATTAAACTATTTTAGAACATAAATCGTTTTGTGTAAAATGTATTTTAGTTGGACGAAACTTAAATACTTTCGTATCATTTAAAAATGATATATTCAAAAACTAAAATAACTCGTACAACTTAAATTTAAACATTTTATTTTTATAAAATGTTGCAACTCGAAACTAGTTTTTTTTTTTATTTATACGAATAAATATTATGAATTTAGAAATAATATTTATTTTACGAACGGGTACCGAAACACGGGTATTTTACACTGTGGTTGGAGGCCACAGTCTACGAAGTGGGGAGCTGGAAATGGATAAAACCATTCCCACCTCCCATTTTCTCTCATTTTTCACCTCACAAAAACACACACATCTATCTATACTCTCTCTATTTTATCCTCTCATCACCACCACCACTCACCACCGCCACCACCGCCGGACTCCACCACCGCCGCCACTGGACCACCACCACCGCAGCACATCACCACCGTCTCCATCATCATCATCTTCATCACGAATCATCATCATCATCACCATTTTCGGATTCCGTTTCATTTTGTAAGAAAACTTCCGATCTACACTTAAATACACGTTTATATAACTTGTTTCATCATGTATTATCATCATATAAGTTTGTTATTACCGATTTCGTGAATTTGGGGCTCGATCCGTGAGTTTTGGGTGCTTTCCGATCGAGCAGGTCTGAACTAGACCCAGGTACCCGGCGGGCAAGGCCGGTACCCGGCGGGCAGTTCATCCAGACAGGGAAGCCGGCGGCTTCCCTCTCAATCCGGCGGCTTCGTGCCATTTTCCAGCTATTGCGACACTTGATAAGTGACGCTATATGCGTCACTAACCCTATAGCGACACTTCTGAAGTGTCGCTAAATGCCTGAAATTTCCTAATTTTTGAGTCACTTACCTAGTGACGCTATAAACCCCATAGTGACGCATGAAGTGTCGCTATTATCAGTTTTTGAACTAAAAACTCACTTTTAAAATGTCAAACTTATCCGGAAACGTATACGCAACTTATATATGAACCGAGACACGTTTATATACACTTTTTATACGAAAACAACTTAATTATATTTTCTAAATATAATTTCAATACGAGACAAACGACACGCAATTTCTTTACGAAATTCAAACGCAAATATATAACAAACACATTGAGTACAATTTAACCGAATGAACAACAAATTGGATTGTTTTACTTAAACGTCCACTCACTTATACGAAATCTCATGTGTTTAGGACACTAGGAGATTCTCATTGGTACGACTCGCTACATTAGGACGCTAGCTCTCCCAGGTGAGTTCATAGCCCCTCCTTTTTACTGTTTTCACTGATTTTGGGGGAGATACATACTCATGATTTACTTACTTTTCGTTGATAAACGAACTTACAACTGCTTTACAAATGTTTGCAAATGACATATCAGACTCCAACGCCCTTGAGACAACCGTACATACTATGCAAACTAAGTGTGCTTTAGCAAGACAACAACTAGAATTATACAAGGAACAACATTTAAACACTTCGTCACATCGGCGATTCAGTATTACTAGATTGGGCTAGTTTACTCGTGAAACACAACCTAGAGACCACACTTACTAATCAAGTCACGATTTATAATACCGACTGATAGTATCCATCATTTAAGTGCTGTAGGTACTTTTCGACAACTAAGTGACGTGATGCTTCATACTTAGGCATTATTTTCTATTCGGAATGGCTAGGTAACGTTTATACACATTTGGACTTGACATGCTACACCCATCTCATAAGTGATGATTAGTCACACTTAGACGCATTGTGAATACTAAACTTTACTCATAGGTGTAGATTGTTAGATTACACCTTCAACATTACCGTAGGGTAATAAACACACATAAATTGAGTGTAGTGTTTATCTGTAGATATCTTACACTAATTTATGCATACATAAACTGTTTAGCACGTTGTGCTACTATCGAGCCCGTGGGGCCATCACTGGGCGCGTTGCGCTACTTCCGGGCACGTTGTGCTACTTCCGGGTTCGCTGAACCACTACTTGGCACGTGGTGCTATTTCTGATTACATGTACATGATGATGTACACACGCTTACACTAACAAGCACGCGGTGCTTCGCTTATATATATATATACATGTACACACCTTATTTACACCATTAAGCACGTAGTGCTTCATTAACGTTAAACAAGCATGTAATGCTTCATCTGATCACACAGTAGGCATGTTATGCTACTGCCGAGCCTGTAGGGCCATCACTGGGCGCGTTGCGCTACTTCCGGGCACGTTGTGCTACTTCCGGGTTCGCTGAACCACTACTTGGCACGTTGTGCTACTTCCGGGTTCGCTGAACCACTACTTAGCAAGTGGTGCTACTACCGATTAACTATACATGTTGATGTATACATTACTACCTTACTAAGCACGTGGTGCTTCTTATCTATGCATACATATTACGTACATCAGGCACGGAGTGCCTCACTACATTTGACCTTAAGCACGTGGTGCTTCATTGTTTATCCAGTTTAAGCACGTGGTGCTCTTGAACATAAAGTACGCACGTAGTGCTACTTTCATTACTTATATACTTGCAGAATAATCCGATGGATTATTGGGACTCGGGATACTTATTAACCAATCAACATATGTTGTGGTTCCTACATGGGTAGATGACCTAATTCTAGGAACCCGTACCTCTACGTAAAGACTAATAGCCGATGCATACTAAACTCCACTATCTAGTAAATCATATGGTTAGGGTAACCTACACCCCGGTAAATAACTTTTGTCTTTGCAAACTCATTAAATCTAAACACACGGTGGATAACCGCTTTTTATAATACGGATGGTATTATCACACGATTTCATATTAATTACTCTGTGAACTCACCAGCTTTATAGCTGACCTGTTTTAGTATGTATTCTCAGGTGGCCCGCAGGATTAGGACCACTACAAGCTATGCTAGCTCGAGTCGCATGTTTTCAAACTTTGGGACAACTCTGCATTTACTTTTGTATTTCAAGTTTTGTATTTGAAAACTGCTATTAACTTTGTAAACGTTTGATTTAGTAAATGTATAACTATTTTCAACGTCTCATTTAGAGTCGTTCATTATATATCTTTGTGCTTGTGATATTTGATTTAGTAACACCCGACCCGACTGCTTCCGCGATCCGAAATTTGAGGGTGTTACAACCTTGGTGCTTCTTTCGATCCTTCCCAAAGGGCGGACGTCTATAAAGCATTCGTCATGCAATTGACCTATGCCAGTCTCCCGTTTTCCTTCAACCAACGAGAAACGATTGCTGGATTAGAAAAACAAGTAAACCTTCTTGTTTTTCTGTCCAATCAAGAATGCGAAAGCCCCTCCACAAATTTCAAGGACCAAGAACTGAAGTTTGTAGAAGATTTAGATCTTCTCTTCGAATCATTTGCCGACATGGATTTCCTTCCAATATCTATGATATTAATAAATCACAATGTCGCCACAATGATCAACAAGCTTGAGTTCTGGATAGAACAAAACCCGATGATTCCTATCACATTTCTTGGTAAAATTCCGTTCTTTGTTGACCCCGCTTCTTTCCTAATCTCAAAATTGCGAGAAGTTTTTCCTAATTCCATAAAGGAAAGAATCGACACAAGCTTCTTTGAAAAAATAAAGGACCTTCACGTCAAGCTTGTTCGAATCTTCACCTTCACCAAATACCCCTTCACTTCCGCACAAAAAGCCGAAATTAGTGAACTCTGTAAGCTAGTTAAACTTACAACCGGAGAACCTAATTCACCGGAAGAAAATGCGTTTATGGAAGCTGTGAATAAACTTACTCACAAACTGAACTACAAAAACAAAGGAGAACGCGACGGTCTATCAAATCCCAAGAAGATAAGGAAGGTGTACAATAAGTTGATTGATGATCTTGTCAATTTAGGGTATGAGGAACGAGAGATCCTAGGAGGGTTAGAGGATCGTCATTTTCTAGTTTACAATGTCATCTGGGAGCTATCGAAATGTTTTGTACCGAAAAATGTTCAATTAAGGGAGCAAATCTCGACCCTTTCCCTTTGGAGGAATCGGAACGAATCATAAAACAATTTTCTCTGAAAAGGTCAAGGCTCGCGACTTTAAATGAGCATATTTTAATACATATATTTAATAAATTTTTGAAAGTTCCCTTTAATAGAAAACGTTTTTTAATTATTGTCTGAAAACGCACGTACTTCTAAAAGAACGTACACCTTTTTAGCATTCTGCCGAAATAGTAGTACATTCTATAAACCCGCGTCAGACAAAGATTTTTAAACACCAAAAATAGCGTGAGTTTAATGTTTAAGGTTGATTTTGATTGTTCCGCAAAAAAAAAATTTGCGCGTTTCTTAAATTATTTACAACGTAACAAGAGACTAACAAGTAACTAGTTACAAGTAACACATTTAAGATTCCTCATCATTATTAGTGGGACATTGGAAATTAATCCAAGATATTAATACTTGACATTCAATTCACCTTAGGGACCATATGAGTACCATAGTACTTAGGGTGAGTACATGTACCCTAAAGGACCACTATGAACCTCCTTAACTCCCCATAATTCAAATCATCTAACAAACTTCATCTTCCTCCCTCCTCCCTCAAAAAAATCGGCCATGCCATGACCACCATGAATCCACCATCAAAACTCCACCAAATTACATAATCTCTTGTCCTTTCGAGCTCCTTGTTGCATATACTTCGCGGTTATACTTTCGTTTTTGCATTTCATTCACTGAAAGCAAGGTATGATCACAAAACCCACTTTGAACTTGAAAAAGCTTGTTTCTTGAAGATAGCTAGGTTAGTAACTAGGAAATATAGTTTTTCTTGATTAAATACTTAGTTACTACATGTTCCTACCACTTAGCCATATGTTCGACTTTTTCAATAGGAATAACTTTGACCCATTGATTTAGCTTAAAACTTTGCTTAATTAGGTGTTAGTATGCTAAGTATCTTAGTAATTATGGTGTTTTGTATGATTACTCTATGTTAATTGTATTATGTGAACAACTTAGTGTTAGCAATTTTGACTTTTGAAAGTTAACAAAAGGTTGGCTAGCTTGCATGAATAATATGATAGGTTGAAAATTGCATGACCACACTTGTACTTACTTAACTAGTCAAACTAGGCAATATAACTAGAGAATCATCACTTTTAAATAAAAAGTCTTGGACCACACCAAATACATGGACATATTAACTTTTTATGCACAACCTGGTTTGCTCATCAATTAGGAAATGCTTAAAATGACTTAGAACATGCATGCATGAATAGGTTAAAATTATGGCATGCGGACATCTGAAAATATCGCTTGAAGAAAGCTTTGACCTGAAAAGTCAACCTGAAGTATTGAATTTTTAAGACAAACTACTTTATTCAAAAACCTTACTTCAGCCTGCACTCTTAAAGTCAAACCTTACCGATAATGATATTACCATGAATTGTGAATTCCTGTCGTTTCCAACTTGGTTTGCACCAAACTTTGTAAATAACAGTACTTCACAATAAGACAACTATCATTCCCTGACTATATTTTTCTAAGTGACGATATTGCCTTGATAACTAATTGACTATTTGCTGCATGAGAGCATTTTACGTTTAATGTAATCTTTAGATTGTCTAGAAATTAAAGCCCTCACTTCGAAATTCTTCGGAGCGTGCTTTGAATTTCTCTTTCTCAAAGGATCCATTACTTTAAATGTTCTCAGGTACAATGGCCCGAAAGAAGAAATTAAACCAGCACGACCCCTTGCAAGATCCTTGGCATACATGAGTGCCACACCAGCTTACGACAAGATGGCACGTATCTGGAGAGACAAGAAGTTTGGGTGTCTCAGGCACATTGACTGGAATATTATGCAAGCATTAGGGTTTAAGCAAAGACTCGAAAGCATACTTACCTATACAGTTGATGGGCAGCAGTTTGAATCATTCAAGAGATTATTCAGTATCGATGAGCCGGTATATGTGGAGATGGTTACTGAATTTATGGCCACCTTCAAATTTCAGAAGAAGTAGAGAATTGAAGAATGTTCGATCTCATTTCAGTACATGGGCAGCCCGCACACTTTATCACTCGCCCAGTTCTCGCTCCACCTAGATTTGTACACACCAGAAGAGATACAATCACCTCTGTTCATCACTGGAGCCACCTCTGTTTCCATCACGATAACACACGCTGAAGCATGGAGTCGATGGTCACCTACACCATACTTCTCGGGTATTAAGGCAACCCGACTCAGAGACCCAGTCCTACAGATCCTACACAAGCTCATAGCTTGTTCATTTGACGGAAAGCATACGACTAGCGGTCGATTTTCTGGATTTGATGTCGCTCTTATGGCATGTATTCTCGACAAAAGAAACATACAGGTTGCTTATTTAGTTGCTCAGCGACTTTTAGAAGAAAAAGGCTTTGGAAAGAAAAGATCGTACTTGGGCTCAGTAATCACCAGATTGATACGAAAGATGGGATTACTTCGGACAACAGATGTCGAGAAATTTAAATCAGGATGGAGCTCTAAGCCACTCGACTACCATTTTCTTAGGAGTATGGAAATACTCCGAATCACGAAAGATGGTGCTGTTTACATCAAAGCACGGGCAGCGGATCCTGACAGTGTTGACACATTGATACCAGACCTGGTTCTGCCAAAGGAAACAAAGAAAAGGTATGGATGACGATGATACTGATGACGAGGATGACGATGATAAGGATGATGATGATAATGATGACATCCCATCACCACCACCAGTGGTGCCACCACATACTAGGACAGGACCTTCTATTCCTGCCCTAAGACCGCGAGTGCCAGCATACATCTACCACTACGGGGCACCTCCAGGTCCAGATTACTGGTATTGGTCTATGCAGATGCAGATTAGGATCTATACAGCCATTAGACAGTAGGCAGCTGGGATGCCCATGACTCCACTACCACACTTACCATGTGGGATGGGCCGAGCACCACCACACATATATCCACCTGTAGTCCCTACCCCAGCACCTCGACCACCGCCAGGCCATGGGCATGTTATACCACCTCGGATCATTATTCCTATACCACAGCCACGTCCAGTGCAGGTCCCAGTCACTAGACAGACTATTCCGTCAGTTGTTGGGTCATTTAGAGTACACACATCGAGAGGCAGCAGGACATCTAGAGTATCTGCACGGACTGTCACAATTCAGAGCCCCAGGACTGGCAGACATACCATCCCTTCAGCTACTATACCTGTGCCGGTCTCATCTCACAGACAGATCTCTTCCAAGACAACACACACCAAGGATCAGCCATGTTCCCATTCGACAGCTTCGAAATACCATCCGGGCCACTAATCGATCAGCAAGTAGATCAAGGAGCTTTTACAATCGGTATGCCAGACGAAGAAGCTATCCATGATGCATCAAACAAAGGCACCAACGATCAGCATGATGACTCTTCATCAGACGAGACTTCTACTGGACCTACCACATCTACTACAGCAGCATGATCATCAGCAGAGCAATGGATTGCTCCACTTTCTGACTTCTCTCTACTTTCTACCAAAACTCTATTTACTATTTTATTATTGTCTGTATTGATGTACGATTGATGCTTTGACATCACATCTATCTATTTACTATTCTATTATGCTTTCACTTTATTTTTCTTATTAGCAGCTATTATTTGATTGTTAAATGGATTGTTTGTTTGATAAAAAAACTATTTATCGAAGACCAGATCAAAGGAAGCAATAGACCCCCACGGTGGAGAATTCTGGAGCCATAAGCTACAAGCCGCAGACTAGCAAACTTCTGGCAATCAGCAAACAACGCATACAGCAAAAGTGGTACACCGTTCCAAAACCCTCTATCCGTTTAAAGCTTCGATTATCTCACCCGATATTCCAACACTAAGTGTGGGATCCTTAATACCACACAACACTTATGAAACAACCCAAAGATAAGTAGAATCTCTAAGTGTGGGATACTTCGTCAAGAGGTGTTCAACAAATAGATTCGAACATTAGGGACAATGTTCCTCTAAGTGTGGGATATTCGGTCTACAACCGCAAGTTTTACCTCTTGTCCGTAAGCCAAACAATATTTTCATCAAAAGGCTAAAAATGGAAAAAATTTCAAATTTTTCGGATTCAAAAACATCTCTTTAGAAATCCTATCTTTCAAAACTATGAATTACAGCGAGAAACGATTTTTAACAAAGAAACGAAACTGTTTTAGAATAAGATACGGACGAAAAAGGCAACACATGGCTAGGCACATACTAACCAAAACATTCGACTCGTGAGGATTGAGCCCATAATTAGCATTCAACTTTAATGCTTCACTTTTCGTTTCATGTGTGTGCCGATGTATGCATTTGAATTAGAACTTGCTCTTGTAATGCATTTCGAGATCACATCAATGAATGCCACACGTGGCATAGGTACAACCTATCTTGATAGCTTCCAAGGAATCCAAAACACCTTTCCACCATCAAACATAAACCCACTCTTTACACCCAATAAAGATCTCCTGTCATTTATCCCGAACCTACAGAAGTCTCATCAACCCGCAAACCTTCAGAGACACTCCCGAATTCCTAAGACCTTTGCAAGAAAAGCCAACATAACCCAAATCATTAAAATCCTTCCAGGCCACGAAGTACATTATTAAGATCGGCAGAATAGAAGAAATCGAAAGAATCACGCCGACACAATCATGAAAAGGACCGAGAAAAAGGAAGAATCCAAAGAAGAAAGGCTATGTAGTCCTTTCAAAAACCTAAGGAATTTCAAAGAAAAGCTTCAAGAAAATACAAGAAAAAAAAAAAAACCATCACACCCCTCACCACTTACCTTCTTCAAACCAAAAACCCGATTCCTTCCAAGATATCTCGAAAGGTTAGTATCATCCTCATCAAAAGTGATGGAGATTTGATTCTCGATCAAGCCTATGACAAGAATGCTGCATGACTGGCTATCCGAGTGATTGGCACTATTAAGTAGGAAACCCTAAATACTTGAGTGATTTGAGTGACCCACTTGTGAGGATTGCCTAGTCATGATCACCTTATAAGTTGCCCGAAGAAGGTATCAAGTTCTATAAACCCCTAGTTTCCAGTAAAAAAACTCTTTCATAACCATAATTTTATATTTTCTGAAAATAGTATTTCTAGCAAATGATGCAATTAGAATCCTTCCAGAAGTTTTTATGAATGAGTTTGCTTGAGGACAAACAAAGTTCTAAGTGTGGGATACTTGATATCGCGTAAAAAGTCATGTTTTTACTACCGATATCTCTCCCATTCTGGAACGATTCTTGGAATTTTAATTCAAATACAGTACAAATCAATAACATTGTGCCAAGATGGTCAAAACAAGGTTGCACGATAAAAATCAAGCAAAACGGATGAGAAACGAAGATTCCACACACGTTTGAAGATTCAAGACATTAAAACGAGATTTCAAGACTAAAATGCCCTTCACCAACATCCATTCTATCCAAGATGTTCGTTTTCAAAATACGAATCCAACAGAAGAAGAATCAACTGAAACGGATAAAGAATAAAGATTCTACGCCCGCCGGAAGATCCAAATGATTCGTACGCAATATCTGGAGCTAGGAACCTCATCTCAGGGCCTATCTTATGTCAAAATCTTCGTTTTGAATTACGAATCCAACAAAAAAAGAATCGATGCAAACGGACGCATAACGAAGAAAATACGCACGAATCAAGAAACAAAGCAAAAGACGGCGAAACAGGGCGGGGGTGGGCCAGCCGCCGCCGGCCACGTCACCACCGCCGCCGGCCACCCTTTCCCCGCCTCGGTTTCCGTTTTTGGTAACTTTTGGTACCTGGTGCGCCTACTTTTCATGTTGTACAGTACCCGGTGCGCCTACTTTTCGTGTTGTACGGTACCTGGTGCACCCTTTTGGCCACCTTTTACTAACATGCACCTCTTGGTGCTAATGTGAGCCAAAGCTCACCTATAAATAGAAGGCTTAGGTTCATTTGAAACACACACCACATATGCACACATTCTAGCATATTTCACTCTTTCTTTCTCACTAGAAAATCTTTCGTAGTCTTTTAGTCTTTCTCATTCTAGGAATATTGTAATTAGTCTACGGACTAACGTAGGAGCTAGGGCGAACGCTAAAGATTCGGAGACCGATCTTTGTACGTGTGAAAGAGTTTGTCAATTATAATAATACGCTGCTACGCATTTAATTACGGGTGATATCTAAACTTTTATTATACTTGTCTCATTTCATATTTTGAATATGTATTATTGCCTGGTATGTGATTTATTTGTTGCCATGAATTGCGAGTAGTTTATTATTGTGATTGCTGATGATGTAGATAATTATAAGTAAGGATGTCATTACACAATCAATGCACGATAATCGTAAAATGATATAACGGCCCCTATTCAACTGTTTATTCGGTATAGTGCTGGAAATGCGTATATGCAAAGTACAAACGTACGGAAGCCGGTAAACGACCGAAGGTAGTTATATCATTGGAATCAACTCTGGTTTAAAAGTTGGAACTCCGAAAGGATAATACAACTACACAACTAACTGGTGTATCCTACGAGAATCAATGCATTATAAAATAATGTTCGTAAAACACGTTCAGATAAAATAGGAGATAATAATCTTTGTACCGTTAGGACTTTATGAATTTAAGTTTAATTTATGGAGCACCCTTTCCAGTTATCCACGTGACTGCAACCTAGTAATTAGGACCTGATCAACCTTAATTATGGTAAGTAGTTATCTGTGCCCATGACATGCAATAAGTAAGACACAATGAAATCACTCGTTGTATATATTAGGTTTACTTTTCTGCACTGCTTTACATTTAATTAGTTAGAGTGTCACTTTTACTGTCAATTATTCTTGACCGCGTGTTGGATATAAGAAGCAGTGGAAATCTCATGTAAAGTACATTGTCTATTATTGAAAGGCATGGTCCTCATATGAAACACATTTTATCAAACTGCGGATAATCTGGAGATGTATAACTGTTTGAAAAGGAGAACTTAAGTCATAAGTCGAAGTAATTAGAACTTAATTAAGCAAAGACGAGACTTAGGGAATAGAACAAAGTCCTAGTTACCTAGAGTTCATAAAACACTAAGTCTTACATAATCGGCGGTCTAAACATACAAAGCTATTAATCTTCGTGCTAATAGAGTAGTAAACTACCTTAGGGGTTTAGAACGATCGGACCTATGTGTAACACCCGCCAAATTAGGACTAGTAATTAGTGCCTAATCAGATGTTAATACATGTAATTAGTTCCTTGTTAGGCTAATTAATGTATCGAAATATATATATTGTTGAATATATACGAAAATGCGATTTGATTAAATCGTACGCAATTTAAATCGGATGTATTTCGATTCAATTTAATACGGACGTTGGTGACCAATTTTAGTAAATAACGTTTTTATATCAACAATATTATTATGATAATATTTCGTATTTATTCGGATCATACAAACAAAACTTATACGATTTAAAAATGTAAAACGCGCAAACTAAATAAACAAACTTACATTTTATAACTTCAATATAAATTGAATTGTGAACTATTTAAATAAAACATCGTGTAATAAATTTTATTTTAAAACTTATAATTAAAATGTAAATAATTGTTTAACGTTAAACGACGGAGCAAACGAACACCACACGGAACGCGGGACGAAAACTGGAAAAGTGGGGATAACCCCCACCTCCCACTCACTTTTCTCATTTCTCTTTTCTTTCTATCTCTCATCTCTCTCTTTTCTTTCTTTTCACCAAAACACCCCAATCCACTAAAAATCGCAAATAACACCACGAAACGCAACCGAATCACCAATATTTTTAGAGATTCACGACCACCTCGCAACGATCTACATTTCTACCTTTCCGGATTTTCATTTCGGCAAATTGTAAGTTTCCGACAAATCCCGAAATCTCTTGATTCTTAGTATTTTCATTTGTGGTTGTTTTTATAACTAGTATATGTCCATTACAATGTATAGAACACGATTTCATAGCTTAAAAACGAGTTTAAAATGGATTTTTCGCCGGAAAAACGTTAACAGCCGGACTTTCTGGGCTGGTGTTCATCCATGCGACACAAGCATTGTGTCGCATGTTGTGTCGTATTTTGGCCTTTGTGTCGCATAAAATCCCTTGTGTCGTACCTTATGTCGTACCAGATAATTAGTGTCACAAGTCCTGCGACACAACCACTATGTCGCATACCCCATACGACACAATCACTATGTCGCTGTTGAATCAGCATTTCGCATCCATGCGACACAACCTTTGTGTCGTATGGACATTGTGTCGCACTCCTATGCGACACAACCCTTGTGTCGCATAACCCATTTAGTGTCGCATGATTGTGTCGCATAAAACAGCAGGTTTTCAAATTTCAATTTCACTAAGTGTCGGAACTATATAACCTCAAACCCTTATACGATACGACTTATAAAACACTTTGGGACACACTTTCAAGTGCAAAACGCCAATTACCTGATAATAATACTTAAGGTTTATTATTTCAAATCCGTCACCAACGGGCCGTACACGTTTTCAAACGCTTAACAAATCAACCAAATCGTAGTAATTTGGACATATATATAGTTGTGTAACAACTACAAGGGTGATCTTTTGAGATACCCAATCATGATTATAACCATCGCGTGTCGTGGACACCCTCAGGTTACAAGTCTTTGGACTTCATACTCGGCTAATCAACTTACGTTTGTTTAAACGCTTTCAGACTCAGGTGAGTCTCATAGCCCCTCTTTTTACTGTTTTACTCAGGGGTGTGATATATTGCTCAATTTTAACATGTGAACGCAAGTACCAACTTTTCATATACTACATGAGTTTTTCGAAACTAATCATTTTAAAGTCCTCCGTCAGCATAGTTGTTAATACGTTGTAGCGTGAATATTAGTATATGGTACCATATAGGATTGACCCACCTCATCCGGGTTAGCAAGCACTAACCGGGTAAACGGATGTACTAATATTTGGGAAGACGAATGTGGATTAGGCATTCGTGGAGGCACCTTGCCCGGAATTCTCTATAGGGGACCCGGCCCTCGAGTTAAGCTCAACTATGTGCTCATGGCTGTATACACGATGACTATCATTTAATTGCTGGATGCAATTCATTATTTAATTGCTGGATGCAATTCATTATTTAAATCTTACGGTTCATACTATATTAACTGATTTCAAACCTGTGAGCTCACCAGCTTTATAGCTGACCTTTTAGCATATATCGCAGGTACCAAGCAGTAGGATGTTTCTGCTTCAGGATTTAGCTCGAGTCAGCATACAGAAGATTGAGATTTTCTTGCATTAGTATATTTTGTACAAGTACTTATGTACTGAAATCTCATTTTTATTTAAACTCGAGCTATGTAAAGCTTTAAATGTTGTAAACATTTCAATTATCAATATATTTTGTTAAAACGACGCATATAGAGTCGTTTGCTATATATCTTTGTGCTTTGTTATTGATTAGTAACACCCAAATCAAGCTTCAGCGAATCATCAAATTCGGGGGTGTTACAGATTGGTATCAGAGACTAAGGTTATAGCGAACTAGGTTGCATTTAGTGAGCCTAGACTATGACCATTAGGAAGTATTCCTTATTAGGTATAACTGGTTCAGTGATTACATCATACGAGTTTAATTTAACATAGCCTGATCAACTATGTACAATTAAGCAAAGATGGTGTAAGATCTGAAAGTAGTTATGGCTGAACAAGGTAAAATAGAAGACTCTGACCCCGAGAGAACCGAGACTGAAACATGTTTATGCTAGACACTCAATAGGCTATATTATATAGGAGCTATATGAATATAGGCCTCAATCTTACTAACGTTTTGTCTCAGAAATGGCAAACACACCATCAAATTCATCTCGCTCTCAATCCGGGTCGCAGAACCCAAGGGTAGCTAGGAGGAACGCCAGGTTGCCTCGAGCTGGCTCGTACCCCACTCACTTCACCTTGCCGGCCTTAGTCGCTAGGGTGAACCAACACGAGCAGCGACTTCGCACCATGGATGTCGTGCTGCAGGAAACGAACGAAAACTGGAGACTTACATCCCTTGAACGCATCGAACAAGTCTCTGACGACCTTGAAACCACGAACAACAACATGGATGTCCTTCGTAACCAAGTAATAGCGATAAGCGTGGAAAATGCCCTTCTGCGTCAAAAGATGGAAGAATGTGAACAGCGTTCACATGAAGCAGAAGAGTATGCCCGTGGACTAACGCAACGACTAGCACTAGCAGAAGATAACGCCCGACAAGCTAGCAGACTTGCAAACACTGTGGACCGTCTTGTCACGATGATGGAACAAATTAATCTACGTCAAGACTAGTGTAGTCTTTGCCTTGTAATCTATCCTGTATTCTAGTAACTATCTAAGCGCTACTCTATAATTCGGTCGGATGTAACAATTCCCGACGCCTTTTGTAATACATCCATAGGATGTAACCTTTGAACTCATATTAGCTATCAAATATTCCTTGCTGTTTCGACTCGTATTAACTGCCATAATTCTTTTCATATTGATGTTATGTATTACCGCTTTTATACATGTACATCTGAAATAAATACAACTTTCTTACAAAATTTCATGTATCTTCATTTCTTTTATTGAAGAATCATGCCGCCAAAGTCAAGACCATACACTGATGCCCAACTTACATCGCTTATAACCCAGGCTGTTACTGAAGCCTTGGCTCGGAATACCCCACAAAACTCCACCAGAAACAGCGATGCCGCTGAAACCACTACTGCTAAACCTTGTTCTTACAAGGACTTTCAAAGCTGCAAACCCTCCAGCTTCAAGGGTTCTGAAGGAGCCATCGGACTTATCAGATGGTTCGAGAAAATGGAAACTGTTTTCCGTGTCAGCAAATGCGCGGAGAACGACAAAGTAAACTTCGCCACCTGCTCTCTTGAAGATGATGCCCACTCTTGGTGGAATTCATATACCCAATCAGTGGGTGCTGACATTGCCTACCAACTAACTTGGGAGGACTTGAAAGCAAAACTCACTGCCAAATACTGCTCAATCGCCAAACTCCAAAAGCTAGACGAGGAGTTCTGGAACCTAAAGGTTCAGGGTGGTGATATCGATGGTTATACCACCAGGTTCCAACAACTTGCCGCCCTCCGCCCAGCCATGGTAAGCACCGAACCTGATAAAATCAGGAAGTACATCCTTGGCCTTCCTGAGCCTGTTCGGGGGCATGTCGCCTCTTCTAACCAAACCACCATTGACGGTGCAATCCTACTGGCCCAAGACCTGATGTCCATGAGCCAAGATTCTGAACCACCCACTTCATCCTCCCAAAACAACAAACGGAAGTGGTCTGACTACCACTCCAACCACTCCAACCAACAAAACAAGAAACCCGACACCATCAAAGCCTACAACACCACCACAGACATCACACGGGGCTACACTGGGAACAAACCCTATTGTTCCAAGTGCAGTCGCCACCATGAAGGCTCCTGTGGCCCCTTTTGCAATAATTGCAAGAGGTACGGCCATCTCACCAAAGATTGCAATTCTCCCGCCAACAACAATTCCAACAACAACACTAGACCACCCAAAGTCTGCTTTGAGTGTGGGAAACCCGGGCACTTCAGTGACACGTGCCCAAAACTGAAGAATAACAACAGCAACAACAACAACCGCAACAGCAACAACAACAACAACACCCGAAGCAGAGCCTTCGTCATCAAATCTGGGGACGCCCGCCAAGACCCGAATGTGGTCTCGGGTATGTTCCTCCTCAACAACTTAAATGCTTCTGTTCTATTTGATACGGGTGCTGATAGAAGCTTTATCTCTGATGACTTTTGCCCACTACTTGACATCACTCCTGTTGCCTTAGATGTTAAGTACACTGTAGAGCTAGCAAATGGGGAACTTATAGAAACCGATAGTGTGATACTTAATTGCACTTTAAACCTAGCTGATGAAACCTTTTTAATAGATCTTGTACCCGTTGAAATCGGAAGTTTCGACGTCATCATTGGAATGGACTGGTTGTCCAAACACCGAGCCGAAATCATTTGTTACGATAAGATCGTCCGCATTCCACTCGCTGCCGGTGGAACCTTGATCATACAGGGGGAGACCGGTGGGACGGGACTCAATATTGTCTCTTGCTTAAAAACCCGAAAATTTCTGAGAAAGGGTTACCCTGCAATACTCGCACACATCACAGAGAAGAAGAAGGAGGAGAAGCGACTTGAGGATGTGCCAATTGTTAGAGACTTTCCTGAAGTCTTTCCGGAAGAACTACCATGTTTACCTCCACCTAGACAGGTTGAGTTCTCAATTGATCTCATGCCGGGTGCCGCACCGGTGGCCCGCGCACCGTACCGCTTAGCCCCATCCGAACTTCAGGAGTTGTCTGCACAGTTACAGGAACTCCTGGATAGAGGATTCATTAGACCGAGTTCTTCACCTTGGGGAGCTCCGGTCTTATTTGTCAAAAAGAAGGACGGTTCATTCAGAATGTGCATCGACTATCGAGAGTTGAACAAATTGACCGTCAAGAACCGTTATCCACTTCCTCGTATTGATGATCTATTCGACCAACTTCAGGGTTCAAGTTTCTACTCAAAAATCGACCTACGATCTGGCTATCATCAGTTACGAGTTCACGACACCGATATTCCGAAAACTGCTTTCAGAACTCGTTACGGGCACTACGAATTCCAAGTGATGCCCTTCGGTCTAACCAACGCACCGGCTGTATTCATGGACCTCATGAATCGGGTGTGCAAACCTTACCTCGATAAGTTTGTCATCGTCTTTATTGATGACATACTCATTTACTCGTGCAACGAGCAAGAATACGCGCGACATCTCAAAACCATCCTTGAACTCCTTAGACACGAGGAGCTTTATGCCAAATTCTCTAAGTGTGAGTTCTGGATACAAACTGTTCAATTCCTTGGTCACGTGATCGACAGTCAGGGAATCCACGTTGACCCATCAAAAATTGAGGCTATCAAAGACTGGCAAGCACCCACCTCTGCAACTGAAGTACGACAATTCTTGGGTCTTGCTGGGTACTATCGACGATTTATCGAAAATTTCTCCAAAATAGCTCAACCACTTACGGTACTGACTCAGAAGGACAAAAGGTTCGATTGGACCGATAAACAAGAGTCAGCATTCCAACTTTTGAAACACAAGCTTTGCAGTGCTCCAATTCTATCCTTACCCGAAGGCACTGATGACTTCGTGGTATACTGCGATGCTTCTCACCAAGGTCTCGGTTGCGTGCTGATGCAACGAGACAAGGTCATTGCCTATGCCTCACGACAGCTGAAAATTCACGAAAAGAATTACACCACTCATGATCTCGAACTTGGAGCTGTCGTTTTTGCTCTCAAAATCTGGAGACATTATCTCTACGGCACTAAGTGCACCATCTTTACCGACCACAAAAGTCTCCAATATATATTCGATCAGAAGGATCTCAATATGAGGCAACGTCGATGGGTCGAGTTGCTTACCGATTATGATTGCGAGATCAAGTACCATCCAGGGAAGGCTAATGTTGTAGCCGATGCCCTCAGTCGAAAGGAACGACCAAAACCACTTCGAGTCCGAGCCCTCAGTATGACCATTCATAACAATCTTACCCTTCAAATTCATACCGCTCAGATCGAAGCCCTGAAACCTGAAAACATCAAAAATGAAGCCTTACGGGGTATTGACAAACAATTCGAAATCAAATCTAACGGGATTAGGTATTTCTCAAACCGAATCTGGTTGCCTAATTTCGGGAACCTACGAGACTTGGTGATGGATGAAGCTCACAAGTCTAAATATTCTATCCATCCAGGATCCGATAAGATGTACCACGGCATCAAGGAATTTTATTGGTGGCCAAACATGAAAGCCGAAATCGCCACGTATGTCAGCAAGTGTCTTACTTGCTCGAAAGTCAAAACCGAACATCAGAAACCGCCTGGTTTACTCCAACAACCTGAAATCCCTGAATGGAAATGGGAACAAATTGCCATGGATTTCATAACCAAACTACCCAAGTCGTCGAACGGTTGCGATACCATTTGGGTGATCGTTGACCGCCTCACTAAATCTGCTCACTTCCTGGCAATCAAGGAAAACGAAAAAATGGAACGCCTTACAAAAATCTACATCAAGGAAATCGTTTCTCATCACGGCGTTCCAATCTCGATCATCTCTGACAGAGATGCCCGTCTCACTTCTCGTTTTTGGCAATCACTTCAAAAAGCATTGGGTACTCGTCTCGATATGAGTACCGCATATCATCCTCAAACCGATGGCCAAAGTGAACGAACCATCCAAACACTGGAAGATATGCTACGCGCCTGCGTAGTTGATTTCGGTACAAACTGGGAAAGACATCTACCGTTGTGCGAATTCTCGTACAATAACAGTTATCACGCCAGCATTAAGGCTGCACCTTTTGAGGCACTGTACGGTCGTAAGTGCCGATCACCGATCTGTTGGACTGAAGTGGGAGACAGTCAACTCACTGGTCCTGAACTCATACACGCCACAACTGAGAAAATTGTGGAAATCCAAAACAGACTCAAAGCCGCACGTGATCGTCAGAAAAGTTATGCTGACGTGAGACGCAAACCACTCGAGTTTCAAGTTGGGGATCGAGTACTCTTAAAAGTATCGCCTTGGAAAGGCGTCATCCGTTTTGGCAAACGCGGGAAGTTGAATCCCAGGTACATCGGGCCTTTTGAGATCCTCGAACGGATTGGCCCCGTAGCTTATCGATTGCAGCTGCCATCCGAACTCAGCAGCGTGCACCCTACTTTTCATATTTCAAATCTGAAGAAGTGTCTGTCTGATGAGACACTTATCATTCCACTCGATGAAATTCGTGTTGACGATAAACTTTACTTCGTTGAGGAACCCGCTGAAATTATGGACCGTGAGGTCAAACAACTGAAACAAAGTCGTATTCCCATCGTCAAGGTCAGATGGAATTCGCGGCGTGGTCCGGAATTCACCTGGGAACGGGAAGACCAAATGCGACTCAAATATCCTCAACTATTCACTGATTCTACCTCGAACACGACCTCGAGCTAAATTTCGGGACGAAATTCTTCTAACAGGGGGAGAATGTAACACCCGCCAAATTAGGACTAGTAATTAGTGCCTAATCAGATGTTAATACATGTAATTAGTTCCTTGTTAGGCTAATTAATGTATCGAAATATATATATTGTTGAATATATACGAAAATGCGATTTGATTCAATCGTACGCAATTTAAATCGGATGTATTTCGATTCAATTTAATACGGACGTTGGTGACCCATTTTAGTAAATAACGTTTTTATATCAACAATATTATTATGATAATATTTCGTATTTATTCGGATCATACAAACAAAACTTATACGATTTATAAATGTAAAACGCGCAAACTAAATAAACAAACTTACATTTTATAACTTCAATATAAATTGAATTGTGAACTATTTAAATAAAACATCGCGTAATAAATTTTATTTTAAAACTTATAATTAAAATGTAAATAATTGTTTAACGTTAAACGACGGAGCAAACGAACACCACACGGAACGCGGGACGAAAACTGGAAAAGTGGGGATAACCCCCACCTCCCACTCACTTTTCTCATTTCTCTTTTCTTTCTATCTCTCATCTCTCTCTTTTCTTTCTTTTCACCAAAACACCCCAATCCACTAAAAATCGCAAATAAGACCACGAAACGCAACCGAATCACCAATATTTTTAGAGATTCACGACCACCTCGCAACGATCTACATTTCTACCTTTCCGGATTTTCATTTCGGCAAATTGTAAGTTTCCGACAAATCCCGAAATCTCTTGATTCTTAGTATTTTCATTTGTGGTTGTTTTTATAACTAGTATATGTCCATTACAATGTATAGAACACGATTTCATAGCTTAAAAACGAGTTTAAAACGGATTTTTCGCCGGAAAAACGTTAACAGCCGGACTTTCTGGGCTGGTGTTCATCCATGCGACACAAGCATTGTGTCGCATGTTGTGTCGTATTTTGGCCTTTGTGTCGCATAAAATCCCTTGTGTCGTACCTTATGTCGTACCAGATAATTAGTGTCGCAAGTCCTGCGACACAACCACTATGTCGCATACCCCATACGACACAATCACTATGTCGCTGTTGAATCAGCATTTCGCATCCATGCGACACAACCTTTGTGTCGTATGGACATTGTGTCGCACTCCTATGCGACACAACCCTTGTGTCGCATAACCCATTTAGTGTCGCATGATTGTGTCGCATAAAACAGCAGGTTTTCAAATTTCAATTTCACTAAGTGTCGGAACTATATAACCTCAAACCCTTATACGATACGACTTATAAAACACTTTGGGACACACTTTCAAGTGCAAAACGCCAATTACCTGATAATAATACTTAAGGTTTATTATTTCAAATCCGTCACCAACGGGCCGTACACGTTTTCAAACGCTTAACAAATCAACCAAATCGTAGTAATTTGGACATATATATAGTTGTGTAACAACTACAAGGGTGATCTTTTGAGATACCCAATCATGATTATAACCATCGCGTGTCGTGGACACCCTCAGGTTACAAGTCTTTGGACTTCATACTCGGCTAATCAACTTACGTTTGTTTAAACGCTTTCAGACTCAGGTGAGTCTCATAGCCCCTCTTTTTACTGTTTTACTCAGGGGTGTGATATATTGCTCAATTTTAACATGTGAACGCAAGTACCAACTTTTCATATACTACATGAGTTTTTCGAAACTAATCATTTTAAAGTCCTCCGTCAGCATAGTTGTTAATACGTTGTAGCGTGAATATTAGTATATGGTACCATATAGGATTGACCCACCTCATCCGGGTTAGCAAGCACTAACCGGGTAAACGGATGTACTAATATTTGGGAAGACGAATGTGGATTAGGCATTCGTGGAGGCACCTCGCCCGGAATTCTCTATAGGGGACCCGGCCCTCGAGTTAAGCTCAACTATGTGCTCATGGTTGTATACACGATGACTATCATTTAATTGCTGGATGCAATTCATTATTTAATTGCTGGATGCAATTCATTATTTAAATCTTGCGGTTCATACTATATTAACTGATTTCAATCCTGTGAGCTCACCAGCTTTATAGCTGACCTTTTAGCATATATCGCAGGTACCAAGCAGTAGGATGTTTCTGCTTCAGGATTTAGCTCGAGTCAGCATACAGAAGATTGAGATTTTCTTGCATTAGTATATTTTGTACAAGTACTTATGTACTGAAATCTCATTTTTATTTAAACTCGAGCTATGTAAAGCTTTAAATGTTGTAAACATTTCAATTATCAATATATTTTGTTAAAACGACGCATATAGAGTCGTTTGCTATATATCTTTGTGCTTTGTTATTGATTAGTAACACCCAAATCAAGCTTCCGCGAATCATCAAATTCGGGGGTGTTACACTATGATACAATACGCTACTGATTCATGCACCTCGGTATAAGTATTGCTCCGCTCAGAATCACGATAACCTAGTTCCAAGTGACACGCCAATGGGAAACCGAGTTGGTAGGGTTCTAGAGTTTACACCTAGTAGTTTAACTGCCATATTAAGTATCAACCCTATTTGTTCTGTCATCCTGAAATATTAATTATCGAAATCCCAGTAATCTCATCTTTATCTGCTTTCTTGCATTTTAATTTCCTGCAATTTACTTTCTTGCATTTTAGTTATCTGTCTTTAAATCCCAAACCTACCTACTTTATGCCATCCTAAATACTTCTCTACTGAAAGTGTCAACTTTAATCGCCCACACGTTTGGATTCATAGAACGATCTTAGGTTATACTTACCGCTTACTAATCAAGTAGGTAGTACGGTTAATTTAAGCCTCGCAAAACATAAATTTAAAACCCCTGCTGCGCTCGCATCATCATTTGAAAAACAACGACACGGTGTGAGCACAACAACAATCCAACAGAATGTGCAAGAAAGGTTTTCTTTGCTGATACGATTTGTTTGATTCTAACCTTGGGAATATTACAATTTCATGTGGAGACTTTATCATTCAGTTTTTGATATATATTGAGTATTCAGTACATTAGTGAGTCTGTAATACTGAGTTCTCAGTACCAACTCCTCATCAATATAGTTTTAGGTGGTGAGTTGGCTATAGCCTATACATAAATTATATTGATGATTAAACTACTGGACTTAAAAGTTATTATTATAACTATACTAAATTCTTTAATTAATCAATCCACATTAATTGGTCAGCATACATCGACAATGGTCACTATTATATCATTCCTTATAATTACTTCCAGCATACATCGACAATGGTCTTTAGGTGCGTTTACTCAACCGTTAAGTACCAACTCCTCATCAATATAGTTTTAGGTGGTGAGTTGAGTAATATAATTCACATCCAAGAACTGAATATAAACTGAGTATAACAGATACTGAGTATAAACCGAGTATAAACGGAGTATAATAGATCCTGAGTATAACCAGAGTACTCAGTTTGCACTAACTGACATCTAATTCATCTTCACATTCTTTTTTTAACGGATCCAACTACATATGCATCAACATAATAGAACAAAATATTAGATTCTGAGTATATGTCTGCATCTGCAAATGCATCTGCAAATTTAAAAAAAATACAGTATGCATCTATGTCACTATATACTAAATCAGTATACTGAGTAGTCAGTATATGTCTGCATCTGTAAACGCATCTGCAAAATTAACAAAAACTGAGATGCATCTCCACATGCATCTCATCTAACATGCATCTGTATATACAAAAACCACATGCATCTAGTATTTTTTTTTTTATTTAGATTAATTTGCAACAAATCAAGGAGAATCAAAAACTGAATTCGATTATATAATTTGTTTGATTTTAATTTTTTTTAAATAAAAGTAATTTTGAATTAAAGGTTATGGGTTTCTTAGAAAAATGGGGGTCTGAGATATGAAGTGACCGTGTTCAAATTGAAATTGAAATTTCAAGAATGTTTGTACGCATGAAATTGCTTTCGAGTTTAATAAAGCCAATGATTTATTACGTGATCTTATGTATATTTATGTGACTAGACTCGGAATAATAAATTGACTAAACACATTGGACGGCCCTGACCGGTTAAATCTGCCGGCGCCAAAGTTTTCAATTGAAAATTTAGTTCTCACGGTTCTCATATCTAATTAGTTCTCAGGGGATCCCTACCATATATATATATATATATATATATATATATATATATATATATATATAGTTGAGTTCTTTTAAGAATGTTAAAAAAGTAAAGAATGAGAGAACTAATAGGATTCTTTCATTTCTTTACAAACCCAACTTCTATTTTTTACCCCTTTGGTTAATTATCTCACAAACCGTAAGTCCATAAATTATAAAAATTACATATTCAGAACCAGCTCGTTTTTCTCTTCGATTAGAGATGTCCTAAGATATACTTTCGACGAATTTTTTTCTTCGCTTTTTTTACCGGATTTCACAATATAATCACACGTGATTTATGATAAAAAATTAAAATTTGTTCACGATTATTTATTCATGGTATTTGCTACTTAACACGTGATTATAACTTAATATTCACCCACATTAATAGTTATAAATAAAAAATTAAAAATTGCAATAGTTTTCATTAAAAATCACATGTGATTGTTATTTGTACACTTAATCACAAGTGATTTGTTATATAATCACATATGATTTTGCATATAATCACATATGATTTTCATTTAAAAATTGATATTTGATGAGAAATTTACCGATATATGAATTATCATGTATGATTTCAACTTAATTTTTACTTGATTGTATTATTCTTAGTCAATGATTTAAAAATTCGTATTTTATTACTCTTTAAACACATGTGATTGATAGTTTGATATTCAATTGCATGTGTTTACACATTAATTTTTCATGTCTTAATCTCTTTAAATCATCAATGATTTGAATTTAAAATTTAATTGGTGATATAAGCGGGTGTGATTTTTTTAGTGTTAAATCACATGTGATTTCACATTAAAAACCAAAAAAAATGAAGAAAAAAAAACTTCGTCGAAAGTATATCTTGTTCGATCTAGAATCGAAGATTAAAAGACGCTGATTCCGAATATGTAATTTTTATAATTTGTAGACATACGGTTTGTGAGATATTTAAATTTGAAAAAAAAGGTGGAAATGGGTATTTGAAATGGAGCAATCCTATTGGTTCCTCCATTCTCCATTTTTTTACCATTTTTTTTGAATTTTCCTCTATATATATATATATATATATATATATATATATATATATATAGTGGGAGGATCCAGGGGGGAACACTTTTTTGGGGGAAGTAGGGAAGTGTAATATTCATCACGGAGCATCTTAACTTCGTTAATACATTTTTCGAAAATTAAAAAGTGAAAATTAATTAATGTTGATCAAAATGGATGCTATGAATGTTAAGCTTCCATGATAAATTCTTTTTGTAGGCTATAACATTAATTGATAAATTTTAAATCCCAAATCGTTAATGTTCGTCGTGATGAATGTTAAAAGAAAATTAATGTTATTTTTTTACATTCTTCGTGATGAATGTTAAGTTAACATTCACCACGATGAATATTAACGTTTTATTGAATAAAAATTCATAAAATAATATTATGACTTAAAATTGAATTTCATATGTTTATATATTCTTTATAGCATCGATCTTGATTACTATATACGAGTAAATTTAATTTATCTTTGATATTTGTATTGGCAAAGTTAAGATGCTAGCTCCGTGATGAATATTACACTTCCCTACTTCCCTCAAAAAATTGCTTCCCACTTGATCCTTCCCCTATATATATATATATATATATATATATATATGTATAATAGTCAAAGAAGAATGAAATATTAATTTAGATATTTAATTAAAGATAATTATTTATTTATTCAAATATTGGAAACCCAATAAAACTGTAAATCAAATCGACAGATATGCATAAAAATAAGCCATCAGTTGAAAAATGACACCATCAAGAGCGGAAGATCATTAAGGCAGGGGTGGGTCCCATCCCCTCCTAAACTTGAGGGTGTAACTAGTAAATATGCTTATAGTTGGAGGGTTGAAAACTAAACTGCCTTATTTCTTTACAAATTGCCCCCCTAAAATAATGTGAACTTCAAGTTTAGACCGGAGTTCTGTTTAAATCCATGATATATTTAATTACATAATTGCCATACATTATAATCTAGTTACTACTCCTTATTATTCATTGTTTTAATCGATAAGTATTATGGGAATTTAACTTAATATATTTGAGTTAATTTAATTTGAAATCCATAACATTTGTTTTTAGTATGTGATATATTACAATTTTTTTAATGAAACAAGTTATATTTATATTACGATGAATTTTGACCCCCCAATACTAAGGTTCAAGTTCCGCCACTGTCATACCATATATGTATATGTTTACTAGAAAGGCATCGTGCAATGCAGCTATACATGATACCTAAAAGACTATTAATTTGGTTGAGTACGAAATAAAGCTTGTTTGCACTTGCTTTTGAAAATCAACATAACGTAACCGTATTAAAGTGATCAAAGTTGAAACATTGATTGAGCTTTGGATGAATGTGAACACTTAAATAATGGTAGGACGTCAAGAGCAACCATAATCAACATCTTGATTCGGAATATGAGATGAAACAAAAGTATAAACAACATACAATATACATAACATGAACATGTACATGTCCCGTATTAGGAGCAACTATAGAAAAATATTTTGATTTTGGAATTCATATTAAAAGTGTCATACATATGTGCACATCATCAATTGAGGGGCGATTCTTGCATATAAAATGTGGGGTCCATTGCACCCACCAGATTTTTAATATATTTTACAAATGGTTAGATAAATACATAAATGATACCACTTGTAATTACTTTTGGACCTCATTTGAATTAAAGATCAAACATTTAGAGATTAAAACCCATCAACTACTATAATATTGAGCCCGATCATTTAGCCCAACTACACAAAAAAGTTGATCGAATTTAACGTATCTCGATCATTTTCTTAACGTACGGTGACGAATAAATAAAAGGGTTAATGTACAAATTCGTTACTGTACTTTGCCAAAATGTTCATTTGGGTTACTGTACTTTTAAAATATTCAATTGGATTACTGTACTTTGTAAAAATGTTCAATTAGGTCACTAAATTTTCACCATAGTTCAATTAAGTTACTGTACTTGTAAAAATGTATATAACAATGTGCAATTGGGTCACTAAACTTTTAACCAAAATTAAGCAAAAATAGGCGTGGTGACAGTTTTTGAAAGTACAGTAATCCAATTGCATATTTTAAAAGTACAGTAACCCATATGAACATTTTGGCAAAGTACAGTGACGAATTTGTACATTAACCCTAAATAAAATTTGCACTTATTTTTCTACATAAAGTCTAGACTTGCTATCTATAATTCTAAATTTGATTTTAATACAAGTTACTCTATTCTACTTCTCCTTTTTCCGATTCACTCTCACGATAGTACTCACTTATGCATTTCTTTATTAGCATAGTTGTAACTTTGTTTTATATAATGTGTTTAAATTCTTTGGGTTATCGAATTACCTAAAACATTTGAATTACTTAATATCCTGATTTATGTTATCAACTATCACATTAGTTTTCCATTTCAAATGTTAAGAGTTCTATAAAAAGGCTACACGATTTATCTATCTTTATTTAAGTAACGATTCAACCCGACCCGACCGGCATTATAAAAATTACCCTTTTTAACTTGTTACTCATCCCATAACAAAATTAACAAAATTGGACCCCAGTTCATGTGAATCCTAGATTCGCCACGGATGATTCATCATCCTTTGTGATGGATTTATAAATCTAGGAAAAGTAGATATAATAAAACATGAATGTTTTGGACATACGATTGTGTAGTTAAAACAAAATCATTTCAATGAAAGTAGGTATAATAAAACATGAATGTTTTGGACATACAATTGTGTTGTTAAAATAAAATCATTTCAATGTAACTTTGGAGTTATGATGTTGACTTATTATGATTTAATTTCAAAATCATATACTAAATCTATGTTAGCTGAGTGATTAATATTATTTTTATTGAAGGTGTAGTTACTGAAGTTGGTTAACTATTGATTGGTCAATGGTTATTTCTAATTGTATAAAAGTTGACAAACCTTTAAAAGATATTCTTACGATATTGTTGTTGTTGGAATTTTAAACATATTAAAAAGGTAATAATCACGGTAATAATCACGAGTAAACGCAGCGGAAAAATAAGTACAATTAATTAACATAAACATAACGAAAACATCTTGCGTACCTTTTCTTGTTGTGGATTAAGCGAGCAACGAATTCAAAACATGAACGAACTATACATGTTTTAAAAGAAAAACCTCTATGATTTCACACACTACACGTTGTTGATCACCACCCGAATGCTAATTCAATTAACCAATTAAAACCTTTTTCTTCTTTTGTCTTTTACGACAAAATGCAACAATACCCACTTGGGGTTTTTGAGTCGGCCGGAACACACACCAAAAAAGGGATCGGATATTAGAGGCCAAAAGTCAAACACCCTCTTGGATTTTATGTTCGTCGATCACAGAGAGAGAAGAAAAAACGGAGGCCAAGATTTGGGGTTAAAACTATATTGATTATTATATTTGACATATACTTTTGATTGTGGATCATAGGGGAAGGGGTCATATGAGGAGAAGGAGGAGAAGTTTTATTTGTAGTCATTGGATCATCTTTTGGGTTGGATCAATGGTTAAAAGGGGTGGCAATTTTGTAATTACTTTAAAAAATAAGGGTATTAGTTAATAAAAAAAAACATAACATTAATTTTCACTCCACACCCCTTCCACTATTTAGACTTTTACATGTTAACCCTTCCATTTTATTTTCTTCCCCCTCCTACCTTCTTCTTCCTCCAACCCCACCTACCACCACCCCACCACCCCCACCACTTGCTGCCACCATCTGACTGCCGCCGCCCGCCGTCAGCCGTCGCCGAATTCCGGCCGCCAGGAAAAAAAAATTTCAAATTTTTTTTTTCAAAAATTTTTTTTCAAATTTTTTTTCCCATAAATTTTTTATTAGATATAGTATTCCTTTTCCTACTGCATTTTTAATAAAACTATACGTTTTTTCCACTGCATTTTGTATATTATTGTTAATTAACTAAAACTTGTATATATTTTACCGCATCTTCTATACCCAACGTCAACAAAATACCGTACAAATGGATAATATATATAATCTAAAATGCAGTAAAAAGAGAACAATATGTCCTAAATGATGTATATGCAAAATGCAATAAAAACAACAATATGTATTATATTTTAATACAAAATGCAATACAAATAGATAATATGTAAAATACAAAATGCAGTACAAATCAATAATATGTAAAATACAAAATGCAGTGAATAACAAACAATATATAATGAATGAAATATATGAAAAATGCAGCAAAAATAACAAAATACAGTGAAAATAACAAAATGCAGTACAAATAGATTATGTATAATATAAAATGCAGTGAAAATAACAAAATGCAGTAAAAAAAAAATGCGGTACAAATAGATTATATATAATATAAAATGCAGTAAAACGAACAATGTGTACTAAATAAATATATGCAAAATGCATTAAAAACAGTAGTATGTATTATACTTTCATACAAAATGCAGTAAAAATGGATCATATGTATAATATAAAATGCAGTAAAAAATAAACAATATGTAATATATGAAATATATGCAAAATGCAGTGAATAATAATAAAATGCAGTGTAATTTTAACAAAATGCAGTAAAAAATATATTATGTATAACTTAAAATGCATTAAAAAACAAACAATATATATAAGATTGAGGTGTATAAATAAAATGCAGTAAAAACGAACAATATCTACTAAACATATATACAAAATGCAATAAAAATAATAAAATGCAGTACAAAGTGATAATATGTAAAAAAAATTGGAAAAAAAAATTATGAAACAAAAATTTTAATTTTTTTTTTAAAAAAAAATTAAAAAAAAAATTGAATTTTTTTTTTCCGACGACCGGTAACGGGTGGCGGCGACGGCAGGTGGCGGCGGCGACAGGTGGCGGCCGCGGCGGGTGGCAGCAGCTAGTGGTGGTGGGTGGTGGAGGGGAGGGGTGGGTAGGAAGAAAGTAGGAGGGAGTAGTGTTCACTATTAAAAATGTGGAGGGGGTAAAAATGAAAATTTAAAAATTCTTCTCCTCCTTCTCCTCAAATAATACCTTCTCCTCTGAACCTTACCCTATACTTTTTATAATAATCAATAAATAAGATTTCTATTATTAATTAACTAGTTTAGGACCCGCGAAATTCGCGAATATATTCATGATAAATACTTAAGTCGCCTCATATATATGTACGTTCGAACTAAGTTACATTATTAATGTACTTGACAGTCAATTAAGAAAATCGCCAGAGTTATGAGATTGTTATTAAACTTTCAAAAACTTTAACATGCACTAATTATTAAAATAGATCCACGTGATATTGTGATAGTATAAGCGAAAAAACAAAAGTAAAAAACTTAATTTTTTAAGATTAAAAGTTTATATTGAATTTTATAACACTTCTATTGGCAATCATGTGATGTGATCAACCTTACTTGTATCATAATAATTATCAATAAGAGCGTTATCATCATTTATCTAACGGATTTCACCCTTTTTCACTTTTTAATTTGAAAAGTAGACTCAAGACCAAAGTTAACTCAAGAAGATACTTACTCAAGAATATATATGGAGGGCGGTTAGCTGGTTTGGATGCGCTTTGGGTATAAATTTTTTTATTCCACTCGTATGGGTATGGTGATGGGTTTTGGTAATACCCGCCCAATTACCTATAGCCGTATCCATAGCCGTTTACTTGTATTCGTACCCGCATAATATTAATTATTAATTTGAGCTTATATATATATATATATATATATATATATATATATATATATATATATATATATATATATAATTTTTTATATATAAGAAGATAATGTACATATCAACCGGTGAACCTTATACCATATGCTTTTACATTTAGATTTCCATGATTATTACATTTTAATTTTGTATGATATAAAAACTTGAAATTGTTCATTATCTTGAACGTTTGGAAACTTTGAATTAGTTAATTAAATAGTAAAATTGTTAGCTTTAAAATTTGAAATCTTGAATATAATATAGTTTATGGTATTTTAGTTTTTTTTTTTTGCCGTGTTACAAATTTGCATCGTATTTTCAACAATTAAACATTTTTTTGTTCGGTCAAAGTTACATACATGGGGTAACCAAAACCTGCAAATAAATTCGTAAAACTGATGGGTAATACTAATTGGGTACCCAACGGGTATTAAGCCGGGTATGGTTACAAATATTATAAATGGGTATGGGTACATGTACACTAAAACCGGCCTGAACCCGATCGGTTGTCATCCATAAGCCAAGAATTGGAACTTAGAGAATATTATAAACGGGTATGGGTACAGGTACACTAAAACCGGCCCGAACCCTACCGGTTGTCATCCGTAAGCCAAGAATTGGAAATTAGAAGTTGATAAAAGAATTAAAAAAAAGGTGATCGTATAAGAATTTAGATTATTGGGTGATGGATAAATCTTTTGGAACTGAAAGATAACTTATTGGAACTTTTTTTAGAAAAAAATAAAGAATATTGTTGGAAGAGTTTGAATTATGGAAAAAAATAATTTAGTTATTAAATCAATTTTTTCTTAGAAAATATTTGGAGGAATGATTTACAATTAAAGGAAAAACAAAAGATTTGTATTGTATTTATAGAAGGGTGTATATTGTAAATATAGAATGGTATATTAGTCTTTTAATCACATAAAAATAGGATTAATGATGTCGTTGATAAAATTAAGGGTTAGATCTTTATTGTTGATCATCATCTAATGGCTATGATTCTTTCATGATTTTTCTTTTAATTAATAAGATAGATTATAAACACTTTTAAGTAAGTGGGAATAACAATTTAATGACAATAACTTTCATCTTGGACCTTTTAATTTAATAACATTTATTAAATGATCACAAATTAATTAAATAACTCAACTAGTTATTATAATTAGCTTGACTTGATTATATGAACGGTATCTACGTGTTAACGCGTTTGACCCCATAGGCTCACGTATAATCCGGACATATATTTATTTAGGATATGGACATATCCCAACAACTCCCACTTGGACGTGTCTCAAATAAACATAATAACAATGGTAAGTTTCTAGCAACACGTCAATGCTCCCAGACATACTTGAGTGTAGTTTCATAAAGTCTCTGTTAAATGATTTCAGCATTTTCTATCCCTTTGTTTCCGATACCGTATTAAATATGGATATGGATCAATGTCATTTCATAACTTAATGATTTAGTTTCTCGTTTCTATGATTGACCAAGATTACCAAATTCATCGAGACTGTTGAGTCACTGGTCGCTGACCAACTCAAGGATAACAAACCCAATGTAGGAAATGATTATGTCAAAGCTGCTGTTGCTGAAGTGTGTACTCGCTGCTCGTTGTTCATGCTACTCAAGGAAACTGATCTGCTGAGGAAGATTAAAACTCAACTTGGTGTGTCGCTGACTTCAAGACTAGCAGCGAGAGTTTTACATCTTCAAATGAATAAAGGCAAAAGTCACTGCCTCAATAAAAGCTAGTTACTGAAGATACATAATTCAAGTCTTTCTACAAGAGCATGATAGCTCGTAGTGAGTGAGGAGGATTATTACATCTTCAGTGACTATATCAATAAAGTTTCTTTACAAGTACAAGTCGCTCTTCATATGTACGTCTGCAAGTGTTCCTCGTACTTGAAAATATCTGAAGAATTACGTGGCAGCAAGTGATTGGTTTTAAGGAAGAAGAGATATTTACGGTAACAGAATTGGGACCAGCAGAATGTCGGTTTATCAGAGATCAAGCCAATCAAGCAGCGACACGTGTCATTCTAGATCCTATTTTGTAGGAGATATTTACGGGACACTTGTAGTATATATAGAGTAGTACGTTGTACTTAGAAACTTGCCGTTGTATACGTATTAATCACTTGTCTGTCAGTGAGTAGTTTGTCTAAGTACGTACCAACGATTAGCGAGTGAACAGTTAGCGAGTTTGTCCACTACTGTTCATCTATTTTGTAATAATTAGCTCAAGTGTTTGATTTAGATTAGCTTTGGCTAGTCTATTCTGCAATCAACACTCAGTGAGTTTTATAATTAATAAGATTCACAGTTCAGCTATTATTGCGTTTTGTTTATCTCTGCTTTATATTCATCATACTCTGTTTGTGTTTATTCAACTAAAAACTTGATCATTTAACTTAGATAAAATCAGAAAAAGTTTTTAATTGTATTCAACCCCCTTCTACAATTAAACTTTAGATATTGCGATTCCAAATCACTTATCAATAAGTGATTCAGGGACTCTCAATTGGTATCAGAGCAGAGTTGGTATAACCAGATCTGCAATGGAATCAGTAAAGTACAGTTGTGTTGACTCTGAGTATCAAAAGGGAAATGGTTCTACTACCAAACCTCCAGCATTTGATCCCTTTAGGATCGAGACCTGGATGTTCCGGATGATGATGTTTTTGGATCTTGTTGATGATCGTCTCTGTAACATTATAACCAATGGTCCTCATATTCCAACCACTATTATTCCTACTGTTGCTGCTACTGCAACTACTCCGGCTATACCAGAAGTGGTTGTGCCAAAGAGAGAGGAACAATGGTCAGATGAGGACAAGAGGTTAATAAGGTTAGACAAACAAGCTAAAATCTACATAGGCATGACACTTCCGGATGAAGTATTTGAATCATTAGGCTTTGTAGAACTGCTAAGGATATGTGGGATACCCTTAGGAATATATATATATTGGAACACCTGATATTATTCGCTGCAGGGAAGTCAATCTCACATGCCAGTATGAGCTATTCGCAATGGAACCCAACAAGTCTCCGTCTTCTACTTATACCAGATATCAGTCGCTGATGAACAAAATGGAAAAGACTGGTATAGGTAAAGAGCAGAGGTTTGTGGTTGAAAGATTTCTGGAATTATTACCAAGAAAAATCTGGGGAACTATTGCTACACGCACAAGACAGAGGAATGATTATACCACTCTTAATATGACTCAAGTCTATGGCATTTTGCTCAACTGGGAGCAGTCTGAAAAGCAAGCTGATCAAAGTGAGCATATTCGTGCAACACTTGGAAGTCAAAAGATATCGAATGCTAATGTAGTGTAAAAAGTCACGTTTTTACCTACATTATTTACCCAAATTTAGGCCTTTTATAACAAAAACATTCTTAAAACATCATTATTCATTACATTTTGTTATAAAGGTGAGAACTTGATGGACTTTGCAAAACTATACGAAAAGGGCTGAAAATACGTTGAAATGGGCACCAAATTGAGCCACACCCTAAATCTACTGTAAACTCCATACCAAGACCTCACAGTCATCTTATTTTGTAGCTATGGAGATTATGAGAATGTGGATATAAGGATTGCTCAAGATGGATCAAGGATAAAGAAGATATGCAAGAAACAACACAACCGAAGACTACGAAACGTATTCTGGACACGCTCGGTCTCCACACATCCAATTCCTACCAAATTTGAATCATTAGAAGCGTAACGGAATTACGAGACTGTAGGCGAAAGAATCAAGTCAAACGGACGCGAAACGAAGAAGATACGCGCGAATTAAGCAACGAGAAAAGTCAAAAAAATCACACGGCCACCACAGGGCCGTACACGGCCTCCACATAGCCGTAAACGGCCTGTAGAGACCCGTACACGGCCTCTGCAGGGCCGTACACGGCCTGGTTCCTTCTCACGTGCTCTCGTTTTGCTTCGTTTGCTTGTACGTGCATGCTTGTGGACTTGTACTCTTGATCCAAGGCATGCCTATAAATAGAGGGCACCTCTACCTCATTTCACACACCTCTCACCTTCAACATTTCATACTTTCTCTCTCACACACTCTTTCTTTCTCTCTCTAGAGTTTCTCTCTCTAGAGTTAAGCTAGTAGACTAGCTAGGTTAGTGTAGCGGTAGTCGTAGCATTTGTACGGAGTCACTCCGAGACTTTGGATCATGAAGATTTGTCTGTAATACTTATTCAGGTTTTATTTATATATCTCTTCTTTATTTCGTAAATATGATTTGCTTATATTATGTTTACGTTGTATTGCTTGCTAGAGATTCCATGCTAGGTTAGACAAATCTGTGTTTGTTATGATAATGGTTATATTTGAGTAGTTATGATTTTATAACATGACGTTACTCTGCATGTATGAATTTAAACTGTATCTGAATTTGTGAGCTGAATCTCTATTGTTTACCTATCCAACTTATACTGTGGTTAGAAACTTCGTGCTAAGACCTAGCCAGTTATTAGTAGTACATCCTCTACCTATTCTATGTATGATGAAGCATTTGAACTCGACATGGCTGTATTCTCTAGATTGAAACTATATCATAAGAGATGTGGAGCATAGGATTAGAGATATGTTAGATTCAAGCTCATATGTTAAATATCTTTGAGAGACCTTTCGGGATATTTATGATTCGAACATCTGGTTACATGAAATGTATGAATTAGGAGTAGTTGTCAGTGTGCCTTCTGTTGCATGTTCTTGTTTGATTGTTACCTTAGGAATGTTGCATGCTAGCACTGTCTCCCTGATTACTATATGTAACTGATTAGGGTTTTCAGATATAAGTTGAAGTTTATACAGTAGAGTAATTTGCATGTAATAGTTATGATGGTTTGTATGATTAATGATGAACAATTTAATTGACCGTTAGACAAGTTAATCCAACCTATTCCGTAGGGTAACTCCTGTTCACATTATTGTTTATTCAACAATTCGTGCCATGATACCGACACACATTTGTCAGAGATTGGGGAATAGGATTAGAGAATAACTGTTCATTGAATTGATCAGTACATTTGGGAGAACTTCCGGTGTATTTGACACTATATAATTGCTATCCATGTGACATATTATTTATCTGACTGTAGAGACCTTTACGTTAGATATTTGATAGGATCGTAATTATACGTCAATAAGAATACAGTGTATCCAATGAGTGATTTGGTGATTTAAGTCAATGCTACGGAAAAACCATAAAATGGCACAGTACTTCGTATAACGTTTAAATACGTGGGAAAGCTAAGGAACTGCCGTAGGTATAATACTTCGCATTGATTAGAGTTTCCAATCGTTCAAAGGATTAATTATCATAACTAGTGGCGCTGAATAACTATCACTCAAAATATATACCAGCATCATAGTAAATACTCGTGTATCCACTGTTCTTTGAGCCTCTGTACAAACCCCCTTTCCTTTCCTGCATTTATTTTTATAGATTAGTTATAAAACCAAAACCAAAATCAAAATTAGTTAAACCCTAGCTAAATTACAAAATATAATTAGAATGCCTAAGATCCCATGCCCGTTGTAGTGTAAGAACGACACCTGAGTCAACATACCGCTTACTACCCTAATAACATAATTAGGGCTGAAAGTAGTATTAGCTTAGGATTTCCCCAGCTCTATAAATTTAAAACAACCAACTGTTGCCGCTTCTGCACAAACGACCGTTGCGGCGGTAACAAATGCCCTTGTAGCTGAGCTTGAAGAAATTGATCAGAAGCAGAAGTCAAAAATCTCAAAGCTAAGCTCAAAGTCAATGATAGCTGATGATGAAGGTGAAGGATCTGAAGAATAGTCAGAGTATGTATATGATGAGGGTCTAGAGAAGCTAGAAAGAGACATGGCGATGATGGTTTCAAATTTCAGAAGAAATACCAGATCAAAAAGATTCGCTGGTGCTCCATCATCTGATAACTTCAAAGAAAAAGGTGATTGCTACAAGTGTGGAAAACCTGGTTATTTCGCTACTGATTGTAGATCTAAGTTAATCAACCCTATCCCTGAACCAAAGCCAAGCTTTAGAAATGACAAGTACAACAAGTACAAAGCAAAGTACAAGAAGCTGAAGGCAATGTCCAAATCTGGAAAGCAAAAAGGTAAAGTTTTTGTCGCTGAAGAAGGTTCTTTCAGTGACTCTGACTCATCCTCATCATCTGATGAAGAAGAATCAATGATCTGTTTGGATAAGGATTATTGTTTGATGGCTGATGATGCTGCATTTCATGAGGATATCAAAGAAGTAGCTCATAAATGTTCAGCATCTGGATGGGATCCTGAAACTCTCTACAAGGTGCATTGTTTTAAATCATATTCAGCTACTGAAAAGGGTAATGTTTTTGAATCTTTGATAGTTGACTTGTCAAATGCTCATGACATTCAAAGAAAGCAAAAGCATGAGATCAGTGACTTAAAATCCAAACTCCATGATCAAAATGAAAACATGATAAATGTAAAGAATTTAAAACTAGATCTTGATGCTCAAATACATGCAAATCAAGTATGTATTCAAGAGAAAGTAAAATTCGAAACAAAGTTTTTACAACTTAAGAAAGTCATGGAGTCATGGTGTAAGTCTACAGCGAGATTAAATCAATGTATTAATAATCAAATCCCAAAGCAAGCTAGAGCTATTTTAGGAGGTGATTATGAATATGCTGCTTCTCTCGCTGATTCAACCAAAGTTAATCCAATCTTTAATTCTGATGGAACCTTTTCAGAAGTTGTTTTTGAACCAATGTCAATCTTCAGTGAGCCAAAACCAAATTATTTCACAAAAAGCAATTTGGTCACTGATGATTCTGACATACCAGAGATTGTTGGTGAAGTAAAAATGTTAAAGAATGATGACTTATTGGTTAATCTAAATCTCACCAAAACAATCACCGATGATAAAGAAATTACCAACAACCTCTCTGACACTGTTTCAGTCACTGATAAAATTCTTATCAGTGACCTTAAGTCAAAGAAACAAGAGGTAAAAATCAGCAAGAAGAGTTGTGAGTCAGTGTCAGTTCAGCAACTTAAACCAAAGAAGAATCAGAAGGCCAATAATGGAAATAAAAAATGTTATAAATGTGGCAACAGACAACACTTGTCTTCTGAATGCTCAGCAACACCTTTTTCAAAATATCTAATTATCAGTGAGCATTCAGTCACCATTTATGCAAATCAGTGGAAGCCAAAAACAAGGTTTAGCCACTATGAACCCATCTCAGGATGGGTTCACCAGTTGAACTAATCTTGTTTATTGATGCAGGGCATTCTTAGAGAGACTATCTGGTATCTGGACAGTGGTTGTTCCAGACATATGATCGGATGTAACAAGGTTGGCAAAACGAGGGGTTATGGTGTTCTAACAAATGGTAATGTGATGTTCAAGTGAGTTGCATATGTGGAGGGACTGAAGCACAATTTATTGAGCATCAGTCAGTTATGTGACTCCAAAAACAAGGTGCTATTTGATGATGAAGCTGGTGTTGTTTACAACAAGAAAGGAAGTATTGTGCTGGCTGCTAACAGAAAGGGAAATACTTATGTGGTTAATATGGACTCAGCCTAGTCAGGGACATGCTTTTACTCCAGAACTGTTTCAGAAGAAAAATGGTTATGGCATAAACGACTTTCTCATCTGAACCTAAAAGCTATCAACAAATTAAGCAAGAATGATTTAGTCACTGGACTTCCAAAATTGTCTTATAATAAAGATAAGCTTTGTTCAGCATGTGAGAAAGGAAAGCATCACATCTCATTTTTCAAAAGTAAACAGACATCATCAGTAACTGAATCCTTTTATCTACTACATATGGATCTGTTTGGTCCAGTGAGTACTCCAAGTCTTGGTGGAAAGAGATATTGTTTGGTAATTGTAGATGAATACTCCAGATACACTTAGGTATTCTTTCTCAAAGCCAAAAATGAAGCTGCCAGCGAAATTATATCCTTTATCAAGAAAATGGAGAACTTAAATGGTAGTTTGGTAAAACATTTAAGATGTGATAATGGCTCTGAATTTAGAAATGTTGACCTGGAAAATTTCTGTGATTCAAAAGGTATCTCTCAAAACTTCTCAGCACCCAGAACACCCCAACAAAATGGGGTTGCTGAAAGGAGAAACAGAACCTTGATTGAATCTGCCAGGTCAATGCTCATTGATGGCAGAAGCAGTGAGTACAACCTGCTTCACTCAGAATAGGTCACTAATTGTTAAAAGACATAATAAGACACCATATGAGGTATTAAGGGGGAGAAAACCTGATATAAGTTTTCTCCATGTTTTTGGCAGTACCTGCTATGTCTTAAACAAAAGAGATCATTTAGGCAAGTTTGATCCAGAAGCTGATGAAGGTACATTTGTTGGTTACTCAATGATCTATAAAGCCATCAGAGTTTACAATAAAAGAAGAAAATGCATTGAAGAATCAATGGATGTCACTTTTGATGAAGCTTATGATGAGTCACTCACTGATCCACAAGAGTATGAATCTCTTGATTTTAATGATATAATTAAAAAGAACAGTGACTCATCAATCAGCAACAAAGTTAATGATGAGAAATATGAAAATTTCTCATCAGATTCTGAAAGGGAAGATAATGTCCCTGAAAATAATTTTGGCTCTACTTCAGCTGGGAATAATTCATGAACATCATCTTTGCCTACTCAAAACCCAACATCACCAACTCATTGTTCAAACCAAAGCACACAAAATGATAACACTCATTGTTCCAATACTGATCAGTCTTCAGGACAAACAATGGATAAAACAGTCACTGCTGAACCTCAACGAATGACTAAATGGACAAAGCGTATTGATAATCAATTGATTATTGGTAATCCAAAATCCAAAGTCTAGACTAGATCAGTAACTGCTAACTTTTGTTTATTTTTTAGCTTTGTTTCACTGATGGAACCAAAGAAGGTGGATGAAGCACTCACTGATCATAATTGGATATCAGCTATGCAAGAAGAACTTGCTCAGTTTGAAAGAAACAAAGTGTGGAAGTTAGTGCCTCAACCTGCTGGTAAATCAGTGATTGTAACTAGATGGGTGTTCAGAAACAAAATGGATGCTGATGGTGTTGTGGTCAGAAACAAGGGTTATTGTCAGCAAGAAGGCATTGACTATGACGAAACCTTCGCACCAGTGGCTAGACTTGAAGCAATCAGGCTATTTCTAGCCTATGCAGCTCACAAGAAATTCAAAGTATATCAGATGGATGTGAAGAGTGTCTTTCTCAATGGCAAGCTGCATGAAGAAGTGTATGTCAAACAGCCACCTGGATTCACTGACCCAAAGCATCCTGGTTATGTCTATAAACTAGATAAAGCCATGTATGGACTAAAACAGGCTCCTAGAGCCTGGTATGATACTCTCTCTGTCTATCTAATAGAATGTGGTTATGTCAGAGGTAAGATAGATAGCACACTATTTATTAAGAGAGATAAGAGAGATGTCATACTAGTCCAAATATATGTTGATGATATCATTTTTGGGTCTACTAACAGTGACATGTGCAAGAAATTTTATGATCTCATGACCAAAAGTTATGAGATGAGCATGATGGGTGAATTAACATTTTTCCTTGGTCTGCAAATAAAGCAAACCAAAACTGGAATTTTTATAAGTCAAGGAAAATATGTTAAAGATTTATTAAAGAAATTTGAATTCACTACCTGCTCATCCCTTGCTACACCAATGTCACCTGAAGTAAAACTACATGCTGATCCTAATGGTAAATCTGTAAACATCACTGCTTATAGAGGTATGATCGGATCACTGCTGTATCTCACTGCAAGTAGAACAGACATTATGTTTGCTACATGTCTCTGTGCTAGGTATCAAGCTGATCCAAAGGAATCACATCTACTTGCTGTTAAAAGAATATTCAGATATCTGAAGGGTACACTAAATCTGGGTCTCTGGTACCCATCTGGTTCAGATTTCTCACTGAAAAGCTATTCTGTTTCCGATCATGGTGGATGCAAGCTGGATAGAAATAGTACATCTGTTAGCTGTCAGTTTCTGGGAGAAAAGCTTGTTAGCTGGTCCAGCAAGAAACAAAATTCAGTTTCAACTTCAACTGCTGAAGCTGAATATGTCACTGCTAGTGCTTGTACTGCTCAAATTCTCTGGATGAGAAATCAACTTGCTGACTTTGGGTTTGATTTCATTGAAATACCAATTTACTGATAAGCATCAAATAGATAGTATATTTTATAGTAATTTATCCGTATATTTATATACATTTTAGTGCATTTATATGATTTTAGATACTTATTTTGTTAATATTTGCAGGAATGTATTTTAATTAAAGATTGAAGAAAAAGGAACGAGAACAAGTCCAAATCTGAAGAAAATGAAGAAATGAAGAAAATGGAGCTTAAACCTTAAACAAATGAAGACTAAAATGATAATATTGAAGAGTTGGGCCAAATTGAAGATTAAAATCCGTAAAAGAAAAGAAGAGAGTCCAAAATAAAGCCCAATCCGAGATTAGAAGATTCTGGAATTGAAGCTCAACCAGCGGTTGAGATCTTCAACCGGCGGTTGAATATATTTAATAAAAGGCGGTGGAAGACGCGGAGTTGGAGTAGGACTCAAGTTAACCCAACCGGCGGTTGGGAAGTCCAATCGGCGGTTGGACTGGCAGTTTGTAAAACTATAAATAGAGGCCTAATTCAGGCTTAACCATATACGATTCTTAGAATACAAAGTCGAATATTAGGGTTTAAGGTCGACTTAAGGTGCGAATTTAGAGGCTAAGGAGTTAGGGTTTGAAGGTTTTTAACCCTAGGAAAAGCTGGTTCGACAATCGGTTAGGTTTCTTTATCCTTGTAACTTTAATAACCTTATTGAGTTAATTTATGGATATTGTTTATTTGATTTAATTATGAATTAGGTTTTCATTATAACTATTTGAATGAATGTTTATTGAATTTATTATATGAATTTATGTTTATGTTGGAACTATATTATTGAATGTTTATTATACAAGAATTATCTATATTATAATATATTAATGATGGTTCTTGACATAGTTAACAGATTTATATTAAACGAGGATGACCATATTAAGTTTTTATAAATTAAGTGATTGTGTTTATGTCTTGATCTTAACCTTATGCGATAGACGAATAATATAATTCATTAATGTAAAGTAATATTGTGATTCACGCCATACCGATGAAATTGTATTAGTAAACTGCTGATAGATCTTAATAATTAGTGATACTTTGCGTAACCTTATGATTGTGTTGCTATGATGAAGATTAGCTTAAGCTTAAGTAATTTTCTACATTAGTAATTCACCAAAAATAATAGCCAACAAGCAAATAGACATAAGTAAGTTTAATAAGTTTAGTAAATAATAGTTTGAATAATTATAATCTTCTATCAATCTAAGTATTCTTAAGTTGTTCCTGAAACTTATCTATTAGAATCTGTATCAATTATAAATATGTTCGTTCGGAACTAAAACGTCCCCCTTATCTTGTATATTATTGTATATTATTGTGAATAATTATAAATATTTGTAATTAGGAGTAAATAGATAATTAGTTATAAATTAGAATCACGTTCCCTGTGTTCAAACTTGGACTTACTTATAAAGCTATATTATACGAACGGGTTAATCTTGCCTGAATTGTGTGATAGTATTATTTAGTATTTCCTTAGCACACATCAAGTTTTTGGCGCCGCTGCCGGGGAAGAGGTGTATTTTAATTAAACTAATTATTCTCCCTATATAATTTTTATTGCTAATACTTTGCAAAATCAATACGAAATATCGGCTCACCCATTGAGAATACTGACAAAAACAAAGGTATAAGGAGAGTAAAGCCCTACCTCATTGATTTATCATATAAGAGGTAAGGTGCTTCTCGAAAGAGATAGGTTTTTAATAAGCTTCACGCTGACCTGTTTCTCCGCTTTTGTGTACTATCAATGGAGCTACCGAGATCTATTGACTAGCTTTGTAAAAGAAATTTAACAAACCCACTGTAATTTCAGTTGTTGTATAAATAACTAACTTGCATTACTAACAAGTAGGAAATTTGGGTTGGGTATTCTTTTCCGATTATTTAATTTTGAATGTGTTTTATTATTAATCATCGGGATTGATATACACCAACTTGAATATTTCTAACATTTTACTAACATTTACTTTTGAATTTAAAGTACTACTAAATTATGTTCTTGTCGCAGATAGATGTATGACCCGGACACTTCATCCGGATCCACTTAGTCCATTTGACGAACCAGAATGAGAATTTCATTCTAGAAGACGATTGTCATACGCACCACATAATTCGCCAGAACAAGGAATTTCATCTGAGGAAGACGACTTAATATTTCATAACAGTTTAGTCAAAATGGCTAAATACGGGTATTACTCCGATTCGGAGTTAGGTGAAGATAAAGTACCTTTTAGACAACCTACAGTACATCCAAGCGATTCTGAACCGGATCAAGAAATACAAATAAATATGGCAGACATAGCTAACATGACGCTTGAGGATTACACGCTTGAAGAATTAAGAGAAAATCCTTTCAGAGGAGAAGATAAAGAAGATGCAAACGAGCATGTTGAGAAAATTTTTGAGATTGCAGATATGTTTAATATTCCTAATATTTCAAGAGATCAGGTTATGTTACGAGTATTTCCTTTAACACTAAAGAATGGAGCTAAGAGACGGATTAATAATGAACCGGCCGGATCTATTACTACTTGGGAAGATCTTCCTACAAAATTTCTAAAAATGTACTGTACACCTTCCAAGACTTCGAAGATGATTGATGAGATTAGGAACTTTAAGCAGAAACCCGATGAATCTCTATATCAAGCTTGGGAAAGATATAAGGAGATGTTACATCAATGTCCACAACATGATTTAAATGTCCAACAAGAAATAACGGTATTCTATAAAGGAGTTGATCGAGCAACACGTCAACAGTTGGATGCACAAGGCCCAGTACCTAAGAAAACTCCGGCAGTAGTAAGAGCCGGAATTGAAGAATTAGCTAAGCATTCTCAGTTATGGGATGATGGTTCATCTGGAAGAAAAAGGATATTTGAAGACAGTGTTGGTCTCGCAGCTATCACCGCAAAATTCGAAAGTATGGGAAGAGATATTAAGAAAGTGAATGAACAAGTTCATGCAATCAGGATTGGTTGTGAAATATGTGGAGGAAGTCATCTAAAGGCATAATGTCCTAATAATGACAGCGAAATGAATACTGAAGATGTTATGTATGGGTTTCAAGGAAATCTAAATTATCGTCAAGTTTCTAATTTTAGAAGAGTTAATCAACCCGGATAACAGTATCAACAAGGAGCACCAGGTTTCTATGTCAAAATGGGACAAAATCCATCCTATACTGACATGATCAACTCGTTAGAAAGTATTTTGGGAAAAATGGTTGAAGCAAATAATAAAAGAATGGATGATCATGATGCAAGGATGCGTAATAATGAAGCATCAATCAAACAAATTGAAGAATCAGTTCATCAGATTGCTAAAACATTACAGGAGAGATTTCCAGGAACATTGCCCGGATTTACTGAAACAAATTCAAAGGAGCAAGCTAAAGCAGTAATTACCAAAAGTGGTAAGAATGTTGACTCGCCTATTATAACTAATAAAATTGTTGAATCTAAGCAGGTTGAAAAAGAAACAATTGATGAAGACATACAACCAAACAAAAAGAACATCGGAGAAAATAAGGTTAAAGAAGTCATCAAAGACTATACACCCCCACCTCCATATCCAGCTGCTCTGAGGAAGGACAAAGAAGATGAACAATACCACAAATTTCTGGAGAATCTGAAACAACTTCATATTAACATTCCTTTTGTTGAAGCTATAGCTCAAATGCCGAAGTATGCAAAATATCTTAAGGAGCTGCTGACAAACAAAAGTAAACTGGATAATGTGACAAAGGTAACTGTAACATCCCCAAATCGGGCCTAGAAGAAAAAGGTATTTTCTTTAAATTATTTATGCGATTTAAAGTTTTTACCTGTGTTTGATTTTAAATTTAATAGGTAAATGAACCTCAGGAAATATTGTGACTATTGAAATGTTAGCTGTTTTAGATAATTTTAGGTGACGGTAAAATAAAATAATTTTCGCGCAATTGAAATTTAGGTTCCAGACAATAGATTTAGGACGTGTATAATATTTCACTGTATTTGAGTTAGGTTGTAATATTGGTCGACCTTTATTTCCTTCATTTCCTGATTTTTGGTTAGAAACCTCCAAGAACACACACACACTCATAAACAAATTGCAAATCTGAATGTGATCAAAATTGGAGCTGTGAATTTGTTAAAGCCACTGAATTCATCTTCTTCTTCTTCTTCATGTTCATCTAGTTTTCTCCATTTCCATTGTAAGTATTTGTTTTGTGTTCTTAAACTCAATTGGTGAAATTAAGTAGAAAACTTATGCATGTATGATCAATGGTGCTGGAATGGATTGTAGTTACTGAAATTAACATCATCATCTTCTTGTTCTTGACTTAAATGCAAATTTCTTAGGTTTCTAGTATAAAAGTGGGTTTTGGTTTAAATTAGATTGGAAGATTAATGCATGTTAGTAATTAGAATTTGGATGATGTTTGTTTGTTGTTAATACATATTATTACATGTTATGTGAGGTTATTTGCTGGTAAAAACCATACATTTCAATGACATTTGGTAGAAAATTGGGTTTTGGTTCGAGCTGAAAAGTTGCAGGTCTGAACTTATGCTTTAAAACGTGTGAACGCGATCCAGCTCCATCACCCGGATCGCGTTCCATAGTGAATTTTGGTTTAAGAATGATTTTGTTCATTCAAACGCGATCCAGCCACAGCTACCCGGATCGCGTTAGTCAGTGTTTAATTGAGTCGGGTTGGTTTTGTTCATAGGAACGCGATCCAGCACCTTAACCCGGATCGCGTTCGAAAGTGTAAAATGGTTACAGAAAGTTTTCTTCTTGGGAACGCGATCCCACCACCTTTAGCTGGATCGCGTTTTCCTTTGTAATTTTGAAGAATTTGAGATTTTGTGAACTTATGTGAATCTAACCCTTATGTTGTTTAGTTATCGATATTTCTTGATTATCAATGAATGTAATTGAGTATAGTCATAATTAAATTATGAAACAAGTCATTAACTTGTGTTTTAATTTGCGTTTACAGAGATACCGAAGACTCAATAAAATAAGACTTTTGAGTTTGGAGACTGAGACTGACAGGTGAGTGGACTGATTCTCACAATTTAATCTTGGTGTTAACAGTTAGTTGCATCAATTTTAAGTTGTTTGTAATGACTGATTTATCGTTGCGTTAATGATAGGATTATTGATTAAACTTGTGGTTTGATGGATGGATTGATTTCTTGTGAATAATTCCATGATAGGTTGGAATGATAGAGGTCAATTTTGGGTTTAGTTGCTATAGGTTAATCTTTATGGGTCGGATGAACATTCGTTGTGATTTAATCCATATTGGTTAAAGATAGCAATAAACTATCGGTAAAAATCTCTGTATTGGCCCGCAGTTGATTATTAAGTGTTCTTGGAGTGCCACCGCGGACTGAGGGTATCTCAAGAACCACCGATCCTCTGTTTGATTTTTTGTTTAGATGATTGTTGTGAATTGATTGTTATACAAAGTTAGATTGTTAGATTTAGTTCATTCACTTAGCTTTGTGCTAATTCCCCACCTACTCTTGCAGGTTAACTTTTGGGATATGATTAGGCAATGGTGTTGTTTTGAAGAAATGTTTGACAATGGAAACTCTGATCGTTTCGGATAAATCATGTTTTGTTAACATAACACCCAGTTATTGTATTAGCGTTGTAATTATACTTAATACTTATAAACTTGTAATGTTTTGGTATGACTAAATGTCGTATATATAATGTTATATCTATATTGGTATGAATGGGATTTACGCTTCCGAATAATAATAAAAAAAAAAATGTGTCTTAAATCGTGGGGTGTTATAAGTTGGTATCAGAGCGTAAGTTTAGGTGAATTGAATATTTAAAGTGTTCAATCCTAAACTTAGTCATGTTGGTCAAACATTTCTTGTGGTGGGGATTAGTTATGATAGTTGATTTGGTTAGTTGCTAGTACTAACAATTAACGAATGTTGAGATGTGATGTGATGACAGGTATGGCGGATAATGAGCCACCTTCCCATACTCTCAATGATACTACGCGGACAGATGCACCTCCAGAGAACCAGGGTCATAATGGTACATCTAATTTAGCCGGTGGAGAAACTGAAACTGATCAGGAGTATATTATGAGATTGGAGAATAGAGTGTTGGAACTTCAGAGAGAACGAGCTGGATCTTCTCAACATCCAGTTTCTACTCGTCCCCACATTGTGACTAATGTACCACCTATTGTATCTTCTACAAGGATTCCGGTATCTAATCCTTTTATTTCACAACAGCAGCAACAGGGTTATACTTATCAGGCCTCGGGTCCTTTTCCTTCGTCTGGTTATACTAATTATCAAATACCTATTCCACCTTTTCAACAGTTGAAGAAAGGTTGTTCTCTTAAAACCTTTATGTCTTGCAATCCTTCAACTTATTCTGGAAGTACCGATCCTACGGTCACTCTTGACTGGCTTCGTGATGTAGAGAGAAAACTAAATGTATGTCATTGTGAGGAGGAGGATAAGGTACCTTATGCGGTTCAGTTGTTAAAGGGTCAAGCCATGTCATGGTGGGATTCGATAACCGCTCCATTAACTCCACAACAGTTGAATGCTATAAGATGGCCAGATTTTCATGCTGAAATTTGTAAGCAATTTTGCTCGGAGTATAATCTTTCACGGATTAGACAAGAGTTTCTTGACTTACAAAAGACTGATCAAATGACGATTGATGAATTAATTAAGCAGTTTTCAGATAAATTGCGGTTTGTGCAACAGTGGGTTCCAACTGACCGGACCAAAATTGATCACTTTGTGAAAACATTACCTCCTGATTACCGTACCACAGTGAGACTAGCAGGTTCACTTCCTCAAGCTTATGATTTAGCTCGTTCGGTTGATGGGGATGTTATGGCTAAAAGAGTGTTGAATAAAGAAAGGTATTCACAGAAAAACAAAGGAGATTCTTCGAGTAAACAGAAAGGACAAGGTAGTCTACAAAACAGGAGATCGAATTCTGGTATTCCAACGGATAGTAACTATTGTAATAGATGTCGAGCTAGACATAATGGTCCTTGTACTCCCCAGACATCTAGATGTGTTAAGTGTGGAATTTTTGGTCACGCTGCAAAGGATTGTACCTACCCAAATAGCGTGTGTTGGAATTGCCATAAAGAAGGGCATCGTGCAGGGGATTGTCCTGAGGCGAAGAGACAGAGTATGGGTACGGGTAAAGGTTCGCCATCCTCTGGTCAAAAGAGGAAAAATCCACCAGTAGCTGCTAGCCGAGCTTTCCGAATGACAGTTGATGATGCTGTCACCACTGAAGATGTCATCACTGGTACATTTCTCATAAATTCTATACCAGCTCGTGTATTGTTTGATTCTGGTGGCAATTGTTCATTTATATCTGTGAACTTTTGTGATAGACTGAAATTGATCCCCTCTTTGATTGTTAAACCTTTAGAAGTTGAAATTGCTGACGGTAAATTAGTTCCTGTTACCACATCGGTAGCTGGAGCTAGTATACTTATTGAGGGTCATAATTTCTTAGTCTCCTTTTTGTTAATGCCAATTCCTAGTTTCGATGTAGTTATTGGTATGGATTGGTTAAGTTTGAATAAGGCCAACATTGATTGTCATAAAAAGATTATAAGAATTCCGATTTCTGATGGGTCATATGTCATGGCTCGAGGAGAACGAGTAAAGGGTAGTCTACCATTGATTTCCTTGTTGAAAGCTAGGAAATCTCTATCTAAGGGATGTGATTCTTATTTGGCATATGTGATAGATAGCAAGTTAGAAAAGAAATCTTTGACAAATTTTCCGGTGGTTTCTGAATACCCGGAAGTTTTTCCGGATGAATTGCCTGGTTTACCCCCTGTAAGAGATGTAGAATTTCAGATCGATTTGATTCCTGGTTCGACTCCTGTAGCTAAGTCTCCTTATAGATTAGCTCCTTCTGAAATCCGTGAGATGATGAGTCAAATTCAGGAACTGTTAGATAAAGGGTTTATTCGACCGAGTTCTTCCCCGTGGGGTGCTCCGGTATTGTTTGTTAAGAAAAAGGATGGTACTCTTCGAATGTGTATTGATTATAGAGAGCTCAATAAAAGAACAGTGAAAAACAAATATCCATTGCCCAGAATTGATGAGTTATTTGATCAGTTACAGGGATCATCCTATTTGTAACAACTGACAAAAATGACCAAAATCCGGGTCCAATTTAAACTTTCTATTCACATATCCAACACAAATGTTATCAAGTGCTCAAGTATTATATAAGGTATTATATAACCATAACACGAAACGATTAATTATTTATCGTGTACAAGTAAATCATTTGCTACAAAACTAACAAATAAGGTATCATTGAAAATGATAATAATTATTTACGTGGGTTAAAATAAAACACATTTCGTTTTATTTCATTTTACTCGAACGCAAGGAAATCAATCGAACTATATCCGTCAATCAAACTCAAAACTAAGTTATATTTTTATAACTCAATTAAAGTATTTTTATAAAATACTTCGCATAAAAACATAAACGATTTCGTATCGATAAAATTATAAAATTTAAAAATATTATTTATTTTACAATCGGGTACCAAAACACGGGTCAAAATACCACGAAGCGGGACAAACCGGAGCCAACCACCTCCAATTATTGGAGATGGCCGGCCTTTCCTCTTTACTCCCTCCTCATTTCCATTTTTTGGTTCCATTTCACCCACACTCAATCTCTTCCTCCTCTCCCTCTCGGCTCACACTACATCACCACCGCCATCATCATCAAATCGGCACCATCATCGTCACTAGAAGGAGGAGTAACAACAACATCATCATCATCGTCTTCCATCATCATTTTCACCATTTTCGTTCTCATTTTCATTTGGTAAGAAAATCCCCGATCTCCACTCGATTTCATGTTTATAATACTTATATTATCATGTATTATCATTCTATTAAGTTGGTTATATGCGAAAATGGTTTTAAAATCGGTTTGGGTGTGTTTTGGAAAGGACAGACTCGAACCAGACCTCGGAATACGGCGTATTCAAGGGAATACGGCGTATTCCCGCCCAGAAAACATGAACACGGCGTATTCAAGGGAATACGGCGTATTCCCTCTATTTTTCATGAATACGGTCGTATTCAAATGAATACGGCGTATTCCCTCTATTTTTCATGAATACGGTCGTATTCAAATGAATACGGCGTATTCCCCACAAAAGCCACCAATACGGCGTATTCAAATGAATACGGCGGATTCTCCCTATATATTTCATGATCCAACGGATCAATAAACTAGCCCTGCGAATTCTAGCTAAAACAGAACAAGTAAATTTTCGAAAACGTCGACGATTTCACAAGTATTTTTAACGTGCTTCTCGATGAAAAATTTATTGTAACGGATCAGACTAAAATTCGCTCGGTCATTCAAAAACAGCTAAATGGTCAAGGCTAAGTACCTTAGCCTAGCCAGTTTTAAGCCATCCGGAGTCATCTAGGGGTCGAAAATGGCATATTTCAGTTTTCAGAACCGTACCAAATTTAGTAACTTATGAAATAAAATGTGACGGACATAATGAACTTGAATAACAACTAAACCTATACGATACGCTTTTAAAACCAATATCATTTATATAAATATCCATTCATTTATACGAAATCTCGCGTGTTTAGGACACTAGGAGATTACTGTTGGATCAACCGTACGTTTAGAAACGCTAGCACCCAAAGGTGAGTTTTCATAGCCCCTCCTTTCAAACTGTTATACTATTTTGGGGTGGAATGCATACTCGTCGATTATTATTCAAAATCTATTTATGAAATCAATCATTGTTAATGATTTATTATAACTCGTACTAGACTAGGGCACTAGTCGCCAATGAAAAACTTATATGAGATAGGTTTCAGGAACACGAACATTGATGGATAATATGGATTATCCTTACACATCCCTCAGGTTTCAAGAACATTAATAGTTGTTGGCTAACACTGTACGTCATTGGAACAATTGAAATCATTGTACTCTAGGCTAGAGTACATCAAACTTAGAATTCAAGAACCCAAGAATCGAGAAACTAGAATACTAAGAAACTAGATAACAAGACTTTAAGATCAAGAACAAGAACTCAAGGTCAAGAATACAAGAAAACATTTGAATCAAGAACAAGAACTCAAGGTTTAGAATACAAGAAACACTAAGATCAAGAACAAGAATTCAAGGACTAGAACACTAGAATCAAGAACTAGAATTCAAGGTCAAGAATACAAGAACATACAAGAATCAAGAAACTAGAAAACAAGATTAGGTCAAGGATTATGTGCTAGGTCAAGAACTTATTTGCAAGATCAAGAACCTATTTACAAGATCAAGAACTATGTGCAAGGTCAAGAATTCAAGATTTTCAAGATCAATAAAACAAGGTTTTCAAGATCAAGATTTTCAAGGACAAGATCATAAAACAAGATTTTCAAGAACATACTTGCGCTTTACTTTCCTTATGTGATATGTGCTAATTATTTGAATTAATTGATACGTGTTAATTGCTAATCTGTGATATTATTATTTGTGTTATTATTGTGTGAACTGCTTAGATCAAGGAACTAGTTCAAGAATCACTTCAATTGAGTTCATCACTCAATCTAAGAAACTCAGGAATTCAACACTGTACACAGGGGTGTACTTCAAGCATAGGATTATAATCTTATACTTTAATCCTTGTCAACTAAACCTATGGACTCACCAGCTTATCGCTGACGTATTTTAGTATGCATTTCAGGTACAGCTTTAGTAGGATCGGCCCGTCAGGATCCTAGCTCGAGTCGCATGCTTTCAACAAATGGATTTCTTGCATAACTTTTGTATTACAATTATGTAATGAAATTATTTTTGCGAACTCGCAACATGTATACATTTTATTTTGGTAAATGTATAACTATTTTCAAACGTCTCATTTAGAGTCGTTCATTATGTACCTTTGTGCTTGTGATATTTGATTGGTAACACCCGACCCGACCGCTTCCGCAACCTGAAATTCGAGGGTGTTACAGATTGGTATCAGAGCCTAAGGTTATAGTGAACTAGGTTGCATTTAGTGGGCCTAGACTATGACCGTTAGGCAGTATTTCCTATTAAGAATGACTTGGTTCAGAAAGCACGTCTTACGGGTTTAATTTAACATAGCGTAGCTAACTATGTATAATTAAATACGGATGATGTGAAATCTGAAAAGGGTGATGCTGACCGGAAATACAATAGATGACTCTGATTTAGCTCGGACTATATTGACTTAGCGTATACTAGACTTACTAGGCTATTATATATAGGATTATATATACATAGGCCTCACTCGCTGACATTCTCGTCACTTCAAACTCAACATTTAGAAACGACGCACCAACTATTCCATCTATTTCATCGCGCGAACGCCATCAGTTTTTACTAAATGTGGGGTATTTCTTTCCCCACGTGGCAAAAATCATTCGACTCAACCCGTTGAAAACTTGAAACACGCTCAAAAATCAATAATACTTTTTCATGCATTATCTGACTCTGTGCACTTTCATGTCGTACCTCAACTTGTTTCCTACACTTTTCTCACTTCTATGTTGCCATTAACCTCCACAATTACAAAAATCAAATCTCATGTATCCTCGTTTTTCTTTCTTGAAGAACTATGCCGCCAAAGTCAAGAAACTACACTGATGCTCAGATGACATCCCTCATTGCTCAAGCAGTGACTGAGGCTTTGTCTCGAGAACGACCATCAAATTCTCAAAGCACCACTGAAAATCCACCTGTTGCCAAACCATGCACCTACAAAGAATTCCAAAACTGCAAACCTCTCGATTTTGCTGGCACCGAAGGAGCTATCGGTCTGATCCGATGGTTCGAGAGAATGGAATCAGTTCTTCGCATCTGCAATTGCACCGAGGACTGCAAAGTCAAATTCGCTACCTGCACATTTCAAGAAGGTGCTCTCACCTGGTGGAACTCTTATGTTCAGTCCGTAGGGATTGATGCTGCTTATCAACTTCCATGGGAAGATCTGAAAACCATGCTCAGGGAAGAGTACTGCCCTCCGGAAGAAATACAAAAGCTGGAAGAAGAGTTCTGGCATCTCATTGTTCAGGGGAACAACATCCAAAGCTACACCACTCGATTCCAACAACTGGCACTTTTATGCCCAAACATGGTGGAGCCTGAATCCAAACGCATCAAGAAGTACATTCGAGGCCTTTCGGACCCTGTCCAAGGCAATGTCGCCGCATCCCAACCTACCACTATCCAAAGGGCCATCCGTCTGGCACATGAACTTACGGCCATGATCGATACCCCTACCGGAACCCACAACAAACGCATTCGGGATGGGAATCCCAATGACAACGACCAGTACCAATCACCAACCAAGCGACTAGAAGCGTCTAAGGCTTACGTCACTAGATCTAAGGGTAGTAGCAGTTATGGAGGCTATTTGCCACACTGTTCCAACTGCAAACATCATCATGTGGGCACCTGTAGTGAACCTTGTTCAAAATGCAATCTTAGGGGACACCCAGCTCAGGAATGTAAATTCCCAACCACACCTGTCAATTCCAACGCACCAAAAGTCTGTTTTGTGTGCGGTAACTCCGGACATTTCATGAAGGACTGTCCAAAACGTCAAGATTAGAACAACCACGTCTGCTAGGACGCTATATTATATTAGGGTACGTATTTTACTGTGACCCTATTTATTTCACTTATTCATATCAAGATTCACACTACTGTAGGTAGTCATTGTAAACGAAAATCTATCCCTCGCACTGTCTGTAGGACGTTAATCTTAACAAGGGGAGCAAGATAAGATCAGATATAGAACTTTGTGACTAGAGTCAATTAGTCTATAAACTATAGGACAAGAAAATCAAGATCAAGAAAGCAGATATCAAGAAATCATAAGTCAAGAAACCTCAGGTCAAGAAATCTTAGATCAAGGAATCACAGGCCAAGAAACTATAGGTCAAGAAACCTCAGGTCAAGAAATCTTAGATCAAGGAATCACAGGCCAAGAAACTATAGGTCAAGAAACCTCAGGACAAGAAAACTCTAGGACAAGAAATCATAAGACAAGAAATCATAAGGCAAGAAACTATAGATCAAGAAAATCTAGAACTCGGATCATAACAAGAACAATAGATCAAAATACTCAAGAGAATCAATTCAATCGTCTTACTCTTAAGACCTCACTCACTTCTATCTCCGTCTTGAATTTCGGGACGAAATTCCTATAACAAGGGGAGAATGTAACAACTGACAAAAATGACCAAAATCCGGGTCCAATTTAAACTTTCTATTCACATATCCAACACAAATGTTATCAAGTGCTCAAGTATTATATAAGGTATTATATAACCATAACACGAAACGATTAATTATTTATCGTGTACAAGTAAATCATTCGCTACAAAACTAACAAATAAGGTATCATTGAAAATGATAATAATTATTTACGTGGGTTAAAATAAAACACATTTCGTTTTATTTCATTTTACTCGAACGCAAGGAAATCAATCGAACTATATCCGTCAATCAAACTCAAAACTAAGTTATATTTTTATAACTCAATTAAAGTATTTTTATAAAATACTTCGCATAAAAACATAAACGATTTCGTATCGATAAAATTATAAAATTTAAAAATATTATTTATTTTACAATCGGGTACCAAAACACGGGTCAAAATACCACGAAGCGGGACAAACCGGAGCCAACCACCTCCAATTATTGGAGATGGCCGGCCTTTCCTCTTTACTCCCTCCTCATTTCCATTTTTTGGTTCCATTTCACCCACACTCAATCTCTTCCTCCTCTCCCTCTCGGCTCACACTACATCACCACCGCCATCATCATCAAATCGGCACCATCATCGTCACTAGAAGGAGGAGTAACAACAACATCATCATCATCGTCTTCCATCATCATTTTCACCATTTTCGTTCTCATTTTCATTTGGTAAGAAAATCCCCGATCTCCACTCGATTTCATGTTTATAATACTTATATTATCATGTATTATCATTCTATTAAGTTGGTTATATGCGAAAATGGTTTTAAAATCGGTTTGGGTGTGTTTTGGAAAGGACAGACTCGAACCAGACCTCGGAATACGGCGTATTCAAGGGAATACGGCGTATTCCCGCCCAGAAAACATGAACACGGCGTATTCAAGGGAATACGGCGTATTCCCTCTATTTTTCATGAATACGGTCGTATTCAAATGAATACGACGTATTCCCTCTATTTTTCATGAATACGGTCGTATTCAAATGAATACGGCGTATTCCCCACAAAAGCCACCAATACGGCGTATTCAAATGAATACGGCGGATTCTCCCTATATATTTCATGATCCAACGGATCAATAAACTAGCCCTGCGAATTCTAGCTAAAACAGAACAAGTAAATTTTCGAAAACGTCGACGATTTCACAAGTAATTTTAACGTGCTTCTCGATGAAAAATTTATTGTAACGGATCAGACTAAAATTCGCTCGGTCATTCAAAAACAGCTAAATGGTCAAGGCTAAGTACCTTAGCCTAGCCAGTTTTAAGCCATCCGGAGTCATCTAGGGGTCGAAAATGGCATATTTCAGTTTTCAGAACCGTACCAAATTTAGTAACTTATGAAATAAAATGTGACGGACATAATGAACTTGAATAACAACTAAACCTATACGATACGCTTTTAAAACCAATATCATTTATATAAATATCCATTCATTTATACGAAATCTCGCGTGTTTAGGACACTAGGAGATTACTGTTGGATCAACCGTACGTTTAGAAACGCTAGCACCCAAAGGTGAGTTTTCATAGCCCCTCCTTTCAAACTGTTATACTATTTTGGGGTGGAATGCATACTCGTCGATTATTATTCAAAATCTATTTATGAAATCAATCATTGTTAATGATTTATTATAACTCGTACTAGACTAGGGCACTAGTCGCCAATGAAAAACTTATATGAGATAGGTTTCAGGAACACGAACATTGATGGATAATATGGATTATCCTTACACATCCCTCAGGTTTCAAGAACATTAATAGTTGTTGGCTAACACTGTACGTCATTGGAACAATTGAAATCATTGTACTCTAGGCTAGAGTACATCAAACTTAGAATTCAAGAACCCAAGAATCGAGAAACTAGAATACTAAGAAACTAGATAACAAGACTTTAAGATCAAGAACAAGAACTCAAGGTCAAGAATACAAGAAAACATTTGAATCAAGAACAAGAACTCAAGGTTTAGAATACAAGAAACACTAAGATCAAGAACAAGAATTCAAGGACTAGAACACTAGAATCAAGAACTAGAATTCAAGGTCAAGAATACAAGAACATACAAGAATCAAGAAACTAGAAAACAAGATTAGGTCAAGGATTATGTGCTAGGTCAAGAACTTATATGCAAGATCAAGAACCTATTTACAAGATCAAGAACTATGTGCAAGGTTAAGAATTCAAGATTTTCAAGATCAATAAAACAAGGTTTTCAAGATCAAGATTTTCAAGGACAAGATCATAAAACAAGATTTTCAAGAACATACTTGCGCTTTACTTTCCTTATGTGATATGTGCTAATTATTTGAATTAATTGATACGTGTTAATTGCTAATCTGTGATATTATTATTTGTGTTATTATTGTGTGAACTGCTTAGATCAAGGAACTAGTTCAAGAATCACTTCAATTGAGTTCATCACTCAATCTAAGAAACTCAGGAATTCAACACTGTACACAGGGGTGTACTTCAAGCATAGGATTATAATCTTATACTTTAATCCTTGTCAACTAAACCTATGGACTCACCAGCTTATCGCTGACGTATTTTAGTATGCATTTCAGGTACAGCTTTAGTAGGATCGGCCCGTCAGGATCCTAGCTCGAGTCGCATGCTTTCAACAAATGGATTTCTTGCATAACTTTTGTATTACAATTATGTAATGAAATTATTTTTGCGAACTCGCAACATGTATACATTTTATTTTGGGAAATGTATAACTATTTTCAAACGTCTCATTTAGAGTCGTTCATTATGTACCTTTGTGCTTGTGATATTTGATTGGTAACACCCGACCCGACCGCTTCCGCAACCTGAAATTCGAGGGTGTTACACTATTTTTCTAAGATCGATTTGAGATCCGGTTATCATCAGGTATGAGTTCGTGAGGAAGATGTTCCTAAGACTGCTTTTCGTACCCGGTATGGTCATTACGAGTTCTTAGTTATGCCTTTTGGATTGACTAATGCTCCTGCTATTTTTATGGACTTAATGAATCGTGTATGTCGACCTTTTCTAGATAAGTTTGTGATTGTATTTATTGATGATATCTTGATTTATTCTAAGTCTGAGGCTGAACATGAACATCATTTAAGATTGATTCTTGAGATTTTGAAAAGAGAGCATCTTTTTGCTAAATTTTCCAAATGCGAATTTTGGCTCCGAGAGGTACAGTTTCTTGGGCATATTATTTGTAAGGATGGTGTCAAAGTGGATCCTTCCAAAGTGGACGCCGTTATGAATTGGAACGTTCCTAAATCACCTTCTGAGATTAAAAGTTTCCTTGGTTTAGCGGGATATTATCGAAAATTTATCAAGTATTTCTCCAAAATTGCTGGCCCGTTAACCAAGCTAACTAGGAAGGATATTAAATTTCAGTGGGGAGATCAACAAGAAACATCTTTTCAGACTCTTAAACAGTTGTTATGTCAGGCGCCAGTGTTAGCATTACCTGATGGTTCCGAGGGTTTTGTGGTTTATTATGATGCTTCTCATGCTGGTTTGGGTGCTGTCTTAATGCAACATGATCGTGTTATTGCTTACGCTTCTCGCCAGCTTAAAACTCATGAAAGAAATTACCCCACACACGATTTAGAACTTGCAGCTGTGGTATTTGCGTTGAAAATCTGGAGACACTATTTGTACGGAACTAAATGTGTCGTATGCACGGATCATAAAAGCCTCCAGTACATGTTTTCTCAGAAGGAACTCAATATGAGACAGCGCCGATGGTTGGAGTTGATTAAGGATTATGACTGTGAAATCCGATATCATCCGGGTAAAGCTAATGTGGTTGCCGATGCTTTAAGCCGAAATGTACCTTCCGACCGAATTTATTTTATGCTTTTGGAAATATCTTCTGATTTGATTTCTCAGTTGAAAGCTGCACAGTTAGAGGCATTGTTGGATCAAAATTTAAAATCTGAGATTTTGTTGAAACGGAAAGATTTATTGATTGATGATTCTCGAGGATTGAAAACTTTCCAGTCTTGGGTTTGGGTTCCATTGATTGGGGGACTTCGGGATTTGATATTGTCGGAAGCACACAAATCGAGGTTATCTGTTCATCCAGGGAGTACGAAAATGTACAATGATTTGAAACCATTGTATTGGTGGCCAACTATGAAAACCGATGTTGCTCGAATGGTGGAGACTTGTCATATATGTTCCCAGGTTAAAGCAGAACATCAGAAGCCCTATGGTTCATTGAAACAGTTAGATATTCCGGAATGGAAATGGGAGCACATTACTATGGATTTCGTTACCAAATTTCCCCGCACTCAGAAAGGTAATGACATGATTTGGGTGATAGTTGATAGATTAACCAAGAGTGCACATTTTCTAGCCACCAGTGAGACGGCATCGTTGACTAGACTTGCTCAATTGTACATTCATGAGATTGTTGTTAGACATGGTATTCCTTTATCCATTGTTTCCGATAGAGATTCCAGGTTTGTTTCTGGTTTTTGGCAGAGTTTGCAACGTGAATTAGGTACTAGAGTAAATCTTAGTACAGCTTATCATCCTCAGACAGACGGGCAGTCAGAGCGTACTATTCAGACACTCGAGGATATGTTGAGAGCTTGTGTACTTGAGTATGGCGGTTCTTGGGATTCACACTTACCATTGATAGAGTTTGCTTATAACAATTCTTATCATTCTAGCATTGGTATGCCGCCGTATGAGATGTTGTATGGGCGCCGTTGTCGAACACCTACATGTTGGTTAGAAGCGGGAGAAAAGCAGTTTGCGGGTCCCGATATAGTTCAAATTACAGCTGACAAGGTTAAGATTGCTCGTGAGAAACTGAAAGCAGCACGTGATAGACAGAAACAGTATGCTGACCCACGTAGACGACCTGTTGTTTTTGTTGAAGGGGAACTTGTATATTTAAAGGTTTCTCCGTGGAAGGGTGTTATTAGATTTGGTAAACGTGGGAAGTTAGCTCCCCGGTATATTGGCCCATTTAGAATCCGTCAGGTGGTTAATGAACAATCGGTTTCTTTAGATCTTCCGCCTGAATTAGCTGGTATTCACGATACATTTAATGTTTGCTATTTAAGAAAGTGTGTGACACCCGTCAAATTAGGACTAGTTTTTAGCTCCTAATCATTTAGAAATACGTGTAATTAGTTCTATGTATTAGGCTAATTGTATGTATCAAAATATATATTGTTGAATATATATCAATACTCGATTAGATTTAATCGTGCAATTATCAAATCGGCCAAATTTCTGATTCATATATATATGGCGTTGGTGAAAAACAATATTAAATAATATAAGAATTATTATTTAATAACTCATTATTTATTATATATTATTTTGATAATATATAAAGTATTCGTATCGTACAAAATCAAATCATTCGCGACAACCTTTATAAATAATGTATTATTATTGGAGATAGTAATTATTATTTACATTAGATAAAATGAAACATATTTCGTTTTATAACATTTTACTCAAACACGACGAAAACATTCAAATCGTGTCCGTCTCTAAAACGTAAAACAATGATATATTTTTATATCTCATTAAAAGTATTTCTATTAAAATACTTCGATTAAAATACGTACGATATCAAATATAGAAATTTATCGAATTAAAATATTTTACTACTTTTCGATCGGGTACAAATACACGGGTATTTTATTCTTCACATCGGAGCCACCCAACTCCAATTATTGGAGCTGGGCATAAACCGATCAAACACCCTCCTGTTGTTTTCATTTCATTCTCAATCTCACTCTCAATCTCTCTCGGTCTCTTTCATTTTCAAAAACAACAACAATAACAATTAACAACAACAATATTATCATCATCATCATCGTGATCATCATCATCTTCATCATCTTCATCGTTCATCATCACCATCATCCGTTCATCATTTTGATTGTAAGGAATCGTTTACGTTTTTGTTAATTTTACATGTTTATATTACGTATATTAGCATGCTAGGATGTTCTACAAACTAATTATGCCCCCAAATCAAACACAAGTTTTTGAATTTAATCTGCTGTTCGTCACAGACCTGCACACGCAGACAAACCACGCGATCGCGTGATTTGTCCAGCCGATCGCGTCAAACTATAACCCACGCGATCGCGTGATCATTCAAACCGATCGCATCATTTTAATTTCAAACCGATCGCGTGACATTTTAAACCGATCGCGTCATTTCAATTTCAAACCGATCGCGTGAAGACCTTCAACCGATCGCGTGATCTGGTCCCTGGATCGCGTGAATTTTCATAAACTTTGTGTACAAATTTCAAAAGTGCATAAGTGTTTAGTAGCCCTTTTTCCCACGGAAAATATAACAAATTTTCAATTAACTCGGATTAAGCTCAAATTCGCACGGTCATTCGAAAACAGCTCAATGATCAAAGCTAAGTACCTTAGCCTTGTCAGTTTTAGGCCATTCGGGGTCATCTAGGGGTCGAAAATGGCATATTTTAGTTTTCGGACCTCCGTTTTTCCATAAACTTAAAACTAAAGGTTTACACTAAATGTCAGACATCGCGACATATTTCATACTTATACGATACAACATTTAAACACTTCAAATATGCTTTTATAAGTTCAAAACAAATGAAAGTAGTATTAATAATTGAAGAATTATTATTTCAATCATATCACCAATACGCCGTATACATTTTCACAACTCGAACGTAATCATTAAACCAAAGTATTTGGTCAAAACTAGTTAAGGGAATAACTAGCATAGATGGTCGTAGTGTCATCAAATCAATTAAACCTTGCGCGTTTAATACGCCCGGCAAGTTTCAAATATCTAATCAATCAAAACCTTGCGCGTCAAAGACGCCCTGCAGGTTCAGTCGTTGTAACGACATCAAATCATTGTGAATCATCAATTGTGCTTAGTAGCATCTCATAGGCTCAGGTGAGTCTCATAGCCCCTTTTTAAATATGTTTTCTCAGGGGTGTGATCCATTGCTTGTTTTGTTTTACAATATGAACGCAAGTACCATCAAATCAATTACTACATGAGTTATTTTCACTAATCATTTTAAAGCCCTCCATCAGCATAGTTTGGTAATACTTAGTAGCGTGAATATTAGTATATGATATCATATAGGTCTGACCAGCCTCATCCGGGTTAGCACGCACTAACCTGTCAAACGGATGTATTAATATTTGTGAAGACGAGTGTTGATTAGGCACTCGTAGGAGGCACCTCGATCAGGATACCTTAAATGTGGACCTGACATCTCGAGTTAAGCTCAGACTATGTGCTCATGGCTGTATAACTTTTATTTTGCTTAATTGCATTTTAAATTCAATTATCATTAAATCTTGCGGTTCATACAAATATGTGTTGACATACAAACCTGTGAGCTCACCAGCGTTTTCGCTGACCCATTTTAGCATGTATCACAGGTGATCAGCAGCAGTAGGTCTGCCACTCAAGATGCCCATTAGCTCGAGTCACATTCAGACATCAAGAGATTGTCATGCATTACTATATTTTGTATAATTTAGTTATGCCATAGAATCTCTATCAATCGAACTCAGGAGCTTTTGTAAACTATGTTATAACAGTGTAAAACTTTTATAATATCAATGTATTTGTAAACGACGCATGTAGTGGTCGTTCATTATGTAATCTTGTGTGCTTTGTATATTGATTAGTCGTGCCCCGAACCGACCCGCTTCCGCATCATAATTTGGGGGTGCGACAAAGTGCAATGTGGAGGATCAATCCCAAATCCTTCCTTTGCAAGATCTTCGAGTTGACCCAAGTAAGAAATTGGTAGAAGAACCTGTCGAGCTTTTAGATAGGAAAGTGACCAAATTACGTAGAAAAGAAATTCCTATGGTTTTGGTTAAGTGGAAACATAGTTTGGGTGCGGATCTCACTTGGGAAACGGAGGAGAGTATGCGGGTTAGATACCCTAATTTATTTGTGTCTAGTTAGATTTCGGGACGAAATCTTTCTAAGGAGGGGTGATTTGTAACATCCCCAAATCGAGCCTAGAAGAAAAAGGTATTTTCTTTAAATTATTTATGCGATTTAAAGTTTTTACCTATGTTTGATTTTAAATTTAATAGGTAAATGAACCTCAGGAAATATTGTGACTATTGAAATGTTAGCTGTTTTAGATACTTTTAGGTGACGGTAAAATAAAATAATTTTCGCGCAATTGAAATTTAGGTTCCAGACAATAGATTTAGGACGGGTATAATATTTCACTGTATTTGAGTTAGGTTGTAATATTGGTCGACCTTTATTTCCTTCATTTCCTGATTTTTGGTTAGAAACCTCCAAGAACACACACACACTCATAAACAAATTGCAAATCTGAATGTGATCAAAATTGGAGCTGTGAATTTGTTAAAGCCACTGAATTCATCATCTTCTTCTTCTTCTTCATGTTCATCTAGTTTTCTCCATTTCCATTGTAAGTATTTATTTTGTGTTCTTAAACTCAATTGGTGAAATTAAGTAGAAAACTTATGCATGTATGATCAATGGTGCTGGAATGGATTGTAGTTACTGAAATTAACATCATCATCTTCTTGTTCTTGACTTAAATGCAAATTTCTTAGGTTTCTAGTATAAAAGTGGGTTTTGGTTTAAATTAGATTGGAAGATTAATGCATGTTAGTAATTAGAATTTGGATGATGTTTGTTTGTTGTTAATACATATTATTACATGTTATGTGAGGTTATTTGCTGGTAAAAACCATACATTTCAATGACATTTGGTAGAAAATTGGGTTTTGGTTCGAGCTGAAAAGTTGCAGGTCTGAACTTATGCTTTAAAACGTGTGAACGCGATCCAGCTCCATCACCCGGATCGCGTTCCATAGTGAATTTTGGTTTAAGAATGATTTTGTTCATTCAAACGCGATCCAGCCACAGCTACCCGGATCGCGTTAGTCAGTGTTTAATTGAGTCGGGTTGGTTTTGTTCATAGGAACGCGATCCAGCACCTTAACCCGGATCGCGTTCGAAAGTGTAAAATGGTTACAGAAAGTTTTCTTCTTGGGAACGCGATCCCACCACCTTTAGCTGGATCGCGTTTTCCTTTGTAATTTTGAAGAATTTGAGATTTTGTGAACTTATGTGAATCTAACCCTTATGTTGTTTAGTTATCGATATTTCTTGATTATCAATGAATGTAATTGAGTATAGTCATAATTAAATTATGAAACAAGTCATTAACTTGTGTTTTAATTTGCGTTTACAGAGATACCGAAGACTCAATAAAATAAGACTTTTGAGTTTGGAGACTGAGACTGACAGGTGAGTGGACTGATTCTCACAATTTAATCTTGGTGTTAACAGTTAGTTGCATCAATTTTAAGTTGTTTGTAATGACTGATTTATCGTTGCGTTAATGATAGGATTATTGATTAAACTTGTGGTTTGATGGATGGATTGATTTCTTGTGAATAATTCCATGATAGGTTGGAATGATAGAGGTCAATTTTGGGTTTAGTTGCTATAGGTTAATCTTTATGGGTCGGATGAACATTCGTTGTATTTTAATCCATATTGGTTAAAGATAGCAATAAACTATCGGTAAAAATCTCTGTATTGGCCCGCAGTTGATTATTAAGTGTTCTTGGAGTGCCACCGCGGACTGAGGGTATCTCAAGAACCACCGATCCTCTGTTTGATTGTTTGTTTAGATGATTGTTATGAATTGATTGTTATACAAAGTTAGATTGTTAGATTTAGTTCATTCACTTAGCTTTGTGCTAATTCCCCACCTACTCTTGCAGGTTAACTTTTGGGATATGATTAGGCAATGGTGTTGTTTTGAAGAAATGTTTGACAATGGAAACTCTGATCGTTTCGGATAAATCATGTTTTGTTAACATAACACCCAGTTATTGTATTAGCGTTGTAATTATACTTAATACTTATAAACTTGTAATGTTTTGGTATGACTAAATGTCGTATATATAATGTTATATCTATATTGGTATGAATGGGATTTACGCTTCCGAATAATAAAAAAAAAAAAAAAAATGTGTCTTAAATCGTGGGGTGTTATAGTAACCATGAATGCGAGATGTTCAGCAATAATGCAGAATAAACTACCTCCGAAAGTCAAAGATCCAGGGAGTATTACTATACCTTGCAAAATTGGTGAAATGACTATTGAAAATGCATTGGCAGATTTAGGTGCTAGTATTTCATTAATGCCATATACTCTTTATATGCGATTAGGATTAGGAGAACCAAAACCTATTCGTATGTGTATTGAATTAGCTGACCGATCTGTGCAATATCCTAGCGGAATAGTTGAAAATGTTTTAATTAAAGTTGATAAATTTGTTTTTCCATGTGATTTCGTAATCTTAGATATGGTAGAAGACCCTAAAGTCCCTATTATATTAGGAAGACCATTTTTAGCAACTACACATGCCCTAATAGATGTTTTTAATAGGAAAATTACCATGAGATTAGGGAATGATAAAGTTGTTTTTGATGTTAATAATTCCATGAAATTCCCAGGTTATGTGGATGATACTTGTTATTATTTAAATTCGTATGAATATATGGATAACCCTTCTTTTCAAGATTTTTTAGAAAAAGATCAAGCAGATACAGGAATTATTAAAGGATGGACTGAAGAGTTTGACACTGCAAAGAATTTGGCAGAATTTGATAAGTTATTAGAGGAAGATGAAGATTTGGAAGAAGCAACAGTGGTTATTCAACAACATCCTGCAGAGGAATCATTACAGCCAGTTGCTAAAATTCTTAATAAAGAATTAATAACATATTCTGTCAACAATATTCCTTGTTTTAAAGAAGATATCTTTGAGATCAAGACATCTATTGAAGAACCACCACAGTTGGAACTTAAAGAGATACCATCGCATTTGGAATATGCTTATTTACAAGGCACATCAGACTTGCCAGTTATAATATCTTCTAAACTATCAATAGAAGAGAAAGAACGCTTAGTTCAGGTTCTTAAACAGCATAAACAAGCAATAGCATAGAAAATCACGGATATCAAGGGAATCAGTCCTACATACTGCACTCATATAATTTTAATGGAAACAGATTTCAAGCTAGTCGTACAACCATTAAGAAGATTGAATCTGAATGTTAAAGACGTTGTCAGGAAAGAAATCATTAAATTGCTGGATTCAGGATTAATCTATCCTATTTCAGATAGTCCATGGGTAAGTCTAGTACATGTCGTACCAAAGAAAGGCGGAATAACGGTTATACCAAATGAAAAGAACGATTTAATACCAACAAGGACGGTAATGGGATGGAGAGTTTGCATTGATTATCGGAAATTAAATGATGCTACCAGGAAAGATCATTTTCCATTACCATTTATTGATCAAATGATAGAAAGGCTAGCAGGAAAAGGAGTTCTATTGTTTTCTGGATGGATTTTCAGGATATTTTCAAATTCTGATTGCGGCCGAAGATCAAGATAAAACAACATTTACTTGTCCGTTTGGTACTTTTGCTTATAGAAGGATGCCGTTTGGTTTGTGTAATGCACCAGCTACATTTCAGCGTTGCATGATCGCAATATTTCATGATATGGTAAAAGATTTCATGGAAGTATTTATGGACGATTTCTCGGTATTTGGTGATTCATTTGATTCTTGTCTAAAGAATTTACAGAAGATGTTGCAGAGATGTGAAGGGGTAAATCTAGTTCTTAGCTGGGAAGAATGTCACTTTATGGTTCGAGAAAGGATTGTTTTAGGTCAAAAAATATCAAAAATAGGAATCGAGGTAGATCAAGCAAAGATTGAAGCCATTTCAAAATTACCTTATCCTACAAATGTTAAAGGAATACGGAGTTTTCTAGGACGTGCTGGATTTTATCGGAGATTTATACCAGATTTTTCAAAAATAGCAAGACCGCTGAATCATTTGTTGGAAAAAGATGCAAAGTTTGAATTTACAGACGAATGCAAACAATCATTTGATGCATTAAAAGAAAAGTTAGTATCTGCTCCAGTTATGACAGGTCCAAACTGGAATCTACCTTTTGAATTAATGTGTGATGCTAGTGATCACGCGGTTGGAGTTGTTCTAGGGCAGAGAATTGATAAGAAGTTTAAGCCAATCTATTATGCCAGTAAGACATTAACAGATGCTCAGGAAAATTACACAACTACGGAAAAGGAACTTCTGGCAGTGGTTTTTGCCTTCGATAAATTTCGTTCATATCTTGTCTTAACTAAAATCGTGGTTTATACCGACCATTCTGCTTTGAAGTATTTGTTCAATAAGCAGGATGCGCGCCCTCGTTTATTGCAATGGATTCTTTTATTGCAGGAATTTGATATTGAAATCAAGGATAAGAAAGGAGCTGAAAATGTTGCAGCTGATCATTTGTCAAGGTTGGAAAATCCAGAGTTGGAAGCATTGGATGAAGAGGAAATTCAAGATTCATTTCCGGATGAGAAACTTATGACAGTACAAGAAATAAAAGAGATACCTTGGTTTGCGAATTATGCAAATTATTTGGTTAGTAAGGTTCTACCAAGGATGGATTATCAGAAGAGGAAGAAATTCTTTTCTGATTTAAAGTATTATTTTTGGAAAGATCCATTTCTTTTCAGATACTGTGCAGATGGCATAATTAGAAGATGTGTACATGGTGATGAGGCTCAACAAATTATAAAGCATTGTCATGAAGGACCAGTATGCGGTCATAATGGACCAAGTTACACTGCAAAGAAAATATTTGACGCAGGTTTTTATTGGCCGACGATTTCTAAAGATACATATGCATTCGTTAAGAATTGTGATTCTTGCCAAAGAGCTGGGAATATTTCTAAACATGATGAAATGCCGCTAACTAGTATATAGGTTTGTGAAATTTTTGATGTTTGGGGTATTGATTTTGTGGGACCATTTCCTATGAGTCACGGTAATAGATACATATTAGTAGCTGTGGATTATGTGTCCAAGTGGGCTGAGGCAAAAACATTACCTACGAATGATGCTAGAGTTGTGGTGAAATTTCTTAAACAATTATTCTCCAGATTTGGAACTCCAAAGGCATTGATTAGTGATCGAGGTACTCATTTTTGTAATACTCAATTAGAGAAGGTATTAAAAAGATATGGAGTTAGTCATCGATTTGCTACACCTTATCATCTACAGACTAGTTGAAAATACCAATCGTGGCGTTAAAACGTATTTTGGAACGTTCTGTTGGTTCCAACAGAAAAGAATGGTCAGAAAAGTTAGACGATGCACTTTGGGCATATAGGACAGCATTTAAAACACTTACAGGTTGTACTCCGTATAGATTAAATTACTGAAAAGCTTGTCATTTACCAGTGGAAATAGAACACAAAGCATAATGGGCACTTCGAGAATGCAACATGGATACCGATGAGGTTGGTAAGCATTGCTTTTTACAGTTACATGAGTTAGATGAGCTTCGTTGGAATGCTTACGAGAATTCAAGGTTTTATAAAGAAAGGACGAAGAAATGGCATGATGCACGGCTTTGGGGAGATAAAGAGTTTGTTGCTGGAGAACGTGTGCTTTTATATAATTCACGTATTCGGTTATTTCCGGGTAAATTGAAATCCAGATGGAGTGGACCGTTTGTTATTCACCAAGTTCATACAAATGGAAGTGTGGATTTAGTAGCCTTCAATGGAGCTATTTTTACAGTCAATAGACATCGATTAAAGAAATATTATGCATATACTGTTATTGAACATATTTCAGATGTAACTCTGGAAGAATAGGTTACAAGACCATGTCGAACTTACCAACGCTTAAACAAAAGTGCTTCTCGGGAGACAACCCGTGTTTATTTTTATATTTTATGTTTTTCTTTTATATTTTTATTTTCAGGTTTGAACTTTGTGGGTGTGTTCCCTGGAAACCCTTACGAGACTATAACTCGTCCACTCGGGATACCGAGGGGTTTAAAGGCTTATTGCATATGCTAAATGCAATCGTGATTAACTACGAAAGTGTGGATGTTGTATATTATTTTTCGAGAGATCAAGGAATCAACCAAGCAGATTTTTCTTAGCCAATGATGAAATTTATAATTTCAGTCAGGGGAGTTTTCTGTTCTATTTTTCTTTCCCTTACTCACTTTTGTTTATCAATTTTTATACAATGAGGGCATTGTATAATTTAAGTGTGGGGATAGGGTTCGTAAGAAAAAGAATTTCTTTAATTAATTATTTAAGTTTCTATTGTTCTTAAATTCTATTAAAAATTTAAAATTTTAAGTGAATAACTAAGTATTTATTAGTTAGAATACTTTTGTTAAAAGTTTTGTTTTGTATTTAAAATTTTAGACTTTAATGTGGATTAACTGTTTTGTATATATAACGTAAGCTACTTAATAATAAGTGATATATAGTTACATGATATGATGTACTAATTGGCAATCTATATGAAGATTTCTGAATTTTAAAAAAATTTAATTAAATAACTTGTATATTATTTTATGATACATAATATGATGTATGACGTAAAAGTCTTAATTCTTAGATTTATCATGCGATAATTTTATATATATCTTTATACTTATATGAAAACATTTGGGGGTCTACTAATTGTTTCCTCTGTTGTACGAAAGTACAGACCTGGTCTCTAATTAGTATTCTTAAATAAAGCAAAAAGAAAGAAAATCTTTCAGAAATAAAAAAATAATAAAGAAAAATCAAACTATGTCGCTTTGTTGTACGGCTGTACAGACCTGTCACCGCTGGTTTGATTTAAATAAAACTGCTTTACCTGAATCAAGTTATGTCGCTCTGTTGCATGAAAATGCAGACCTGTCACCAATGTCTTGATTCTTAAAAATGGATTTCATATATTTATTTGGAATATAAAAGTAAATTGCACGATTAAGTTTAAGAGTATATCATATATGGAAATCATAAGTAATATACATACTAACAATAAAGAGTATATTCAGAACGATGAATATAGATTGTTTAAAGTGGACAAATATATTCGTAATCATTCATGAGCTATATGTTACATAAATAATAATAATTTTTATTTATACATTATAGTTATCCATGTTAATTAAATTGTTTAAATTTTAATTTATGAAACATATTTTTAGTATTGGTATTCTGATTCTTAAATATTAGTTTGATGCTTATTTTAAATTTTATTCAGTATTCTACTTGAGGACAAGCAGAACTTAAGTGTGGGAATATTTGATAAGCATCAAATAGATAGTATATTTTATAGTAATTTATCCCTATATTTATATACATTTTAGTGCATTTATATGATTTTAGGTACTTATTTCGTTAATATTTGCAGGAATATATTTTTAATTAAAGATTGAATAAAAAGGAACGAGAACAAGTCCAAACCTGAAGAAAATGAAGAAATGAAGAAAATGGAGCTTAAACCTTAAAGAATTGAAGACTAAAATGATAATATTGAAGAGTTGGGCCAAAATGAAGATTAAAATCCGTAAAAGAAAAGAAGAGAGTCCAAAATAAATCCCAATCCGAGATTAGAAGATTCTGAAATTGAAGCTCAACCGGCGGTTGAGATCTTCAACCGGCGGTTGAATATATTTAATAAAAGGCGGTGGAAGACGCGGAGTTGGAGTAGGACTCAAGTTAACCCAACCGGCGGTTGGGAAGTCCAACCGGCGGTTGGACTGGCAGTTTGTAAAACTATAAATAGAGGCCTAATTCAGGCTTAACCATATACGATTCTTAGAATACAAAGTCGAATATTAGGGTTTAAGGTCGACTTAAGGTGTGAATTTGGAGGCTAAGGAGCTAGGGTTTGAAGGTTTTTAACCTTAGGAAAAGCTGGTTCGACAATTGGTTAGGTTTCTTTATCCTTGTAACTTTAATAACCTTATTGAGTTAATTTATGGATATTGTTTATTTGATTTAATTGTGAATTAGGTTTTCATTATAACTATTTGAATGAATGTTTATTGAATTTATTATATGAATTTATGTTTATGTTGGAACTATATTATTGAATGTTTATTATACAAGAATTATCTATATTAGAATATATTAATGATGGTTCTTGACATAGTTAACTGATTTATATTAAACGAGGATGACCATATTAAGTTTTTATAAATTAAGTGATTGTGTTTATGTCTTGATCTTAACCTTATGCGATAGACGAAGAATATAATTCATTAATGTAAAGTAATATTGTGATTCACGCCATACCGATGAAATTGTATTAGTAAACTGCTGATAGATCTTAATAATTAGTGATACTTTGCGTAACCTTATGATTGTGTTGCTATGATGAAGATTAGCTTAAGCCTAAGTAATTTTCTACATTAGTAATTCACCAAAAATAATAGCCAACAAGCAAATAGACATAAGTAAGATTAATAAGTTTAGTAATAATAGTTTGAATAATTATAATCTTCTATCCATCTAAGTATTCTTAAGTTGTTCCTGAAACTTATCTATTAGAATCTGTATCAATTATAAATATGTTCGTTCGGAACTAAAACGTCCCCCTTATCTTGTATATTATTGTATATTATTGTGAATAATTGTAAATAGTTGTAATTAGGAGTAAATAGATAATTAGTTATAAATTAGAATCACGTTCCATGTGTTCAAACTTGGACTTACTTATAAAGCTATATTATACGAACGGGTTAATCTTGCCTGAATTGTGTGATAGTGTAACACCTGGTCAAAAAGTCAATTTTCGCGTCAGATTTAAACTTCGATTAATTGCATTTTTATAAACAATTATAGCCAAGTTACATTTTTGTAATTCAAGTAAAATATTTTTATTTAAAATATTTACGAAAATTCTATAAAACAAAAAAAAATTATAAATTATAAATTTAAAATATTAAATTTATTTTACGATCGGGTACAAAAACACGGAGCGCAATTACGGAGAACGAAAGTGGGAGGCTTAAACCCCCCACCTCCTCTTCCTTCTTCCTCATTCCACTACTTCTCTTTCTCTCTCTTTATCCCTTTTCTCTCATCTCTCTCTCTCTCTCTTAACTCACCACCAAACCACCACCGACACCTTAAACCGCCAATTTACACCGTCAAACGACCTCCAATCTTCAAGCTCATTTAGGGAAAAACGATCACCACGGAACGATCTACAATCCTATTTTTCGGATTCTCCTCGCGCGGATTTGTAAGTTTCCGACAATTCTTGAAATCTCTCAAATCCTTGTTATTTTGCTTGTTTGTGGTTTAGATAAGCTTAAAATACTCAAATATGGGTTGGGTAAAAGAATCGGACTCAACGGAGGCCGAAAAACTCGTTTTCGGTTCAAACTCCAGCGATCAGTCCGTTATGTCGCAGGGACCAAAAACAGTGCTGCGACGTCGCAGCCAACGTCGCAAAAATACCACGATGTCGCCTGGTGCGACGTCAGCCACAATGTCGCATGAAATTGCGAACGTCGCACATAGCGACGTCGACCCCTATGTCGCACTAGACCCTGATGTCGCATATAGCGACGTAGACTACAACGTCGCAGTACAATCGCACTGCGACAGAAGCCGTTATGTCGCAGGGACCAAAAACAGTGTTGCGACGTCGCAGCCAACGTCGCAGCTCAACGTCGCAAAAATACCACGATGTCGCCTGGTGCGACTTTAGCAACAATGTCGCATGAAATTGCGAACGTCGCACATAGCGACGTCGACCCCTATGTCGCACTAGACCCTGATGTCGCATATAGCGACGCAGACTACAACGTCGCAGTCCAATCGCACTGCGATAGAAGCCCCAACGTCGCACCCAATGTCGCAGGTCACAGAACCTTAAGAATCTATGATTTTCACTAAGTGTCGGAACCAAATTTTACCACTTGATTTTACTACGAATTTGGATTTCGGATGCGTTTTCATTAAAGCAATGTAGTAGAAATAAAAATTTTCCAAGCTGACTTGGTAGCTCGACCCCAACCAGGGGCTCTGCCCCTTGGACCCCGCCAGGGGTTGCCACCCCTTGGACCCCGCTATCAGGGGCGCTGCCCCCGAACCCCCGTACACGGTCTTTAAAACCAAGCGACAAACAAACATTCGAACGACTTACTTGATCATACTATTTGATCTCGTACTTATATAACCTCACGTGCTTAGGACACTAGGAGGTTATCATCCGGACAACACACGTATCGTAGGATCGCTGACAACTCACAGGTGAGTTTCATAGCCCCATTCTTTCAACTGTTTTACTGTTTTCGGGGTGAAACACATGCTCAACCACTGTTTCGAATGATATTAATAAACTTTTGTAATTCACAATTATCTTTATTACTGCCATGTAATACGAATGTGTAATACCTAGGAATTACACCCACCATACTGTTCTGAGATAGTATCAATACTTAACCTAGATAGGTTACAACCGTACACTGTTAGATTGTTGGAAAACAATTACCACTACATGACTTGATTAAGTTATCACTATCCATTGACCATATTGTCACGGGACAATACTATCACTTATACTAGAACTGGTTAGTTCTACCTACACTAGACAACGACTAGACTTTTACAGGATTAGTTTCCCTTTCGGGACTACGACTGCTCATACAGTCCAGGACTTCTAAACTAGAATAGTACCCAAGTAAACAACAACCAAGGACTTCAGATATACTTGCTAGGCTGAGGCTAGGAGTATACATTAGTGACAAACGTTAGTATAGGATCTTTATACTAATACAAACCAACTAGGTGATGACTGTTCACACCTAGGCCCAATGTGATACAATTAATATCTAAGTATTGTACATACATATTTAGATACAATATATTACTTCATGCGCGTCATGATACACTATTACTTGTGCTTGTAGATTTGACTTATATATATGTATATATAAATATACTCGTACAATATATCAAGCGCTTGGTGCTTCTTACAATTTACATATGCATATTGGCATACATACATACAAACATAACTACTCAAGTCAGGCGTGTCGTAGTACGGATGGCTCTCATTTACTTAGCTAGTCTGTCGTAGTACAGTTGGCTCTACATTTCACCAGTCGGGCTTGTCGTAGTATAGCCGGCTCGATTACATATTTTGCTTGCGAGCAATACGGACGATGTTCCAGAAGGGACACACAACGATGCCATGGTAAAGTGGGCACAAAACGATGCCACGGTATTGCAGTGGGCACAAGGACGTATTCGCGGTAAAGCGATACACTCACGGATGGGCGGGCTTATGCTCGTGATCCACAATAGTTAACTGGTCGGTGAGATTTCACGCGAGGTCGTTAGCTCAGTATTTGATTAAATACTCTATCGTAGTTCTGCGGGACTGCACGGTTACTCATACTCAGCAACGGATCGGCGAGATTACACTCGAGATCGTTGGCTCAGCATTTGGATAAATGCGCTATATTAGTTCTGCGGGACTACAATTTACGTTGCCGGAGGCAACACTACATGCCAGGTAGGCATGCCAATTATTACTCAACATCATATGACGTGGTCATACATTTACTTGGACTATATTCAGGCAGGTTTTGCCTCGCATTGGTTTATTTCACTTATACCAGATAGGTATCTAGGCATGGATTGACACAGCCTCGATATGACGCAGTCATACACTTGATAGTATTTAGGCATGTATTGCCTCACTATTGTAGACTCGCTATACGTGATAGGTATCTAGGCATGGTATGCCTCATTCCTTACGTACTTAGGTACACACCGCTACTTTTAGGGTAGGAGATACCTAGTGAAATGTACACACATTGGTGTTACATCTTTAATACAATACAAATCAAAATACAGGGATTTCGAACTACTTTTCAAAACATATAGGATTTACACTTTATGTTTTCAACTAACAATCCTATGTACTCACCAGCTTTATAGCTGACTCATTTTAGCATGTGTTCTCAGGTGTCCAGCAAGATTAGGATTGCTACAAGATAATGCTAGCTCGAGTCGCATATTTTCAAACAACGGGATTTCTCTGTATAACTTTTGTATTACAAACTATGTATTGAAATTATTTTGCGAACTCGCAACCGTATACATTTTATTTTGGGAAATGTAATAACTATTTTCAAACGTCTCATTTAGAGTCGTTCATTATGTATCTTATGCTGTGATATTTGATTTGGTAACACCCGACCCGATCGCTTCCGCAACCCGAAATTTGAGGGTGTTACAGATAGTATTATTTAGTATTTCCTTAATTTAAAACTTGTGATTATAATTGCCTATACTTAGCACACATCATTTATTGTGATAGACAAAGTGCCATAGCCATTGCAAACAATCTAGTAATGCACTCAAGGACAAAACACATTGATGTCAGATATCATTTCATCAGGGACTATGTGATGAAAGGCGACATTGAACTTCACTTCATTCCAACAGACTACCAACTCGCTGATCTGTTTACAAAACCTTTGGATGAGAAAAGATTTAACTTTCTCATCAGCGAGCTTGGTATGTTAAACTTAAATGAATAGATAAATTCTTTTTGAATTTATTTATTTATTTTGTTCTATTTTTAAATTGCTTTAAATAAAAGGATTCTACAAATTATAACTTTAGAAGAACATATTCACTGATCAACTGATTTTCACTGATCCAATCAGCAAGTTCAATAATCAGTTAATTATGTCCATCTATCATCATAACTTGTAAAGTCACATGAATATTTATTATGTCTCTAAGATAAGTTAATATTACTTCTCTATATTATTTCTAGCTGATCCAGTCAGTATTCTAAGTTGTGACTTGATCAGTGAGTTCTAACAATAGAGACCTAATATACATTTTATCTAAGACATAATTCATATTCATTTTTTTAAAGAATAAAGTGTATCTATCTAAAATTGATAACAGTGATCTATATCAAATCTGAAACTTAGTCTAAATGATTTAATCAGTATTCTAAGTTGTGATTAAATCAGGAAGAAAAAGCCTCAGCGAGATATATGATCAAAATTGATAACATCAAATAATGATATATTTATATATTAATAATTCTTACATTTTGTATACTTTTATTGCATTTCTATTAGATTTAGATACTTAAATGTTTATATTTGCAATATAGGTATAAAGGTAATTAAATGAAGAAAAGAACGAGAAAAGAGCTTTAAATGATGAAAATAAAGAAAAGACTGAAGATTGAAGATATTTGGACCTGAATTGAAGACTAAACCCAAAGATAAAGTAAATTGAGCTTAAAGAATTAAGAAAAACGGATTAAGAAGATTAAAAGCCCAAAAAGAGAAGCCTGGCCCGACTTTGGAATATTCTGGAATGAAGACTCAACCGGCGGTTGGAATTACCAGCCGGCGGTTGAATATTTATATTAAAAGTCGGTGAAGATCGCAGAGTTGGACTTGGACTCCAAGTATTCCAACCGGCGGTTGGACTGGCGGTTCAGAAAAACTATAAATAGACCCTTCGGCCAGACGATACCATATACGAATTTGGAAAGCAAAAGTCGATTGTAAGGGTTAAGGAACGACTCTAGGTCGAATTTGGAGGCTAGGAGGCTAGGGATTGAGGACTTGCAACCCTAACGAAGAATAATTCGGTTTTCTTTGTTCAATTCTAGATCTTTTACTTATGTCTGTATTTAGATCTTGTTTTCTTATTATTGGATATTGATTGTTCTTTAACATATTTGTTTAGAGGATTGATGTTTATATGATTATTTGATTATATGTTTATGTTGATTGATTTTATGAATGTTATTAAGGTTATATCTATGTTGGTTATATGATTATGAGATTCATACTATAGTGAGTACTTGTATGCGTTGATTAATAATTTAGGTTTATGTTTTGATTATAACTTAAATACCCTGACTGCGTGATAAGTTATAATTATTACTGGATTAAACTATAATTGATTAGATAATAACATTCGAGACCCTGAAGTTAGTTAACCTTAGTATACGTTGAAGAGCTTCATAAAGGATACTTAAACCCGACCATAGGAGGCTATCTGTTGCGCTCCCAGCCATCAGGGTCGTTGTTAATTCTGATGGTGATGCGGGCGCAACAGAGGTTTTAAAATTTATATTTAGCTGGGCTTAAATTATACGTACTACCTACTCTGGTTAGCAAGCGGTAAGTATGACCTAAGATCATTCTATGAATCCAAACGTGTGGGTGATTAAAGCTGGTGCTTTTGGTAGGGAGGTATTTAGGATGGGACAAAGTAGGTAGGTTTGGGGGTTTTTAAACTAAAGACTAATAATTAAAATGCTGGAATGTAAATTGCAGGAAATTAAAATACAGGAAAGCAGATAAAGATAAATATGTGATTGCTGAGACTTTGATAATTAATGTTTCAGGATGACAGAATAAATAGGGTCAATACTTAATATAATAATTAAACTATCAAGTGTAAACTCTAGAACCCTACCAACTAAATTTCCCATTGGCATGCCAGTAGGAACTAGGTTATCGTGATTCTGATCGGAGCAATACGCAAACTTCCAATACTTATCTAGTTGAAAGATAAGCAACCTATCTTGGCTTGATACCGAGGTGCATGAATCAGTAGCGTATCGTCTCATAGGTCAGACCGTTCTTAACCCCTAAAATAGTTTACTATTCCATTAACATGCAGATTAATAACTTTGTATGTTTAGACCGTTGATCATGTAAGACTTAGTATTTTAAGGATTCTAGGTCGCTAGGACTTTACTCTTATTCCTAAGCCTTGTTTTCTGTATTAAAGCTCGGTTACTTCAACTTATGACTTAAGTTCTCCTTTTCAAATAGTTATACATCCCTGGATTATTCGCAGTTTATAAAAACGTGTTTCATATGCAGACCATGCCTTTCAGTAATCGAACAGTGTACTTTTTATGACAGTTCCACTGCTTCTTACATTGAACATGCGGTCGAGAGTAATTGACGGTGAAAGTGACACTCTAAACTAACTAAATGTAAAGCAATGTAGAAATGTAAACCTAATATATACAACGAGTGGGTTCACTGTGTCTTACTTTTTGCATGTCATGGGCACAGATAACTACTTACCGTAATTAAGGTTGATCAAGTCCTAATTACTAGGTTGCAGTCACGTGGATAACTAGAAACGGTACTCCACAAATTAAACTCAAGTTCATAAAGTCTTAACAGTATAAAGGTTACTAATTCCTATTTTATATGAATGTGTTTTACGAACATCATTTTATTGTGCATTGACTCTCATAGGATATACCAGTTAGTTGTGAAGTTGTATTATCCTTTCGGAATTCCAACTGTTAAACTAGAGCTGATTCTAGTGATGTAACTACCTTCGGTCGTTTATTGACTTCCATACATTTGTACTCCTCTTGAAGCGTTTCCAGTACTATATCAGATAAACAGTCGAATAGGGGCCGTCACGTCACTTTACGATTGTCGTACACTAATCATATAATTTCATCCTTACTTATAATTATCTACATCATCAACAATCACAATAATAGACTACTCGCAATTCATGGCAACAAATATATCACATACCAGGCAATAACACATGATTAAAATAAGGAAGTATGATAAAGGTTTAGATATCACCCGGAAATAAATGCGTAGCAGCGTATTATTATGATTGACAACTCATTCACACGTAAAAAAATAAATCTCCAACCCCCTAACGTTCGTTCTAGCCTCTATGTTAATCCGTAGATTAATTACAATAATCCTAGACTAAAATATAAGAGAATTTCTAGAGTGAGAAAGTGGAAATGGAAGAGTGAGAGTATGTGTATGAGTGTGGATATGAGTGTGTGTTGAAATGAAACCTAGGGGCTGCTATTTATAGTTGAAATTCGGCTCATGTTAGCATCCCAAGGCTCATAATAGAAAAAGGTGGAAAAGATGGTGCACCGGGTACGAAAAAGCACATAAAGGTGGTGCACCGGGTACCAAAAAGCATGTAAAGGTGGTGCACCGGGTACGCGCAAGGACCAAAAAGCGGAAACGAGATGGGGGAGGGGAGGCCGGCGCCACCCACCTGTAGGCCAGCGGCGGCTGGCTGCAACCCGCCCCGGTTCATCGCCTGTTGCCTCGTTTCTTGAATCGCGCGTGTTTTCTTCGTTATGCGTCCGTTTGCGTCGATTCTTTTTACGTTGGATTCGTAATTCAAAAACGAAGACTTTGATGAAAAGATATCCCAAAAATATATCTCCCATCTTTGGATGTCTCGTACGAATCCTTTGGATCTTCCGGCGTACGTAGAATCTTCATTCTTCGTCCGTTTTTGTTGATTCTTCTTCTATTGGATTCATAATTTGAAAACGAACATCTTGGACGAGATGGATGTTGGTGATGGGCACTTTTGTCTTGAAATCTCATTTTGATGCCTTGAATCTTCAAACGTGCGTGGAATCTTCGTTTTTCATCCGTTTTGCTTGATTTTCATCGTGCAACCTTGTTTTGACCATCTTGGCATAATACTATTGGTTTGTATTATTTTTGAGTTAAAATGCCAAGAATCGTTCCAGAATGAGAGTGATATCGGTAGTAAAAACGTGACTTTTTACGCGATATCACTATCGAGGATACTTAAACCCGACCAAGGAGGATATCCACTTTTATATTTCAAGATAAAGTCAAATAGCTAACAAAAGTAAACATATAAGAGAATTTGAATATAACATAGCTAGTCTAGATAAAATATATCTCCGATCTACCTAATTTACCTTAGTTGTCTCTTAATTACTTTAGTTACTTTAGTTATCTTAATTCTGTATCAAAATAAATATATGTTCGAACGGAACTAAAACGTCCCCCCTTTTTTCTGTAATATTAATTGTGAATATTGTAAACATTAGTTTAGGGATTAATTAAAGATTTCACTTTCCCTGTATTCGATACCTGGACTTACTTATAAAGCTATATTATACGAACGGGTTATTCTTGCATGTATTGTGTGATAGTATTATTTAGTATTTCCTTTATTTTAAACTTGTTATTTTAATTGACTATACTTAGCACACATCAAGTTTTTGGCGCCGCTGCTAAGGAAGCGGTAATTTTAAATTTTTCCCCTTGTAAAATTATAAATTTTTGTACATTATTAGTCAATTGAAAAATCAACTCACCCATTGGGATTACTAACAAAAACAAAGGTATAAGGAGGGTCGCTCTACTTCCCGAAAGTGGTAGGTTTTTATTAAGCTTCGCGCTGACCTATTTCTCCGCTTTTGTGTATGACCATTGGAGCTACCGAGGACTTTTGACTTAAATTAACTAATTATTGTAATTTTTAATCTAATCTAATTAATTGTATATGTAATAATTATCTAACTTGCATTACTACTAATTAATATACGGTTTATGGTTTTTGGGTTGGGTATTTCTTATCCAGTATTCAATTTTGAATGTGTTTTATTATTGAATTATGTTATTAGTATGCAACAACCTAATCATGAACTGTATTTGCATTTACTAACGCATGTTTAACTTTTTAGTTTAATTTTAATTCTACTAGTACTACTGCTCCCAAGAAAAAATCCAAATTAGGGTCCCTGACATTAAAAGATCTGGAACATAGCAAAAAGAAGACGTCTAAGGACGCCAAGGGTGAAGCAGAGACTGAACGTTCAGTCCCTACGGGCACCCTTGATAAACCCAAATCTATAGCTGCCTCACTGGACTCCCGAAAGTCCATTGACTCTATAAAGGGAAAACTACAAACAGCTACAATGGCTCAACCCATTGTTAGCAGTGATTCGGGTGCATCCCACACCCTCCTATCGAGTCAAACCCCCAGCCACTTGTCATCCTCACGAAAGGATGACTTTTCATCAAAAGGGCTAGTGACATCAGCGGGTGATAACACACTCAATGTTGATGTCACACCACTGGCTACAGACCCAAGCTAACTCTCATCTCTCACTGCACCAGTTGTCAATGTCTCTCCACTGTCACATGGAGAGATACAGGCTGAAATTTCTGTTTCCGATGATCCACCAACTAGAAAACAAGTTGGTGATGACGAGGAAGCCCAACCAATGGATACCTCCACCTCCGACGATGAACAACCACCACCACCACCATATATCTCTGTTACTGCTGCTGCTGCTACTGAACCCACACCTACACCACTCACCACTGCTCCACCAGCTACTCTTGTAACTTCACCAATCCAGGAATTAGATGTCATGTCTCTCTCCAGTGACAACATCTCAATGGTAGCAACATCTCAATGGTAGCTGGTGATGATCCCCTTGCTGAGACTGCCATGGGTGTAGGGGATCAGGGAGCACAATCCAAACCACAACCTACACCAAAACAACAATCACCACCAAAACAACCATCATCACCAAAACAATCAACACCACCAACATCTCATCTACAACAACCATCATCATCCACCTCAAACACTGACAAGCTGCTGCTCGAATACATTGCCTCATCTCAACAACAGATAAAGCTGCTCACAGAAGAACGAGATGTCTTAAAAGGTAATGTTGCTGAGCTAACTAATAAAGTTCACTCACTTGCAGCTGTATATGAACCAATTCCTTCCTGGAGTGATGCTGTCAGCGAAAAAGTTAAAATTCTAGCTGCAGCTGGAACTGATCACTCTCAACTGCTAGCAACTCAAGCTAAAGCACTTTCTGAGCTGGCAACCTCAACAAAAATCAGCATGCACATCCATGATAAAGCCATTTCTTCTCTCACTACTCAACAACAAAATATAGCTTCTTCTATGCTGGATTACATAAAACACACTGATCAACTCATCTCTGCTATTCCCAAAATGGCAAAAAACCTGCAAGCTTCTAAGGATGAAGTTGCTGCCCTCTGAATTGATAACCGAAAGTTATATCGCTGGATAAAGGAGTGTGTAGCATCGTTCTATGATGAAAGGGGGGAGATCATAGTAGCTGACAATGATGCTTTCATCAATCAAGCTGCTGATCACAGAGAAATCTTGTTAGATACCTTTTCTCTTCGCTCAATCCCTGAAAGGCCAGATTTGGAAGCTGATGCAGTTGTCGAACTGTCTTGGGCTGATATGGATAAAGAGGAGGATGAATATGAGTTTGAGGAGATCAGTTTCCCTGAGTTTCATCTTGATGAACTCAGGATGTATGATTGCAAAGTCAAAGAATGGGCTACTGATGAGGCAGCACGAGTTGAGGGGGAGTCAGTGAGCTATGAATTGGCTCGCTGGCAATGGATGAGCAGGGATGATGATGAGAATGAAAATGATGTTGATATGAATGATGGAGATGATGGTGATGACTGTAATAATGATGATGGTAATAATGATGCTGATAAGAAAGATAATGCTGATAAAGAAGATGATACTGATGAACAAATGGAGGATCAGCTACATATCTCTTCTATTCTTACAAAAAGAAAAAGGACCAAAACGTCTACATCTGGGTCCACCTCCTCCAAGCACAAAAGATGAATAATCACTGAGGAGGACATATCAGCTACCATGCATCAGTTAGAAACAATTTTGGAAGAGCCTGAATCACCACCATCGCCTCAATTGGATACTGTCATATCTGAGGTCAACCCACTATCACTTCAAATCATTGAAAGCACGGAACCAGAAAGTTACATCACCAGTAGCTTTGCTGAAGAAACAGTCACTGCACCAGTGACTACAACTATCAACCCACAACCAATCACAACAACAACAGCTACTCAACAACTTATAATTTCACTGGCAGCATCAGCAACACAACCAACAGAAGAAACAGTAACCACTATCTTATCCTCTCTACCCACAGCTACTCCATCACCAGAGATCACTATTCCAGAGACCTCTGCTCCAGCTCTTCTACTATTTTCTGACTCTACATCAGGAAGTCTTCATCCTGAAGAAACAAATGAACAATGTATAGCCAAAAAAATCAAGGCTAGACAGGATAGGGAGCGAGAAATGATCCTGAAAATTCAAGCTGAGGCAGAATTAAGAGAAGAGGCAGAAAGAAAGCAGAGGTTGAAAGAGCTGTCTGACAGTGATAGGGCTTATCTGTTAATATAACACCCGGCCCGAAATACAAGGATATTTTTTTTTTTATAAAAGGAAGCGCAAGATTTAGATACAAACCATTGGATTGCATATTTACACTTCAAAATGGCAATCCAAATACATACAGTCTTTAAACTAGATTATCCTAGACATTACACACAATAAGTTTAGTGTTATAGAAATCCAAAACATAATGTCATATCATTAACATAGTTAACAAAACAGAGTGAGCTTGTCAAACATTCCATTCCTATGTACTTCTTGCCCACCCACATACAAAAGTAATCCTGCAAGAAGTAATGAGGGGTTAGCACGAAGCTAAGTGAATGAATCTCAAACTATCATCTAACTCAACTTAACAAATGTCTACAACTAAGCATAGCAACAGTTAATCAAGAAGGATCGGTGGTCCTTGGAGTACCCTCATGCCGCGGTGGTTCCCCAAGTAACTCTTAGACCAACTGAAGGCCAATTCAGTGGTTAAACCGATAGTTAGGTACTATTACTACATACAACATAATTTCGGTGAACAACACATGTACAAGGCACTTATGATGTCCAAAGTAATAGTACACTAACCCAACACACGTTGACCCCCGACAATCATATAGTCCACAACCATCATGGCAATAAAGGACACCAATAAACAAGCTAAGTATGACCATCATGGCAAAACATTAACTTCAAATAAAATTAGTAAAACACGTTTACCCGTTGTAACTATATTGTTACAACCAAATCAGACTGAAAGTCCAAGATCCACTCACCCTTGACGATCACCGCCCTTGCTCAAAGATCTAATATTATTGAGTCTTCGGTTTATCTGAGAACACAAGAGAAATCCAAGTCAATCTCTAAATCACAATATACATATACTTATCGTTAATAATCGAACATATATTAAGTGTTATTAATATAGCGTACAAACTGAATCGCATAATTAAGCCCACATTAGAATTAACCCTGTCAACAGTGGGAATACGTCCGTATTCCACTGAATACGTTCGTATTCCCGGGAATACATCCGTATTCAGAGGAATACGCCGTATTCCCAAGCAATTCCCAAAACAGAGCTGGACTTAAGGAATACGCACACGAATACGCTAGGGAATACGCCGTATTCCCGGGAATACGTCCGTATTCATGGGAATACGAACGTATTCCCTTTGAAACCCTGTGCAACAGCAGCAGGTTTTTCCTGCACGACCAAGTACGAACCAAAACCCCAAATTTCGACCAACACAACTACAAAACACGATTTTAACATGAAAATGACCTATACTAACATGTATAATCATATTGCAACAACAACTAACATCATCAAACACTACAAATCATACATGCATCAATTCTTCAACCTAGGTTTCAACCAATTTCATCAAATCAACTAACAACTTGTAAAACACTAGTAATTCACTAAGATAAACATGAAATTCAGTTTGTAATCAACATACAAACACATTTAACATGAATTTACTCTATTTCATCATTTCATCCTATTAAATCAACCAATTCAACCAACTCAAGTTCATACATGAAAATGGAGGTGATTTCACTTACAATGGAGATGATTATGAGATGAAGGAGATGATGAACATAATGGAACCAAAATCACAGTCTTGAATTGAAGATATCAAATTGTGTATTTAGTTTGAGAGTTTATGAGATGATATTGAGAATTTGTGAAAAATGAGGTGTTGTCAAAATGAAATCACAGATGTCGACTTCATCATATGACTCAGCCTATTTTGGGTATAAATTATACCCGTCCTAAATCTATTGTCTGGAACCTAAAAACCATTTGCGAGAAATAAGTTTTTATTATACCGTCAACTAAATAAATTTAAAACATGTAATAATTCATTTATCACAATAAGTCTTTGGACCATTTGACCTATTAATTTAGCTATCGAAATACACCAAGTATTTAAAATACAATTTAAATAGCAGTTAAATTAAGGAAAATACCGTATTTCTACTGGGCCAATTTTGAGGACGTTACAATTCTTCCCTCCTTAAGGAGATTTCGTCCCCGAAATCTCGCCACGTTCAAAAAGATTGGGATAGCGCGTCCTCATGCTAGACTCGGTCTCCCAAGTAAGATTTGGACCCAAACTATGATTCCACTTAACCAATACCATAGGGATCTCCTTCTTTCGAAGTTTAGTCACCTTACGGTCAACAAGTTCTACGGGCTCTTCTACAAGTCTTTGGTTTAAGTCCACACTCAAGTCTTGCAATGAAAGAACTTGGGATTGGTCCTCCACATTGCATTTTCTTAGATAGCACACATTAAAAGTATTGTGAATACCCGACAATTCAGGAGGAAGTTCTAATGACACCGTTTGATCATTGACGACACGTCGAATTTTAAACGGCCCGATGTATCTAGGAGCTAGTTTACCACGTTTCCCAAACCTGATAACACCCTTCCAAGGTGAAACTTTCAAATAAACCAACTCACCTTCTACATACGAAACTGGTCGACGACGTGGGTCAGCATACTGTTTCTGTCTATCACGGGCAGCTTTTAATCTATCTCGGGCTATAGCTACCTTATCGGCTGTAATTTGGACTATGTCAGGACCCGCAAACTGCTTTTCACCCGCCTCTAACCAACAAGTGGGTGTCCTACACCTACGCCCATACAACATTTCATAGGGTGGCATGCCTATACTAGAATGGAAAGAATTATTATAGGCAAACTCAACTAATGGTAAATGGGAATCCCACGACCCACCAAATTCTAATACACATGCCCGCAACATGTCCTCCAAGGTTTGAATGGTGCGCTCCGACTGACCATCCGTCTGAGAATGATAAGCCGTACTCAAGTTGACCCTAGAACCCAATTCACGCTGTAAATTCTGCCAAAAACCCGACACAAACCGAGAATCTCTGTCTGAAACAATCGACAATGGAATCCCATGTCTAATGACCACTTCATTAATGTACAATTGCGCCAATTTATTTAATGATGCTGTCTCACAAGTAGCAAGAAAGTGAGCACTCTTGGTCAATCTATCGACAATTACCCAAATCATATCATTACCCTTAACAGTTAGAGGTAATTTGGTCATAAAATCCATGGTAATATGCTCCCATTTCCACTCGGGAATCTCAAGTTGTTTCAAAGTTCCATACGGTTTCTGATGTTCGGCTTTTACTTGAGAACAAATGTGACAAGATTCAATAAACCGCGCTACATCCAATTTCAAAGTGGGCCACCAATACAATGGTTTCAAATCATGATACATCTTGGTGCTTCCTGGATGAACCGACAATCTAGACTTGTGAGCTTCCAACAAGATTACATCTCGAAGACCACCAATAAAAGGAACCCAAATACGAGACTGAAACATTTTCAATCCACGAGAATCCTCAACCAATAAGTCTTTTCTTTTAAGCATAACCTCAGATTTTAAGTTATGATCCAATAATGCCTCCGTCTGTGCTAACTTCAACTGATCAATCAAGTCCGAGGAAACCTCCAAACGCATTAAACAAATCCTTTCAGATTTACCCTTTCGACTGAGCGCGTCTGCCACCACATTAGCCTTACCCGGATGATATCGAATCTCGCAATCATAATCTTTAATCAATTCCAACCATCGCCTTTGTCGCATATTAAGTTCCTTCTGAGTAAACATGTATTGAAGGCTCTTATGGTCCGTACAAATAACTCATTTGGTTCCATACAAGTAATGTCTCCAAATCTTCAATGCAAAAACCACAGCCGCGAGTTCCAAGTCATGGGTAGGATAATTAATCTCGTGAGGTTTCAGTTGACGCGAAGCATAGGCAATAACTCGGTCACGTTGCATCAAAACACAACCTAAACCCGCATTTGAAGCATCATAATAAACGACAAAATTATCCGATCCGTCGGGCAATGCTAAAACCGGAGCCTGACACAATAATTGTTTTAAGGTCTGAAAAGCCAATTCCTGTTGATCACTCCACCGAAATTTCACATCCTTGTGGGTTAGTTTAGTCAATGGACCCGCAATCTTGGAAAAATCTTTAATGAATTTTCGATAATACCTAGCCAAACCCAGAAAGCTCTTGATTTCGAACGGAGATTTAGGCGCTTGCCAATTCATGACGTCCTCAATTTTTGATGGATCCACTTTAACCCCATTCTCGCAAATAATATGACCCAAAAACTGCACTTCACGCAACCAAAACTCGCACTTCGAAAATTTAGCATACAATTTCTCCTTCCTCAATGTATCAAGGACCAAACGTAAATGCATCTCATGTTCAGCTTCAGACTTAGAATAGACCAAGATGTCATCAATAAATACGATCACAAATTTATCAAGGAAGGGTCGACATACTCTATTCATCAAATCCATTAAAATAGCCGGAGCATTAGTCAACCCAAAAGGCATAACAAGAAATTCATAGTGACCATAGCGTGTGCGAAAAGCTGTTTTAGGGATGTCCTCCCCACAAACCCGAACTTGGTGATAACCCGACCTCAAATCTATCTTAGAGAAGAACGAGGACCCTTGTAATTGATCAAACAATTCATCTATTCGAGGCAATGGGTACTTATTCTTTATGGTCCTCTTATTAAACTCCCTATAATCAATACACATATGGAAGGTGCCATCCTTCTTTTTAACAAACAACACAGGAGCACCCCATGGAGATGAACTGGGTCTAACAAAGCCTTTATCTAATAATTCCTGAATTTGACTCATCATCTCCCGGATTTCAGAAGGAGCTAGTCTATAGGGTGCCTTAGCTACCGGAGTAGAACCAGGAATCAAGTCAATTTTATATTCTACTTCTCTAACAGGAGGTAAACCGGGTAATTCATCAGGGAAAATATCTGAATACTCATAAACAACTCGGACATTACAAATGGCTTTCTTTTCTAGCTTAGCATCGACGACATAGGCTAAATAAGAATCACACCCTTTAGCTAGAGATTTTCTAGCTTTCATCATAGAGATCAAAGGTATACTACCTCTCTCCCTTTCCCCTCGAGCCACGACATATGACTCATCCGAGATTGGGATTTTTATCAGCTTCTTATGACAATCTATATTGGCTTTATTACGAATCAACCAATCCATGCCTAACACAACATCAAACCCATGAATAGGCATCAATAGAAAAGAAATAGGGAAACTATGACCCTCAATCAAAATACTAGCTCCATTAACCGATGTGGTAACCGGAACTACTTTACCATCCGCTACCTCAACCTCAATAGGTTTTGGAATACATGCAGGAGTCAATTTAAGTCTATCACAGAATAGCATGGACATAAAGGAACAATTGGCTCCTGAATCAAATAAGGGACATGCCGGTACTGAATTAATAAGAAAAGTACCAGTTATGACGTCCTCAGCTACCACAGCTTCATCCATGGTCATTCGAAAAGCCCGACCAGTTGGAGCTGGAGGATTCTTTCTTTTCTGGCCAGAAGATGATGACCCTCCGACCGTGCCTGATTTTTGCTTCCCTGCCTCTGGACACATACCCGATCGATGTCCTTCTTTGTGGCAATTCCAGCACACATGCTTAGGGAAAGGACAATCCTTGATGTCATGACCGAACTGACCACACTTGATACACCTAGCAGTTTGAGGTGTACAATGCCCGGTGTGCCTAGATTTGCAATTTTGGCACCAATTTGATCTATCCACTGAACCACCAACCACATTCGGTTTACGGTTATGATTAATTCCTTGCCATTTCTTCTTCCCTTGACCTGATGTAGATTCACCTTTGGGCTTCAATGGAGACTTGTCTTTACTCTCAGAGTCGTGAGCTCTAATATCACCATCCACAGAACGAGCCAAATCAAAAGCTTGGTTAAGATCACTCGCGAGTCTCACAGTGGTCCGATAAGTGTGGGGTAACATTCCAACAAAATGGTCAATCTTTGTCCTCTCATTCGGTACCCATTGATGTACAAATCTTAACTTATCTGTAAATTGGGCGATAAGGTCATCCATAGTCATACTGTCGGTCAATTGCATATCCAAGAATTCACGTCTTATGCGATTCATGTCATACCCGGAGCAATACTTTTTACAGACCTCGTTATGGAATTCGGACCATGTAATAGAAGCTTTTTGCTGAGGTGTAAAATGAGAGGTGATAGAATCCCACCATCCCATAGCCGGACCCTTTAAAAGTTGTACCGCATAGGTTACCTTGACCTCATCCTCACATCGGCAAACCTCGAACTTTCTTTCGACATCCCTTAACCAATCCAAAGTCACGGAAGGATTTGTGCTCCCAAAGAAATCCGAAGGACCACTAGATTTAAAGGTTTTAAATGAACATAATTTTTGTAGAGGTGGAGGAGGAAATACCGGAAACTGATATCCCGAAGGTCCTGAAGAAGAAATAGGAGCTGATGTCTGATTGTAGGTAGGCAGTGGCATAGAAAACTACGATGTCACCAACGGAGGTGGAATTGTACTATAAACCGGTGGTATAAAAAGTGGAATCTGCTGGGATGCTCTAGCTTGCTGCTCTATTAGATCCTTAAGTCTGTTTACCTCATCTTCTAAATACAAAGTATACTCATCTCGGCTCAATTCTCCTGCCGGGATTGAAGTACTAGCCTGACCTTGGCTAACAGACTGAATTTCAGGGGGAGAGACATGTGATCCAGAGACATTATTCGGAGTACCGGTCGGAGCATTATTCTCTGCCATATCCTGTACCACATCACATCTCATAACCCGTTAATCGTTAGTACTTATCTATACTAACTAATTCACATTCACTAGCTAAATCCCTCGCCCGGGAATGTTTGACCAATCCAATTAGATTTGGGATTGAACACACAACCCATGTTCGATTCACCCAAACCATGCTCTGATACCAATTTATAACACCCTGCCCGAAATACAAGGATATATTTTTTTTTTATAAAAGGAAGCGCAAGATTTAGATACAAACCATTGGATTGCATATTTACACTTCAAAATGGCAATCCAAATACATACAGTCTTTAAACTAGATTATCCTAGACATTACACACAATAAGTTTAGTGTTATAGAAATCCAAAACATAATGTCATATCATTAACATAGTTAACAAAACAGAGTGAGCTTGTCAAACATTCCATTCCTATGTACTTCTTGCCCACCCACATACAAAAGTAATCCTGCAAGAAGTAATGAGGGGTTAGCACGAAGCTAAGTGAATGAATCTCAAACTATCATCTAACTCAACTTAACAAATGTCTACAACTAAGCATAGCAACAGTTAATCAAGAAGGATCGGTGGTCCTTGGAGTACCCTCATGCCGCGGTGGTTCCCCAAGTAACTCTTAGACCAACTGAAGGCCAATTCAGTGGTTAAACCGATAGTTAGGTACTATTACTACATACAACATAATTTCGGTGAACAACACATGTACAAGGCACTTATGATGTCCAAAGTAATAGTACACTAACCCAACACACGTTGACCCCCGACAATCATATAGTCCACAACCATCATGGCAATAAAGGACACCAATAAACAAGCTAAGTATGACCATCATGGCAAAACATTAACTTCAAATAAAATTAGTAAAACACGTTTACCCGTTGTAACTATATTGTTACAACCAAATCAGACTGAAAGTCCAAGATCCACTCACCCTTGACGATCACCGCCCTTGCTCAAAGATCTAATATTATTGAGTCTTCGGTTTATCTGAGAACACAAGAGAAATCCAAGTCAATCTCTAAATCACAATATACATATACTTATCGTTAATAATCGAACATATATTAAGTGTTATTAATATAGCGTACAAACTGAATCGCATAATTAAGCCCACATTAGAATTAACCCTGTCAACAGTGGGAATACGTCCGTATTCCACTGAATACGTTCGTATTCCCGGGAATACATCCGTATTCAGAGGAATACGCCGTATTCCCAAGCAATTCCCAAAACAGAGCTGGACTTAAGGAATACGCACACGAATACGCTAGGGAATACGCCGTATTCCCGGGAATACGTCCGTATTCATGGGAATACGACCGTATTCCCTTTGAAACCCTGTGCAACAGCAGCAGGTTTTTCCTGCACGACCAAGTACGAACCAAAACCCCAAATTTCGACCAACACAACTACAAAACACGATTTTAACATGAAAATGACCTATACTAACATGTATAATCATATTGCAACAACAACTAACATCATCAAACACTACAAATCATACATGCATCAATTCTTCAACCTAGGTTTCAACCAATTTCATCAAATCAACTAACAACTTGTAAAACACTAGTAATTCACTAAGATAAACATGAAATTCAGTTTGTAATCAACATACAAACACATTTAACATGAATTTACTCTATTTCATCATTTCATCCTATTAAATCAACCAATTCAACCAACTCAAGTTCATACATGAAAATGGAGGTGATTTCACTTACAATGGATATGATTATGAGATGAAGGAGATGATGAACATAATGGAACCAAAATCACAGTCTTGAATTGAAGATATCAAATTGTGTATTTAGTTTGAGATTTTATGAGATGATATTGAGAATTTGTGAAAAATGAGGTGTTGTCAAATGAAATCACATATGTCGACTTCATCATATGACTCAGCCTATTTTGGGTATAAATTATACCCGTCCTAAATCTATTGTCTGGAACCTAAAAACCATTTGCGAGAAATAAGTTTTTATTATACCGTCAACTAAATAAATTTAAAACATGTAATAATTCATTTATCACAATAAGTCTTTGGACCATTTGACCTATTAATTTAGCTATCGAAATACACCAAGTATTTAAAATACAATTTAAATAGCAGTTAAATTAAGGAAAATACCGTATTTCTACTGGGCCAATTTTGAGGACGTTACAGTTAAAGCTTAGTGGTGAGGAACCTGAGCAGAGAGAGCGAGAAATGCGCTTTAAAAGAGAGCAAGAAGAAGCTGATGCTGTGTTTGCTAGAGTGTTGCAGAATGTTGTGGATTCTGAGCAGTAGCAAGAATTAGTTGTTGCTGATCCTAAAAGGAAAGAAGGAACAAAAACATCAGTGGATATGTTATGGAATGAAATAGACAGAAAGAAGTATGCAGCTAGAATGATTGGGAGATCAAATCCTGCTCCTATCACCAAGGTCAATCTGAAGAAACCAAAGAACAAATCTCAAGCACAGCTACTTATCCACAGAGGCACAGAGACTCAAGCAATTACGCTAGATCAAGTCTGTAAAATGCACATAGAGGAATGGAATGAGATCAGACTTGCTGTGAGTCACTCATCAAGTGCAGCGAAAAGAGAGGTGCTCAATGAGATTGTTTCAAAAGATGGTTGATCTACAGCTACTCAGGCCAGAAGATACTGTCATATATGGTGAAGAGATAGTTCAGCCACCTAGTCCAAGGTATAGGTCAGGTACTAGCAGCATACACAGAATTCCAAACACTTCAAAGTTAAATCTTTTTATACCTGATGATGTTCCAAGAGTGGAAGGGTTTGAGACTACTGAAGGTGAGATAGGTCTGGTATACAGAGACTTAAATGGTGCTCTAAGGTTTCAGAGAGAAGCTGAGTTGGAAAAGATTGATCATGAGCAGCTTGTTCATTTAATCCGTTCAGCCAGCATGCTTGACAAAAGTTCACATATGAGGAAAGCAATTCTTGAAGAAGCATTAGCTCGACAATTCAGATACCTGCCTTCTACCGAGAAGTATGAGCTAGCTGATGAGCTCGGATTGGTCAAAGAAGAAGACATCTGGAGAGACTTATAGTTATTTTTGTAATAGATTAGATAAACTGTAACTTATCTCACTTGTAATACTTTTCATTTACAGTTTAATAATATCTGATCATTTTGAGAAAAACAAAGTGCAAAGTTCAGATCATATCAGAAGAATCCAAAAAGAAAAATGAATGGATCACAAGTACAAGTCACTGAATGTTTAAATCCTTAAACACTGACTATAAACTCTTACTGCAACAAGTTTGTCTAGGGAGCTTTGATCACAATCATATCAGGGGGATATTGTTGAGTCACTGGTCGCTGACCAACTCAATGATAACAAACTCAATGTAGGAAATGATTAAGTCAAAGCTGCTGTTGCTGAAGTGTGTACTCGTTGCTCGCAATTCATGCTACTCAAGGAAAATGATCTGCGGAGGAAGATTAAAACTCAACTTGGTGTGTCGCTGACTTCAAGACTAGCAGCGAGAGTTTTACATCTTCAAATGAATAAAGGCAAAAGTCAATGCCCCAATAAAAGCTAGTTACTGAAGATATATAATTCAAGTCATTCTATAAGAGCATGATAGCTCGCAGTGAGTGAGGAGGATTATTACATCTTCAGTGACTATATCAATAAAGTTTCTTTACAAGTACAAGTTGCTCTTCATATGTACGTCAGCAAGCGTTCCTCGTACTTGAAAATATCTGAAGAATTACGTGGCAGCAAGTGATTGGTGTTAAGGAAGAAGAGATATTTGCGGTAACAGAATTGGGACCCGCAGAATGTCGGTTTATCAGAGATCAAGCCAATCAAGCAGCGACACATGTCATTCCAGATCCTATTTTGTAGGAGATATTTACGGGATACTAGTAATATATATAGAGTAGTATGTTGTACTTAGAAACTTTTCGTTGTGTACATATTAATCACTTGTCTGTCAGTGAGTAGTTTGTCTAAGTATGTACCAGTGATCAGCGAGTGAACAGTGATATCGCGTAAAAAGTCACGTTTTTACTACCGATATCTCTCTCATTCTGGAACGATTCTTGGTATTTTAACTCAAAAACAGTACAAACCAATAGTATTATGCCAATATGGTCAAAACAAGGTTGTACGATGAAAATCAAGCAAAACGGATGGAAAACGAAGATTCCACGCACGTTTGAAGATTCAAGGCTTCAAATCGAGATTTCAAGAAAAAAGTGCCCATCACCAACATCCATCTCATCCAAGATGTTCGTTTTTAAATTACGAATCCAACAGAAGAAGAATCAACAAAAACGGACGAAGAATTAAGATTCTACGTACGCCGGAAGATCCAAACGATTCGTACGACACATCTAAAGTTCAGAGATATATTTTTGGGATTTCTTTTCATCAAAGTCTTCGCTTTTGAAAAACAAATCCAACAAAAAAAGAATCAACGCAAATGGAGGCCTAACGAAGAAAACATGCACGAATCAAGAAACGAAGCAAAAGACGGCGAACCGGGGGGGGGGGGGGGGGGGGGGGGCGCAGCCGCCGCCGGCCACCCTGCCCCCGTCTCATTTCCGCTTTTTGGTCCTTGCGCGTACCCGGTGCACCACCTTTACATGCTTTTTGGTACCCGGTGCACCACCTTTACACGCTTTTTGGTACCCGGTGCACCACCTTTTCCACCTTTTGCTAATGTGCTCCTTGGATTGCTAACGTGAGCCGAATTTCTCCTATAAATAGAACCCCAAGGCTTCATTTGAAGATGTCCCAATATTCCTACATGTAGGCATATTTCTTTCTTTACTTTCTCATTCTATTTTCTTACTTCAAAATTAGTATTAGGCTAGTTAGGAGCTTGTTTAGAGTAGAACGAAAGCTAGGGAATATCTTGTAATCTTTGGTGTACGCTTGGAGATACGCTTATTAATTCAAGTCTATTCCTTCTCCCATATTAATCTCGGTTATTTCTATCCTTTTCTATCTTAATTAAATATGTATACTTTAATTATGCTAGAGATCGTTTATGCCATGATTAGCGAGTAGATTACTATTGTATTTGTTGTGATGTAGTTAGCATATATATTTGTGGGATGACTTTAAATGTGTCATGAAATAATATGACGGCCCATATTCGACTGTTTACTTGGTATAGTGCTGGAAATGCTTTCGAGCAAAGTACAAACGCATGGAAGCCGGTAACGACCGAAGGTAGTTGTATTATGGATCGAAATTATTGAAATGGAAACTTTATGAACGGATTTATCTTATGATTTTAAACCTAAAACTTACATTCGCCTTTCAATTAACAAACGTGATTGTAACCTTGTAAAGAGAAGTCGTGAACCTTAATACTAGGTCAATAGTTATCTGTGTAAAAACTATGGGTTTAATTGTAATGTCATGCACGCATCATAAAATGCAATGTGATTACGTGGAATTGTCATGAGTATTGTACACTTCCAATCACAATGTACTTATCATGCAAACATCGCGAAACAATTAAATTCACAATGGAAACATCGGTAAACGATTAAATACATTGTGGACTACCATAGTATTTTCCGACATGGTCTGGGTTTAACTTTATGCAAAAAGACGTCAGCATTTTAATTAGCATTTTAATTAGATTAGTTAGTTTAGATTAGATTAGATTAGGTAGGCTATAGGCTAAATAATCATTTACGAAAACCTAGGGATTTGTTAATTGTATTAAGAAAGGCAAGTTTAAAATCCAATTTAAAGTGATACTTTTCCTTAACCTATGAAATCTAAAGTAAAGTACGCAAGAAACCTCAACACTTTCCTTCGCTTACCATGCTTGAATTTCATTAATGGGAATTGATCAACTAAGTCCGAACATATTTGCTAAGTTAGTTGTCTGCTGGATTTATAGTCTTTATGGTATTAAGAACGGTTAGACTTGTTGTGGACTTGCTACTCTATTCCTTCGCCCACGAGCGAATGCGTTCAACAATAAGGGCCACTGACTCCCTCATAGGAGAGTGTGGAGAGTTGAGCATTGTCTGTTTAATCAGAATCATGACACCATAGTTCCTCGTGACATATTAGTTGATAACCGACTAATAGGAAATCTATTGGTTATACCATAAACTACCAAGTCTAGTGAACATTCCAAACTTAGTAAACGTTTTCCCTAAAAGTCATCGTCCCACATTATAAGCTAATGAACTCACAACAAATACTACTTTTATTATATGATTTATTATTACATGTTATTCGTTTTATTTAGTTTACCAAGTTAACTGAACCAAAATCCCCAACGCACTCTTTTAAAATCTTTACTAGAAAAGAAAGATTGATTGGATCACCTCCGTTTCAATTCAGTTTCTCTTTAAGAATGTGTCGCACCCCCAAATTATGATGCGGAAGCGGGTCGGTTCAGGGCGCGACTAATCAATACACAAAGCACCAGATTACATAATGAACGACCACTACATGCGTCGTTTACAAATACATTGATAAAATAAAGGTTTTACACCGTTATAATATAGTTTACAAAAGCCCTTGAGTTCAAATGATAGAGATTCTATGGCATAACTAAATTATACAAAATATAGTAATGCATGACAATCTATTGATGTCTGAATGCGACTCGAACTAATGGGCATCCTGAATGGCAGTCCTACTGTAAGGATTCAAGATTTGATAATTACAAAACAAAATATGCATAAAGTAATAATGATGAAACTAGAAGGACTTAATGTGTAATATTAGTTTACTTTCTATGCAAGTTATGTTTTATTGTAACCCTAATTGTCTCTAGTATATAAAGAGACATAGGGACGTAGGAAAAAGTGTGCACACATAATGTAGACGTCTAAGAGTTTTTGTTTAGCCTCAAGATCAAGGTATTCTTGATCCTGTTGCAATTGTGTAATCGTTTTATTCTGATCAAATAAAATTGAGGCTTGAAGTGATAACATCGATTTGTTCTTATTCCGCTGCAAATTATCATCTTTGTTATCATTATTATCATTGTTTGTTAATTCTAGATCAAAGACCTAAAAAGTCTTGAGCTTAAACGATCTTAGGTTTTATCAATTGGTATCAGAGCAGGTGGCTCATGATCTAGGATCTACAAGTTTTACAAGAAAGAGAAGCCGTATCGAAGAAACCCTAGAAGATTGCAAGAAACATTCGTAATTCGTCACTTTCTGCATAACCATGGTAAAAAATCCGGATCTCATTCGTTAACCGTTAGATCGTCATGAAATTTATACTGTAAGTTCTTAACATATAGATGAACATTCTGACCGGAGGGATATCTGATCAGAGCTTTTAATTGAGAGAAATTTATTGTCGAAATTGGTTGCTGAAAGTTTATGGTTTTTCAGAACGGCAGAAGTAAAACGGTCACTGAGTCTTCGGTATTCAACGAAAGTTTATGATTTTTGGATATGTTATAGAAGACATATGTTTATATATCGTGTAAAAATTTCATTGTGATCGGAAGTCTCTACACAGAGATATTGAAATTCGAATCTGCTGCAGTATGTTTGTGGTTTCTGTTTGTGCAGCTGTATTGATTTAATTGTTGTGTATTCGTTAATCGTTGGATCGACTTGATTTTTGGATATGTGGTTAATGAATCATTGATGAACTTCGTGTTAAAATTTGAGCTTCATCAGATATGTAACCATGGAGATATACAGTTCGTAAGCCACTGCTCATCAACTTGCCCCTGCTAGCACAAAGTTACCACTGTTAAGTACAACGTTGCCTTTGTTAGTACAACGTTGCCCCTGCTAGCACAGATCTACCACTGCTAATACAAGCTTGCCGCTGTTAGTACAAGCTTGCCACTGCTAGCACAAAACCCTATTGCTGCTAATACATAGTAACCACTGTTCGGTATAGCCACTAGGGATGGCAATGGATCGGATATGGATCGGATGATCCCATATCCACATCCATATCCATTTAAATATTTTCGTCCATATCCGTATCCATATCCATTTAGTTTCAATTCATCCATCCATATCCATATCCGATGGATTAAGCGGGTTAATGGATGTCCATTGGATATTCAAAAAATGTTAGGAAAAATTTCCTAATATGAAATAAAACTGACAAATATTGTAAAAAAATAAATATAAAATAACATACAAAAATCTATTCACAAAAGTGTTCAAACATTGTCAATCAACGAAGCATAATTTATTACACTTACAAGTAAACATATATTTAGACAAATGTAAATGTATGTGTTCTCCTTGTTTATAGGCTAATCACACGTGTTTTAATTGTTATATATCGTTGATTGTGACTTCAAAATATGGTTGTAAGCAGAACTTCGCTCAGCACGATATATTCATGCATTAAGATTTGCTATATAAATCAAAATACAAAATAAAACCCCTCAAATATACATTAGATATTTAAAATTTACGACTTTATATATCCAATAACACCTTAATTGTTATGGTTTATATGTTTAATAACACCAAAATAATTGTTTATGGTTTATATGTGGATATGTAAATTTACATGTGTATATATATATATGTATTATTAAGGAGTGTATATATATATATGTATATGTATTTCGGGTGAAATGGATAAATCCATGGATGATAAGTTTTCATCCATATCCGATCCAGTATTCATCCACATCCATATCCATATCCACTATTCATCCATTTAGATCGTCCATATCCACCATTTAGTGGATGGATCGGATGGATATCCATCGGATCGGGTGACCATTGCCATCCCTAATAGCCACTGTTAGTAGTTGCCACTGCTAGTTAGTAGTTGCCACTGTTAATATAATTTTGCCACTTTTGGGTAGCGAGAACCACTGTTAGTCATTTTTCAAACACTAGTGGAATTAGTGATACTTGTCATGGATGGTACTACATGGTATTCGTTGCTATTATTGGATGGTTATCCGTACAGTTCTTATGGTTACTGTATAAGAAAAGTTTGGATCTCGAATGGAATTGTTTTTATAACAATTTATTCTTATTGATTTAATGGCTCGTTCATGAAGATTATATGAAGAAGGTTGATTATAGCATATTTGATATTGTAGTTGAGTTTTAAAGCTATGTATCTTATCATATCTCAAAGTAGTTGGATGAAGAGCTTTGAAGATAACTTGGTTGGTTTGTATGGAGACGACGAAGACTTGACAAATCTAGCAAACGTGTGAGATTAAACTTAGGATGCTCAATGCTCACATTTGCTATCACTTGAAAGAGTTTTGGTATGCTCGGTGACTTATGTTGGAAAATAAGGATTTTTGTCAAAGAGATTGCGGTCTACTTATACATTGGATTATAAGTTCGACGTCGTGGATAGTACAAGATATAAGGTACAAGTTTGGAAGATTTAACTTCTTTATTAAGTTTGTTATACTCTATTTTCTTCACCGACCAGTAATTACTACATAGAGCCAATCGATTTCGAGATTCAAGAGATGGTGAACATATTTTAAGGGGAAGCTTATTGTTTAATGTTTCATCATCTACATGTACCACTTGAGGGGAAGTGTTTACAAGTTGCAAAAGATTCATATTTGATTATTACAAAAAGGGGAAGAAAGATATTGATTGCAGCTTATAATAAGTGGTGACATGTTCAAGAAGATATTAAGTCAAGGGGAAGCATAGAAGACGGTTTCATTTATCGAGATTGTTTTGTAATATCAAATAGGGGAAGATTGTAAGGATTCAAGATTTGATAATTACAAAACAAAATATGCATAAAGTAATAATGATGAAACTAGAAGGACTTAATGTGTAATATTAGTTTACTTTCTATGCAAGCTAGGTTTTATTGTAACCCTAATTGTCTCTAGTATATAAAGAGACATAGGGACGTAGGAAAAAGTGTGCACACATAATGTAGACGTCTAAGAGTTTTTGTTTAGCCTCAAGATCAAGGTATTCTTGATCCTGTTGCAATTGTGTAATCGTTTTATTCTGATCAAATAAAATTGAGGCTTGAAGTGATAACATCGATTTGTTCTTATTCCGCTGCAAATTATCATCTTTGTTATCATTATTATCATTGTTTGTTAATTCTAGATCAAAGACCTAAAAAGTCTTGAGCTTAAACGATCTTAGGTTTTATCACCTACTGCTGCTGAGAACCTGAGAATACATGCTAAAATGATCAGCTAAAAGCTGGTGAGCTCACAGGTTTAATGATAAGATATGATGTATGAACCACAAGATTTAACGATGTTTGAAATTAATCAAATATAATGTATATAAAGCCATGAGCACATAGTCTAAGCTTAACTGAGATGTCAGGATCACAATTAAGTGCCTGAGCAAGGGTGCCTCTATGCGTATGCCTAATCAACATACGTATGAACAAATGATAATGCGTCCGTTTGACCAGTCAGTGCTTGCTAACCCGGACGGGGATTGTCAGTCCCATATGGAATCCATACACTAACATTCACGCTACAAAGTATTACCAAACTATGCTATGAGGACTTAAAATGATTAGATGATTTTAACTCATGTAATATATATCGATGTTTTGATACTTATGTTCAGATGTAAAACAAAATGAGCATGTATCTCACCCCTAGGTAAAAGCATTTAAAAAGGGGCTATGAGACTCACCTGAGCCTAATGAGATGTTAATAAGCACAAATGATGGTTCACACAACAATGATGTCGTTCAATCGACTGAAACCTGCAGGGCGTCTTAGACGCGCAAGGTTTTGATAAATGATTAGATTATTGAAACCTGCCGGGCGTATTACACGCGCAAGGTTTAATTGATTAGATGACTCTACAGACCATCTATGCTAGTTATCCCCATAACTAGTTATGACCAAATACGTTGGTTGATGATTATGTTTGAGTTTGTGAAAATGTATACGGATCGTTGGTGATTGATTGAAATAATAATTCTTCAATTATTATTACTACTTTCATTTGTTGTGAACTTATAAAAGCATATTTGAAGTGTTTAAATGTTGTATCGTATAAGTATGAAATATGTCGCGATGTCTGACACTTAGTGTAAACCTTTAGTTTTAAGTTTATGGAAAAACGGGGGTCCGAAAACTAAAATATGCCATTTTCGACCCCTAGATGACTCCGGATGGCCTAAAACTGACTAGGCTAAGGTACTTAGCCTTGACCATTGGGTTGTTTTTGAATGACTGTGCGAATTTGAGCCCAATCCGTTACAATAAATTTTTCATCGAGAAGCACGTTTTCGAAAAAATGTTTATTCTGTTTTAGCTGGGATTCGCAGGGCTAGTTTATTGATCCGTTGGACCATGAAATATAAAGGGGGAATCCGCCGGATTCCCTTGAATCCGCCGGATTGGTGGCATTTGTGGGGAATACGCCGTATTCCCTTGAATACGCCGTATTCCGGAAAAATAGAGGGAATACGCCGTATTCCCTTGAATACGCCGTATTCCGAGGAGGCGCCGGGTAGATCATGTTTTCTGGGCGGGAATACGCCATATTCCCTTGAATACGCCGTATTCATGTTTTCGGAGTGGGAATACGCCGTATTCCCTTGAATATGCCGTATTCATGTTTTCGGAGTGGGAATACGCCGTATTCCCTTGAATACGCCGTATTCCGAGGTCTGGTTCAAGTCTGTCGTTCCAAAAATTCACCGAAACCCATCTTAATCCGCAATTTAACTAGCAATCATCAATCCTATCGTTACTATATGATAATAAACGCTATTTAAATACAAAATCACAAAGTTTAAGTTAACGATTCCTTACGATGATTTTTGAACGAGATGATGGTGATGAACGGATGATGGTGATGATGAATCCAAGATGATGATGAAGATGATGATGATTGATTGTTGTTGTTGTTGTTGTTGTTAAATTGTTGTTGTTGTTTGGAGGTGGAATCGAGAGAGAGAGCCGAGAGAGAGTTGAGAGGGAGATTGAGAATGAAATGAAAACAAAAGGAGGGTGTTTGATCAGTTTATGCCCAGCTCCAATAATTGGAGTTGGGTGGCTCCAACTCGAAGTACAAAATACCCGTGTTTTTGTACCCGATCGAAAAGTAGTATAATGTTATAAATTGATAAATATCTAAATATGAAATCGTACGTATTTTAATCGAAGCATTTTAATAAAAATACTTTTAATGAGATATAAAAATATATCTTTGTTTTATGTTTCTGAGACGGACACGATTTAAAGGGTTTCGTCGCGTTTGAGTAAAATGGAATAAAACGAAATATGTTTTATTTTAATCATGTGTAAATAATAATTATTATCTCCCATAATAAAACATTATTTATATGTTTTGTTGCGAATCCTTTATATTTCTACGATACGGATACTTTATATATTATAAAAATAATATATAAATAATATGTGGATATTAAATAACCACTCGGTATTTACTTAATATTTGATTCTCACCAACGCCATATATATGAATCGGAAATTTGGCCGATTTGAAAATGAACGATTAAATATAATCGCGTACTGATATATATTCATCAATATATATATTGATACATACAATTAGCCTAATACTTAGCACTAATTACATGTATTTCTAAATGATTAGGAACTAAAAACTAGTCCTAATTTGACGGGTGTCACAGAATGACTCTAGGTCATACTTACCATCTACTAGCCTTTGGTTCAGTATTAGTAAGTCACGCTTTGTCACACCCCGCTAAAGCGGAAACACGAGGTGTAACAGTACCGGGTAACAAATGCACAAGATATAGAAGTAATACCATACATAATTTAGCAAAAGTATTACAAGTTACCACAAGTTCAAAACATAATTCCAAAGGTGATTACAACAAGTTCATAAAAGTTTCCAAAAGTTAGTCATAATCCAAATTAAAGCAAACGCATGCGAGAATGCATCCACACAAAAGTACTCCTAGAATGCGTCTTACTGTCGATTTCCTGAAAAGCATGATAAACAAACGGTCAACTATGGTCATAGTTGGTGAGTTCACAGGTTTAATCTTATAGATAAATGAATCAAAAGCTTTGTTTATCAAGTATATAAATATAAATGATTGGTTGTAAATATTGCGAATAGGAAAGTAGTATATACGAACGTTAATGCAATGAGGTCACTACTAAACCGATTAGACCGACACATGCCCCAAGCTCCATGTTCTATCGGTAACATGAGTAAAAGTAATACTATGCACCCACGTTACAGTGTGAGTGAGGGATGGTCTACCCTAAATAGCGCTATCCATAAATATTAACGGCTCGTCTGGCTCTCGGACGAGTTAATAAGTAGTGTAAAGGTATTTCCGGGGACTTTAGCACGATAGTACTCAAGCATAACAATAGTATACACACCAATTCGCATAAGTAGCATGGCAAAGATTTAACAAGTTCATGAATGTACAACCAATTTAGTAAAAATTTAGAATCATGCTTTTCACCCCAAAATATTAAACAAGTGAAAAAGGGGCTGTGAGAACTCACAGTTGAGCGTAAGCGTGAATCGACGGATGTAACACGTGTGCTTGACGAGTATGACCCCTATCCAAGTCCTATGAACACGAGGTCTCTAGTTAGATTCTTGGTAAATTGGTTTGTTAAGATTGCTTAGTTAAATATCTAGATTACAAAGTGCCTTTTTGGTTTGATTGGTTTGAAGTTTGTTAATGTCCGATTATCGCGTTTGTGTACAATAATGAATACTAATATATTACACAAAGAAAAATTGTCGAACGTCTCATACAAGTCGTATAATGTCACGTGATTGTAATGTCCATATTTCATATTGTTTTGAGTGTTGGAACATTGGTTCCTTACAATTTTATGTTTATTAAACCCATAACCCGATTATACCACATAAGACACCCCATAACCTTCTTGTTAGCATTATTTCCGAAAATAGTAAGTTTTCCGTCTCCGAAACCGAGACTCATTTTTTTTGTTGACTCGGTCAAAACTCCTCGGTTTGACCCGAGACTTATTCCCAACCCTTAAATATGTTCATAAGTCATAAAAAGTTATTCTTTCCCTAAATGACAAGTCCGCAAGTGTCGGTTTTTCAATTTTACCAAAATCAGTCAACATTCTTATTTTCAGAATTTTATTTCTGTTTGTTGTATTTATTAAAAATACTTCTGATTTGAAATCAAATATAGAAAAAATCACAGATTATCCCCAACATGTTATATAGTTACTGTAATTTTTCCAATATTTAAAAATTAGTGCAAATATTTTTAATATTTTCTTTTATCTTCTGTGTCCAATTAGGGACACATGCATGCAATCATTACATCTGAGTAAAATACATTGGGTTCAAGAAAAAGTGATCAACAGAAACGTTGTAACCAACAAAATTTGTAAACTTTTGGCGTTGGTTTCAAGTTATTTGGAGGTGTGAGGCTCTAGATATGATTAAAATACCAAGATAAAAGTTTCTGACCCTTTTCAACAGTTTGTATATCTTTTGTCCCACAAATTATTAAAAATATCAAACAAACTCAAATCAATATGAGGTTTACGGGGTTGGAAAGCTAACTTCCAGAACTTGAATTTAGACTATAAAAACGTCCATTTTCATGAAGAAATGATTTTTATAAAAATCGTGGAAGTAGATGAAAGTTTCTGGACAGAAGCATTCCAGACTCATAATGGGTGTTTTGTTCATTAGTGACCTAGACTATAACCGTTAGGTTAGTATTCCTCATTTGTTATGACTGGTTCAGCAATTGCATCATTTGAATTTAATTTAACATAGCTTGATCAACTATGTACAATTAAACAAGAATCGATGCAAGACCTGAAATGGTTATGGTGGATGGGAATGCATTAGAAGGCTTTGACCGAGGATAGAACGGGACCAACCTTATACGTGCTTATGTGCTAGGTTATTGTATTTATATATAACCTTAACCTTACGTATACTAAAACTCCTTGCCACAGAAAATGGCAACCACTCCCACCGCTACGTCTCCCAACTCTAAGAACGAAGCCCAAACACGAACCGCTACTGAAGGAATCGTTACTATGTCTTCAACACCAAACTCTCCTGAACGACTTTACTACATCACTGGCGAAGCCCGAGTGATTCGTACTCGCCCAAGGAGTACCAGATCATCTCGAGCCAACCCTTACTCAAACTCCATTGCTAATACCACCCGCCGTCCATCATACCCTCGTAGATGGGACTGGCTACCCACAACTCTAAATACTTGGAGGTCTGAGGAAAACATGGAGGTTCCCGATGATCCCATGGACATCTCTCTATACACCCAGGAACCAATACACCACACTGTACCCGTGTTAGCTGCCCGACATGTTTTGTGAACTCTCAAGTATTGTAATCATTTGAACTCGCGCCTTTGTATGGTCATGAAATTTGCTTCCTTGTTTTATTGAATATCTTGCTGCACATACTTGTTTTACCTTCTTGTGTACACCTGCAAAGACTTTAAGATCCTACTCACTGAAATCTTATGTGCCTCTTATTTTCTTTCTTTTAGAATCATGGCACCAAAACGTCAAATGAGCTCCGCTGATATCGAAAGACTCGTCAATCAAAGGGTCCAAGCAGCCCTAGAAGCTGCCAGGAACAATCCCAATCCAAACCAAGGAAACCCTGGAGGGGCAGGCAACAACCCACCTGTGCCAAAGCCCTGCACCCACAAAGATTTCATGAATTGTAAACCTCTCCATTTCAAAGGAACCGAAGGAGCCGTCGGTCTCTTGCGATGGATTGAGAAAATGGAGTCCGTTTTCCGCATATGCAACTGCCAAGAAGAGAACAAAGTCAAATTCTCTACCTACACTCTAGCTGAGGGTGCACTTACTTTCTGGAACACATACGCCCAAACCCAGGGTATTGATGCTGCCTATCAAATATCTTGGGATGAACTCAAGAACTTGCTGAGGGAAGAATATTGTCCCCGCGAGCAACTCCAACAGCTCGAACACGAATTCTGGAACCTCGCAGTTCAAGGAAACGACATTACCAGCTACACAACCAGATTTCACCAGCTTGCTCTCCTTTGTCCATCCATGGTGGACCCTGAATCCAAACGTGTCGAAAGATACATTTGGGGGCTACCTGATTCCATCCAAGGCAATGTCATCTCTTCCAAACCCGGGACCATCCAAAGTGCCGTCCGCATGGCACACGAGCTTATGGCTCAAATTGTCCGCCGTGGGACACCCACAGTGAAAACCACCGGGGATAACAAAAGAAAATGGTCCGGAAATAACAACAATCAGCAGCAACAGCAAACCAAGAGGGCCGAGTCTGTTAAGGCCTACACCTCTGGTTCAGGGTCGGGGGACAAGAAAGGGTACGTTGGGAACAAACCTTACTGTTCCAAGTGTACTCTACACCACGAAGGCCCATGTACCTGTACCAAGTGCAAACGGCAGGGACATCTAGCTAAAGATTGCAGAACCCCCAACCCAAATACCAACCCCAATGCACCAAAAGCCTGTTTTGAGTGCGGTGACACCAGACATTTCAGAAACAACTGCCCGAAACGCAACAACAACAACGCCAACAGAAACAATAACAACAACAACCCTCGCGGTCGAGCTTTTGTACTCAACGCCGGAGAAGCCCGTCAAGATCCCAACGTTGTTACGGGTATGTTTCTCCTCAACGATCTAACCGTTTCAGTTTTATTCGATACTGGTGCTGATAAAAGTTTCATATCTGATGAGTTTTGTCCGTTACTCAACATTACTCCCACTGCCTTAGATGCTAAGTTCACAGTAGAATTAGCAAATGGCAAACTGATAATGGCCGATAGTGTGATACCTAATTGCACTCTAAACCTAGCCAACGAAATTTTCCCCATAAACCTCATCCCTGTTGAAATCGGGAGCTTCGATGTCATCGTAGGCATGGACTGGTTGTCCAAGCATCATGCTGAAATTGTTTGTTCCGAAAAGATTGTGCGTATACCTCTCGCTACCGGTGGAACCTTGATCATACAGGGGGAGACTGGTAGGCGAAACTTAAACATCATCTCTTGTATGAAAACCCAAAAGTACCTGAGGAAAGGGTACCCGGCAATCCTTGCTCACGTAACCAAAAAGAAGTCGGCTGAAAAGCGACTTGAAGATGTACCCATTGTACGAGACTTTCCTGAAGTCTTTCCCGAAGACTTGCCAGGCCTTCCCCCGCCTAGACAAGTCGAATTCCAAATTGACCTTGTGCCCGGTGCTGCACCCGTGGCACGAGCCCCATACAGATTAGCCCCATCCGAGTTGCAGGAGTTGTCCACTCAATTACAGGAACTCCTGGACAAGGGATTCATTCGACCAAGTTCCTCACCTTGGGGAGCTCCGGTCCTATTCGTTAAAAAGAAGGATGGATCCTTCCGCATGTGTATCGATTACCGTGAACTAAACAAACTCACCATCAAAAACCGATACCCACTTCCTAGAATCGACGACCTGTTTGACCAACTTCAAGGTTCGAGCTTTTACTCAAAGATCGACCTTCGGTCTGGTTATCACCAACTTCGCGTTCGAGACGCCGACATCCCGAAAACCGCTTTCCGAACCCGCTATGGGCATTACGAATTCCAAGTGATGCCTTTTGGTCTAACCAACGCACCGGCTGTATTCATGGATCTTATGAATCGGGTGTGCAAACCATACCTGGATAAGTTTGTCATCGTCTTCATTGACGACATTCTAATCTACTCTCGCAACGAAACAGAACATGGCCAACACCTGAAAACTATCTTGGAATTACTCAAACACGAGGAGCTATACGCCAAGTACTCCAAGTGTGAGTTCTGGATGCGAACAGTACAATTCCTAGGGCATGTCGTTGACAGCCAAGGGATACGTGTTGATCCAGCAAAAATCGAGGCCATCAAGTGCTGGAAAGCACCAACTACACCAACCGAGGTCCGACAATTCTTAGGTCTCGCTGGGTATTACCGGCGATTCATCGAGAATTTTTCCCGAATTGCTCAACCATTAACCTCCTTAACTCAGAAAGATAAGAAATTCGATTGGACCGACAAACAAGAGTCAGCTTTCCAACTCCTTAAACAGAAACTCTGCAGTGCACCAATCCTGTCCTTACCCGAAGGCACCGATGATTTCGTAGTTTACTGCGACGCCTCACACCAAGGACTAGGTTGTGTGTTAATGCAACGTGAAAAAGTCATCGCCTACGCCTCCCGGCAACTGAAAATCCACGAAAAGAACTACACCACTCATGACCTCGAACTAGGAGCCGTTGTTTTTGCGCTCAAAATTTGGAGACACTACCTATATGGTACCAAGTGTACTATCTTCACTGACCACAAAAGCCTTCAACATATCTTTGATCAGAAGGACCTAAACATGAGACAACGTCGTTGGGTCGAGTTACTTAGTGACTACGACTGCGAAATCCGATACCACCCGGGTAAGGCTAACGTTGTTGCCGATGCCCTAAGCCGAAAAGAACGAGTGAAACCCCTTCGAGTTCGAGCACTTGGTTTAACCATCCACAACGATCTTATTTCTCAAATTCATTCCACTCAACTCGAAGCACTCAATGAGAAAAACATCAAAAATGAGGCCTTGCGAGGCATGGAAAAACAATTTGAAATCAAACCCGATGGAACCCGATACTTCTCTAACCGAATTTGGTTACCTAACTTTGGGAACCTACGAGATTTGGTCATGGATGAAGCTCACAAATCCCGATACTCCATACATCCTGGTTCTGACAAGATGTATCATGACGTCAAACAACGGTATTGGTGGCCCAACATGAAAGCTGACATAGCCACGTATGTTAGTAAGTGTCTAACCTGTGCCAAGGTTAAGGCCGAATACCAGAAACCTTCAGGGTTACTTCAACAACCCGAGATACCTCAATGGAAATGGGAAAACATAACCATGGACTTCATCAACAAGCTACCAAAAACACCGAGCGGTTGCGATACCATTTGGGTGATCGTAGATCGTCTCACAAAATCCGCCCATTTCCTAGCTATCAAAGAAAACGACAAGATGGAGCGCTTGGCTCGCATCTACATCAAAGAGGTTGTAGCACGACACGGCATACCCATCTCGATCATCTCCGATAGAGACAGCCGCTTCACCTCTCGATTTTGGCAAACACTTCAGAAAGCTCTCGGTACTCGTCTGGATATGAGTACCGCTTATCACCCACAAACCGATGGTCAAAGTGAACGAACCATCCAAACTTTAGAAGATATGTTGCGCGCGTGCGTTATTGAATTCGGAAACTCTTGGGAAAACCACCTACCTTTGTGTGAGTTCTCCTACAACAACAGTTACCACACCAGCATTGATGCTGCACCTTTTGAGGCACTTTATGGGAGAAAGTGCCGATCACCCATTTGTTGGACCGAAATCGGCGATAGCCAACTCACTGGTCCTGAAATCATCCATGAAACGACCGAGAAAATCGTGACCATTCAAAACCGGCTGAAAGCCGCCCGTGATCGTCAGAAAAGTTATGCTGACGTGAGACGCAAACCGCTCGAGTTCCAGGTTGGGGACCGAGTACTTTTAAAAGTGTCACCTTGGAAAGGTGTCATTCGTTTTGGTAAACGCGGCAAACTAAACCCTAGGTACATCGGACCTTTTGAAATTCTTGAAAGAATTGGCCCGGTGGCATATCGACTGCAGCTACCACCACAACTCAGTAGCGTGCACAACACTTTTCACATTTCTAACCTGAAGAAATGTCTGTCTGATGAGACACTTGTTATCCCTCTCGACGAAATCCATATCGACGATAGACTCCATTTCGTCGAGGAACCGATAGAAATCATGGACCGTGAGGTCAAACGATTGAAACAGATTCGTATTCCCATCGTTAAAGTCCGGTGGAATTCTAGGCGCGGTCCTGAATTCACTTGGGAACGGGAAGACCAAATGCGACTGAAACACCCACATCTATTTTTAGATACCCCACAAACTGCGGCAACAAACTAATTTCGGGACGAAATTCTCTTAACAGGGGGAGAATGTGACACCCGACGATTTAGGGTTACTGATAATCCTACTTGAAACCCTAATTACGTGTGTTTAGTTTAGTATTAGGCTAAATACTTGTAATTACTTGTAACTACTTGTAACTATTTGTATATTTGTGTGAATATACACTCCCGTAATTGATATATATTACGCTTACGTAATTAGTTGTAATTACGCTTACGCAATTTGGTGAAATTGTGCAAAACGACCGGACGGAGTCCGACACAGTATAAATACGGACGTTGGTGAAAAACTTTCTATAAATAACTATAATCTATTTTTAGAAGTTATTTATCATTATTTATTATTTTGCTAAAATGATACTCGAAAAACCTAGACGTTTCGGTTAAAACGTCTCAAACGCAACGATAACGCGCGAATTTATTTCGACGACTAAACGTACGTCAATAATTAAATTGACAACCTAAATTAAGTATTTTAAATAATACTTCAATGGAAATTTATCCAAATTATATCGTTAATCTAAACGACTCAAAATAACGTTACGCGATTAAACCGCCGTAGAACGTGCACGCAAATCGAGGCCAATAATTTAACGAAACATTTTTATAAGTGTTTCCAAGTACTATATTAAATATTTCAAGTAGAAATATCGAAACTCAAATCGTTAAATAAAAACGTCAACTAAACATTTAACGTACGAATAAACGTTTAAACAATCGGGTAAACGAACGAAAAACGCAACGATTTAAGCTAGAAATGGAAAGTGACCAAAATACCCCTGGTGGGCCCCCCCCCTTGGCCGGCCCCCTTGCTGCCCCCCCCCCCCCCCATGTGCACCATGTGCCACCTCTCTTGAGAACAAATGAGAAATCATGCAAAAACTATGATGATATTCTTCACTACTTACACACTTCACTTATTTTCTTTTTACTAACACACTCAAACCCTTCAATACTCTCTCAAACCTCTCATTTGCTGGAGAAAACTCAGCCTCTCACCACCACCTAAAACCACCACAACCACCACCATTAATCAAGATCAAAGAAGGAGCATAGCACAAGATCATCACCACCTCCACTTCCTTTTGTTCTCCATCATTTGCTTGGTATAAATCATCAAACCTTTTACTTATTTTACTTTTAATCTACTGATTATGATGTTATAATGTTCATCTAACATGAATATGTCCAAGATTGTTGTTAAAAATCGTTTTTATAACACATACAAGAACATGCATGAAATCTGCCTAAAAAAATCGACAGTTTACAAAAATATTCGTATAAAATCAAATACTGAGAGTTAGAAGATGCATTTTTTTAAAAAATTTGCGTATCGAAAAGATCTACAACTTTCGTGTTTTGTACTTTTTCCAGAAACGTACTAGTTTTTCTATACGAACCAATTTATAAGACTGACCAGGAAGTTTTCGATAAAATGTGTTCGGTTGTTACGCGGCTTTATTTAACTATGTTAATGGACTTGTTAGAAGCTGAAAATTTGATATGTTAGTCAAGACACTTAGTAAATCAGTTGGTAAAAATTTGGAAGTTTGATTTGGACTATAGATAGGTGAAATCAGTTGGCGTAATGACCCGACATAAACCGAAAACATGCAAAATGTGACAGAATCTGTCTCCAGAAAATCAGTCCACAAAATCGGCCATAACTCGAGCTCTGTTAGGAGTTAGACAACGAATTTTTTTTTAAAAGTTGCGTATTGAAAAGAGCTACAACTTTCGTGTTTTGCACTTTTTCCAGATCCGTACTTATTTTTGTATATAATCTGATCTTTGCGACTGCCTGATATTTGTCGAAAACCGAGTACGGTTCTTTCGTAAGATTTATTATCTATCTAAATGGAAATTATAGATCTTGGAAAAATCAGGTTATAAACTAGATACACTCATGAACATCTGGTAAAAATGTTGGAATCAAATTCAGACTAGAACATGTTAAAATCGAGTGCCGAAGTAAACCGACAAAAACCGAAAACATGAAAATCTTAAGTTTTGACATGCGTATTAAAAACCGACATCTCGAAACGACTACAATATGAAATAGTAACTTTTATAACCTTTATTTACTGGAATATGACTTGAGAAAAAGGTTCGGGTCAAACCGTCATAGTTGACCACGTTTTTGACTTAGCAAAATCCAAACAGACTTAAGTGACGCATGATCCCTGAAATTATAGCGACACTTGGCAAGTGACGCTTGTAGTGACGCTACTTTATTTTTAACGACACTCCCATAGTGACGCCCTTATTATCTGAAAATGCTTATGAACGACACTACTTAAGTGACGCTTAATCACCTTACCCGACACTTCTTAAGTGACGCTATTTAAATCTGAAAACGCATATTATGCGGCACTTCCTAAGTGCCGCCCCTAACTAGCAAGTGACGCATGAAGTGTCGCATGAAACAGAATCTTTAAAAACTAGTTTTCTCACTAAGTGTTAAACTTCAAGTAACGTTAATACTTATACAATGCAACATGAAACATACTATACATATGTAAGTATAACATCATCCTAATAATAATGTCTTAACGAATTATTATTACAAACTTTCACCAACGGGTCGTACACGTTTTTGATAAACAAACTTGAACAACTTATTTGGACATACTAGTTGATGAACTAGCTCTAGGTGGACATTAACCCTCCACCTACACGATTGGCTTAAGTGGACATTGACCCCCACTTATACAATCACTCTAGATGGTCTTATGAGACATCTACTTACACAACCTTATACGCTTAGGACGTTAGAAGGTTGCGCTTTGGACTTTGCTTGCTATTGATTATTGCTTGCTACCTGCTTAACTCTGGTGAGTTTCATAGCCCCTTTTTACTGTTTTTCAACTGGGGTGAGAATACATACAACTGTTTTATACAACTGCTTATATGATCACAAGTAACTTGAAACACTTTTCGTACGGATTGCATGAGACCTGAATAATCCACTAAAGTCCTCTACCCATCATAGTCATTAAAATATGTGCGTGAGTATTATTGGATAGATCTATCAGGGTTTGACAAACCTCGTCCGGGCTAGTCGCTCTAGCCAACCCACGGGCGCAGTATTACTTGTGATTTAGAAGTGTATCGGATTAGTACACTTACCGGAGGCAAACAACGTTAAGCTTGACTATGAGACTCATGTAAATGGTATACTTATGTTGCATTATGCAATACTTTTACTTATCGTTGAATAACGATACTTTTAACTATCATTTTTGAATGATACAACTTGAAATCTTGTGGATCATAACTAAACGATTGTTTACAAACCTATGAACTCACCAACTTTATGTTGACCTTTTAGTATGTATTTCTCAGGTAACCCGCCGCAGTAGGAAGCTTATGGAAAGCCTAGCTCGAGTCGCATTGTTTTCAAATTTCAAGAGATTAGATTGCATTTAGCTGTATTTTGTATAATCAGTTATGTATTAGAAATCTCTTAGCGGTTTATGCGAACTCCAGACTTATTGTAAACATTTGAAAGTACGGTAATGTAACTTTTATTTCTAATACATAACTGATTATACAAAATACAGCTAAATGCAATCTAATCTCTTGAAATTTGAAAACAATGCGACTCGAGCTAGGCTTTCCATAAGCTTCCTACTGCGGCGGGTTACCTGAGAAATACATACTAAAAGGTCAACATAAAGTTGGTGAGTTCATAGGTTTGTAAACAATCGTTTAGTTATGATCCACAAGATTTCAAGTTGTATCATTCACAAATGACAGTTAAAAGTATCGTTAACCAACGATAAGTAAAAGTATTGCAAAATGCAACATAAGTATACCATTTGCATGAGTCTCATAGTCAAGCTTAACGTTGTTTGCCTCCGGTAAGTGTACTAATCCGATACACTTCTAAATCACAAGTAATACTGCGCCCGTGGGTTGGCTAGAGCGACTAGCCCGGACGAGGTTTGTCAAACCCTGATAGATCTATCCAATAATACTCACGCACAAATTTTAATGACTATGATGGGTAGAGGACTTTAGTGGATTATTCAGGTCTCATGCAATCCGTACGAAAAGTGTTTCAAGTTACTTGTGATCATATAAGCAGTTGTATAAAATAGTTGTATGTATTCTCACCCCAGTTGAAAAACAGTAAAAAGGGACTATGAAACTCACCTTAGATTAGCAAGTAGCAAGCAAATATCAAATAAGCAAGCAAGCCGGTGTGCAACCTTCTAACGTCCTAAAAACGTATAAGGTTGGGTATAAGTAGATGTCTCAAAAGACCATCTATAGCGATTGTATAAGTGGGGGTCAATGTCCACTTAAGCCAATCGTGTAGGTGGAGGGTTAATGTCCACCTAGAGCTAGTTCATCAACTAGTATGTCCAAATAAGTTGTTCAAGTTTGTTTATCAAAAACGTGTACGACCCGTTGGTGAAAGTTTGTAATAATAATTCGTTAAGACATTATTATTAGGATGATGTTATACTTTCATATGTATAGTATGTTTCATGAGTTATAGCATTGCATTGTATAAGTATTAACGTTACTTGAAGTTTAACACTTAGTGAGAAAACTAGTTTTTAAAGATTCTGTTTCATGCGACACTTCATGCGTCACTTGCTAGTTAGGGGCGGCACTTAGGAAGTGCCGCATAAAATGCGTTTTCAGATTTAAATAGCGTCACTTAAGAAGTGTCGGATATGGGGCGTCACTAAGGCATGGCGGCACTAAGGGTAAGTGCCGCTAATATAATAGTTCAGTCGCTTCAGGCGTCACTTAGGTAGTGTCGGTATTAATAAAGTTTTTATAACAAAGGCGTCACTTATCGAGTGTCGCTATAAATCCTGGGGTCATGCGTCACTTAAGTCTGTTTGGATTTTGCTAAGTCAAAAACGTGGTCAACTATGACGGTTTGACCCGAGGCTTTTACCCAAGTCATTTATCAGTTCATAGAGCTTATAAAAAGTGTCGGTTCGTGTCGGAGTCATTCGAGATGTCGGTTTTTAATACGCATGTCAAAACTTAAGATTTTCATGTTTTCGGTTTTTGTCGGTTTACTTCGGCACTCGATTTTAACATGTTCTAGTCTGAATTTGATTCCAACATTTTTACCAGATGTTCATGAGTGTATCTAGTTTATAACCTGATTTTTCCAAGATCTATAATGTCCATTTAGATAGATAATAAATCTTACGAAAGAACCGTACTCGGTTTTCGACAAATATCCGGCAGTCGCAAAGATCAGAATATATACAAAAATAAGTACGGATCTGGAAAAAGTGCAGAACACGAAAGTTGTAGCTCTTTTCAATACGCAACTTTTAAAAAAAAATTCGTTGTCTAACCCTTAACAGAGCTCGAGTTATGGCTGATTTTGTGGACTGATTTTCTGGAGACAGATTCTGTCACATTTTGCATGTTTTCGGTTTATGTCGGGTCATTACGCCAACTGATTTCACCTATCTATAGTCCAAATCAAACTTCCAAATTTTTACCAACTGATTTACTAAGTGTCTTAACTAACATATCAAATTTTCAGCTTCTAACAAGTCCATTAACATAGTTAAATAAAGCCGCGTAACAACCGAACACATTTTATCGAAAAACTTCCTGGTCAGTCTTATAAATTGGTTCGTATAGAAAAACGAGTACGTTTCTAGAAAAAGTACAAAACACGAAAGTTGTAGATCTTTTCGATACGCAAATTTTTAAAAAAAATGCATCTTCTAACTCTCAGTATTTGATTTTATACGAATATTTTTGTAAACTGTCGATTTTTAGGCAGATTTCATGCATGTTCTTGTATGTGTTATAAAAACGATTTTTAACAACAATCTTGGACATATTCATGTTAGATGAACATTATAACATCATAATTAGTAGATTAAAAGTAAAATAAGTAAAAGGTTTGATGATTTATACCAAGCAAATGATGAAGAACAAAAGGAAGTGGAGGTGGTGATGATCTTGTGCTATGCTCCTTCTTTGATCTTGATTAATGGTGGTGGTTGTGGTGGTTTTAGGTGGTGGTGAGAGGCTGAGTTTTCTCCAGCAAATGAGAGGTTTGAGAGAGTATTGAAGGGTTTGAGTGTGTTAGTAAAAAGAAAATAAGTGAAGTGTGTAAGTAGTGAAGAATATCATCATAGTTTTTGCATGATTTCTCATTTGTTCTCAAGAGAGGTGGCACATGGTGCACATGGGGGGGGGGGGGGGGGGGCAGCAAGGGGGCCGGCCAAGGGGGGGGGGCCCACCAGGGGTATTTTGGTCACTTTCCATTTCTAGCTTAAATCGTTGCGTTTTTCGTTCGTTTACCCGATTGTTTAAACGTTTATTCGTACGTTAAATGTTTAGTTGACGTTTTTATTTAACGATTTGAGTTTCGATATTTCTACTTGAAATATTTAATATAGTACTTGGAAACACTTATAAAAATGTTTCGTTAAATTATTGGCCTCGATTTGCGTGCACGTTCTACGGCGGTTTAATCGCGTAACGTTATTTTGAGTCGTTTAGATTAACGATATAATTTGGATAAATTTCCATTGAAGTATTATTTAAAATACTTAATTTAGGTTGTCAATTTAATTATTGACGTACGTTTGGTCGTCGAAATAAATTCGCGCGTTATCGTTGCGTTTGAGACGTTTTAACCGAAACGTCTAGGTTTTTCGAGTATTATTTTAGCAAAATAATAAATAATGATAAATAACTTCTAAAAATAGATTATAGTTATTTATAGAAAGTTTTTCACCAACGTCCGTATTTATACTGTGTCGGACTCCGTCCGGTCGTTTTGCACAATTTCACCAAATTGCGTAAGCGTAATTACAACTAATTACGTAAGCGTAATATATATCAATTACGGGAGTGTATATTCACACAAATATACAAATAGTTACAAGTAATTACAAGTATTTAGCCTAATACTAAACTAAACACACGTAATTAGGGTTTCAAGTAGGATTATCAGTAACCCTAAATCGTCGGGTGTCACATTCTCCCCCTGTTAAGAGAATTTCGTCCCGAAATTAGTTTGTTGCCGCAGTTTGTGGGGTATCTAAAAATAGATGTGGGTGTTTCAGTCGCATTTGGTCTTCCCGTTCCCAAGTGAATTCAGGACCGCACCTAGAATTCCACCGGACTTTAACGATGGGAATACGAATCTGTTTCAATCGTTTGACCTCACGGTCCATGATTTCTATCGGTTCCTCGACGAAATGGAGTCTATCGTCGATATGGATTTCGTCGAGAGGGATAACAAGTGTCTCATCAGACAGACATTTCTTCAGGTTAGAAATGTGAAAAGTGTTGTGCACGCTACTGAGTTGTGGTGGTAGCTGCAGTCGATATGCCACCGGGCCAATTCTTTCAAGAATTTCAAAAGGTCCGATGTACCTAGGGTTTAGTTTGCCGCGTTTACCAAAACGAATGACACCTTTCCAAGGTGACACTTTCAAGAGTACTCGGTCCCCAACCTGGAACTCGAGTGGTTTGCGTCTTACGTCAGCGTAACTCTTCTGACGATCACGTGCGGCTTTCAGCCGGTTTTGAATGGTCACGATTTTCTCGGTCGTTTCATGGATGATTTCAGGACCAGTGAGTTGGCTATCGCCGATTTCGGTCCAACAAATGGGTGATCGGCACTTTCTACCATAAAGTGCCTCGAAGGGTGCAGCACCAATGCTGGTGTGGTAACTGTTGTTGTAGGAGAACTCACACAGAGGTAGGTGGTTTTCCCAGGTGTTTCCGAAGTCGATTACACATGCTCGAAGCATATCTTCAAGAGTTTGAATGGTCCGTTCACTTTGACCATCGGTTTGTGGGTGATAAGCAGTACTCAAATCAAGACGAGTACCGAGAGCTTTATGAAGCGTTTGCCAAAATCGAGAGGTGAAGCGGCTATCTCTATCGGAGATGATCGAAATGGGTATACCGTGTCGTGCTACAACCTCTTTGATGTAGATGCGAGCCAAGCGCTCCATCTTGTCGTTTTCTTTGATAGCTAGGAAATGGGCGGATTTTGTGAGACGATCTACGATCACCCAAATGGTATCGCAACCGCTCAGTGTTTTTGGTAGCTTGTTGATGAAGTCCATGGTTATGTTTTCCCATTTCCATTGAGGTATCTCGGGTTGTTGAAGTAACCCTGAAGGTTTCTGGTATTCGGCCTTAACCTTGGCACAGGTTAGACACTTACTAACATACGTGGCTATGTCAGCTTTCATGTTGGGCCACCAATACCGTTGTTTGACGTCATGATACATCTTGTCAGAACCAGGATGTATGGAGTATCGGGATTTGTGAGCTTCATCCATGACCAAATCTCGTAGGTTCCCAAAGTTAGGTAACCAAATTCGGTTAGAGAAGTATCGGGTTCCATCGGGTTTGATTTCAAATTGTTTTTCCATGCCTCGCAAGGCCTCATTTTTGATGTTTTTCTCATTGAGTGCTTCGAGTTGAGTGGAATGAATTTGAGAAATAAGATCGTTGTGGATGGTTAAACCAAGTGCTCGAACTCGAAGGGGTTTCACTCGTTCTTTTCGGCTTAGGGCATCGGCAACAACGTTAGCCTTACCCGGGTGGTATCGGATTTCGCAGTCGTAGTCACTAAGTAACTCGACCCAACGACGTTGTCTCATGTTTAGGTCCTTCTGATCAAAGATATGTTGAAGGCTTTTGTGGTCAGTGAAGATAGTACACTTGGTACCATATAGGTAGTGTCTCCAAATTTTGAGCGCAAAAACAACGGCTCCTAATTCGAGATCGTGAGTGGTATAGTTTTTCTCATGGATTTTCAGTTGCCGGGAGGCGTAGGCGATGACTTTTTCACGTTGCATTAACACACAACCTAGTCCTTGGTGTGAGGCGTCGCAGTAAACTACGAAATCATCGGTGCCTTCGGGTAAGGACAGGATTGGTGCACTGCAGAGTTTCTGTTTCAGAAGTTGGAAGGCTGACTCTTGTTTGTCGGTCCAATCGAATTTCTTATCTTTCTGAGTCAAGGAGGTTAATGGTTGAGCAATTCGGGAAAAGTTCTCTATGAATCGCCGGTAATATCCAGCGAGACCTAAGAATTGTCGGACCTCGGTTGGAGTAGTTGGTGCTTTCCAGCACTTGATGGCCTCGATTTTTGCTGGATCAACACGTATCCCTTGGCTGTCAACGACATGCCCTAGGAATTGTACTGTTCGCATCCAGAACTCACACTTGGAGTACTTGGCGTATAGCTCCTCGTGTTTGAGTAATTCCAAGATAGTTTTCAGGTGTTGGCCATGTTCTGTTTCGTTGCGAGAGTAGATTAGAATGTCGTCAATGAAGACGATGACAAACTTATCCAGGTATGGTTTGCACACCCGATTCATAAGATCCATGAATACAGCCGGTGCGTTGGTTAGACCAAAAGGCATCACTTGGAATTCGTAATGCCCATAGCGGGTTCGGAAAGCGGTTTTCGGGATGTCGGCGTCTCGAACGCGAAGTTGGTGATAACCAGACCGAAGGTCGATCTTTGAGTAAAAGCTCGAACCTTGAAGTTGGTCAAACAGGTCGTCGATTCTAGGAAGTGGGTATCGGTTTTTGATGGTGAGTTTGTTTAGTTCACGGTAATCGATACACATGCGGAAGGATCCATCCTTCTTTTTAACGAATAGGACCGGAGCTCCCCAAGGTGAGGAACTTGGTCGAATGAATCCCTTGTCCAGGAGTTCCTGTAATTGAGTGGACAACTCCTGCAACTCGGATGGGGCTAATCTGTATGGGGCTCGTGCCACGGGTGCAGCACCGGGCACAAGGTCAATTTGGAATTCGACTTGTCTAGGCGGGGGAAGGCCTGGCAAGTCTTCGGGAAAGACTTCAGGAAAGTCTCGTACAATGGGTACATCTTCAAGTCGCTTTTCAGCCGACTTCTTTTTGGTTACGTGAGCAAGGATTGCCGGGTACCCTTTCCTCAGGTACTTTTGGGTTTTCATACAAGAGATGATGTTTAAGTTTCGCCTACCAGTCTCCCCCTGTATGATCAAGGTTCCACCGGTAGCGAGAGGTATACGCACAATCTTTTCGGAACAAACAATTTCAGCATGATGCTTGGACAACCAGTCCATGCCTACGATGACATCGAAGCTCCCAATTTCAACAGGGATGAGGTTTATGGGGAAAATTTCGTTGGCTAGGTTTAGAGTGCAATTAGGTATCACACTATCGGCCTCTATCAGTTTGCCATTTGCTAATTCTACTGTGAACTTAGCATCTAAGGCAGTGGGAGTAATGTTGAGTAACGGACAAAACTCATCAGATATGAAACTTTTATCAGCACCAGTATCGAATAAAACTGAAACGGTTAGATCGTTGAGGAGAAACATACCCGTAACAACGTTGGGATCTTGACGGGCTTCTCCGGCGTTGAGTACAAAAGCTCGACCGCGAGGGTTGTTGTTGTTATTGTTTCTGTTGGCGTTGTTGTTGTTGCGTTTCGGGCAGTTGTTTCTGAAATGTCTGGTGTCACCGCACTCAAAACAGGCTTTTGGTGCGTTGGGGTTGGTATTTGGGTTGGGGGTTCTGCAATCTTTAGCTAGATGTCCCTGCCGTTTGCACTTGGTACAGGTACAGGGGCCTTCGTGGTGTAGAGTACACTTGGAACAGTAAGGTTTGTTCCCAACGTACCCTTTCTTGTCCCCCGACCCTGAACCAGAGGTGTAGGCCTTAACAGACTCGGCCCTCTTGGTTTGCTGTTGCTGCTGATTGTTGTTATTTCCGGACCATTTTCTTTTGTTATCCCCTGTGGTTTTCACTGTGGGTGTCCCACGGCGGACAATTTGAGCCATAAGCTCGTGTGCCATGCGGACGGCACTTTGGATGGTCCCGGGTTTGGAAGAGATGACATTGCCTTGGATGGAATCAGGTAGCCCCCAAATGTATCTTTCGACACGTTTGGATTCAGGGTCCACCATGGATGGACAAAGGAGAGCAAGCTGGTGAAATCTGGTTGTGTAGCTGGTAATGTCGTTTCCTTGAACTGCGAGGTTCCAGAATTCGTGTTCGAGCTGTTGGAGTTGCTCGCGGGGACAATATTCTTCCCTCAGCAAGTTCTTGAGTTCGTCCCAAGATATTTGATAGGCAGCATCAATACCCTGGGTTTGGGCGTATGTGTTCCAGAAAGTGAGTGCACCCTCAGCTAGAGTGTAGGTAGAGAATTTGACTTTGTTCTCTTCTTGACAGTTACTTATTCGGAAGACTGACTCCATTTCCTCAATCCATCGCATAAGACCGACGGCTCCTTCAGTTCCTTTGAAATGGAGTGGTTTACAATTCATGAAATCTTTGTGGGTGCAGGGCTTTGGCACAGGTGGGTTGTTGCCTGCCCCTCCAGGGTTTCCTTGGTTTGGATTGGGATTGTTCCTGGCAGCTTCTAGGGCTGCTTGGACCCTTTGATTGACGAGTCTTTCGATATCAGCGGAGCTCATTTGACGTTTTGGTGCCATGATTCTAAAAGAAAGAAAATAAGAGGCACATAAGATTTCAGTGAGTAGGATCTTAAAGTCTTTGCAGGTGTACACAAGAAGGTAAAACAAGTATGTACAGCAAGATATTCAATAAAACAAGGAAGCAAATTTCATGACCATACAAAGGCGCGAGTTCAAATGATTACAATACTTGAGAGTTCACAAAACATGTCGGGCAACTAACACGGGTACAGTGTGGTGTATTGGTTCCTGGGTGTATAGAGAGATGTCCATGGGATCATCGGGAACCTCCATGTTTTCCTCAGACCTCCAAGTATTTAGAGTTGTGGGTAGCCAGTCCCATCTACGAGGGTATGATGGACGGCGGGTGGTATTAGCAATGGAGTTTGAGTAAGGGTTGGCTCGAGATGATCTGGTACTCCTTGGGCGAGTACGAATCACTCGGGCTTCGCCAGTGATGTAGTAAAGTCGTTCAGGAGAGTTTGGTGCTGAAGACATAGTAACGATTCCTTCAGTAGCGGTTCGTGTTTGGGCTTCGTTCTCAGAGTTGGGAGACGTAGCGGTGGGAGTGGTTGCCATTTTCTGTGGCAAGGAGTTTTAGTATACGTAAGGTTAAGGTTACATATAAATACAATAACCTAGAACATAAGCACGTATAAGGTTGGTCCCGTTCTATCCTCGGTCAAAGCCTTCTAATGCATTCCCATCCACCATAACCATTTCAGGTCTTGCATCGATTCTTGTTTAATTGTACATAGTTGATCAAGCTATGTTAAATTAAATTCAAATGATGCAATTGCTGAACCAGTCATAACAAATGAGGAATACTAACCTAACGGTTATAGTCTAGGTCACTAATGCAATCCTAGTTCGCTATAACCTTAGGCTCTGATACCAATCTGTCGCACCCCCAAAACACGTGGCAGCGGAAACATAAGTTGTAATGGGGGCGCCGACCAAATTAAATATCACAACACAAGATTACAACAAACAACCTCTATATGAGACGTTTTAATAAAAAGTTACATTACCGTACTTTCAAATGTTTACAATAAGTCTGGAGTTCGCATAAACCGCTAAGAGATTTCTAATACATAACTGATTATACAAAATACAGCTAAATGCAATCTAATCTCTTGAAATTTGAAAACAATGCGACTCGAGCTAGGCTTTCCATAAGCTTCCTACTGCGGCGGGTTACCTGAGAAATACATACTAAAAGGTCAACATAAAGTTGGTGAGTTCATAGGTTTGTAAACAATCGTTTAGTTATGATCCACAAGATTTCAAGTTGTATCATTCACAAATGACAGTTAAAAGTATCGTTAACCAACGATAAGTAAAAGTATTGCAAAATGCAACATAAGTATACCATTTGCATGAGTCTCATAGTCAAGCTTAACGTTGTTTGCCTCCGGTAAGTGTACTAATCCGATACACTTCTAAATCACAAGTAATACTGCGCCCGTGGGTTGGCTAGAGCGACTAGCCCGGACGAGGTTTGTCAAACCCTGATAGATCTATCCAATAATACTCACGCACAAATTTTAATGACTATGATGGGTAGAGGACTTTAGTGGATTATTCAGGTCTCATGCAATCCGTACGAAAAGTGTTTCAAGTTACTTGTGATCATATAAGCAGTTGTATAAAATAGTTGTATGTATTCTCACCCCAGTTGAAAAACAGTAAAAAGGGACTATGAAACTCACCTTAGATTAGCAAGTAGCAAGCAAATATCAAATAAGCAAGCAAGCCGGTGTGCAACCTTCTAACGTCCTAAAAACGTATAAGGTTGGGTATAAGTAGATGTCTCAAAAGACCATCTATAGCGATTGTATAAGTGGGGGTCAATGTCCACTTAAGCCAATCGTGTAGGTGGAGGGTTAATGTCCACCTAGAGCTAGTTCATCAACTAGTATGTCCAAATAAGTTGTTCAAGTTTGTTTATCAAAAACGTGTACGACCCGTTGGTGAAAGTTTGTAATAATAATTCGTTAAGACATTATTATTAGGATGATGTTATACTTTCATATGTATAGTATGTTTCATGAGTTATAGCATTGCATTGTATAAGTATTAACGTTACTTGAAGTTTAACACTTAGTGAGAAAACTAGTTTTTAAAGATTCTGTTTCATGCGACACTTCATGCGTCACTTGCTAGTTAGGGGCGGCACTTAGGAAGTGCCGCATAAAATGCGTTTTCAGATTTAAATAGCGTCACTTAAGAAGTGTCGGATATGGGGCGTCACTAAGGCATGGCGGCACTAAGGGTAAGTGCCGCTAATATAATAGTTCAGTCGCTTCAGGCGTCACTTAGGTAGTGTCGGTATTAATAAAGTTTTTATAACAAAGGCGTCACTTATCGAGTGTCGCTATAAATCCTGGGGTCATGCGTCACTTAAGTCTGTTTGGATTTTGCTAAGTCAAAAACGTGGTCAACTATGACGGTTTGACCCGAGGCTTTTACCCAAGTCATTTATCAGTTCATAGAGCTTATAAAAAGTGTCGGTTCGTGTCGGAGTCATTCGAGATGTCGGTTTTTAATACGCATGTCAAAACTTAAGATTTTCATGTTTTCGGTTTTTGTCGGTTTACTTCGGCACTCGATTTTAACATGTTCTAGTCTGAATTTGATTCCAACATTTTTACCAGATGTTCATGAGTGTATCTAGTTTATAACCTGATTTTTCCAAGATCTATAATGTCCATTTAGATAGATAATAAATCTTACGAAAGAACCGTACTCGGTTTTCGACAAATATCCGGCAGTCGCAAAGATCAGAATATATACAAAAATAAGTACGGATCTGGAAAAAGTGCAGAACACGAAAGTTGTAGCTCTTTTCAATACGCAACTTTTAAAAAAAAATTCGTTGTCTAACCCTTAACAGAGCTCGAGTTATGGCCGATTTTGTGGACTGATTTTCTGGAGACAGATTCTGTCACATTTTGCATGTTTTCGGTTTATGTCGGGTCATTACGCCAACTGATTTCACCTATCTATAGTCCAAATCAAACTTCCAAATTTTTACCAACTGATTTACTAAGTGTCTTAACTAACATATCAAATTTTCAGCTTCTAACAAGTCCATTAACATAGTTAAATAAAGCCGCGTAACAACCGAACACATTTTATCGAAAAACTTCCTGGTCAGTCTTATAAATTGGTTCGTATAGAAAAACGAGTACGTTTCTAGAAAAAGTACAAAACACGAAAGTTGTAGATCTTTTCGATACGCAAATTTTAAAAAAAAATTCATCTTCTAACTCTCAGTATTTGATTTTATACGAATATTTTTGTAAACTGTTGATTTTTAGGCAGATTTCATGCATGTTCTTGTATGTGTTATAAAAACGATTTTTAACAACAATCTTGGACATATTCATGTTAGATGAACATTATAACATCATAATTAGTAGATTAAAAGTAAAATAAGTAAAAGGTTTGATGATTTATACCAAGCAAATGATGGAGAACAAAAGGAAGTGGAGGTGGTGATGATCTTGTGCTATGCTCCTTCTTTGATCTTGATTAATGGTGGTGGTTGTGGTGGTTTTAGGTGGTGGTGAGAGGCTGAGTTTTCTCCAGCAAATGAGAGGTTTGAGAGAGTATTGAAGGGTTTGAGTGTGTTAGTAAAAAGAAAATAAGTGAAGTGTGTAAGTAGTGAAGAATATCATCATAGTTTTTGCATGATTTCTCATTTGTTCTCAAGAGAGGTGGCACATGGTGCACATGGGGGGGGGGGGGGCAGCAAGGGGGCCGGCCAAGGGGGGGGGCCCACCAGGGGTATTTTGGTCACTTTCCATTTCTAGCTTAAATCGTTGCGTTTTTCGTTCGTTTACCCGATTGTTTAAACGTTTATTCGTACGTTAAATGTTTAGTTGACGTTTTTATTTAACGATTTGAGTTTCGATATTTCTACTTGAAATATTTAATATAGTACTTGGAAACACTTATAAAAATGTTTCGTTAAATTATTGGCCTCGATTTGCGTGCACGTTCTACGGCGGTTTAATCGCGTAACGTTATTTTGAGTCGTTTAGATTAACGATATAATTTGGATAAATTTCCATTGAAGTATTATTTAAAATACTTAATTTAGGTTGTCAATTTAATTATTGACGTACGTTTGGTCGTCGAAATAAATTCGCGCGTTATCGTTGCGTTTGAGACGTTTTAACCGAAACGTCTAGGTTTTTGGAGTATTATTTTAGCAAAATAATAAATAATGATAAATAACTTCTAAAAATAGATTATAGTTATTTATAGAAAGTTTTTCACCAACGTCCGTATTTATACTGTGTCGGACTCCATCCGGTCGTTTTGCACAATTTCACCAAATTGCGTAAGCGTAATTACAACTAATTACGTAAGCGTAATATATATCAATTACGGGAGTGTATATTCACACAAATATACAAATAGTTACAAGTAATTACAAGTATTTAGCCTAATACTAAACTAAACACACGTAATTAGGGTTTCAAGTAGGATTATCAGTAACCCTAAATCGTCGGGTGTCACATGCAGCGGAAACATAAGTTGTCATGGGGGCGCCGACCAAATTAAATATCACAACACAAGATTACAACAAACAACCTCTATATGAGACGTTTTAATAAAAAGTTACATTACCGTACTTTCAAATGTTTACAATAAGTCTGGAGTTCGCATAAACCGCTAAGAGATTTCTAATACATAACTGATTATACAAAATACAGCTAAATGCAATCTAATCTCTTGAAATTTGAAAACAATGCGACTCGAGCTAGGCTTTCCATAAGCTTCCTACTGCGGCGGGTTACCTGAGAAATACATACTAAAAGGTCAACATAAAGTTGGTGAGTTCATAGGTTTGTAAACAATCGTTTAGTTATGATCCACAAGATTTCAAGTTGTATCATTCAAAAATGATAGTTAAAAGTATCGTTATTCAACGATAAGTAAAAGTATTGCATAATGCAACATAAGTATACCATTTACATGAGTCTCATAGTCAAGCTTAACGTTGTTTGCCTCCGGTAAGTGTACTAATCCGATACACTTCTAAATCACAAGTAATACTGCGCCCGTGGGTTGGCTAGAGCGACTAGCCCGGACGAGGTTTGTCAAACCCTGATAGATCTATCCAATAATACTCACGCACATATTTTAATGACTATGATGGGTAGAGGACTTTAGTGGATTATTCAGGTCTCATGCAATCCGTACGAAAAGTGTTTCAAGTTACTTGTGATCATATAAGCAGTTGTATAAAACAGTTGTATGTATTCTCACCCCAGTTGAAAAACAGTAAAAAGGGGCTATGAAACTCACCAGAGTTAAGCAGGTAGCAAGCAATAATCAATAGCAAGCAAAGTCCAAAGCGCAACCTTCTAACGTCCTAAGCGTATAAGGTTGTGTAAGTAGATGTCTCATAAGACCATCTAGAGTGATTGTATAAGTGGGGGTCAATGTCCACTTAAGCCAATCGTGTAGGTGGAGGGTTAATGTCCACCTAGAGCTAGTTCATCAACTAGTATGTCCAAATAAGTTGTGCAAGTTTGTTTATCAAAAACGTGTACGACCCGTTGGTGAAAGTTTGTAATAATAATTCGTTAAGACATTATTATTAGGATGATGTTATACTTACATATGTATAGTATGTTTCATGAGTTATAACGTTGCATTGTATAAGTATTAACGTTACTTGAAGTTTAACACTTAGTGAGAAAACTAGTTTTTTTAGGGATTCTGTTTCATGCGACACTTCATGCGTCACTTGCTAGTTAGGGGCGGCACTTAGGAAGTGTCGTTAAAAATAAAGTAGCGTCACTTAAGTCTGTCTCGATTTTGCTAAGTCCAAAAACGTGGTCAACTATGACGGTTTGACCCGAACTTTTTACCCAAGTCATATTTAAGTAAATAAAGCTTATAAAAGGTGTCGGTTCGTGTCGGAGTCATTCGAGATGTCGGTTTTTAATACGCATGTCAAAACTTAAGATTTTCATGTTTTCGGTTTTTGTCGGTTTACTTCGGCACTCGATTTTAACATGTTCTAATCTGAATTTGATTCCAAAAATTTTTTACCAGATGTTCATGAGTGTGTCTAGTTTATAACCTGATTTTTCCAAGATCTATAATGTCCATTTAGATAGATAATAAATTTTACGAAAGAACCGTACTCGGTTTTCGGCAAATATCAGGCAGTCGCAAAGATCAGAATATATACAAAAATAAGTACGGATCTGGAAAAAGTGCAAAACACGAAAGTTGTAGCTCTTTTCAATACGCAACTTTTAAAAAAAAATTCGTTGTCTAACCCTTAACAGAGCTCGAGTTATGGCCGATTTTGTGGACTGATTTTCTGGAGACAGATTCTGTCACATTTTGCATGTTTTCGGTTTATGTCGGGTCATTACGCCAACTGATTTCACCTATCTATAGTCCAAATCAAACTTCCAAATTTTTACCAACTGATTTACTAAGTGTCTTAACTAACATATCAAATTTTCAGCTTCTAACAAGTCCATTAACATAGTTAAATAAAGCCGCGTAACAACCGAACACATTTTATCGAAAAACTTCCTGGTCAGTCTTATAAATTGGTTCGTATAGAAAAACTAGTACGTTTCTGGAAAAAGTACAAAACACGAAAGTTGTAGATCTTTTCGATACGCAAATTTTAAAAAAAAATGCATCTTCTAACTCTCAGTATTTGATTTTATACGAATATTTTTGTAAACTGTCGATTTTTTTAGGCAGATTTCATGCATGTTCTTGTATGTGTTATAAAAACGATTTTTAACAACAATCTTGGACATATTCATGTTAGATGAACATTATAACATCATAATCAGTAGATTAAAAGTAAAATAAGTAAAAGGTTTGATGATTTATACCAAGCAAATGATGGAGAACAAAAGGAAGTGGAGGTGGTGATGATCTTGTGCTATGCTCCTTCTTTGATCTTGATTAATGGTGGTGGTTGTGGTGGTTTTAGGTGGTGGTGAGAGGCTGAGTTTTCTCCAGCAAATGAGAGGTTTGAGAGAGTATTGAAGGGTTTGAGTGTGTTAGTAAAAAGAAAATAAGTGAAGTGTGTAAGTAGTGAAGAATATCATCATAGTTTTTGCATGATTTCTCATTTGTTCTCAAGAGAGGTGGCACATGGTGCACATGGGGGGGGGGGGGGGGGGGGGGGGGGGGCAGCAAGGGGGCCGGCCAAGGGGGGGGCCCACCAGGGGTATTTTGGTCACTTTCCATTTCTAGCTTAAATCGTTGCGTTTTTCGTTCGTTTACCCGATTGTTTAAACGTTTATTCGTACGTTAAATGTTTAGTTGACGTTTTTATTTAACGATTTGAGTTTCGATATTTCTACTTGAAATATTTAATATAGTACTTGGAAACACTTATAAAAATGTTTCGTTAAATTATTGGCCTCGATTTGCGTGCACGTTCTACGGCGGTTTAATCGCGTAACGTTATTTTGAGTCGTTTAGATTAACGATATAATTTGGATAAATTTCCATTGAAGTATTATTTAAAATACTTAATTTAGGTTGTCAATTTAATTATTGACGTACGTTTGGTCGTCGAAATAAATTCGCGCGTTATCGTTGCGTTTGAGACGTTTTAACCGAAACGTCTAGGTTTTTCGAGTATTATTTTAGCAAAATAATAAATAATGATAAATAACTTCTAAAAATAGATTATAGTTATTTATAGAAAGTTTTTCACCAACGTCCGTATTTATACTGTGTCGGACTCCGTCCGGTCGTTTTGCACAATTTCACCAAATTGCGTAAGCGTAATTACAACTAATTACGTAAGCGTAATATATATCAATTACGGGAGTGTATATTCACACAAATATACAAATAGTTACAAGTAATTACAAGTATTTAGCCTAATACTAAACTAAACACACGTAATTAGGGTTTCAAGTAGGATTATCAGTAACCCTAAATCGTCGGGTGTCACATTCTCCCCCTGTTAAGAGAATTTCGTCCCGAAATTAGTTTGTTGCCGCAGTTTGTGGGGTATCTAAAAATAGATGTGGGTGTTTCAGTCGCATTTGGTCTTCCCGTTCCCAAGTGAATTCAGGACCGCGCCTAGAATTCCACCGGACTTTAACGATGGGAATACGAATCTGTTTCAATCGTTTGACCTCACGGTCCATGATTTCTATCGGTTCCTCGACGAAATGGAGTCTATCGTCGATATGGATTTCGTCGAGAGGGATAACAAGTGTCTCATCAGACAGACATTTCTTCAGGTTAGAAATGTGAAAAGTGTTGTGCACGCTACTGAGTTGTGGTGGTAGCTGCAGTCGATATGCCACCGGGCCAATTCTTTCAAGAATTTCAAAAGGTCCGATGTACCTAGGGTTTAGTTTGCCGCGTTTACCAAAACGAATGACACCTTTCCAAGGTGACACTTTCAAGAGTACTCGGTCCCCAACCTGGAACTCGAGTGGTTTGCGTCTTACGTCAGCGTAACTCTTCTGACGATCACGTGCGGCTTTCAGCCGGTTTTGAATGGTCACGATTTTCTCGGTCGTTTCATGGATGATTTCAGGACTAGTGAGTTGGCTATCGCCGATTTCGGTCCAACAAATGGGTGATCGGCACTTTCTACCATAAAGTGCCTCGAAGGGTGCAGCACCAATGCTGGTGTGGTAACTGTTGTTGTAGGAGAACTCACACAGAGGTAGGTGGTTTTCCCAGGTGTTTCCGAAGTCGATTACACATGCTCGAAGCATATCTTCAAGAGTTTGAATGGTCCGTTCACTTTGACCATCGGTTTGTGGGTGATAAGCAGTACTCAAATCAAGACGAGTACCGAGAGCTTTATGAAGCGTTTGCCAAAATCGAGAAGTGAAGCGGCTATCTCTATCGGAGATGATCGAAATGGGTATACCGTGTCGTGCTACAACCTCTTTGATGTAGATGCGAGCCAAGCGCTCCATCTTGTCGTTTTCTTTGATAGCTAGGAAATGGGCGGATTTTGTGAGACGATCTACGATCACCCAAATGGTATCGCAACCGCTCGGTGTTTTTGGTAGCTTGTTGATGAAGTCCATGGTTATGTTTTCCCATTTCCATTGAGGTATCTCGGGTTGTTGAAGTAACCCTGAAGGTTTCTGGTATTCGGCCTTAACCTTGGCACAGGTTAGACACTTACTAACATACGTGGCTATGTCAGCTTTCATGTTGGGCCACCAATACCGTTGTTTGACGTCATGATACATCTTGTCAGAACCAGGATGTATGGAGTATCGGGATTTGTGAGCTTCATCCATGACCAAATCTCGTAGGTTCCCAAAGTTAGGTAACCAAATTCGGTTAGAGAAGTATCGGGTTCCATCGGGTTTGATTTCAAATTGTTTTTCCATGCCTCGCAAGGCCTCATTTTTGATGTTTTTCTCATTGAGTGCTTCGAGTTGAGTGGAATGAATTTGAGAAATAAGATCGTTGTGGATGGTTAAACCAAGTGCTCGAACTCGAAGGGGTTTCACTCGTTCTTTTCGGCTTAGGGCATCGGCAACAACGTTAGCCTTACCCGGGTGGTATCGGATTTCGCAGTCGTAGTCACTAAGTAACTCGACCCAACGACGTTGTCTCATGTTTAGGTCCTTCTGATCAAAGATATGTTGAAGGCTTTTGTGGTCAGTGAAGATAGTACACTTGGTACCATATAGGTAGTGTCTCCAAATTTTGAGCGCAAAAACAACGGCTCCTAGTTCGAGGTCATGAGTGGTGTAGTTCTTTTCGTGGATTTTCAGTTGCCGGGAGGCGTAAGCGATGACCTTATCACGTTGCATTAACACACAACCTAGTCCTTGATGTGAGGCGTCGCAGTAAACTACGAAATCATCGGTGCCTTCGGGTAAGGATAGGATTGGTGCACTGCAGAGTTTCTGTTTCAGAAGTTGGAAGGCTGACTCTTGTTTGTCGGTCCAATCGAATTTCTTATCTTTCTGAGTTAAGGAGGTTAATGGTTGAGCAATTCGGGAAAAATTCTCGATGAATCGCCGGTAATACCCAGCGAGACCTAAGAATTGTCGGACCTCGGTTGGTGTAGTTGGTGCTTTCCAGCACTTGATGGCCTCGATTTTTGCTGGATCAACACGTATCCCTTGGCTGTCAACGACATGCCCTAGGAACTGTACTGTTCGCATCCAGAACTCACACTTGGAGTACTTGGCGTATAGCTCCTCGTGTTTGAGTAATTCCAAGATAGTTTTCAGGTGTTGGCCATGTTCTGTTTCGTTGCGAGAGTAGATTAGAATGTCGTCAATGAAGACGATGACAAACTTATCCAGGTATGGTTTGCACACCCGATTCATAAGATCCATGAATACAGCCGGTGCGTTGGTTAGACCAAAAGGCATCACTTGGAATTCGTAATGCCCATAGCGGGTTCGGAAAGCGGTTTTCGGGATGTCGGCGTCTCGAACGCGAAGTTGGTGATAACCAGACCGAAGGTCGATCTTTGAGTAAAAGCTCGAACCTTGAAGTTGGTCAAACAGGTCGTCGATTCTAGGAAGTGGGTATCGGTTTTTGATGGTGAGTTTGTTTAGTTCACGGTAATCGATACACATGCGGAAGGATCCATCCTTCTTTTTAACGAATAGGACCGGAGCTCCCCAAGGTGAGGAACTTGGTCGAATAAATCCCTTGTCCAGGAGTTCCTGCAATTGGGTAGACAACTCCTGCAACTCGGATGGGGCTAATCTGTATGGGGCTCGTGCCACGGGTGCAGCACCGGGCACAAGGTCAATTTGGAATTCGACTTGTCTAGGCGGGGGAAGGCCTGGCAAGTCTTCGGGAAAGACTTCAGGAAAGTCTCGTACAATGGGTACATCTTCAAGTCGCTTTTCAGCCGACTTCTTTTCGGTTACGTGAGCAAGGATTGCCGGGTACCCTTTCCTCAGGTACTTTTGGGTTTTCATACACGAGATGATGTTTAAGTTTCGCCTACCAGTCTCCCCCTGTATGATCAAGGTTCCACCGGTAGCGAGAGGTATACGCACAATCTTTTCACAACAGACAATTTCAGCATGATGCTTGGACAACCAGTCCATGCCTACGATGACATCGAAGCTCCCAATTTCAACAGGGATGAGGTTTATGGGGAAAATTTCGTTGGCTAGGTTTAGAGTGCAATTAGGTATCACACTATCGGCCTCTATCAGTTTGCCATTTGCTAATTCTACTGTGAACTTAGCATCTAAGGCAGTGGGAGTAATGTTGAGTAACGGACAAAACTCATCGGATATGAAACTTTTATCAGCACCAGTATCGAATAAAACTGAAACGGTTAGATCGTTGAGGAGAAACATACCCGTAACAACGTTGGGATCTTGACGGGCCTCTCCAGCATTGAGTACAAAAGCTCGACCGCGAGGGTTGTTGTTGTTATTGTTGTTCCTGTTGTTGTTGTTGTTATTGTTTCGTTTCGGGCAATTATTCCGGAAATGGGCAGTGCTACCACACTCGAAACAAGCCTTTGGTGCATTGGGGTTGGTATTTGGGTTGGGGGTTCTGCAATCTTTAGCTAGATGTCCCTGCCGTTTGCACTTGGTACAGGTACAGGGGCCTTCGTGGTGTAGAGTACACTTGGAACAGTAAGGTTTGTTCCCAACGTACCCTTTCTTGTCCCCCGACCCTGAACCAGAGGTGTAGGCCTTAACAGACTCGGCCCTCTTGGTTTGCTGTTGCTGCTGATTGTTGTTATTTCCGGACCATTTTCTTTTGTTATCCCCTGTGGTTTTCACTGTGGGTGTCCCACGGCGGACAATTTGAGCCATAAGCTCGTGTGCCATGCGGACGGCACTTTGGATGGTCCCGGGTTTGGAAGAGATGACATTGCCTTGGATGGAATCAGGTAGCCCCCAAATGTATCTTTCGACACGTTTGGATTCAGGGTCCACCATGGATGGACAAAGGAGAGCAAGCTGGTGAAATCTGGTTGTGTAGCTGGTAATGTCGTTTCCTTGAACTGCGAGGTTCCAGAATTCGTGTTCGAGCTGTTGGAGTTGCTCGCGGGGACAATATTCTTCCCTCAGCAAGTTCTTGAGTTCATCCCAAGATATTTGATAGGCAGCATCAATACCCTGGGTTTGGGCGTATGTGTTCCAGAAAGTGAGTGCACCCTCAGCTAGAGTGTAGGTAGAGAATTTGACTTTGTTCTCTTCTTGACAGTTACTTATTCGGAAGACTGACTCCATTTTCTCAATCCATCGCATAAGACCGACGGCTCCTTCAGTTCCTTTGAAATGGAGAGGTTTACAATTCATGAAATCTTTGTGGGTGCAGGGCTTTGGCACAGGTGGGTTGTTGCCTGCCCCTCCAGGGTTTCCTTGGTTTGGATTGGGATTGTTCCTGGCAGCTTCTAGGGCTGCTTGGACCCTTTGATTGACGAGTCTTTCGATATCAGCGGAGCTCATTTGACGTTTTGGTGCCATGATTCTAAAAGAAAGAAAATAAGAGGCACATAAGATTTCAGTGAGTAGGATCTTAAAGTCTTTGCAGGTGTACACAAGAAGGTAAAACAAGTATGTACAGCAAGATATTCAATAAAACAAGGAAGCAAATTTCATGACCATACAAAGGCGCGAGTTCAAATGATTACAATACTTGAGAGTTCACAAAACATGTCGGGCAGCTAACACGGGTACAGTGTGGTGTATTGGTTCCTGGGTGTATAGAGAGATGTCCATGGGATCATCGGGAACCTCCATGTTTTCCTCAGACCTCCAAGTATTTAGAGTTGTGGGTAGCCAGTCCCATCTACGAGGGTATGATGGACGGCGGGTGGTATTAGCAATGGAGTTTGAGTAAGGGTTGGCTCGAGATGATCTGGTACTCCTTGGGCGAGTACGAATCACTCGGGCTTCGCCAGTGATGTAGTAAAGTCGTTCAGGAGAGTTTGGTGCTGAAGACATAGTAACGATTCCTTCAGTAGCGGTTCGTGTTTGGGCTTCGTTCTCAGAGTTGGGAGACGTAGCGGTGGGAGTGGTTGCCATTTTCTGTGGCAAGGAGTTTTAGTATACGTAAGGTTAAGGTTACATATAAATACAATAACCTAGAACATAAGCACGTATAAGGTTGGTCCCGTTCTATCCTCGGTCAAAGCCTTCTAATGCATTCCCATCCACCATAACCATTTCAGGTCTTGCATCGATTCTTGTTTAATTGTACATAGTTGATCAAGCTATGTTAAATTAAATTCAAATGATGCAATTGCTGAACCAGTCATAACAAATGAGGAATACTAACCTAACGGTTATAGTCTAGGTCACTAATGAACAAAACACCCATTATGAGTCTGGAATGCTTCTGTCCAGAAACTTTCATCTACTTCCACGATTTTTATAAAAATCATTTCTTCATGAAAATGGACGTTTTTATAGTCTAAATTCAAGTTCTGGAAGTTAGCTTTCCAACCCCGTAAACCTCATATTGATTTGAGTGTAGATGCTTTGGTTTACCTTTAAAGGTTCCTTTGATGCAAGAACACCCTCAAATCTTTTGTTATACCTTGAATGTTTGCTGGAATTTTAGAGAGAAGATGGAGGAGATGTGTGTGTGTTTTTAGAGAGAGATGAGGAAATGGAAGTAAATGGGTTTTGGGAGAAATGAAAGAGATAATGAGGTTTTTTGTTTGGAAAATGAAATGAATTTGAAATAAAAGGGGGGGGGGGCCGGTTTTTTGGAGGGTATTTTGGTCATTTTATATATTTTTTTTTTTGTTAAATAAAGTGTATAAAAGTTATTTAATTAATTTGTATTAATTTGGTATAAATATATTTATTTTATGAGGTTTATTTTGTGATGTTTTGGTGATTAAAATTTGAGTTTTGAAAAGTGAGAAATTTTAAGTTCTTGACTTAAGTTATGATACACTTAATTTGTCTATTTTTAATGTCCATGTATTATTCATCCGATTAAGTTTGCGTTGTCGAGTTACGAAAATTTCAGTTTTGTGAACCGTTAAGGGTTTTATTAAAGCATCAAGGGATGAACTTTTCTTTGATTAATTTGGCACTTAGTAACCTATTATAACATCTCTAAAAGAACTTATGGTTCACTAAGCAATCTCTAAGTCGTTCTATGGCTTAATAAGCTTGCGAAGTCGTAACCTAGGAATTTCACTCGGATTTAAGGAATGCGGTAAATGTAATTTACGATTCTAGTGTGATAATGACCTGAGGTTTGACGGTTGTCACACGCTTAGACCCTAGCAATTATAAATTATAAAACCCACCGATCGGGCTTGCGGACGAACCGCTCGCGAGTCGCGCATCAAGTTTTTGGCGCCACTGCCGGGGAGACTAACTGTCCGATACAGAGGCCCAACCAATCCCAATTCTAGTAAACCCTTAGGATAAAACCTTCTAAAAAAACAAAAATATTTTCTTTATTATTAGTTTTCCTTTATTGTCTGTTTTTCTTTAGTGTATGACCTGTTCCCCTAGATCTGCACCACTGTTTAAATTCCCTGATCCAGAACTTATAATACGTACCATTTTACGAGAAAAGAAGCAATCCGCGCTTAGACAAGCAATGGCTGAACGCATCACTCTCGTTGACAACAGTAAACCCTCTATCGAAGGAAGAGGAGGACCAATTCTCTACCCTGAAACCCCTGGTCAATCATTCGAGCTTAAACACCACATCATCCAACTAATCCAAAACCACTGTCAATTCCATGGATTACCCAGTGATGATCCAGACACTCACCTTGACAAGTTCATATCTCTTTCAAACTCCTACAAACAAAACGGAATTACCCAAGACACAATCCGCTTGTATCTTTTCCCTTATTCGCTCACACATCATGCGCAAACATGGTTTGAAGGTTTAGAGACCGGCTCTGTCCCCTCATGGACTGTAATGGAGACAAAGTTTCTAACCAAATACTTTTTGCCATCTAAACAAACCAAACTCCGAAATGACATCATGAACTTCTGACAAGCTTTTGATGAGTCATTATACACCGCATGGGAACGATTCAAAGGAGCCTTGAAGAAATGCCCCAATAACCGTCTCGACAAATCCACACAATTGTGCACCTTCTATAACGGTTTAGACCCTAACCACTGAACCACCCTCGATGCTGCTGCACAAGGAAGCTTCATGGCAAAGACCGAGGAAGAAGGATGGAACATTATAGAGAACATGACTATGCATCATCATGATTGGAACTCCGGAGATCACTCAACATCTTCAGCACCTCTCGCTGCATCGAATTCGATCCCAATCGAAGCAATTAAGGTATTAACAGAGAAAATGGACTCACTTGTCAAACAGTTTGGAGAACTTAAGAAACAACAGCACCAAGTACACCAAGTGCAAGTCTGTCAACATTGCACCAACCCGTAACCATCTGGTGAATACCAAGTGGAATACGAAGAAGCAGATGGCACCGTCTACTATGCTCAGTTTCCTGCTCGACCACAAAATTCCACCAGGTTTCAACCAAAACAATAACCAACCTAGAGGACCTCCATTCCCGCAAAGAACCAACCAACCTTTCCAACCCCGATACCCACCTAGATACCCACCTTACCCACAACAACCACAACTTCCTTACAAGCAACCCCTCGCACTTCCTGCACCAACTGCCGATACAAACCAAACCTCTGAACAACCTGCAAAGACAAATGCCCCAGCTTCAAGTTCAGATGATGCCTTCACCCAATTCATGCAAGGTCAACACCTACTCAACCAAAAGACGTCTGCTAGACAAGATCAAGCTGACGTCTTTATGAGAAATCAATTGGCTGTGCTAAAGAATTTGGAAGCTCAAATTGGACAATTGGCACAACGTCTTGATAACAGACCTAGAGGAAGTTTGCCTAGCAACACGGTTCACAATCCACATGTTGAGGAAGCGAAGCAACTCACTACCACCAAAGAAGCATCTACTACACCACCTGCCGCTATTCCAGTGACGAAAGAACCAAAGATCAAGATACCAGCCGTGGAAACCACTCCGACCATTAACAAAGAGGTTAGAATCCCTTATCCCGCTAGACTTAAAGCCCAACCTAAGAAATTATCATCCTTTAAGCTAGATGGAAAATTCCTTGACACCATGTCTAGAGTTCCCGGTCATAATAAATATATTAGGAAATTGCTATCCACTAAGGATAAACTGCCCGAAATAAACAACATTCCCCTTAGTTCTGAGACCTCAGCCCTGCTTAAGAATAGCCTTCCTGAAAAACTAGGAGATACCGGTAGATTCACACTCCCTTGTTCTATTTACCAATCCGGAGATATAAGCGCCTTAGCCGACCTAGGATCTAGCATTAACCTTATGCCTTACTCCCTGTTTAAGAGGCTAGAACTTGAAAATTTGAAACCCACTAAGATGACTGTCCAGCTAGCTGACCAATTTGTTAGATACCCAAAAGGAATAGCTGAGAACGTCTTAGTTCAAGTTAACAAATTCTTCTTTCCAATGGATTTCGTGGTAATGGATATCCACGAGGACATAAACATCCCGATTATGCTTGGAAGACCATTCATGAACACAGCTAGAGCAGTGATTGATGTGTACAACCACACGATTGTTCTACGAGCACATGGTGAAAGCATCACTTACAAGATCGACCAACCGGAATGTACACCAGAACAAGAAGAGTGCTATGCTATATCAACAGGCAGGATTTGTTCCGATGACGAATCAGAATCCGAAGAAGAACGATGTTTCACTCGACCAACAACCTTGATCTACGACACTGAAACTGACCGAGACAAGGACGAGGAGTATCAAGACGCGGAGGAAGATGAAGAATCTGAGGAGGACGAATCAGATGCTGATGAAGAAGAGGAAGATGATGATCCCAGTATGAGATCTTAGTATGTATTACTTTGATTGATTATTAATAAGCTTACGGAATAGTTTATTAATAACTTGAAGAACAAACTTGTAAAGATAATATCTAACCAAAAGCTTCAATATTATTATCAATAATACGAACACACAATTGTGTTAGGGTTTACAACCTTGAAGCTAATAACTAGAATGACTCGTATCATCTAGGGTTTTACAGGATCTCTATTTATAACATATAGAGTCCTTTACAGAATCAAACATATTAGGAATCCTCATCTACTCCTAATATAACTCTAACCAACTTTATCTAACCAACAATGGTTGTCTATATATCTAACAGGGGTAGTACTCGTATATTACTAACAGAGGTTGAGTATATACACAATACAAGTTACACGTTTAACAGTGGCACTGTTAGACTAATACTAATTGACAGTGGCACTGTCAATACAAAACTAAACTAACAGCGGTGAACTTCTTTTAGCAGTGGTACACGACTTGTATTCTGAGCAGATCTGACAGTGTCTCAGGTCTCAACAATCTCCCCCTAAACTTGATCATTCTCAGCAATGAATCAAGTTTCTTCATCTTTCTTTTCATCTTTCTGAGTTTGATTCTGTTTTCTCCTTCTCTCCTCCTCTTTCATTCTTTCCAACTCCATTCTTTTATGGAACTGATTGAGCACCATATATAAAGCATTAAATGCTCCTTCTGAAATCACTGTAGTTCTCAGTTGAGATGCAAGCACATTTCTTAGAGTATGAGTTCCCAGAACATATCTTCTTTTATCAAGCATGTAGATTGACATTCCACTTCTGAATAGAATCATATGAACTCCAACTCTAACAAAATGTCTCCATGTATTCACAGCATCAATACAATTTAAGAACAAATTGATGAATGGCTCAGGCTCAAACAGCATATTCAGACATCTTCCCAATTCTCTTTCCATAATCACCAGTGAAGCCTGCCTATCTCCTTGACTGTTTAGCTCAAACAGATCTAGAATGTCTAATCTATTCACATTCTTAAGCACATCAGCAACAGATGCCAAATATTGCTCATTCCCATCCTCTCTAACAATCTTGATCTGTTCTTTATCACCATCAGCAACTTTTGATTTTATTCCTTTCCATTCAATAATCTTTGATGATCTATCATGATTGATGTGAATATTTTCTTTATAATCTTTCACTTCTTTGATATATTTCTTCAACTCTTCTGCATCTCTTTCTAAATCAGGAACTACACTATCAGAAGCAAGAACTCCATTCCACCTTATCTTTAAATTTTGATCAGAAAGCCTTTTGATTTCTCTTTCTTTGGCTTCTGCTTCCTCTTGTTCTTTCTTTTCAATTCTCTCTTGCTCCTCTTTTTTCACCTGCTCAGCAATTCTCTTTCTATCCTCATCCAATTTTTTCTTAATGAATTTGTCTTTCTGAATCCTTTTCTCAAAATCTTCCTTTTCCTCATTCTGATATTTTTCATATGCTCTTTCCAGTTTCTGTACATTCCATCCTTCAAGCACACTTCTTGGTGCATATCTATCACCAAGAATTCTGAGTAAATCCTTTTTCCTCTGAGCTGCAGTTGGTGGTTTGTTTCTTTTCTTCTCAAGCTCAGCTTGTCTTTTCAGTTTTTCCTTTTCTTCAACAGCTTGTTTGAGCTTTGCAAATCCTGGATCCAAACCATCATTACCAACCTTTTTCTTGATCATGTCATGGACATTTTGAGCAGACAACCCTTGACCTTTTGCAGCCATATCATTCAGCATCTGTGCAGCCTTTTGTGATAAGGTTACCATACTCAAGTCTTCTAGTATAACATCAACATCAGGTCCTTCCTTTCTCTTAGACTCAACTGCCATTCTTAACATTCTCTCATCATGCTCCTCTTGAACTCTCCTTGCCTCATTCAAATCAATTGGAGGCTCTACAACCTTCTTAATATTTTTCTCTTCTTTCAATTTTCCCTTACCTTTGTCCTTTGAATCAATCTTTGGCAGATCAGACTTAGGTTTGGGTGTTTGAGTAGGCTCTCTTATTGTAACAGGCACTTCTAGAGCCCTGGCAGTGGTCATTGCTGTAGCAGTGGTGTAAATTGGAGTAACAGTAGGTGTGACAACAGTTGTGGAAATATTTGAAGTGTTAACAGAGGTTGATATAACAGTGGTTGATTTTGTGATAACAGGGGTAAGGTTTGTAGTAACAGGGGTTGTATTAACAGGGGTTGCTGTTGAAGTACCAACAGTGGTAGATACCTCAACAGGGGTAGATACCAAACTACTAGCAGAGGTAGAAACACTACTAGCAGTGGTCAAAGATTGAGTTTCAACAGGGGTTTGTACCTTAGCAGAGGTAGACTTTCTCTTTGGAATTGATTTCTTTCTATTATAAATCTTCACTCTTTCTTCCTCTTTTGCTTCAGGTTTTGCCTCTATAAACTCCCCCTCAACCTCTACATCACCACTTTCCATATCCTCTGTTTCAACAGATTTATCATCCTCATTATCACTCTTTTCTTCATACACCAACCTGTCACTAAAACTTACTCTTTTGCTCATATCAAGATTTGCTCCCATAATATCCCAGATATACAGATTAACCACAGCCTTAAAAGGTAATCCTTTGTTTAATGGAAAAACATTTAAAGCTGGACCACTTTGTGTAGTATCATCTGCAACATTTTCACTTGTTTTAACACTTTCTCCCACATACACCACCATTCTCCTATCATTCTCAGCATCCACAATCTGTTCATCCATGTCTTCATTAATCACATAATCTGAGACATTCAATTCATCTTCAACACCTCTATCACTCATCTCATTAAACTCAGGTATATCCATGAAGCTAAAATCACATGCACCTTCAGTATAACCATCATTGTTATCATCTTGACCATCTGAATCATCACCATTATTCTTCTTATCTTCAGGCATATCATTCTGCTCATGATCATCATCTTTATTCTCCCCCTTGCCTGAAGATTCCCCAATGTTAGTAGCAGGCAACAAAACTTTATCAACTGCATCTTCAACAACTGACAACCTGGTTTGTAAATCAATGATTTCCTCCCTCTGCTTCTGTATCAATTCACTCTGGGCAGCCAACATAACCTGTTGCTCCCTTCTCAAAGCTCTTTCCTTTTCAAACTTAGTCCAAATCAGCTTGACATCATGTACCAAATCATCAATAGTCAATTCCCTAGTTTCATTACTAGCCTCATCAACATTGGAGTGTGACCTCCTAGATGAATCATCGACTACATCTGCCACTGCAGATGTCCCTTTGTTATTGGTACTGGGACCTACATTTGAATCATCACCCATAGGTTCATCAAATATAGTTGCCTCTGGTTGGGTCTTATTGATGTTTCCACTATCCTGCCCTGCCAGTGGGCTAGAAACAGTAGTGGCAGCCCTTCCAGAATGAACATTTTCATCAAGTATGTTCACCTATTGTGGTGGATCATTTGACTGAGACTGTGGAGAAACAGGAATCTCCATAGCCTGTTTAGCCTTCTTGGATCTCTTGGCTTTACTTTGGGTAGGCTGTTGGTTCCCTTGTTTTCTTTTGGTGCCACCTCCTGATGTGTGTTCAGAACCAACTTGTGTTGTTGGCCTGTCATCATTTGATCCAAGTGATGTTGGTAATACACCACCAGTGGCAGAAGGAGCAACTAACATTGTCGAAAATAATGCAGTTTCCTTCTTGGAAAAAGTATTCTGATACTGGTTCATGGCTCTAATAGTCCTCAAGGATAGAGTAGAACTAACTATTACACTATCCTCTGCTGGCAAATTTGACAAATGAGTATTCAACAAAAGCTGAACAAATCTAGGGTACATAATGAATGTATCACCCTTTACATTCCTAATCATATTATCTAAGATAAACCTAGACATATTAAATTTAATACCCTGTGCCAAGCAGATAATAGGATATGCAATACTAGAACTAAATTCATTAAAACTAGTTCTCTTTTGTGACAAACATACCAGAAAAGTATGAATGTAGAACTTCCATTGAGGACAGAACCATGATTTCAAGAAAGTATATTCTGATCTTGCTTTTCCAGAACCTTCATACCCCATATCATTTATACCTTTAAACAAATCATCTCTTGATAATTCCAGAATTCCTCCTTCATCATCAAACTGCAGAAGTTCTCTAAGAACAATCTCAGTCACCATTACCTTCTTACCCTTGACAGTGGAATGAATGTGAGTAATTCCATTAACATTCCATTCCTTTGCATTCTGCAAGAATTCTTAAATGTGAGATCGTATCAATCTTGGAGTGACAGTAAGGGCATAAGTAACTGGACAGTTACTCAAGAAATCGATAATAGGATGAAAATAATCATCTGCAAGTTCTTTACTCAAGAAAGCCCTCATATTGTGTTCAGAATGAACACTTAGCGTAGAAGTACCAGAATCAGATGAAGATGACGATGCCATTGATGAAATTGATGAAAGAACGAAGAGCGGTTTACAATAAACAAATCCAAACGAGAGCGATTATTGAAGGGTTTTGAAAATTTTGAAAGCGCAATTGAAAAAGTGAAGTATTTGTGTACTTATATGATGACAGTGCCAAGCCCTAAAAATAGAACTAACAGTGGCACTGCTGGTTATACCCAGCAGAGGCACAACTTACAAATAAGCCCAACAGGGGTACCTCACTTGGTCAATTATAGTCAACCCTTTTTAACCATCTAACAAAGCTAACAGCGGCTGATAGTCTAGCAGGGGCCTCCGACCAAGGAAACTCCAGCTTAGAACTAACAGGGGCATAAACTTAGCTTTATTAGAAAAAGAACCCTGTTTTTTTTTTTTTTTTTTTTTTATTTATTTATCAAAATAAGAAGTAACAAAGAAAGCATTAGACTCTAGCTCAAGTGATGTCTCTTGACAGTGGCTGAGTCCTGTAATATTAAACTAAGAAAAACAATCAGCAGGGGTTAATCTACACACATATACAGCAGGGGTTGAAAGTACATTGACAGTGGCATAAGTAAACTAACAGTGGCACCAACTGTTATCATGATGAAGCTAACAGTGGCATCACTTGACCCTGTCACACACAATATACTTCACCCCTGTTAGTATCAAATCCAGACCAAAACACTAAGTGAGATTGATCATACCAATATTAGTTATCAAAAATGTAAATCTTCCTACATCAAATGCTTTTGTAAAAAGATCTGCAAGTTGATTATCAGTATGAATTTTAAAAATATGAATCAATCTTTTATCATAACAATCTCTTATAAAGTGATATCTGATCTCAATGTGTTTGGTTTTTGAATGCTTAACCGGATTTTGAATGATACTAATAGCAGAGGTATTATCAATATAAATAGGAGTGTTCATGAAAGTCAAACCATAATCCAACATTTGATTCTGAATCCAAAGAACCTGTGCACAGCAACTTGATGCTGCAACATATTCTGCTTCTGCTGTAGATGTGGAAACTGTGATCTGCTTCTTGCATTGCCATGACACTAGCCTATTTCCAAGAAATTGACATCCTCCACTTGTTGATTTTCTATCCATGTTCTCACCACCATAGTCACTATCTGTGAAAACCTTAAGCTCAAAATCTGATCCTTTAGCATACCAAAGTCCCAAATCTGGTTGACCTTTCAAGTATCTAAAAATCCTTTTCACAGCATACATGTGTGACTGCTTTGGATTGGTTTGGTACCTAGCACAAAGACACACTGCAAACATAATATCAGGCCTAGATGAAGTTAAATACATCAAAGAACCAATCATTGACCTGTACAAGTGCACATCTACTTCCTCTCCCTCAGGGTCAGAATTAAGATGTTTGTGTACCTCCATAGGAGTGCTAGCTATCTTTACATCTTTATAACCAAATTTATTCAAAATATCCTGCACATACTTCCCTTGGTTAATAAAGATTCCATCTGTCTTCTGTTTAACCTGCAATCCTAAAAAGAAAGTGAGTTCACCCATTGAACTCATCTTGAATTTCTTATGCATTAAGCCCTCAAACTCTTTGCACAATGAATCCCTAGTTGACCCAAAAATAATATCATCAACATAAACCTGTACCAACAATATATCTCTCTGAACCCTCTTGGTAAACAAAGTCTTGTCAATAGTACCTCTCTTGAATCCATTCTTGAGAAGATACTCAGATAGAGTATCATACCAAGCTCTTGGTGCTTGATGTAACCCATACAAAGCTTTCTTCAATCTGCACACTCTATCTGGATATGTTGGATCTTCAAACCCTGGTGGTTGGCATACATACACCTCATCATCAATTAGACCATGAAGAAAAGCACTCTTCACATCCATTTGATAAACTTTGAAATCCTGATAAGATGCATAAGCTAAAAATAACCTAATAGCTTCTATTCTAGCAACAGGAGCAAATACATCATCATAATCTATTCCTTCTTCCTAAGTGTACCCCTGTGCTACCAACCTTGCTTTATTCTTTACCACTATTCCTCTTTCATCTCTCTTGTTCTTGAAGATCCACCTTGTGCCTATAGCTTTCTTTCCTTTTGGTAGATCAACCAAATCCCATACATCTTGCAGTTTGAACTGCAACAATTCTTCTTGCATTGACTCTATCCAACTTGGATCTTTGAGAGCTTCCACTGCCTTCTTTGGTTCCATCTGAGAAAGAAAACAAACATATAGTGAAGTATGTAAATCTTCTTCTCTTACCTTGGTTTGATGTCTAGTCTGAACAGGAGAGCTAATATCACCAATGACCAAATCCAAGGAGTGATCTTTGTGAACCAGATACTTAGATGTGGATGTATCAAGTAATTCTCTTTCCAAATTAGGACCCAAAAGATTATCCATCTCTGATTCTGAAAAAGAATCTCTTTCCTCTCTTTCTTTTGTAGGCTTTGGAGTTGCTTCAGAATCTGACAAAGAAGTCCTTTCCAAAACTTGAAATGGAGGACTTTGTTCAAAATACTTTGGAGATTCATACTCTCCTTCTGAATCATGCTCTGAATCTGTATGAGAACCCTTTGAAGTAAATGGTTGATGATCTGTTGGAGTTGAACCATCTTCATCCTTGTTTGAACCATTTTTGCCAGTTGACCCACTTGTATCATCTTAAGGTCCATCTTTCTCTTGTTGCTCTGATTGGAATGCTTCTGGAGGATCTGGAGACCAAATAGGAAACAATACATACTTCAAGTCATCCTTTTTAGTCTGACTTGAGCCTGAAAGCCCATCTTCACCTGCATCATTACCTGCATCTGTACCTGCACTAGTAGACAAATCTGGATATCTAAAAGCATGGGTTAGTGCATCAATATCAAACAATACTTCTGGACCTTTTCCTTCTACATTTGATGTATTTTCATTAAAGGTCACATCCATGGTCTCATCTATGATCCTAGTTCTTTTATTAAATACTCTATAAGCCTTGCTTTGAATAGAGTATCCAACAAATACAGCCTCATCTACCTTACTCTGAAACTTACCAAGGTGATCCCTGGTATTTAAGACAGTACAAGGACATCCAAATGGTTTTAAAAAGCTAACCAAAGGTTTTCTCTTAAAGAATAACTCATAGGGTGTCTTGTTATGAGGTTTAATGATCAAAATCCTATTCAAAACATAACAAGCAGTGCTGACTGCCTCTGCCCAAAAAGACATTGGAAGTTTAGCATCTGCTAGCATGTTCTAGCAGCCTCAATTAGTGTCCTATTCCTTCTTTCAGCTACTCCATTTTGTTGTGGAGTCCTAGGTGCACTAAACTGTCTTTCTATACCTTTCTCCTCACAGAACTTATTCATCTCATGATTCTTAAATTCTGTCCCATTATCACATCTGATGATCTTAACCTTTTGATTAGTTGAATTCTCAATCCTAGTTATGAATGATCTAAGTATTTCACCTGTCTCATCCTTGGTCCTAAGAAAGAATACCCAACTCATTCTAGAATAATCATCAGTTATCACCAAACAGTTAGATTTCTTCCCTTGACTAGCTATATTGGTAGGGCCAAACAAGTCCATATGTAACAGATGTAAGGGAGTGGTATTGGTATTCACAAGCTTGGTCTTATAAGAGGTCTTGTGTTGCTTGCCTTTGAGACAAGCTACACAGTGGTCACTACATTCAAATAACTTTTCAGGTAAGCCTCTCACTAGCCTATTCCTAACAAGTTTATTTATGGTTTTGTAATTAAAGTGACACATCCTCCTATGCCATAGTTCAGATTCAGAAACAGTAGCTTTAGAAATAAGACATTTAACATTTTGAGATTCTATCTTGTTTAAATCACTACAGTATACATTATCCTTTCTTGGAACTCTCATTAAAATTTTATCTTCAGGTATTTTGAGTTTTTCAGAAAGTATAAGGCATTCTGTGTCAGTGAAATAAACAGGATTTTGCTTATCTGTGATTTGACTCACACTAAGCAAATTATATCTCAATTGCTCAACATAATACACATCATTGAAAGTGAGCTTACTGCTTTTACCTTACCCTTTCCAGTGATCTTTCCTCCTTTAGGATTGCTACCAAATGCTACATCTCCTCCATTAAATGCTTTGAAGTCCTGCAGCTTTTCCCTATCTCCAGTCATGTGCCTTGAGCAGCCAGAATCAATGTGCCATAAGCTCTTTGGCTTGCCCTGCACATATAAAAAGAGAACATATTAGTTTCTCTTGGGAACCCAAACCAATTTGGCTTTGGGTTTCCCATGAGCATTTTTGACATCAACCCTCTTAAAGGTGATTGATCTCAATGCTCCATTGATTTTGGATACATTTGATGTAGATGCATTCTTATGTTTCCAAAAACAATCTGTTTTAGACCTGACAGGGGTTAATGGTCTGACAGTGGTCACCTTCAAATTCGTATTTATTACCCTAGCAGTGGTAGCTTTACTTGGTATAAACATTCTTTTGAAATGTTTAATACCAGCAGAGGTACCATGCCTGACAGTGGTCAAACCCTCCCCTGTTCTTGTCTTGCCTCTGTTAGCGACAGTGGCACTGCTGCAGCATTAACAGGGGCTGCAGCCTTGCCTCTGTTTGGCTTAATTTTCAACATTTGTCCTTTACCACTGTTCCTATTATTTTTAGGATTGTAGTAACAGTCCTGTTGAAGATGATTATACCTACCACAAATAAAACATGATTTTCTTTTCACACATTCAAACCCATTACCCAGCCTTTGTGAAACCAATTGGTTCCAATTTCTCTGATTACCCCTGGGAATGGATTTATTTACATTATTTGCAGTATTTAAATCAGACCTGTTTGATTTACATGCACATTTATCACACTCAGATTTATCTTTTGACATATCTTTTGATTCAGGATTGACTCTTTTGTGCACATAACCTAGACCAGATCTAGATTTATTGGATTTTCTAACTTGATCTATCTGAGCTTTTGCTTTCTCAACAAACAACTTTTTACCCTCTTCTAGTTTAGTACTATTTAGTTCAGAAACTAGACCAGTAATAGGCTTAACACAACCATCCGTAGAATTACCACTAGATGAGCTATCACTATCACTCTCATCTTCCTCAGTCCAATCAGATACATCCACTTTATCAAAATTTACATTATTAGCACAATTAACTATTGGATCTACCTTTTTAATCTCCTCAGACACACCTACCTTAAGTTTTTCTAAGTCAAACTCAAGTTTAGATGGGAAGTAAGTATGATTATAAGGTGGGGGTACAGCATTAAGGTTGTAACCTAATCCAATTTTTAATTTATCATGAATTTGAGACTTGATTAAGTTTTGAACACCTTTTGAAGCATTTTCCAATTCATCTACTTTCAACCTTATTGATTCTTTATCAGAAATTGCCTCAGCCAACTTTGCACTTAGCATATCAACTTTTGTTTGTAAAGCTTTCTTTTCCCAATTCAGATATTTAATATCTAAGTGAAATTGTGATTCATTCTTTTCAAAAGCTTTTATCTGTCTTTCTAAGTTTTCAATAGCTAAAGTTGCATGTTGACTCTTTTCCACACAAGCTTTCAATTCATTACACACAACCATATTATGATCCCTATAAAATTTAACCATTTTCTTGCATGTAGGAGAACATAATTTAGATTGTACCTCATATGGAATGTCTGAAGGCTCTGGTTCTTCTATGACAGCCATTAAAGCTTGATTCTTGACTACAAGCTCTTCCTGGTCACTCCAGTCAAATCCTCCCATTCCATCTTGTGCAACCAATGAATCTGAAGTGGTGTTCTGAACAGGTACCAATCTTCTTTGTGGACCAGAACTATTTCTTACAATACCATTAGAAGTATTCTGAGATCCTCCAGCCTGTGTGCTCTTGCATTCTCTAGCAAAGTGTCCCATCTTGTGACAGTTGAAACACTCCACCTTGCTATTGTCAAAACCAGCAACACCATCTCTCTTGTAAATAAAGTTTCTGTTCCCTGACCTCTGCATAAACCTTTTTGCCCTTATAGTAATCATAGCCATCTGCCATCTCAAATCCATCTCTTCAAGATCCTCTTCATTAACCTGTTCCAAATCCTCTGTTGTTAAGGATGAATTCACATGACTTGCAAAGAAAGCTTCCAAGACATTATCATTAGCACCAGATGTACTACAACTACCAGATTCACCAACAGACACAAAAGCAGCATTGTTAGAGCTACCATTGGACTGTTTTAGAGCCAACACCTCAGGCTCAAAGTTTCTCAGATCATTGTATAGATCTTCAATCTCCTTTTCTTCAAGATCTGCACTTTGTCTAAGTCCCACAGTGTACATATTCCAATCTGTGCCTAGTGATCTTAGAAACTTCCTATTCAAATCATCCTTATCAATCTTGACATTGTGATTTTCAAGATCACCCACAAGTTTTTGAAATCTGTCAAAAGTCTGAGTCAAAGTTTCAGACTTTACACCTGCAAAGTTTTCAAATTGTTGTTTGAGAAGAGATCTCTTATTCTTCTTGGTGTTGTCATTACCACCAAATCTCTTAACAATTGCTTCCATGAGAACCTGAGCATCTTCACAGTTTTCAAATTTCCTTTGATACTCGTTAGGAATAGACAAAAGTAGAGTACTTAATGCCTTCCATTCTGTTGCTCTTTCTTTCCTCTCTGCATCAGTCTTTGGTGGTGGTCTTTCCTCCTTTTTACCATCTGCATCCTTAGTATAGTTTGGTCCATTAGTAACCACCTCCCACATCATATAATCCGTAAGCAACATGTATTGCCTAATCCTAGTTTGCCATAGCTCAAACTCATCAGGTTTGAGCATGGGAATCTTTGTAGCTTGTATACCTTCCATTGTTTCAGTAGACATCTTGTTATTTGTTGAAAAAGCTGCGAAATTCAATTACCTTCTTCAAGATCAAAGTAATATCAAGCTCTGATACCACTTGATGATCCCAGTATGAGATCTTAGTATGTATTACTTTGATTGATTATTAATAAGCTTGCGGAATAGTTTATTAATAACTTGAAGAACAAACTTGTAAAGATAATATCTAACCAAAAGCTTCAATATTATTATCAATAATACGAACACACAATTGTGTTAGGATTTACAACCTTGAAGCTAATAACTAGAATGACTCGTATCATCTAGGGTTTTACAGGATCTCTATTTATAACATATAGAGTCCTTTACAGAATCAAACATATTAGGAATCCTCATCTACTCCTAATATAACTCTAACCAACTTTATCTAACCAACAGTGGTTGTCTATATATCTAACAGGGGTAGTACTCGTATATTACTAACAGAGGTTGAGTATATACACAATACAAGTTACACGTTTAACAGTGGCACTGTTAGACTAATACTAATTGACAGTGGCACTGTCAATACAAAACTAAACTAACAGCGGTGAACTTCTTTTAGCAGTGGTACACGACTTGTATTCTGAGCAGATCTGACAGTGTCTCAGGTCTCAACAGAAGAACCCGCTGAGGAAGATGAAGGAACGGAAGAAATGGAAGAAGAAGAACCTAAAGAGGAGGAGGAAGAAATGGAGGAAGATGAAGATCAAATTGATTCGCCACAAATGGCCGAAGTAAATAGAACACAAAGCTACGATGATTACACTTCGTCAGAAGAATCCGTTGATTATAAAACCCTCCGTCAAGAACTCAAATCTACTCATCTCCGAAGGATGCGGAACATTCTTAACTCCTATCTCGATCCTTCTAAACCTTTCACCCGAACCCGACTCCGAGACATGGATAATTTTGAAAAAGAACTCCAATCATCAAAGCACCCAGACCTGTATGTTGAACTCCTACAAAGAATCTTTGCATATAAGGCACGTCAAAAAGGAGGCTTTGTTGAAGAGAACCTTCAAAATATAACCACGGAAGTCAGAACCATCGAAATAGATAGTACCCAACCTTTCAACAATGCACCCTCAGATGAAGAATTCCACCAATTTCCAGATTCACGTGACAAAGATTCTGAAGATGAAGTCGAGTATGACGACGATTGTATCGACGTCACTCTCGATGAACGCTCTATTCCACAACCTCCTCTTGCTCCACCAAACTCTCCCGTCATCACAACTGAAAGACTAGAAATTCCCCTCATCGACACTCACGAAGAGATGATTGACCTGATTGATGAAAACGACGATGTACGCATCATTGTGGAGGCTATCAGAGAATCAACTAACAACTACACCACCGCCTAGAGACACCTGATAAGGCAAATCGAACGAGAATACGATTCATACCTAGCCAATTATGGAGAACCAGTACCCAACACTCTACGCAGACATATTCAAGAATTATCCGGTTCCCTTCAAGAACAGGTCACCAGAGAAGCTCAACAGCCTGAAAGACCCAACTACCCAATGGGAGAAGTCGAGTTCTGCAGCAGCCAAAAGCAAATATACCAAAAAGTGTATTGTGCTTTGGCCGGATCAGCTTTTCCCTATTCAGCAAGTCAGAAGGCAACACTAGCATCCATGAGGACCCATCTTGAAAGAGCTACTGGAAACCCGTAAAACTATGCCGATATCATAATGGTGGGAGATCTTAGAACCCTTTTAGATCTCATCGAGACCGGAGAACACCTCACAGCCTCAGAGAACTATAGGATCGTCATTCATTCCACCATTGGTCATCATGTTGAGCTGATAATTGATGAACTGAACCAATCAGCATATGAAGAAGAAACTCGTGAGGTACCAAGATTCATTCCGCATATGTCACAAATCAACCTAGCAACTTACGTGACGACTCTACTACGCGGAATGTACACTGAAGAAGATGTAAAGATTAATGTTTATCGTGATGGATATCGCAAAATATTCAGCAAGCTAATCTATATCTTCACAGACTCGGATTTTCCCTTCAACCGTGAGCAGCATCAACTCATCTGACAAGTATGCCAAGCAACCAGATCTTTTGGAGGAGACCCTTTGGCTAGTGACTTTGAAGAAGTGAAGACTCAGTTCATGGGCCTAATTGCCTCGATATGTCGCAACCACCCCCAGCGTGAGATTGTTCGAACCTACACCTGCTCCCAAATTGACCCTAATGGACCGGTCACGAGGGCAGTTCGATACATCAGCTATGGGATGGCAATCCTCGACTGACTGGCCACTGATCACTTCAAGAGCTTCAGAATGGAATCCACCACTCCACCAACTCTCATTGCCGACATGATAGAGCAATTCCTGCGATACTTCCCTCCACGCTACAGCTTACCAAGGAACCACGGTAACCAATCCAACACCAGGGACGCATCCAACATCATCATCTGAAGAAAGGACTAAGTCGAGCTCTCGACTTTAAAAGAGCGCTTCTCGGGAGGCAACCCGTGTTTTTACATTTCTGCAATTTAACTTTCCAAGAAGTGATGAAATCTTTGATTATCTTTCACACTCGTATCATACGAAGCATGCCCCAGCCTGCAAAGAAGCATCAACACCCGAAGAATCGCATATCCGACGTGTTCATACCTAAGATACCAATCACAAAAAGACTTGATCAAGAGTGCACTAAGAAAGACGGAGTCCGGCAGATGCAACCCAAGGAACACTGCAACTACCGGGGAGTACTTCTATACCGTCTCTTTCATTCGTTTTAAAAATACCATATCCAATATGCTTATCACTAAGTGTGGGATTCAAACCCAACACACACTAAAAGAACGCGTCTTAAATGTTTCAAACCCTAAGTGTGGGATTTTACTCCATTCAGAGCTTAGAATAACATCGAGGACGATGTTCTTTTAAGTGTGGGATAGCAGTAGTTGCACTACTGTTAAATGGATAATGGTATATGCTTGATTCTAAAATCGTTGCTCTTTATAAGACCCTGCTTCTCCAAAAAGTAAACAAAATTTTCAAAATTGAGTTAAAAATATGTTGAGAATGAAAAAAATTTAGACGAAGAATGATTTACTTTGGGTAAGAAAGACAAATGAAATACAAATTCTTTTGAAAAATTAGTTTGGTAGTCCCATAAAGAGCATCGCATGACTAAGCACACGACAACCCAACTTTCGATTCGTGAGGTATCTTGAGCCATATTAAAATCATTCACTTTTAATGCTTCGTTTTTCAATTCTTGAGTGTGCCGATGTATGTGTTTAGAATCAGAACTTGCTCTTGTTATGCATTTCGAATCCGAACTGGTGAGTAAAAAGGAGATTGAATCACATCATTCTTGAACCCATCTATACACCTAAAAATAAATATGTTATCCCTTACCCACTCAAAAGCATCCCTCAAACTTCATAGAAAGTTCCAAAGATGAAAGAAGAGAGGCCACAAGGATATGACGTCAAAGAAAGAAAAATATCCAAGGAAATTCGAAGAAAAGAAAGTCAAATGGAGAAAAAGACTCCTCCCAAAAGAAAAAGGCGTCAATCCTCCTGAAAATTCAAAAATTTCAGCTTTCCGCTTCACCAAAAATAATAAACCTATGAAAAACCAACCCCCTCTCATATCACCAACACTCCACTCCAAAAACCCTACATCCCTTCTCCTAGAATGATTGTGGCTAGATCGACTTCACGCTCACTTAAAAGGTAACGATTTGATTCTCGATCAAGCCTATGACGATAAACGATACATGACTGGCGTTCTGAGTGTTTGATATAATAGAATAGGAAACCCTAAACACTTTGAGTGATTTGAGTGACCACCTGGAGAGGATCGCCTAGTCATGTATCCAAGATCAAAGATCAAAAGCATGCTCCCAAAGATTACAACCCTGCTTTTTCAAAGAACAAATATTTTATTTTTCCAAAACCCCCTTAGTAAAAAGTTCCGCCTTAAAATATTTCATTATCTGCTTACTTTTAACCATGCTTGAAATTCGAGTTTGCTTGAGGACAAGCAAAGTTCTAAGTGTGGGATACAGTGATATCGCGTAAAAAGTTACGTTTTTACTACCGATATCTTTCTCATTCTGGAACGATTCTTGGCATTTTAACTCAAAAACAGTACAAACCAATAGTATTATGCCAAGATGGTCAAAACAAGGTTGGACAATGAAAATCAAGCAAAACGGATGGAAAACGAAGATTCCATGCACGTTTGAAGATTCAAGGCTTCAAAATGAGATTTCAAGACAAAAGTGCCCATCACCAACATCCATCTCATCCAAGATGTTCGTTTTTAAATTACGAATCCAACAGAAGAAGAATCAACAAAAACGGACGAAGAATGAAGATTCTACGTACGCCGGAAGATCCAAACGATTCGTACGACACATCTAAAGTTCAGAGATATATTTTTGGGATTTCTTTTCATCAAAGTCTTCGTTTTTGAAAAACTAATCCAACAAAAAAAGAATCAACGCAAACGGAGGCCTAACGAAGAAAACACGCACGAATCAACAAACGAAGCAAAAGACGGTGAACCGGAACGGGGGTTGCCAGCCGCCGCCGGCCACCACCCAGCCGCCGCCGGCCACCAGGTGGACGGCACCGGCCACCCTGCCTCCGTCTCATTTCCGCCTTTTGGTCCTTGCGCGTACCCGGTGCACCACCTTTACATACTTTTTGGTACCCGATGCACCACCTTTACACGCTTTTTGGTACCCGGTGCACCACCTTTTCAACCTTTTGCTAATGTGCTCCTTGGATTACTAACGTGAGCCGAATTTCTCTTATAAATAGAAGCCCCAAGGCTTCATTTGAAGATGTCCCAATATTCCTACATGTGTTAGGCATATTTCTTTCTTTACTTTCTCATTCTATTTTCTTACTTCAAAATTAGTATTAGGCTAGTTAGGAAGCTTGTTTAGAGTATAACGAAAGCTAGGGAACATCTTGTAATCTTTGTTGTACGCTTGGAGATACGCTTATTAATTCAAGTCTATTCCTTCTCGCATATTAATCTCGGTTATTTCTATCCTTTTCTATCTTAATTAAATATGTATACTTTAATTATGCTAGAGATCGTTTATGCCATGATTAGCGAGTAGATTACTATTGTATTTGTTGTGATGTAGTTAGCATATATATTTGTGGGATGACTTTAAATGTGTCGTGAAATAATATAACGGCCCCAATTCGACTGTTTACTTGGTATAGTGCTGGAAATGCTTTCGAGCAAAGTACAAACGCATGGAAGCCGGTAACGACCGAAGGTAGTTGTATTATGGATCAACATTATTGAAATGGAAACTTTATGTACTAATTTATCTTATGATTTTAAACCTAAAACTTACATTCGCCTTTCGATTAACAAACGTGTAACACCCCAAGTTTCAGGTTTTAAAATCGTACGCGGATATATTTTTATTATGAAATAGTATTATGTAGATAACGAGATATAGTGAAAAACGTAAACGATTTTACCAGTTCCAGACTGTAAAGTTTAAAAAGGTATTAAAATAGATAGATAAATATGTACGGTGTTATGTATATCCTTTATTTAGTCTAAAAACATTCCAGAGGATACGTGAAGTGAAGAAAAAAATCGCAGGAGGCTTAAACCTCACCAAATCTTCATCCAAAAAATCATGATTCAAGTTAGAAATCTTTGAATAATCATCTCCTTCATCATCTTCTATGATTGTAAGTAAGATTTCTTTATGTTTTAACCTAGTTCATAGGGTTTTTGGGGTTTTGTTAAATTGGTGAATTTAACTACGAAATTAGGGTTTGGGTTTGTTTAAATTAGTGTTAGTTAGTGTTTTGATTATGATTATAAACTATGTATCATCATGTATGTGATTAAATTGAAGTATGTAGCATATGATCAAAGTGGGGTTTTGATGAAAATCCATGAACTAGTGATTTATGATATGAAATTGATTGAATTAGTGTTAGTAAGTATTTTTATGATTATTAGTGATGATATAACATGATAGAAAGTAATGAAATTATGATTTAGTGTTTATGAGAATTTTAGTGTTTATGTAAGATTATTATGAAACTATGAAATAAGCTTAATAGTGTAATTAGAAGTGTTAATAGAGTATGAATATGATTAATAGTTAGCTTAAAGATGATTAGTTTCTAAAAGTGTTGTATGTATCATGTATGAATTATGTAGGTGATAAAGACGTGGAGTGCTTTCAATGGTGAAATCGATTAATAAAGTATGGTGAGTGATACGGGGGTTAAACAGGTGATTTGGTTGTGTAGTACCGTATAGCTCGCGGGCTAGAGGTTTGCACAATCAAGGAAAAGTTATATGTTTATGTGTGTTTATTTAGTTTGTTGTATTAAATTATTTGTTTATATTTAATTGTTATGTGAATACGTGTTATTTGGAAAAGTCAGTAGTGATTACTCATTAGCAGTAATGAGTATGTCACTAGCTTGAAGGTAAAGGAAAAGTTATTTGTTAATAGTGTACGATTCAATTGTGTTGGATTTGGATTGCGGTTGAGTAAGAGACTACACAATTGGGTGGAAGGTTACTTGTTAATATATGTGGATTAAATAGTGATTATGTGATGAAAAGTGTACGATTCGATTGTGTTGGATTCGGATTGCAGTTGAGCAAGAGACTACACAATCGGGTGGAAGTTGTTTGATATATGATTGATTTCTTATTATGTGTATTTAAGATTTTCTTAGAAGTTGTGATTGTTGTTGATTAGTGTTGTAAATACGGTTAATGAAATGATAAAATGATTATGTGTACAGATACTGTGGTGATTAAAGAGCTAACTGCGGTTAGCATAGTGTTCAGGGTTCAGTGTACAGTGTTCAGAGAAATAGAGTTCAGTGATTATATGTTTAAGTAGTTATGTGTTGATATGTGTTATAGTGTTATGTGGAATTGCTTGCTTAATTGCCTGTGTACTCACTAAGCAGTTGTGCTTACCCGTTTCAGTGTTTATTATGTAGGTTGAGGTTTGGCTAGCGATACGTGGATAAAGAATGTGCTTATGTTAGTGACGTGGATAAGGAGCTAGCTATGTGGTTAGATAATGCTCCTTCTCTGTGAATTGTTGTTTTGATATACGATTGTGTAAATCGCCCAAATAAAGATTTTTGGATTTTAATATGTTGGTCAATTGTGAAGTTGACATATAGTCAACAGAGTTGAAATAGTTAAATATAAGTGGTTTTGGATGTTGAATTGGTTGAAAAGTGGTTACATCATGAAACGGGTCATAATAGTGTCAAAACGGGTTTAAAGTGGTCACGTGGTAAATTTAATGTGTGGTGGTGCTATGGATTGGGTTTCAATTGCTTTAAGTTTGTTTTGAAGTATTTAAATAGTGTATAAAAAGTTAGAGTCAAAAGATTTATGGTTTGTGAATTAGTATGCTCTCAAAATGGTCATTTTAGTGCCGAAAAGAGTCATACACCAAAATCCCGCGTTTTTGGGAAAATTGAAAAAAGTGAAAAAGTAGAAAGTTTCATTTTGTCGATATGGAGATGACTGCAAATTTTTAAGGTCTAAGTTGAAGCGGTTTAGATTTTATGATCGTTGGAAATTCGTGTTTTGGTAATAGTGAAAACAGGTCCAGGGTCTGCTGTACAGGGGGTTTACCCGGCGGGTAACCCCTGTACCCGGCGGGGATGCTGTCAGTTCTTTTGGAATTGAGTTTTTGAAATAGCTTTATGACCCGGTTGTTTTTAGCGCGTCATATTAGCCGAGTCATATTAGTTATATCAGTTTAACGAAGTAACACTTTAAGTTTTCTAACGCGGTTGTTTTTAGCGCATCATATTAGGCGAGTCATATTAGTTTTCTTTGGAAGTAGAAGTTTAAATGAATTTTGTACGTGTTGTATAAATAATGGGACCTAACAGAGTGCGTTATAGCTTATAAAATAAGTGAGTTAAAAAAAAAAAAAAATTTGTTCTGGTTTTCGGGGCGTTACAAGTTGGTATCAGAGCAATGGTTTAAGAGAGTTAGGTGATCCATGATATGATTGCTTAAACTTAAACCATTTATGATTATTGAATTGTTATGATTATGATTATGTTTAACAATGAAATTGATTCTATGATATAGTTGATATATAAGTGCAGAGATGAATCGATAGAAGTAAGAGTAAGTGTTTGCGTGAAATTATTTGTTGTAATTGTGTGTATGAGTTCGAATTGAATAAGTAGTAAAGTAGTTCTGATTATGTGCTTAATTGTTAAATAGTTATTGTGTGTTAACTGTTGAATGGGTTATGTGTTATGTGTTTGTGTGGGAATCACATTGAAAAACGATGATATGAGATAACTTGGGAATGAAGTGTGTATAACATAATATGTCTACGCCTGATCACCGTAGTTGTATTATGCTAGTTCACATGAAATTGTTGGAGTTATCAAATATCAAAGTAATTTAGTATGATTGTTGAGATAAAGTGTAAGAGAGGAGGTGACTGAGTTATGTGAACTATGTGTTAGATATTATGATAAGATGAAATAATAGAGAGAGTATGAGTAATAGACTTATGTTTAGTGTTATGTATTTCACTAATTATGTGAACCCAATATGTAAGGGATATATGATTAAGAACTTGTAGAGTTAGTGTTGATAATGTGTTTAAGAAGAATTAAGTGAAGTGTTCTAGAGATGATTAAATGTTTGTACAAGAACAGAGATAGTGTCAAGACTGAGTAGTACGGGTGCCATTCGTGAGGACACGAATGAAATAAGTGGGGGAGAGTTGTAACACCCCAAGTTTCAGGTTTTAAAATCGTACGCGGATATATTTTTATTATGAAATAGTATTATGTAGATAACGAGATATAGTAAAAAACGTAAACAATTTTACCAGTTCCAGACTGTAAAGTTTAAAAAGGTATCAAAATAGATAGATAAATATGTACGGTGTTATGTATATCCTTTATTTAGTCTAAAAACATTCCAGAGGATACGTGAAGTGAAGAAAAAAATCGCAGGAGGCTTAAACCTCACCAAATCTTCATCCAAAAACCATGATTCAAGTTAGAAATCTTTGAATAATCATCTCCTTCATCATCTTCTATGATTGTAAGTAAGATTTCTTTATGTTTTAACCTAGTTCATAGGGTTTTTGGGGTTTTGTTAAATTGGTGAATTTAACTACGAAATTAGGGTTTGGGTTTGTTTAAATTAGTGTTAGTTAGTGTTTTGATTATGATTATAAACTATGTATCATCATGTATGTGATTAAATTGAAGTATGTAGCATATGATCAAAGTGGGGTTTTGATGAAAATCCATGAACTAGTGATTTATGATATGAAATTGATTGAATTAGTGTTAGTAAGTATTTTTATGATTATTAGTGATGATATAACATGATAGAAAGTAATGAAATTATGATTTAGTGTTTATGAGAATTTTAGTGTTTATGTAAGATTATTATGAAACTATGAAATAAGCTTAATAGTGTAATTAGAAGTGTTAATAGAGTATGAATATGATTAATAGTTAGCTTAAAGATGATTAGTTTCTAAAAGTGTTGTATGTATCATGTATGAATTATGTAGGTGATAAAGACGTGGAGTGCTTTCAATGGTGAAATCGATTAATAAAGTATGGTGAGTGATACGGGGGTTAAACAGGTGATTTGGTTGTGTAGTACCGTATAGCTCGCGGGCTAGAGGTTTGCACAATCAAGGAAAAGTTATATGTTTATGTGTGTTTATTTAGTTTGTTGTATTAAATTATTTGTTTATATTTAATTGTTATGTGAATACGTGTTATTTGGAAAAGTCAGTAGTGATTACTCATTAGCGAGTAATGAGTATGTCACTAGCTTGAAGGTAAAGGAAAAGTTATTTGTTAATAGTGTACGATTCAATTGTGTTGGATTCGGATTGCGGTTGAGTAAGAGACTACACAATTGGGTGGAAGGTTACTTGTTAATATATGTGGATTAAATAGTGATTATGTGATGAAAAGTGTACGATTCGATTGTGTTGGATTCGGATTGCAGTTGAGCAAGAGACTACACAATCGGGTGGAAGTTGTTTGATATATGATTGATTTCTTATTATGTGTATTTAAGATTTTCTTAGAAGTTGTGATTGTTGTTGATTAGTGTTGTAAATACGGTTAATGAAATGATAAAATGATTATGTGTACAGATACTGTGGTGATTAAAGAGCTAACTGCGGTTAGCATAGTGTTCAGGGTTCAGTGTACAGTGTTCAGAGAAATAGAGTTCAGTGATTATATGTTTAAGTAGTTATGTGTTGATATGTGTTATAGTGTTATGTGGAATTGCTTGCTTAATTGCCTGTGTACTCACTAAGCAGTTGTGCTTACCCGTTTCAGTGTTTATTATGTAGGTTGAGGTTTGGCTAGCGATACGTGGATAAAGAATGTGCTTATGTTAGTGACGTGGATAAGGAGCTAGCTATGTGGTTAGATAATGCTCCTTCTCTGTGAATTGTTGTTTTGATATACGATTGTGTAAATCGCCCAAATAAAGATTTTTGGATTTTAATATGTTGGTCAATTGTGAAATTGACATATAGTCAACAGAGTTGAAATAGTTAAATATAAGTGGTTTTGGTTGTTGAATTGGTTGAAAAGTGGTTACATCATGAAACGGGTCATAATAGTGTCAAAACGGGTTTAAAGTGGTCACGTGGTAAATTTAATGTGTGGTGGTGCTATGGATTGGGTTTCAATTGCTTTAAGTTTGTTTTGAAGTATTTAAATAGTATATAAAAAGTTAGAGTCAAAAGATTTATGGTTTGTGAATTAGTATGCTCTCAAAATGGTCATTTTAGTGCCGAAAAGAGTCATACACCAAAATCCCGCGTTTTTGGGAAAATTGAAAAAAGTGAAAAAGTAGGAAGTTTCATTTTGTCGATATGGAGATGACTGCAAATTTTTAAGGTCTAACTTGAAGCGGTTTAGATTTTATGCGCGTTGGAAATTCGTGTTTTGGTAATAGTGAAAACAGGTCCAGGGTCTGCTGTACAGGGGGTTTACCCGGCGGGTAACCCCTGTACCCGGCGGGGATGCTGTCAGTTCTTTTGGAATTGAGTTTTTGAAATAGCTTTATGACCCGGTTGTTTTTAGCGCGTCATATTAGCCGAGTCATATTAGTTATATCAGTTTAACGAAGTAACACTTTAAGTTTTTTGACGCGGTTGTTTTTAGCGCGTCATATTAGGCGAGTCATATTAGTTTTCTTTGGAAGTAGAAGTTTAAATGAATTTTGTACGTGTTGTATAAATAATGGGACCTAACAGAGTGCGTTATAGCTTATAAAATAAGTGAGTTAAAAAAAAATATATTTGTTCTGGTTTTCGGGGCGTTACAAAACGTGATTGTAACCTTGTAAAGAGGAGTCGCTAACCTTAATACTTGGTCAATAGTTATCTGTGTAAAAACTATGGGTTTAATTGTAACGTCATGCACGCATCATAAAATGCAATGTGATTAAGTGGAATTGCCATGAGTATTGTACACTTCCAATCACAATGTACTTATCATGCAAACATCGCGAAGCAATTAAATTCACAATGGAAACATCGGTAAACGATTAAATACATTGTGGACAACCATAGTATTTTCCGACATGGTATGGGTTTAACTTTATGCAAAAAGCCGTCAGCATTTTAATTAGCATTTTAATTAGATTAGTTAGTTTAGATTAGATTAGATTAGGTAGGCTATATGCTAAATAACAATTTACGAAAACATAGGGATTTGTTAATTGTATTAAGAAAGGCAAGTTTAAAATCCAATTTAAAGTGATACTTTTCCTTAACCTATGAAATCTAAAGTAAAGTACGCAAGAAACCTCAACACTTTCCTTCGCTTACCATGCTTGAATTTCATTAATGGGAATTGATCAACTAAGTCCGAACATATTTGCTAAGTTAGTTGTCTGATGGATTTATAGTCTTTATGGTATTAAGAACGGTTAGACTTGTTGTGGACTTGCTACTCTATTCCTTCGCCCACGAGCGAATACGTTCAACAATAAGGGCCACTGACTCCCTCATAGGAAAGTGTGGAGAGTTGAGCATTGTCTATTTAATCAGAATCATGACACCATAGTTCCTTGTGACATATTAGTTGATAACCGACTAATAGGAAATCTATTGGTTATACCATAAACTACCAAGTCTAGTGAACATTCCAAACTTAGTAAACGTTTTCCCTAAAAGTCATCATCCCACATTATAAGCTAATGAACTCACAACAAATACTACTTTTATTATCTGATTTATTATTACATTTTATTCGCTTTATTTAGTTTACCTAGTTAACTGAACCAAAATCCCCAACGCACTTTTTTAAAATCTTTAATAGAAAAGAAAGATTGATTGGATCACCTCCGTTTCAATCCAGTTTCTCTTTAAGAACGACTCTAGGTCATACTTATCATCTACTAGCCTTTGGTTCAGTATTAGTAAGTCACGCTTAGACCCCAGCAATTATAAATTATAAAACCCACCGATCGGGCTTGCGAACGAACCGCTCGCAAGTCGCGCATCAAACAGTTAGCGAGTTTGTCCACTACTATTCATCTCTTTTGTAATAATTAGCTTAAGTGTTTTATTTAGATTAGCTTTGGATAGTCTATTTCGCAATCAATACTCAGTGAGTTTTATAATTAATAAGATTCACAGTTCAGCTATTATTGCGTTTTGTTTATGTCTGCTTTATATTCATCATACTCTGTTTGTGTTTGTTCAATTAAAAAACTTGATCATTTAACTTAGATAAAATCAGAAAAAGTTTTTAATTGTATTCAACCCCCTTCTACAATTAAACTTTACATATTGCGATTCAAAATCACTTATCAATAAGTGATTCAAGGACTCTCAGAGACATATCTAGATATCCTTTAGATGTGGCCACATAAAGATCTGATCAATTCAACGAGGGGCCCAGTGTCGCACCCCCAAATTTACTGTGCGGAAGCGATTCAGGTCGGGACGCGACTAATCCAATAATCACAGCACAAAGATATAATGAACGACATCTATATGCGTCGTTTTCACAAAATACATTGATTAATAAAAGTTTACAATATTGTAATAATTACAATAGCTCGGTATCCTGATCTGAAAGATTCTACAGCATAACTACTTTTACAAAATATAGTAATGCAGATAATTCTCTTGTTGTATGCATACGACTCGAGCTAAGGTATCCAAAGTGAGCAGGCCTACTGCTGCTGAGAACATGAGAATACATGCTAAAAGGTCAGCTAAAAGCTGGTGAGCTCACAGGTTTAATGATAAAGCATAATGTATGAACCACAAGATTTAATAATGTTTGAAACCAATCAAATGAATGTGTTTAGTACTTCCATGAGCTCATAGTTTGAGCTTAACTGAGGTGTCGGGATCACAATAAAGTGCCCGATTGAGGGTGCTCCTGCGAGTGCCTAATCAAACAACTCGTTATGAACAAATGATAATGCGTCCGTTTGACCGGCTAGTACGTGCTAACCCGGACGGGGATTGTCAGTCCCAAATAGTACTATTCACTAACATTCGCGCTAAGATCCATACTAACAAAGTATGATGTGGAGGGCTTAAATGATTAGTAAAATAACTCATGCAGTCAATATTTTGATGTTTTCGTACTTGCGCTCATATGTAAAACAAATTGAGCATGTATTCCCACCCCAGGAGTAAAGACAGTAAAAGTGCGGGGCTATGAGACTCACCTGAGTCTGATGTGTTGCTAACAAGCAAATGATGTTGCATAAGGGTGATGTCGTCCAACGACGGTAACCTGCCGGGCGTCCTAAACGCGCAAGGTTATATCAATAAGTAGATGTCTCAACAGACCATCTATGCTAGTTATCCACTCAACTAGTTATGTCCAATTGTTTGGCTGTTTGTTCGTGTTTTGAAAACATATACGGCCCGTTGGTGACGGTTTGTAATAATAATTATCAAGTATTATTATTAATGTGTTTCGTTGTATCGTATAGTCGTAAAGTATATTCGTATGTTCCCAAGTCATAGTGTATACTTATCAAAGTATATGTGATTCATGTACGAGTATTATCGTATAAGATTTGGTTATTGTAAGTGTTCGACACTTAGTGAAATTTAGGTTTTCTAGATTCTGTGGTCTGCGACACTACGTGCGACACTGGGTATAAGTTGCGACACTGGCATTAGTGTCGCTGTTGTTGAAATTGGAAGTGTTGCGACACTAGAATTAGTGTCGCAGTGTGCGACATTCAATAATTTGGCGACACAGGTATTAGTGTCGCTATATGCGACATTCGACATTTAAATGCGACACATGGGTCAGCGTCGCTATATACGACAATCGGAATCGTTGCGACAATATTATAGTGTCGCAGTATGCGACAGTCGCGTTAAGGGTGCGACACAAGCTTAGTGTCGCATTCGGATTGAGCCTGATGCGACACTAAGGGCTGTGATGTTTTTCAAGTTCGAGTTTGTGGTCAAACTTGTTCGGTTTGACCCGAGACTTTTACACAATGTAACACCCTCAAATTTCGGTTTGCGGAAGCGATCGGGTCGGGTGTTACTAAATCAAATATCACAAGCACAAAGATATATAATGAACGACTCTAAATGAGACGTTGAAAATGGTTATACATTTACCAAATAAAACGTTTACAAAGTTGATAATGATTTTTCAAATACATAATTTGAAATATAAAAGTAAATGCAGAGTTGTCCCAAATGTTTGAAAACATGCGACTCGAGCTAGCATAGCTTGTAGTGGTCCTAATCCTGCTGGCCACCTGAGAATACATACTAAAACAGGTCAGCTATAAAGCTGGTGAGTTCACAGAGTGTTTAATATGAAATCGTGTGATAATACCATCCGTATTATAAAAAGCGGTTATCCACCGTGTATTTAGATTAAATAAATTTGCAAAGACATTACAAAAGTTATATATCGGGGTGTAGGTTATCCTAACCATATGATGATTTACTAGATAGTGGAGTTTAGTATGCATCGGCTATTAGTCTTTACATAGAGGTACGTGTTCCTAGAATTAGGTCATCTGCCCATGTAGGAACCACAACATATGTTGATTAGTTAATAAGTGTCCCGAGTCCCAATAATCCATCGGATTATTCTGCAAGTATATAAGTAATGAAAATAGCACTACGTGCATACTTTATGTTCAAGAGCACCACATGCTTAAACTGGATAAACAAATGAAGCAACCCGTGCTTAAGGTCAAATGTAGCGAGGCACTCCGTGCCTGATGTGTGTAATAGGTATGCATAAGTACGAAGCACCACGTGCTTAGCAATGTAGTAATGTAGTGAGGCACTCCGTGCCTGATGTACGTAATATGTATGCATAGCTATGAAGCACCACGTGCTTAGTAAAGTAGTAGTATGTATACATCAACATGTATAGGTAATCGGTAATAGCACCACGTGCCAAGTAGTGGTTCAGCGAACCCGGAAGTAGCACAACGTGCCCGGAAGTAGCGCAACGCGCCCAGTGATGGCCCTACAGGCTCGGCAGTAGCATAACATGCCTACTGTGTGATCAAATGAAGCATTACATGCTTGTTTAACGTTAATGAAGCACTACGTGCTTAATGGTGTAAACAGGGTGTGTACATATGTATATATATAAGCGAATCACCGCGTGCTTGTTAGTGTAAGCGTGTGTACATCATCATGTACATGTAATCGGAAGTAGCACCACGTGCCAAGTAGTGGTTCAACGAACCCGGAAGTAGCACAACGTGCCCGGAAGTAGCGCAACGCGCCCAGTGATGGCCCTACAGGCTCGGTAGTAGCACAACGTGCCAAACAGTTTATGTATGCATAAATTAGTGTAAGCTATCTACAGATAATCACTACACTCAATTTATGTGTGTTTATTACCCTACGGTAATACTGAAGGTGTAATCTAACAATCTACACCTATGATTAAAGTTTAGTGTTCACAATGTTTCTAAGTGTGACTAATCACCACCTAGATGATGGGTGTAGCATGTCATGTCTAGATGCGTATAAACGCCACCTAGCTATTCTGAGTAGTACGTAATGCCTAAGTATGTCATCACATCACTTAGTTGTCGAAAGGTACTGGCAGCGCTATGATTATGTATGTTGTCATTAGGTTCCATGAAACGTGTGTTTCACGAGTAAACTAACCAAGTTTAGTAATAATGCTTCGCCGATGTGACGAGTGTTTAAATAGTGTTCCTTGTATAATTTTAGTTGTTGTCTAGCTAAGGCACACTTAGTTTGTATAGTATGTACGGTTGTCTCAAGGGCATTGGAGTCTAATATGTCATTTGCAAACATTTGTAAAGCAGTTGTAAGTTCGTTTATCAACGAAAAGTAAGTAAATCATGAGTATGTATCTCCCCCAAAATAAGTGAAAACAGTAAAAAGGAGGGGCTATGAACTCACCTGGGAGAGCTAGCAACCCTAAGTTACGCGCGTGTGAAATGAAGACCTCCTAGTGTCCTAAACACGTAAGGTTTCGTATAAGTACATAGACATTTATATAATTTATCCAATTCGTTTGCTTAATCGGTTAAATCGTACTCAATGTGTTTTACGTTTCAAAGTTTGTAAGAAAGTTCGGTTCGTTCGCGGCGTATTGGAATTATATTTTGAAAATATAATTATAGTGTTTTTCGTATAAATAACCTCGTTTAAACGCGTTTCGGTTCGTATATAATTGCGTATATGTTTCCGGATAAGTTTGACATTTTTAAAAGTGAGTTTGTAGTTCAAAAACTGATAATAGCGACACTTCATGCGTCACTATGAGGTTTATAGCGTCACTAGGCTAGTGACTCAGAAGTTATGAAAATTCAGCATTTTAGCGACACTTGATTAGTGTCGCTATAGGTTAGTGACGCATATAGCGTCACTTAGGAAGTGACGCAGAGGGCTTAGTGACGCAGTTCGTTTCTACCGAAAGTTGTGGTTTCTGCTGAAGATAGCGACACTTGAGAAGTGTCGCCTGTTTCTGCCGATAGTTGAATGAGTGCGTCACTATAGAAGTGACGGCATAAATGTTTTAGCGGCACTCAGGTAGTGTCGCTATAAGGGCGACTCTCTGACATAGCGACACTTAGGAAGTGTCGCTACACTGTTTTTGGTCTGTGGGCGACACTTCCGTCTGCTCGACGGGTTTTCACCCAAAACCACGGATCGAAGCCAAAAACCACAAAATCGACAATGATAAACTTGTATAATGATAATATATGATGAAATAAGTGATATAAACATGTATTTAAGTGTAGATCGGAAGTTTTCTTACAAAATGAAATGGAATCCGAAAATGGTGTGGATGATGATGAAATCGGATGGTGATGATGATGATGATGCTGCTGATGATGTTGTTGTTGATGATGATGATGGTGGCGACGTGCGGCGGTGGTGATCTGGTGGTGGTGGTGATGGTTTGTAGTTGTTGTTGTATTTTAGAGAAAAGAGATGAGAAGAGAATGAGAAGAAAGAAAATGAGAAGGGAAAGAAATGGGAAAAAGGGGAGGCCGGCTCACCTTTTTGGTAGGTTGGTTTCCCCCAATTCGCGGTATAAAATACCCGTGTTTTCGTACCCGTTCGCAAAATAAATAATATTTTTAATTTCGTAATATTTATTCGTATAATTAATAATGGTTTCGAGTTGGAACATTTTATAAAAAAAAATGAAATGTTTTGGAATAAAGTTTTTATAACTTTATTTTGTATGTTTTTATTTTATTCCCAAATGCGATTTATAAATAATCGTTCGCGATACATATATAACTAATACATAATTATATATATGTAATACTCAAATACTTCGTTGTTACGCATATGTAATATGCGATTTGAAAAGTTAAATTGGACCCGAATTTTTGGTCCTTTTTGACCGGGTGTTACATTCTCCCCCTGTTAATTAAATTTCGTCCCGAAATTTTGTGTGAAGTCATAGTCGAGTGGGTTTTAGGGAGCAATGTTCGTACGAGAAGTTTGCCAAATAGGTAGTAGACATACAATGTCTATGACGGAGTTGAGGAGCAGTCAATCCATGACTGTGTCGAAATTTATCGTTGTAGTTACATTCTGACTATATTGTTTGTTCGAGGTATGATTAATTTGTGGTTGTTAGGTAACCGTTTACGTCATAGTCCATTAAGGACTAGATGGTTGTCACATAGTGACCGTTTTGTAAGTCGTCCTATCAGGACCAAATACCTAGCAGATAATAAATTAGCTAGTCTGCTGAAAGCAAACTCTAAGCTTAACTTTGACCTAGTCGTGTCTTTCCGATGATGCCTTAAGTGTTTGAATCTTTCAAAATGGTGTGAGGGATGACATCTAGATGTTTAAAGAGTTAAAGAATTAAGTTGTTGAGAAAGGACGTAACCTTCCTACCTTAGAGATCCCGCTAGGCGTTATTGTATAGTCTCGGGCAGTCTCTTTTGAGGTGTCCAGGGTCTCCGCATTCGAAACAGACCTTCGGGCCGTTCGGGTTTGAGATAGTAGTAGGGACTCTGCAGTTCTTAGTTAGGTGTCCATAGCTTTTGCACCTATTGCATGGCGTGCTACACGCCCCCGTATGATGGCTTTCGCATCTGGGGCAGAAGGGTTTGTTTCCCTTGTATTTCTTCTCTCCGGGTTTGATTATGTTGAGTGGTACGGGTTCAGGTCTTAAGGTTAGCTCGTGGCTATTGCTGGGATTTCCATCCCATTTCCTCTTGCTATTGGGATTTGGAGATCGAGGGAGTGTCTCATAGTCGGCTCTCATATCCATTAGTTCATGAGTTAAACGTATGGCTTTTCGGATGGTTGTAGGTGCGGATGAGATGACGTTCCCTCGGATAGACTTAGGAAGACCTAGAATGTACTTTCTGATACGCGTGGACTCTGAGTTTACTATGTTTGGGCATAAGGGTGCTAATTGTTGGAATCGAGTGGTGTACGAGGTGATGTCATTCCCTTTTACAGCGAGGTTCCAGAGTTCAACCTCAAGTTGATGTATTTCCTCATTAGGGCAGTACTCTTCCTTGAGCATTTGTTTCAGTTCCTCCCAATGCATCCTGTAAGCAACGTCGGTGCTCATGGAATGAACTTGAGTGTTCCACCAGGTAAGTGCACCTTCCTCAAAAGTGCAGGTAGAGAGTCTGACCTTGCGGTCATCAGGGCATTCGCAGAGACAGAATATGGATTCCATTTTCTCAATCCACCTAGTTAAGCCAATAGCTCCTTCGGTTCCCGAGAAGTGTAGTGGTTTGCACCTCATAAATTCTTTATAAGTGCAGGGTCTCGTTTGGAGTGGGTTGTTTAGTGTGGCCCCACCGTCTGCTCGTAGGTTTCGGGAGAGTAACGCATCGGTCACTCCTTGAGCAATGTATCGGGCGAGTTCAGCTTCGTCGAAAGTCAGTTGTCTCGAAGACATGTTCCTTTAAGAAAAGGCAAATGCGTGTAAGTTGTCGTGATAGTGTTGATTTCTCCAAGTATTTTATAAGAGTGAGATAGGATCCTATATCCGTATCTAAGTTGAGGTTTCCAGTTTTGTGTGTGGCGGACATCGTCCCGCGTTTCGTGATTTTGAAGTGACGATTTTTGTTCCTATCGAGTTACCCAAATTGTGGTATTCATTTGTTCACCTTCCCAATGATGGGATTTAGTTAAGTAGTTTTGATTGGCAGTCATAATCATGACTAAGTAGTATTATCCTCAATAGTCGTTCAAGGCTATGCTATGGTGATGATCCTACAGATCATAATGCAGTACTAACCTACCGTGTGTGTAGCGCCATGTGCTATAAGTGTAGTACTAATTGTACCATAAATGCAGTACTCAAAGTACTGTAGGTAGGTAGGGATCGTATATTTCTTGAACGTAGCCTCCAAGGCTGTATGTGTATAAGTCATGGGATTTCTATACGTAGCACCAGGTTTAAACTGGGTGTGTATTTATTGATTACAGCATTACATGCTTAATTGGTCGTATATACATATATGGTGTACACGTAACTATACAAGTATACGTACATAATAAAAGCCAGGTATGGCACCTCGTGCCCAGTTAAGTAAGTGTATATGTATATATGTAAGTCGTACATGCAACTATAACAAGTCTACGTGTATAATTGAAGTAGCACCTAGTGCTATAATGCAGTGCTATCAGCACAGTAATTGAAATACTAATGTATTGTGATTGTAGTACCGAAGTACAATGAAATGCAGCACCACGTGCTGTAATGAAGTGCCCGCGGCACCGTAATTGCAGTACCCATGTACTGTGAGTGTAGCATCAACATGCTATGATTCGTAGTATCGACATGCAATGGAAACTGCACTAACGTGCTCAAATCGTGGTATTAACATACCGTGAAATCGTGGCATCACGTGCCGTTGTGTTACACAAGTATAGCCCTCGGGCCGTCAGTAAGTTCGAAGGTAATTCATGGACTTAGTCATTACGAGCATCCCTCGCAATACTAATTGGTCGTGACCAACCTGGTCAAAATTTAAGGTCAAGTCGCAAGGGTTGGGAAGCTGGCGATATGCCACTTCGAAAGTATATATCAGTACTACAGTGGAATCATGTAAAATGTAATCGTACCTACATGTATACAGATATGTAGGAATAATATACACGTAAGGCCTATTCATATATACCTACAGTACATATAATAGCCTAGGGTGTCTAGCAATAACAATCAGAGTCAACTACGCATTCCTGTTTCAGTATAACCCCTTTCAGATCTTACATCATCTTTATTTAATTGTACATAGTTAGCTACGCTATGTTAAATTAAACTCGTATGACGTAATTTCTGAACCAGTCATACCTAATGGGGAATACAGCCTAACGGTCATAGTCTAGGCCCACTAAATGCAACCTAGTTCACTATAACCTTAGGCTCTGATACCAATCTGTAACACCCTCAAATTTCGGTTTGCGGAAGCGATCGGGTCGGGTGTTACTAAATCAAATATCACAAGCACAAAGATATATAATGAACGACTCTAAATGAGACGTTGAAAATGGTTATACATTTACCAAATAAAACGTTTACAAAGTTGATAATGATTTTTCAAATACATAATTTGAAATACAAAAGTAAATGCAGAGTTGTCCCAAATGTTTGAAAACATGCGACTCGAGCTAGCATAGCTTGTAGTGGTCCTAATCCTGCTGGCCACCTGAGAATACATACTAAAACAGGTCAGCTATAAAGCTGGTGAGTTCACAGAGTGTTTAATATGAAATCATGTGATAATACCATCCGTATTATAAAAAGCGGTTATCCACCGTGTATTTAGATTAAATGAATTTGCAAAGACATTACAAAAGTTATATATCGGGGTGTAGGTTATCCTAACCATATGATGATTTACTAGATAGTGGAGTTTAGTATGCATCGGCTATTAGTCTTTACATAGAGGTACGTGTTCCTAGAATTAGGTCATCTACCCATGTAGGAACCACAACATATGTTGATCAGTTAATAAGTGTCCCGAGTCCCAATAATCCATCGGATTATTCTGCAAGTATATAAGTAATGAAAATAGCACTACGTGCATACTTTATGTTCAAGAGCACCACGTGCTTAAACTGGATAAACAAATGAAGCAACCCGTGCTTAAGGTCAAATGTAGCGAGGCACTCCGTGCCTGATGTGTGTAATAGGTATGCATAAGTACGAAGCACCACGTGCTTAGCAATGTAGTAATGTAGTGAGGCACTCCGTGCCTGATGTACGTAATATGTATGCATAGCTATGAAGCACCACGTGCTTAGTAAAGTAGTAGTATGTATACATCAACATGTATAGGTAATCGGTAATAGCACCACGTGCCAAGTAGTGGTTCAGCGAACCCGGAAGTAGCACAACGTGCCCGGAAGTAGCGCAACGCGCCCAGTGATGGCCCTACGGGCTCGGCAGTAGCATAACATGCCTTCTGTGTGATCAAATGAAGCATTACATGCTTGTTTAACGTTAATGAAGCACTACGTGCTTAATGGTGTAAACAGGGTGTGTACATATGTATATATATAAGCGAAGCACCGCGTGCTTGTTAGTGTAAGCGTGTGTACATCATCATGTACATGTAATCGGAAGTAGCACCACGTGCCAAGTAGTGGTTCAACGAACCCGGAAGTAGCACAATGTGCCCGGAAGTAGCGCAACGCGCCCAGTGATGGCTCTACAGGCTCGGTAGTAGCACAACGTGCCAAACAGTTTATGTATGCATAAATTAGTGTAAGCTATCTACAGATAATCACTACACTCAATTTATGTGTGTTTATTACCCTACGGTAATACTGAATGTGTAATCTAACAATCTACACCTATGATTAAAGTTTAGTGTTCACAATGTTTCTAAGTGTGACTAATCACCACCTAGATGATGGGTGTAGCATGTCATGTCTAGATGCGTATAAACGCCACCTAGCTATTCTGAGTAGTACGTAATGCCTAAGTATGTCATCACATCACTTAGTTGTCGAAAGGTACTGGCAGCGCTATGATTATGTATGTTGTCATTAGGTTCCATGAAACGTGTGTTTCACGAGTAAACTAACCAAGTTTAGTAATAATGCTTCGCCGATGTGACGAGTGTTTAAATAGTGTTCCTTGTATAATTTTAGTTGTTGTCTAGCTAAGGCACACTTAGTTTGTATAGTATGTACGGTTGTCTCAAGGGCATTGGAGTCTAATATGTCATTTGCAAACATTTGTAAAGCAGTTGTAAGTTCGTTTATCAACGAAAAGTAAGTAAATCATGAGTATGTATCTCCCCCAAAATCAGTGAAAACAGTAAAAAGGAGGGGCTATGAACTCACCTGGGAGAGCTAGCAACCCTAAGTTACGCGCGTGTGAAATGAAGACCTCCTAGTGTCCTACACACGTAAGGTTTCGTATAAGTACATAGACATTTATATAATTTATCCAATTCGTTTGCTTAATCGGTTAAATCGTACTCAATGTGTTTTACGTTTCAAAGTTTGTAAGAAAGTTCGGTTCGTTCGCGGCGTATTGGAATTATATTTTGAAAATATAATTATAGTGTTTTTCGTATAAATAACCTCGTTTAAACGCGTTTCGGTTCGTATATAATTGCGTATATGTTTCCGGATAAGTTTGACATTTTTAAAAGTGAGTTTGTAGTTCAAAAACTGATAATAGCGACACTTCATGCGTCACTATGAGGTTTATAGCGTCACTAGGCTAGTGACTAAGAAGTTATGAAAATTCAGCATTTTAGCGACACTTGATTAGTGTCGCTATAGGTTAGTGACGCATATAGCGTCACTTAGGAAATGACGCAGAGGGCTTAGTGACGCAGTTCGTTTCTACCGAAAGTTGTGGTTTCTGCTGAAGATAGCGACACTTGAGAAGTGTCGCCTGTTTCTGCCGATAGTTGAATGAGTGCGTCACTATAGAAGTGACGGCATAAATGTTTTAGCGGCACTCAGGTAGTGTCGCTATAAGGGCGACTCTCTGACATAGCGATACTTAGGAAGTGTCGCTACACTGTTTTTGGTCTGTGGGCGACACTTCCGTCTGCTCGACGGGTTTTCACCCAAAACCACGGATCGAAGCCAAAAACCACAAAATCGACAGTGATAAACTTGTATAATGATAATATATGATGAAATAAGTGATATAAACATGTATTTAAGTGTAGATCGGAAGTTTTCTTACAAAATGAAATGGAATCCGAAAATGGTGTGGATGATGATGAAATCGGATGGTGATGATGATGATGATGCTACTGATGATGTTGTTGTTGATGATGATGATGGTGGCGACGTGCGGCGGTGGTGATCCGGTGGTGGTGGTGATGGTTTGTAGTTGTTGTTGTATTTTAGAGAAAAGAGATGAGAAGAGAATGAGAAGAAAGAAAATGAGAAGGGAAAGAAATGGGAAAAAGGGGAGGCCGGCTCACCTTTTTGGTGGGTTGGTTTCCCCCAATTCGCGGTATAAAATACCCGTGTTTTCGTACCCGTTCGCAAAATAAATAATATTTTTAATTTCGTAATATTTATTCGTATAATTAATAATGGTTTCGAGTTGGAACATTTTATAAAAAAAAATGAAATGTTTTGGAATAAAGTTTTTATAACTTTATTTTGTATGTTTTTATTTTATTCCCAAATGCGATTTATAAATAATCGTTCGCGATACATATATAACTAATACATAATTATATATATGTAATACTCAAATACTTCGTTGTTACGCATATGTAATATGCGATTTGAAAAGTTAAATTGGACCCGAATTTTTGGTCCTTTTTGACCGGGTGTTACACACAAGTCTTAGAATAGTTAATAAAGCTTGTAAAAATTATCAGTTCGTGTCGGGGTTAACCCGAAGTGTCGGTTTTACAAAACTTACAAAATCAGTCCCTATTTTATGTTTTCGGTTTTGTCGACTTGTTTCGCCTCTTGTTTTCGACATGTTCAAGCCCATAATCAAATGCAACAAAAATCACACATATTCTACTATATGTCTAGTATTCTACCAATTTTTCTCATGATTTTTAGAGGTCTCTAATTTGGGTAAATAAAATCAAGAAACAACTAAGTTCCATTTTCGGCCAAAACTGAGTCTCGTGTACAAATCGATTTTTAGAGAAAAATCTGTGTATTTCTGGAAGAAATGTTCTACATGAAGGTTGTAGCCCACGAACATACGAAGATTTTGTATATTTTTCATGGATTAATTTTATGTATACGATTTTATATGATTTTTCTCCCATGACGAATTTTCTGGTCAGATTTTGTACATGTATGTGTATGTTTCAAAAACGTGTTTTAACATGTTATTTGGACATAATCTAGTTAGTTGAGCTACTAAACGTGTAAATCATTAACATGCAAGCAAATCTAGAGACAGAATGAAGGTTCCTTACTATGAATGAAGAGGAGAAAGAGAGGATGAAGATGGTGCTTATTCCTAGCTTCTTCTTGTGGCCTTTCTCTTCAAGATTAATGGAGGATAATGGTGGTAATGTGGTGGATTTTTGGAGGCTGTTTTTATGATGATGATGCCGAGAATAAGGAGAGAAAAAGAGAGAAGATGGAGTGTGAAAATGTGAAGGGGAGTATTGAGTGGGAGTTAGGAAAAAAAGATGTGAGGTGGGTTGGTTTTAGTAGTTAAAGAAGCAACACCATGTGGGAGGCCATACCCACATGGTTTGGCCGGTTTGGGTGAGGCCCACCCATGTGTGGGCTTCATTCAAACATACTCCTAAACTCGCGCTTCGTGTGGTGTTTGTTTATTCGATTGTTTCGACGTGTAATTAGACGTTATACGTTTTATATACGTGTTTTAAATAACGATCAAAATTCGATAATTTTAGTTGGTAGCATTACTCAATAATACTTGGTAAACATTTCTTAAAAAGTTTAGTTACAGTGTTGGGTTTGGTTTACGCGCTCGTGTTATGATCGTTTAATCGCGTGACGTTTATTTCGTTCGATTTTGTTATCGGTTTACAATGTGATATTGTAAATGAATATTTTCATTCTACATAATAATATATTTTTAACTTATAAAAATATATTTTGATTTTCGTTCGATTGTCGGGCGCGTTTCACGCGTTTTTGTCGCGTATGTGTTATTTATATGATACGAAACACTTGTGAAATATTATCGAAATAATATTTAGTAAATAATGAGGTTATTAAATATTTTCATATTATTTAATAATTTTTTTCACCAACGTCCGTATGATAGTGTGTCGGATTCCATTCGAAATGAAAATGCACGATTAAATTAAATCGCGTATGTGTACATATATAACATAGAACTAATTACATATATTAACAAAGTGATTAGGTACTAATTTCTAGTCCTAATTTGTTGGGTGTCACACCCAGTGTGTGACAACTCTCCAAATTAGGTATTAATTAAATAATATGCATGTGCATTACTACGCTAATTTCCTGGTTAAGTTTTAACAAAACTTTTTGTTGTGATGCAAGCCTAGCAAGCCCGTGCTTTAAACAAAAAGAAAAATGTAATACGTAAGTAATTACTAATAACGTACAAATATATCAGAACGAACCCGACAAAAATAAATGACAAAAGTTTCGTGAGACAAAAATAATTAATAATATAATTATTAATTACGAGTATTTATATATCTATAACATATAGATATAAAGGTCTAATTTTACGTTTAACATAAAACGTATTATAACACGAACAGAAATAATTCTAAAACGCGCATACGACGTCAAATCATAAAAATGCAAATTTTCTCGTTCATTTGGAAGAAGTTAGAACATTACTTCAAAAGATGAAATCCTAAATTTACTGAAATTTGGCGCCTAATTAACTGCGCGCAGTAAAATGTACAGACTTGTACAACATTTTAAAATAATGATAACATCATTATTCTGAACATAAATAACGAACCAGGAGAACACCTACAAAATAAAAATATAAAAAGTTTACGTTTATATTGCTAAAATTATACCCGTACTCAAAATTGGTGGGACAAAAGTCCCACCAACCTACAATAATGCAGGAGACAAGTTTGGTTTTAAACCTTACTCCCTCCTTCCCTGATCTCTATCTCTCGACTACACACACACACATATATGATCAAACCTCAAATTCCTTTTTCTTCATTTAATTAACAAGACCAAAATCAACAAAAACAAACAATATTAGGGAGGAAGAACACATCATCATCATCATATGGTCATCATCATCATCATCCGTATCATCACTATCTTCACAAAGATCATTGTAAGAAAACTTAAAATCCTTGATTTTTACCATTAAATTTCGCGATATATCATGTTTCTATGTCATAATCCATGCATATAACGCACGAATTTGAAGAATCAAAGCTTAGATTTTAAAAATAGTTTTTGAACCAAAAACTATATATCAAGAATTTCATATGTAAAAGTTAGTACAAATGCGATATAACGTGATATATTGTTGATATATAACGTACAAACCCGAAAACCGTTCGAAACTTAGCTTAAAAACATGTCGATATCATTGTTGCAAAAGTTGAAAACGAAACAGGGCCGCAGCTCAGGAAGCCTGAGCCGATCGGCTGAGCACCCAAGCCGAACGGCTAGGCCCAAAGCCGAACGGCTGTGGGCTGGGCTATGCGGACTGGGCCGGGTTATTATGCTTAATGGGCTACGTATATAGGTCGGACTGAATAGATGGGCTGGGCCGAAGAGGTGAAACCGATCGGCTGGCCCAAGCCGATCTGCTGGGCTGTGAGCCGAACGGCTAAATGGGCTGGGCTGTGAGCCGAACGGCTAAATGGACTGGGCTGGACCGACTTTTGGGCCGAAGTATTGGGTTAGACCAAGGGTTAAATAAATTGATTTTATAAACGAGTTAACGGACCAAATGAGTTACATTATTACTAATGGGCCAAACGGGTTATGTAATCAAGTTAAGTTTTTGGGCCGAGCCCAACTAACTACAAAATGTTTAAAACGTAAAATGTGAACCGAGACATTTAACAAAACGAGTATTTATAAAACGAACGATAAATGTTATAATGATACAACGTAAATAAAATTTATAAACTTTAATATATATGTCTCGACAAACGATAATTTGTGAAAACGATAACATATATTTATAAACGGAATAAATATATTAGTAAATTTTATAACAAATAAAACTTGTAACCTTTTTAAATACGTATACGACGTATTATAACATTATAAATATATATATATATATATATATATATATATATATATATATATATATATATATATATATATATATATATATATATATATATATATACAAAAACATATGTTATATATATACACACAAACCGACACTTAGAACTATATTCACAATCGTGTGTTTTCTTAATAAGTGACAATTGCAATTATATATTTACATACATATACAAATAAATTCACGTTTAACAAACGTACGACTTAATAATACGCAACAAGTATATTTACATACATATAACAAGTATATGTACAAATGAAAACAAAACGACCTTCCGTTAAATGGACAAATACATATTGGTATGTACACTTAACAAGTGTACGATTTAAGAAATAATAATAATATTTCGACACAATGTCACTACAAAGTTAACAACTTATATTCTTAAGAAATCTACAATTTCTTCAAAACAAACAAACTATTAACATAAGTGATGAAACAAATCAAATGTACTTATGTTAATACATTTATTGTATATAGGTTAACATACCTTGGGCGACACCGTTTTCTGCTAGCATTCACACCGAGCAAACTACAGTGAGTTCACAGCCCCTACTTTGCAAATGTTTTATGCTTTTAAACATAGGGGTGTAAACATAGAAACTGCATGCGAACACATGCAGCAAATTATATAAATGCTTTATTACTTTATACAACTGTTTGATATGAAATTATATATTTCACAACTGTTTTGGGAATTAGACAACATATCCTAGTACGGACCCAGACTCCCAATGTATGCATGAAAAGTCCTTATGTCATGCAAACTATAACCATTAGCTAGGTGAATCTAGCCACTGAGTATACGAATAGTACTATTGCCGTGACGACCCTCCTGTGGATGGAGCGTATACTTAACTGTCCTTCAGGCAAGAAACATAAGTTTTGGTTGTGGTTTGGTTATAGGGTTAGGTCGCGTTACTTTAACCTGCGAGGTTTAGCTCACCTTTCAGGGGATTATAGTCTAAGCATTCCCACTTACTATTTAGGAAGAACTTATCCTACAATTGTTTTCATACCGGTATACTTACTGGTTATATTTATATGATGGTAAACCACCAGATATACATTTTGGGTAACAACCCACATAAAACTATATTTTAGGGTAATTATCCCTACAATCTTATAAATTGCAAAACCTGCAAACAATTATTTATTGAATGACCTTTCAATAACACAAACATAAATGGTTTAACATACCTTACATTTATACAAAACCTGTGAATTCACTCAACATATTTGTTGACAACTTTCTTTCTATGTTTTACAGGAAATTAGCAACGTAAGTAAAGAATCGCATGCATTCAGGATGGATAACCCTGGACTACTTTGGATGCCATATATTTTGGGACAGCTTTTGAGGATTTCCTCTGTATTACTGCAGACATTGTAGTTATACTCATGAAATCTTATCTTAACATATGTATGGTAAAACTTAAATGTTTTAAACTTTATTACTACTATACGACTTACATAGTCGTACTACTTTTGTAATAACTATGTTAAATTGGCATCCTTTATATATTATGTTCTGTATGATCATATGCTCTGATACAGTGAATGCACAATTGTAACGTCAGCACCCCCGCTGTTAAATTGTTTTACACAAGATGCTTCTGCTAATTATAACTTGCTTCCGCTAAACATTAAATAAACACAATTATGGATTTTGGGGGTGTGACAGACTTGGTATCAGAGCCATTGGTTATAGCGAACTAGAAGTCTTTAGGTGACTGAAAACCTTAGAGACCTAGACTATAGCCTTGGCTAGAACATTCATGCATTCATACATACATACGTTTGCATACATTACGACTGACACGCCACACACAATTTCCCTTGTCACAGTATGTCAAGTCAATCACTTTACCATGTATTTGCTTCGGATGAGGAGCCGACCGAGGCTACTTTTGAGGGTCCCGCGATCACTGTAGGGGATGAGACATCTGTTCATTTGAGAGACATGTCAGATGACACTAGTGACGCTTACATTACGCCACCACCGACAGCACATGAGGCTACCCCTATTACTACAGGTATTCACCATCAGGCTGCTGAGACTTCTCGCAGGCCTGTGTATAGGAGGACACCGAGGATGTGTGTCCGAGATCTTCCTATTGGTCCGTTAGCACCAGCGGATGAGTCTGTTGAGTCTCCACAGAGGGCACCCAGGTTTGCGCATCTAGAGTGGATGACTCCTATGTTAAGGCATTGGAGGTCATTAGAGGGTTTTCCCTCCACATTTGAGACAGGAGAGTCCTCACGACCCCCAGCATCACTGCCTACCACTGGAGAGCCGATAGAGCAGACTCTCCCTACATTAGTTGCTGTTATGCATACATTGTTCTGTATTACTTCTAGCAGGGGTTCTCACCTTGGATAGGTACAGGATGAGGTCTCCCGTCTGTATGGGGACATGGCTGGTATGCATGAGCGTCACCACTTTCTGTTGAACCATGTGTTTACTACCCAGGAGATAGCAGAGTCCGCACGTGCTCGTGTGAGGACACTTGAGAGACGTGTTAGGATTGCAGGGCTTGTGGTTGGTGCTTGTGTGGTGATGGCTGTGTTGAGGACAGCCGTGGGATCATTTCTACCGTACTTCCGTTAGACCTATGTAGGGCGGGTTGTGCCTACTTAGGATTGTATATATACTATGTATTAGACTTGGAACTTTGGTTCGACGGGTATAGACAGACCTGTCATGTTTTGTATATCATTTGGATCGACGGTGTGTAGACAGGCCCGTCATGCTTTGATTAGTCTTTGGACCGATGGATATCTAGGATAGATCCATCCTGTTTTGTATAAAAACTTGTGAACTAACTATGATCAGTTATATGATATGACATATGTATTTGGTTTATTATTATTGTTTATGTTACTGTGCGTTGTGATTGGATTATATATTGACAATAAAGACTACATAACTGTGGATACTGAAATATGTCTTTGTAACCTATAGATCTCTTGAAACTGGAAAAAAATGGCAGAACCTGTCATAAGTGAATACTCATCAGATGAGGACATAACCATCGACGAGCAGATACAATATGTATATGTCGATACCGAAACAATTCCGATAGTGGAACTTGTGGAAGAAGAATTTGAAAACCACCAATTCGGCATGGTCAACATAGAGGAGTACGAAAGAGTACGAGATCAGGCTGAAAGATTGGATGGTCAATATTGGGAGCTTGTGTTCAAATGTGTCACACCCCCAATTTCATGATTTGCGGAAGCGACGATTTGGGTGTGACTAATCAATATTGAAAGCACCAAAGTACAAGCAAACGACTCTAAATGAGACGTTTTGAAAATAGATATTACATTACCAAATAAGTTTTACAAAGCTGCGAGGTTTATAGGAAATTTCCAAATACATAATTTGAAAATACAAAAGTAAATGCAATGTGGTCCCAAATGTTTGAAAGCATGCGACTCGTGATAGCTTAGCTTATCCTGTAGACCATTTCTACTGTTGATGAGCACCTGAGAATACAACACTTAAAAGGTCAGCTATAAAGCTGGTGAATCTCACAGGTTTAAATAAACATTGATGTGATCAACATGATTATCCGACGATAATTTAACAGTATAAACCGATCAATGAATAACAATGTACCGAACCATGATAAACAATGTAACCGAACAATGATTAACCCATTAGGGTTACCGACCAATGATTAAACCAATTAAGGTTTCCGAACAATGATTTACCGATAATAACAATTTGTATTGCACTGAGCTATGATTCAAAGCCTAACCCGATCTTTGCCTCCCGATTTGGTGACACACCCATGACAATTACTAAAGTGCCCGTTTTTAACTTGGTTGTAGCTAGCAACCCGGACGGGGACGTCACTCCCATGATAGTACTATCCTTTAGTAACCGCGCCTTATTAAGTTAATGAATCATACACTGTTGAGGACTTTTACCGAATTAAAACACTCGTGCATATACCGAACAATGAAAATCAAGACCGACAATGATAACCGAACAATGTACCAACATGGTAAACCGAATACAAGTAACAATGCAGTTAATTTAAGTTAACAACTAAATTAACTAACCGAATAATAGTGATCACGAAAACAGTTTGTGTTGCATCTCCCCCAATTATTAAAACATGTAAACATTGAAAATGGGGCCGTGAGACTCACCTGAGTCAATCCGAGCAAATGAATATATTTGACGTGGAATAGACAATCTCTGAAATCCCTTAGAGTCCTAAACACGCGAGATTCTAATGAGTAAAAGGATTATCCAATGTATTGTTTATGTTTGAGTTTACAAAATTTGGTATGAGTCTGAAAACAGTAATCTGCCATTTTCGGCCCCTAAACGACCCCGGATGGCTTAAAACTGACAAGGCTAAGGTACTTAGCTTTGATCATTGGGTTGTTTTTGAATGATCGAGCGAATTTGAGCCCAATCTGTTATAATAAAATTTTCATCGAGAAGCTACCCTGTTTTAACTTGTTAAATCGTCGACGTTTTCGAAAATTTACATGTTCTGTTTTAGCTAGAATTCGCAGGGCTATTTTATTGATTCGTTGGATCCTGAAATAAAAAGGGGGAATCCGCCGGATTCCCTTGAATCCGCCGGATTGGTGGCATTTGTGGGGAATACGCCGTATTCCCTTGAATACGCCGTATTCCAGAAAAATAGAGGGAATACGCCGGATTCCCATGAATCCGACCGTATTCATGACAAACCAAGGGAATCCGACCGTATTCCATTGAATACGCCGTGTTCATGTTTTCTGGGCAGGAATCCGCCGGATTCACCCGAATCCGCCGGATTCACGTAACTGGTTCGACTCTGTTCGTGCAGAAAACATTCAAAACCATTTCTAAATCCTATTTCCGCTTACAACAACTTAATACAAAGCTAATACATGCTATATAAAGTATTATAAACAGAAAATTAACGAAATTTGATGAAAGTTCTTACTTAGAAAAATTGGAACTGTGAATGGAGATGACGAGTACTACGATGATGATGATGATCCGATTATGAAGCAAAGATGATGATTATGATGTTGTGGTGTTGTTATTGTTGTTGTTTTGATGATAGAAATCGAGAGGGAGTTGAGAGCCGAGAGAGATAGAGAATGAGATAGAAATGATCGGCCATCTCCAATTATTGGAGGTGGTTGATCCAGTTTCGCCCCGCTCCGTGGTACTTTGACCCGTGTTTTGGTATCCGATCGTTATTTAGTAAAAATGTTTTCGAACGATAAATTTCAAAAATTGAAATCGTATATGTTTTTATTTGAAGTATTTCACAAAAATACTTTTAGTGTGATACTAAATTATATCGTTGTTTCACTTTGAACTTACGGATAGTTTTAATCATCCAAAAAGAGTTTTGCAAATTTTCCGAGTACCGTAATATTATTTCTGTTAATAATATTCTATTTGGAGATGTTTTGGGACAACTTTTATTTTTATGTTTCCTGAGTGGTTTCAGATTTGTTCGCGTTGTGATTATTAAATAATCATTTCGTGTTATATATATAGTTATATATATATTATCCGAATACTTTGTTTTTGATTCGTACCGAGTACGAATAATTAAAGTTTAAATTGGCCCCTAATTTTGGCCATTTTTGACCGGGTGTCACAAAATGTAGGAACCATGAGCTAGAATTGAGAATCCTAAAGAGGCCTATGATTGTCCGAGTTAAGGATAAAATACGCTTCTGGAAGAAAGTGGCTAGTAATCGCAAGAAAAGAGTTAAGTCTTGGATCAAACGTTTGTGCAAATGCTCAACTGAGAATGATCTGGGCTATTATCCGACTCTGTGATACAAAACTATGCTGGAGACACGCTACTTCTCTCCCAATCTGAATCAGGAGTAAAAGTGAAAGATATACACTACGACAGAGAACATAGCTAAAGATAGCTTAATAATGAACTGATGAAGAACTGTCGTAGGAATATAACTATTTTGTTAAGATCTAGGTATAGTTAAGTTTAGTCTAATTAGTACTGTAGCAACTCGTGTTGTATGGGAAACCACTCTTGATGGATATAGAAGATATCATCAAGTTTTGTATGAAACGATGTAAGGATGTTTTAGTTAATGTATAATATAACTTAGGTTCGATTCGAAATTTCGTGCGAATTATATTCATTTCTATATATACATGTGATAGAAAATTTACCACGTGATAATTGTTTAAAACCATTTCTTGCAAACTTTGAAAACCTACTACACCTTGAATTATTGATTTTATCTTGAATTCTTTAAAACATTGATTGCGCTTGAACGATGATGAAAAGAAATATGTATTTGGCATTATATAATGACGCCTGGCCAACGTGATTATATTGTATAAAGTACATATGGGTGTTTCAAAGTCGTGCGACATTCAATGTGAAACCTTATTCTTTCAAATTCTCCATACTATTCATTTGATAGACAATGAGAAATCTTGTTCATCACATTCATTATCTTGGCATTGACTTCTGCATTTTATTCATCGCAGAACTGAATCATGCCGCCAAAACGACGAATTACTAGGAACAGTCAGAAGACAACTGTACCCCCTACACCTGAAACCATTCCACCACCTAACACTGAGGAAACTACTGAGCAGATGATTTCTAGACGCATTGCTGAAGGTATTGCCGAGTATGAGGCAAGTCGAAACCGTGAGAATGGGATTAATAACAGTGGATCGACCCCTGTTAACACTGAGACTGTTGTGAATAACCGCCGAGGGTGTTCATATAAGACATTTCAGGCTTGTAAACCACCTCCTTTCTGTGGCACTGAAGGTGCTATTGGTATTATACACTGGATAGAAAAGATGGATTCTGTGTTGGATATCAGTGATTGTCTACCAGACACTGCGGTGAAATATGTCGCCTGCACACTAGCAGATAAAGCTTTGACTTGGTGGAACAGTCAAGTCCAGTCAATGGGACGACCAGCTGCTTATTCAATGACATGTGAAACATTGAAGCGTATGATGATGGAAGAATTCTGCCCTCGCAGTGAGATGCAGAAAATTGAGACTGAGCTGTGGAACATTGCTATGATTAGTGCTGATATCACTGGTTATACAACCAGGTTCCAAGAACTAGCTCGTCTTGTGCCACACATGGTAACACCTGAGTATAAGCGTATTGAACGCTATGTGTATGGACTGGCACCACAGATCATGAGTTTAGTTACGTCCTCCAAACCTGACACCTTCAGGAGCGCTGTTACCCTAGCGCAGAGTTTGACTGATGAAGCAGTTAGAATGGGCACGCTGACACAGAAAACTGTGCCGGCCAAGGTTGAGCCGATCAGTACTGAAGCTGGTAGTTCTGGAGGTAAGAAGCGTAAATGGAATGACCGTCAGGGTCAATCAAACAAGAAGGGATCTGGAAATCTAAAGTCTTATGCTGCTACCATTGTGGAACCGAAGCCATACTTAGGCAACAAACCTAAGTGTGATAAGTGTGGCAAACACCATGAGGGTGAATGTTGGTTTTGCGACAGTTGTAAGGGATGGGGTCACAAAACCCAGAACTGTAAGGTTAACCCTACCCCTAAGGGAAACACTGCTCGCCAAAACCAGGGTTGTTTTGAATGTGGCGACATGAGGCATTATCGAAACCGATGCCCTCGACTCAATAATCAAAACCATAACGCCAACAACGCTCGTAACCGCAACAACAATGGGAACAACCGTGGAAACAACAATCGAGCCAACAACAACAATGCTAACAACAACAACAATCAACCAGCTCATGGACGCGTGTTCATGTTAGGAGCACCAGAGGCACGACAGGATCCTAACACAGTCACTGGTACGTTTCTAGTAAACAACCACTTTGCTTCTGTGTTATTTGATTCCGGTGCTGATTTAAGCTTTGTGTCCACTGAGTTTAGACCACTATTAGAGATCGAATCCCTTAAGCTAGATAACAAATACACTGTAGAGCTAGCCGATGGTAAGTTGATTGAATCAAAAGAAATAGTACCAGGATGTTCCTTAACGTTAGAAGGTCATTCTTTCAAAATAGACTTACTACCGGTAGAACTAGGGAGCTTCGATATAGTGGTTGGCATGGATTGGTTGTCACTGAACCGCGCGGAAATCGTCTGTCATGAGAAGATTGTACGGTTACCCTTACCGTCAGGAGAAATATTGATGATTCAAGGAGAAAAGAGTAATCGTGTGGTGAAAACGATTACATGCATGAAAGCAAATAAGTATCTACGAAAAGGGTACCAAGCATTTTTGGTACATGTTGTGGATAAGAAACCCGAGGAACGACACATAAAAGACGTGGCCGTAGTACGCGACTATCCAGGATTATTTCCTGACGAGCTACCAGGGTTACCACCTCCAAGGCAGGTTGAATTTCATATCGACCTAGTGCCGGGAGCTGCACCGATTGCTCGTGCGCCTTATCGTCTAGCTCCATCAGAAATGCAGGAACTGTCTGCACAGTTACAAGAACTGTTGGATTTAGGATTCATCCGACCGAGCTTTTCACCGTGGGGAGCTCCGGTTTTGTTCGTCAAAAAGAAGGATGGATCAATGCGGATGTGTATCGATTATCGGGAACTGAACAAAGTGACGATTAAGAACCGATACCCATTACCACGCATCGATGACTTGTTTGATCAGCTGCAAGGGTCAAGTTATTATTCAAAGATCGACTTGAGATCGGGTTACCATCAACTGAAGGTACGGGATGAGGATATCCCTAAGACTGCGTTTAGGACTCGATATGGTCATTACGAGTTCCTGGTTATGCCGTTTGGGCTAACAAATGCGCCAGCAGTGTTCATGGATCTAATGAATAGAGTATGTAAACCTTACTTAGATAAGTTCGTCATCGTGTTCATTGACGATATCTTGATATACTCGCGAACGAAGGAAGACCATGAACAACATCTGAGGCTGATTCTTGAATTACTGGAGAAAGAGAAGCTTTATGCAAAGTTCTCTAAATGCGAGTTTTGGATGCGTGAGGTTCATTTCCTTGGTCACGTGATCAATAACAAAGGAATTCACGTGGACCCATCCAAAATAGAGGCGATTAAGAATTGGGAAGCCCCAAAAACCCCAACTGAGATACGACAATTCCTTGGGCTAGCCGGTTACTACCGAAGATTCATTGAGAATTTCTCGAAGATAGCTCAACCAATTACCGCCCTAACGCAAAAAGACAAGAAGTTTGATTGGGGCGAGAAGCAAGAGAATGCTTTCCAATTGTTGAAGGAGAAATTGAGCACCGCACCTATCCTATCCTTACCAGAAGGAGTAGAAAACTTTGTTGTCTACTGTGATGCCTCACATCAAGGATTAGGTTGCGTGCTAATGCAAAACGACAAAGTCATTGCTTACGCGTCTCGTCAATTGAAGATTCACGAGAAGAACTATACGACGCATGACTTAGAGCTAGGAGCAGTCGTTTTTGCCCTTAAGATTTGGAGACACTACCTATACGGTACGAAGTGTACGATCTTTACTGATCACAAAAGTCTCCAACATATATTTGATCAGAAAGAACTCAACATGAGACAAAGACGTTGGGTTGAACTGTTGAATGATTACGACTGTGAAATCAAGTACCATCCAGGCAAAGCTAATGTAGTAGCGGATGCCTTGAGTCGTAAAGAACGAGTAAAACCTCGAAGAGTCCGAGCCTTAGGACTGACAATCCACTTGGATCTGATTTCCCAAATTCGTGATGCTGAACAAGCGGCCTTTACTCCAGAACGTATGAAGGACGAATCCCTCAAAGGGATGGAGAAGCAACTGGAGTCTAAGGAAAATGGAGTATTGTACTTCATGAATCGAATTTGGATTCCTTGTGTTGATGAGCTACGTAACCTAGTATTGGACGAAGCTCATAAGTCCAATTACTCGATACATCCTGGTGCTGATAAGATGTACCAAGATCTGAAAGGATTTTACTGGTGGCCTGGCATGAAAAGAGACATTGCCACCTATGTTAGTAGATGTCTGACTTGTGCAAAAGTTAAGACTGAGTACCAAAAGCCTTCCGGACTTTTGCAACAACCTGAGTTGCCCAAATGGAAATGGGAACACATCACGATGGATTTCATCACGAAGTTACCGAAAACATCATCTGGGATGGACTCCATATGGGTGATTGTCGACAGACTGACAAAATCATCTCACTTTCTAGCCATCAAAGAGACAGATAAGATGGAAAAGCTGGCTAGAATCTACATAAAAGAAGTTGTTTCTAGACATGGAGTGCCATTATCCATCATCTCTGATAGAGATGCACGTTTCACCTCTCGCTTCTGGCAAACACTACAGCAAGCATTGGGCACTAGACTTGACATGAGTACCGCCTTCCATCCACAAACCGATGGTCAAAGCGAGCGAACGATACAAACGCTTGAGGACTTGCTACGAGCCTGCGTGATTGATTTTGGAGGAAATTGGGATGTTCATCTCCGATTAGCCGAATTATCGTACAACAATAGTTATCATACGAGCATTCAAATGGCACCTTTCGAGGCGTTGTACGGACGCAAGTGCCGATCCCCACTCTGTTGGGCAGAAATGGACGACAGACAATTATCAGGTCCTGAGATAGTCCAAGAGACAACGGACAAGATATCTCAAGTGCTTAATCGATTGAAAACGGCACGAGACCGACAAAAGAGATATGCAGACAATAGACGGAAACCTTTGGAGTTTCAAGTAGGTGACAGAGTCCTACTTAAGGTATCTCCCTGGAAAGTAGTTGTGCGATTTGGAAAACGCGGTACAGAGTCTACCTTGGAACGTGAGGATGAAATGCGCAAGAAGTACCCCCACCTATTTAAATCCGTGACCACGACTCACGACACAAATTAAATCTCGGGACGAGATTTCTCTAACAGGGGGAGAATGTGACAACTCTCCAAATTAGGTATTAATTAAATAATATGCATGTGCATTACTACGCTAATTTCCTGGTTAAGTTTTAACAAAACTTTTTGTTGTGATGCAAGCCTAGCAAGCCCGTGCTTTAAACAAAAAGAAAAATGTAATACGTAAGTAATTACTAATAACGTACAAATATATCAGAACGAACCCGACAAAAATAAATGACAAAAGTTTCGTGAGACAAAAATAATTAATAATATAATTATTAATTACGAGTATTTATATATCTATAACATATAGATATAAAGGTCTAATTTTACGTTTAACATAAAACGTATTATAACACGAACAGAAATAATTCTAAAACGCGCATACGACGTCAAATCATAAAAATGCAAATTTTCTCGTTCATTTGGAAGAAGTTAGAACATTACTTCAAAAGATGAAATCCTAAATTTACTGAAATTTGGCGCCTAATTAACTGCGCGCAGTAAAATGTACAGACTTGTACAACATTTTAAAATAATGATAACATCATTATTCTGAACATAAATAACGAACCAGGAGAACACCTACAAAATAAAAATATAAAAAGTTTACGTTTATATTGCTAAAATTATACCCGTACTCGAAATTGGTGGGACAAAAGTCCCACCAACCTACAATAATGCAGGAGACAAGTTTGGTTTTAAACCTTACTCCCTCCTTCCCTGATCTCTATCTCTCGACTACACACACACACATATATGATCAAACCTCAAATTCCTTTTTCTTCATTTAATTAACAAGACCAAAATCAACAACTACAAACAATATTAGGGAGGAAGAACACATCATCATCATCATACGGTCATCATCATCATCATCCGTATCATCACTATCTTCACAAAGATCATTGTAAGAAAACTTAAAATCCTTGATTTTTACCATTAAATTTCGCGATATATCATGTTTCTATGTCATAATCCATGCATATAACGCACGAATTTGAAGAATCAAAGCTTAGATTTTAAAAATAGTTTTTGAACCAAAAACTATAAATCAAGAATTTCATATGTAAAAGTTAGTATAAATGCGATATAACGTGATATATTGTTGATATATAACGTACAAACCCGAAAACCGATCGAAACTTAGCTTAAAAACATGTCGATATCATTGTTGCAAAAGTTGAAAACGAAACAGGGCCGCAGCTCAGGAAGCCTGAGCCGATCGGCTGAGCACCCAAGCCGAACGGCTAGGCCCAAAGCCGAACGGCTGTGGGCTGGGCTATGCGGACTGGGCCGGGTTATTCTGCTTAATGGGCTACGTATATAGGTCGGACTGAATAGATGGACTGGGCCGAAGAGGTGAAACCGATCGGCTGGCCCAAGCCGATCGGCTGGGCTGTGAGCCGAACGGCTAAATGGGCTGGGCTGTGAGCCGAACGGTTAAATGGACTGGGCTGGACCGACTTTTGGGCCGAAGTATTGGGTTAGACCAAGGGTTAAATAAATTGATCTTATAAACGAGTTAACGGACCAAATGAGTTACATTATTACTAATGGGCCAAACGGGTTATGTAATCAAGTTAAGTTTTTGGGCCGAGCCCAACTAACTACAAAATGTTTAAAACGTAAAATGTGAACCGAGACATTTAACAAAACGAGTATTTATAAAACGAAAGATAAATGTTATAATGATACAGCGTAAATAAAATTTATAAACTTTAATATATATGTCTCGACAAACGATAATTTGTGAAAACGATAACATATATTTATAAACGGAATAAATATATTAGTAAATTTTATAACAAATAAAACTTGTAACCATTTTAAATACGTATACGACGTATTATAACATTATAAATATATATATATATATATATATATATATAAACATATGTTATATATATACACACAAACCGACACTTAGAACTATATTCACAATCGTGTGTTTTCTTAATAAGTGACAATTGCAATTATATATTTACATACATATACAAATAAATTCACGTTTAACAAACGTACGACTTAATAATACGCAACAAGTATATTTACATACATATAACAAGTATATGTACAAATGAAAACAAAACGACCTTCCGTTAAATGGACAAATACATATTGGTATGTACACTTAACAAGTGTACGATTTAAGAAATAATAATAATATTTCGACACAATGTCACTACAAAGTTAACAACTTATATTCTTAAGAAATCTACAATTTCTTCAAAACAAACAAACTATTAACATAAGTGATGAAACAAATCAAATGTACTTATGTTAATACATTTATTGTATATAGGTTAACATACCTTGGACGACACCGTTTTCTGCTAGCATTCACACCGAGCAAACTACAGTGAGTTCACAGCCCCTACTTTGCAAATGTTTTATGCTTTTAAACATAGGGGTGTAAACATAGAAACTGCATGCGAACACATGCAGCAAATTATATAAATGCTTTATTACTTTATACAACTGTTTGATATGAAATTATATATTTCACAACTGTTTTGGGAATTAGACAACATATCCTAGTACGGACCCAGACTCCCAATGTATGCATGAAAAGTCCTTATGTCATGCAAACTATAACCATTAGCTAGGTGACTCTAGTCACTGAGTATACGAATAGTACTATTGCCGTGACGACCCTCCTGTGGATGGAGCGTATACTTAACTGTCCTTCAGGCAAGAAACATAAGTTTTGGTTGTGGTTTGGTTATAGGGTTAGGTCGCGTTACTTTAACCTGCGAGGTTTAGCTCACCTTTCAGGGGATTATAGTCTAAGCATTCCCACTTACTATTTAGGAAGAACTTATCCTACAATTGTTTTCATACCGGTATACTTACTGGTTATATTTATATGATGGTAAACCACCAGATATGCATTTTGGGTAACAACCCACATAAAACTATATTTTAGGGTAACTATCCCTACAATCTTATAAATTGCAAAACCTGCAAACAATTATTTATTGAATGACCTTTCAATAACACAAACATAAATGGTTTAACATACCTTACATTTATACAAAACCTGTGAATTCACTCAACATATTTGTTGACGACTTTCTTTCTATGTTTTACAGGAAATTAGCAACGTAAGTAAAGAATCACATGCATTCAGGATGGATAAACCTGGACTACTTATGATGCCATATATTTTGGGACAGCTTTTGAGGATTTCCTCTGTATTACTGCAGACATTGCAGTTATACTCATGAAATCTTATCTTAACATATGTATTGTAAAACTTAAATGTTTTAAACTTTATTACTACTATACGACTTACATAGTCGTACTACTTTTGTAATAACTATGTTAAATTGGCATCCTTTATATATTATGTTCTGTATGATCATATGCTCTGATACAGTGAATGCACAATTGTAACGTCAGCACCCCCGCTGTTAAATTGTTTTACACAAGATGCTTCCGCTAATTATAACTTGCTTCCGCTAAACATTAAATAAACACAATTATGGATTTTGGGGGTGTGACACAGTGGCATCATTCTTCAAAGCTAGTTGAAGGAAAAAATTCAATATTGACTGCACGTGTCATTCATGTGCTTCACAACACTTCTGAAAATAGTTTTTATAACAACCTTATTCAGGATAGCGTTATACTATATCAAAAAATGTGATCCACACATGCAAGACCTACTTGTATCTCAAGTCTAAAGGTTAGTAAAGCAAAATCAATTACGAATTTCACTTAATGATGACGATCCATAAAGTGATAATTCGTTAAGTGGGGTAGTCCGATATGCAAACTTGTGAATATCATGTGAGTTTGGCGGACACATTCTTTAATATTCCAAGAATATTACCAATCATTATGATTTGTCTTAATTTAACTATATTCCCATATAGTTAATTAACAATGGACAATTTAGAATAATATAAATTATTCATGGATTTAAACATGCAAATATGGGATACAATTAATATTAAATGAAAACAAACATACCAAGTACTTTAATTCATTAATTAAATAATAATTGTTTAACATCCCTTATCCAAATACCAAACACAGATTTACATGAGACTATTAGCAATACGAAGTCCAATGCTCTCAGCATGTTGAGTAAGCTTTCCTTTTGGAAAAGCCTTCGTAAACGGATCAGCTAAATTGTCATCTGTGTGAACTTTGAGTAGATTGATTTCACCAATTTTTATTTATTCTTGAGCATAGTGATATCTTCGTAGATAGTGTCTGGCGCCCTTCTGAACTCCAGGTTTTGTTGGCTATAATGATTGCTCCAGAATTGTCGCAATACATTTCCATAGGTTTTTTATTTGTGGGAACAAGATCCAGCCCAGAAATAAACTTCCTAATCCAAACAACTTCCATCGCAGCTTCCAAAGCAGCTATGTACTCAGCTTTTGTTGCAGACATTGCAGTAGTTGTTTTTGTTTTTTTTACTTTTCCAATCTACTGCGCCTCCATTCAAAATGAAGACGTATCCTGTCTGAGATTTTGCATCATCTCTATCGATTTGATATCCAGCATCGCAGTAACCAGTAACTTTAAGCTCCGCATCAGGATTTTCACCATAAACAAAAAACATATCTCTAGTAGCTCTTAGATACTTAAGAATATTTTTCACATCAGTCCAGTGAATTTCACCTGGATTATGTTGAAATCGGCTTGCAATGTTATGAGCGAACGCCACATCAGATGTAGTGCATCTTACCGCATACATAATGGATCCTACAGCCGAAGCATAAGGAACCCTCTGTATACGCTCCACCTCTTCAGGAGTTGTAGCACTTGTTTACTGTTCAAGTCAAGTCATTCTTGCATTGGAATATTACCACGCTTGGAATTTTCCATCTTAAACCCTTTTAAGATTTTATCAATGTAAGCACTTTGACTTAGTCCAATTAACCGCCTAGATCGATCTCGGTAGATCTTGATTCCAAGAATAAATGCCGCTTCCCCCTAAATCTTTCACAGCAAAACACTTTCCAAGATAGGATTTTACATCTTGTAACATTGGAATGTGATTCCCCATGATCAATATGTCATCAACATATAAGATAAGGAATGTAACATTACTCCCACTAGCCTTTTGATATACACATGGCTAATCTACATTTTGAGTAAAACCAAACTTCTTGATTTCCTCATCAAATCTTTTATTCCAGCTTCTTGATGCTTGCTTTAATCCATAAATATATCTTTGAAGCTTGCATACTTTCCTGGGATGTTTAGGATCAACAAAACCCTCAGGTTGCACCATATAAACATCTTCATACATGTAACCATTCAAGAAGACAGTCTTGACATCCATTTGTCAAATCTCATAGTCATAAAACGCTGCTATGGATATGAGAATCCTAATAGGTCTAATGTCTGCTACAAGAGAGAAGGTTTTTTCATAGTCAACTCCATAAATTTGAGTATAACCCTTCGCTACTAGATGAGCTTTATAGGTGTGTAGTTTGACATCCACGTCAGTCTTCTTCTTGAAGAGCCACTTACTCCCAACAGTCTTAATTATTAGGAGGAAGATCAACCAAGCGTCAGACTTGATTATCTTTCATGGATTGAATCTCCGCACTCATAGCTTCAAGACATTTATCAAATTCAGGATCTGACAATGCAGCTTTATAGTTAAGAGGTTCATTAAGATCCCCTGTCATATGCTCCTCAAATTCTACATTTAGACATAATCAATCAAGAGCACGATGTGTCCTTTCGGACCTACGAATGGGAATCACATCAACTTGAGGTTCGAGACTTTCTGCCTTAACATGATGTTCACTAGTGTTTTCAGAATGTGATGTATCTTCTTCTTAAATTTCTTCAAGTTCTATTGCCCTCCCACTCGCTTCTTGAGCAATGAGATTCTTTTCAAAGAACTCTGCAAATCTGGCAACTTTAATATTGTTTTCAGATGAAAAGTAGAAATAGTAACCCATTGTTTCCTTTGGGTATCCTATAAAGACACACTTAACAGATCTTTGTTCGAGTTTGTCAGGCATATCACGCTTCACAGTGCCTCACAACCCCAGACCTTTAAGTAAGGCAAATTAGGAACTTTTCTATACCACAGTTCATGTGGAGTCTTGTCAACCTTCTTGGTTGAAACCATATTGAGTATGCATACAGCAGACTCTAGAGCATAATCCCAAAGGGTTCGATTTCTCCTTTCAGGCATGCCATTGTGTTGTGGTGTGTATGGAGGAGTAAGTTGTTGGACAATTCCACATGCTTTTATATAATTTTTAAACTATTGACATGTATATTCTCCTCCTCGATCCGAGTGAAGAATCTTAGTTGATTTTCTACTTCATTCTTAAATACCTTAAATGTTTCAAAGACTTCATGTTTATGTTTAAGCAAGTAAACATAACCATAACGACTGATATCATCAGTAAAGGTTATGAAGTAGCTAGCTCATTGTCTTGACACATGTCTAAATGGACAACAAACATCATTATGGATTAATCCAAGGAGATCACTAGCCCTTTCCGTTTGATGTGGAAAAGGTTTTTTTGTCATCTTACCAGATATGCAAGATACACATTCATCAAATGACTCATCATCAATTGATTGTACAAGTCCATCATGCTTCAATTTTCAAATGCGTTTCTTGCTTATGTGTGCAAGACGAGGTGCCAAAGATAAGTGGAATTCAAGTTATGCTTATTGCTATCTGTGTATATAGAATTAACATTTGGTTTGAGATTATGCATATCAATTTCATAAATATCATTACACGGAGTAGCTTTAAATAAAAAATATTATTCTTTGAGACTGAAATTCCATAATCCGTAAAACAATTAACAAAATCATTGTTAACCAAATGAGAAACTGAAACAACACCTCTAGTTATAGTAGGTGCATAATGACAATTGTCTAAAATAATAACTAAACCCGAAGGTAAAACTAAGTCAAAACTTACAATAGCTTTTACAGCTGCACGCAATCCATTTCCAACTTACAGATATAAAGCTCCTTGTTTCAGCTTCTTCTCTCCTATAAGTCCCTGAGTAGTATTACATATGTATGTACCACAACCAATGACATATACATAGGACTTATTAGGGAAAGAAAATAATTCTATAGTGAAGATACATGAAGTACTGGTCGAACCAGTTTGCTTCTTCTTCCTGTTCATCAACTCAGCAAGGTAGACAAGACAATTCCTTCTCCGGTGACCCACCTCTTTGCAGTGGTGGAAAGTAGTGTCCTCTACCGGGTGCTCTTTCTTAGCTGGTGGGGGGTTCTTAGGTTTGGGAGCATAAGCAACTTGCTTACCCTTGCCATTACCTTTAGCCTTGCCCTTTTTAGCTTGTGGTTTCTTTTTGGATTTCTGGATTCTACCACCCTGAATCGCAAGGACTTGAGGTGTAGCAGCCTTCTTTGGTACTCCTTTTTCATACTCAATAAGCATAGCATGTAATTCAGCAATTGTCTTCCCCATGTTACGCATATTGTAGTTGCGCTCAAATCCTTCAAAATCCTTCGAGCAGGAATTAAGAATCAAGCCATCTGAAATAGCTTGGGGTAAAACATAGTTGAGGCGTTCCAACTAGTCCAGATAGCTCTTCATCTTTAGAACATATGAGCTAACGGACTGCCCTTCTTTCCGTTTACAGGCATGAAACGTCTGAATAAGTTCAAACAGTTTAATTCCAGCTTGTTTTTCAAACATGGATTCTAGCTCATTAATCATGTCTTATGGACCATAGGTCTCAAATTGTCTTTGAAGCTCAGGAGACATGCTGTCGAGCATAAGACATGCAACTTCATTGTAACGTCATATTGAGCATTCCATTATGCCAATTCCTCATTGGTTGTATTAACAGCAGGAGCAGGGGTCATAGGCTATTCCAAAATATGGAGTTTCTTTTCAACTCGAAGGACAATCCTTAGTTGAGGAAACTAATCATTAAAGTATGGTCCAGTAAGTTTTTCTCTTTCGAGCATTGACCTGAAAGCCGAATTGTTCAAGTTTTGTGCATGATTTGTCATCTGCAAACAGACAAAAGTTCAAATTTTAGTATTTTCGATAATACTCTTTTAAAGAAAATTAACTACCCATAGTTAAAAATTGTAAATAATTAATTTTCTTAAGGCTATGATCCTAATTGATATATCACCATCATATCAGTTGATCTGCTAGCAATGGTGTATTCAAAAAGGTAAGTGACGAGCAATAATTACAATACAAGTGCAAGTTGTGAATCATTATGGGACTTGCTAATGGAACTAAAGAACAAACATGTAGTGTCATGTAAGCATGTTTCATCCCATCTATGCATCGGGCTTAAGGATCTCACTAGCTTAACTCGATTTAAGTTGTCCAATAAAAAACTGTAAATATTCCACCACCGTCTCACAATGAGTGGTTATTTACCTTGGGTTGCAATTTACCTACATCTCACGTAGAGTAAAAGGCTATTGCAAGTGTCCTTACAATTGGGTGGCATAAAACTTAATTTTAAAGGGTACGATTATTTGACATATAATGTGTATATCAAATATGTACGAAGAAGCATGCATACATCGTTGTATCATAGGTTTTAATAAAACAATTTACTCAATTGAGTTATTTTATTATCGTGTGTCAAGACGTCTCTTTTAATATACATAGCACGTGTATATAAAATAAAGACATTACACTTTTACCAAAACTCATTATAAACTAGTACATCTTGCAAGTCTCGTCATGGGAAGCCGAAGCATTATCGGATGTAAGCCGAACCCAATTTTGACACATAAGACTTCGCAAGAAAATAGCTTATAATAAATCTAGTTTCATCAGTTTTCGTCATTGATTAAAGTACAAATCTATAGTCATTTCAAAAAGACATTATAAACTAGTGCATCTTGCAAGTCTCGTCGGGGAAGCCAAAGCATTATCGGATGTAAGCCGAACCCAGTTTTGACACATAAGAATTCGCAAGAAAATAGTTTATAATAAATATAGTTTCATAAGTTTTAGTCATGTTTATTTATTTTTCAAAAAACTTTGCTTTAACATGGTTCATAACAATTAGCAATACAATAAACAACTAAAATACATAACAATTATAATATCAATTAACACTTAATCTAATATAATCATGCAAACTACAAGCCGATGACAACCTAAGTAAGGCCAACTAGGGTGTAACGCCCGTCCATTTTTACCCCTCATATTACAGCGGAAGCTACTAAAATACATTTTCATACATAAGCATCTCTACAAATGCACATTTCTATCTCGTCATTAAGGCTTCTCTTCGTCATATTTCCTTGGGGCGACTCTATCTGATTATACCTGAGATATATGCGATAATTATGTAAGCCTAACTGCTTAATGAGCACGTGCATTTTCTATTAAAATATCACATACAATCATGCTATGTCAATGCTCTTTATATGAAAATACATTTCGAGATCTCTACGTTAATGTGTAACCAAGCCGTATCTGTACATTTCAATCATTCTCTGAATAACGGCAGCATCGCGCTATCACATGTTAAACTCTGGATTTCGTATTCTACAATGCATATATAAAAACGCATGCTTAAAACATAATCATAAATGCATACATTCAACTCTAACATTTCTAATGCAACACGTAACACATAAACACGTACGTAGCATATATCTCAGATTTCGTAAACAACACGGGTACTCACATTGCTTTTTGGGTCTCTTCTTTGATGGAGCTAATCCAAATTAGTTGTACCTTTTGCTTCTCAAACTTGTACTTGACATTTTCTTTGCTTAGAACACTTGTACTTGCATTTGCATTTTATCTCACTCGCATATCTACATGCTCTTGATTTCCATACAGTATGTTTCAATGAAAGGTGTGTTAACTCTCTTCTTTTAAATCTTCTAAACGTAAGCTTAAAATTTAACTAGGTGCATAGACTTGCCACTTAGGCTACTCCTCCGTCCCATGTTTCCCTTTTTGGACGTCCCAAATTAATTGTCCACTTCCAAAAGTATAATGGTATAATTAACTAAACCTCCTATTATACCCTTACTTAATATATATGTCAGAAAAAGGTAGGTAAAAAGTAGGGGTAAAACTATCATAGTACAGAAAAGTACAGTGTAATAATTATGTATTCTTAAACTGCGTGTTTTCTGTATGTGGACAATAATTTTGGGACGGAGGTAGATAATAAGGTGGCTTATAAGACCATCCGCAATGGGGGAGTAGAAGGGCGTTTTGCCGGTCGAGAACGCCCAGAACGCCCGCAACGCGGCATTCACGGGCGGCGTTCTTGGGTCGTTCATGGTGGATGAACGCGGCGAGAACGAAAGCAAGCGGGTCCCACATGAATATTTAAATGTTTTTTTTCGTTTTTTCCTTGTTTTTGAGGCTTTAAAAAAAATTAAGTAATATATATATTGTAGTGTGTTGTATTTTTATTATTGTAGTGTATTGTATTTTAATTATTAAATTGTATTGTATTTTAAATATTAAATCGTATTGTATTTTAATTATTAAATCGTATTGTATTTTAGTTATTGAATTGTATTGTTTTTAATTAAATTGTATTTGTATTGTTAAATAAGTGAAAATTATGTGGAAATTAGTGGGGCCCAGGGGAAAAAGAGGCCTTCAGGTATTATGATTGTGTGTGATGAAATGGTGTTGTGGTGTTATGCTGATGTGGTAACTGAAAAATGAGCATTCTGGTGTTACGATTGCGGATGGTCTAACATGTTATGTAAATTAATTAGCTTAGTCATTGTTGTTTGATGACACTGTATAACTCCACAAACATAAGTGCATAACACCTCTTTTCATATTGTTATTGCATATTTATCAACGCATTAGTATTTAATCAACTCTAAAACAATAATTACTAAAGCATGAAAACATTATCATGAAAACATTATCCTTCTAACAATTCTTGTCGTTTATGAAGTTACTTTTCATTTCTAAAAATCTACAACATTATGTTCTAAAAATATAAATACTTTGAAGTTCCTTTCCTTGTAAATAAATAAAAATTGGGATGTTACAAATATACTCCTCTTAAAAATAGTTTCATCCTCGAAACTCATTCATCCTTAACGTAAGGTAATAGTACAAATTTAATAACTCATAAAAATTAACTAGTTTTCATTCCCTACTCTAATTTTAGCTCTTTGATTCTTTTTATCAAGTTAAACGTACGTAAGAATAAAAAAAAAATCAATCTCTCTTATGGAAACTTTCGATATAACGTAAAATCACTTTGATTCCTACTCTTTCTTTACTCTTTCTTTGGCTAGAATACATGTCAAACTTTACCCGCAAAACTCAATAACAAGTAGAGTACATCACTTGTATTTTCAATATCTTTTAGAAGAATAATACATGTACGTATCTAACTCATCAATGAAATATAAAAATATCTAACATTTTATCATTTCAAAACTGGTATGTAAAGTAAACATCCTTTGCCAATATACAGTAAGATCTGGGTACAAACAAACTCTAATATTGAAGACGTATGGACCCTCTCAGGGAGACTCAAGCTCTAACACATCTCCAAAATTCTAGAGGACATTATGGAATATTCATACGCAACCAAAGGTAAAGCTATTTTGATGGAAAGCCATTTCAAACTCCATTGCTACAATGGAGAATCTTTTCAAAAGAAATAGTGCTCCATGCCCAATATGTCCAATCTGTATGCTTGCTGTGAAGACGGTTGAACATGTAATGTTTGAGTGTGGTTGGACTCGTCCAGTTTGGTTTGGCTCTCCTTTAGGTCTTCGAACACATCCATCAGGTTCTAATATCTTAATTCGCGTTCAGCGCTTTATTGAAATTAGTAGTTCGAATTCTGAAGTCTCCCGTATTATATCGATCGTGGCAACGATTTGTTGGTCTATTTGGTTGTCTCGAAACGCTTTTGTCTTTGAAAATATATATCTTTCTCCAATGAACACTTTAGCCCTTATTAGTGCTCGATTTCTCGAAAACGATCGGTTGTTGGTCTCCAAACCAAATGCCTCGCCTAGCCCTCCTAATTCCACTTCACAGTCTTCTCCGCGGTAGATTCCCCCCACAGCTCATTGGTGAAGATAAACTGTGATGGTGCTTTTAAGGAATCTAGGGCTGCTATCGTTGTTGTGGTGCGAGATTCTACTGGCTCCCTTCTTCATGTTCACGGAATGCCTTGTGCTATCATAACTCCTCTTTATACTGAAGTGTTAGCTATGCGTTATGCATGTCATTTGGCATCATGTCATGGATGGTCTCATGCTATAGTTGAATCGGACTGCCAGACGGCGATTTCTTTTTCAAACTCGGAAACGGTCCCCCCATGGAACCTTGCTGCTCTAATTGACGATATACGCTCGTGGTCGAAGAATATGCAAATCTCTTTCTCGTGGACTACACGAGAGAGCAACAAAATTGCCCATTGGGCCGCTGCTTTAGCTTCTTCCTCTAATGTGCCTTTTAGATGGGATGGTTCGTTTCCTTGTGAAATTACCTCCCTTTCGAGGTGTGATTTGTATGGATCTTAATCTTGTGTTTTATATAATAACTAGGTTTACTTTATACTTTGACCTCAAACCCGTGTATACACACGGACACTTGAATATGTAATTGATTTTTATAAGTAAGAACATTTTGTAAATGATAAGGTTGTATCGTTTTATATGTGACTAAAAAAGATATGCAGGTTGTAAATTAAAAATTATTTTAGATAGTATGTATATAAAGCCTATCGGTGGTACAAATTTGAGTGAGTGAAGAATAGATTTGTTTAGGATAGCATTCATGATAAATCAAAGAGCATTGAATCGTAAAAGAATCGTCTTATAAATCAAGAAAACGAAAGTATAGAAGACAAATTGAAAGTTAACAATCTTAAAAGTTATGTACTTGATGTGGCTCACGGCATTAATCACATCTTTGGAATATAAGTTGTGTCCCTAAAATGTTCATCGCTCCGATAACTTATTCATCTGTTATAAATCACAAACTGTTTTATTTACCATTACTAAATTTCAAGGTTTTTTTTTTTTTTTTTTGCTTTTTGTTATTGGAAAAGCAAGCTTTATTTGGTAAAGTTCTTCATGTAATTTAAGTTTGGTAAGTACAATATTTTTTCTTAAGATTTTTTAACAAAACGATTTATTATAATTTAAGTAAAAAATGTAAACTAATAAATCAATTAATAGGTAATTGCTTAAACCTGTATATACATACGCGGTGTTAATTTTTTTTAATTTAAATAAAGTTTATAATTTTACAATTAATTAAATTAGAGAGACCCAATTGATTAATATAATTTTGATAAATAATATAAAACTAAATAAATAGAGGAGTTCAATTGATTAATTCAATTTAATTTAAATGATAATGTCATAAATAATTTAATGTTTTGTATAATTTCTAAAGGTTTTGTTTAAAAAATAACTTATGAAGATAATGGCAATAATTTGCATTATCGTTGGATATACTCTATTTTAGAAATCCTATATATAAATGAATGAATGTCAAATACCCAAATTTATTCGTTGACCTCGATTAGGAGTTGTATAAATTTATTAATAATTATTTATATTTATGATGTCATGATTTCCTAAATTTTAGCTAATTTCATAAAATTAAACAATTTGATTGGTTAATTGAATTTGTGATGACATCATCATGTGTTTTCTATATATAATTTAAGATAAGATACTATTTAAAAAAAAAAAAAAAAAAGTAAACATCCTTTGCGATCAAAAACTCTAATTTCTTCCTCTCTATTTTTTTCAGTGGCATCTAATATCACCATCTAATCTTATTCAAATACGGAGTATTTCTTTAGTGACATTCCCCTATATAATCAACTGGCGAAGCGTTTTGAACAGTACCATCACCATCTAAAACTTTACATGTGTGAAGGGTATTTTTGTAATTTAATATTTCACTCTGACCGACTTTGTACATTTTGGGAGCTTCCGATGATACACCTGTCCTGTTTTTCGTTTCATGATTTTCTAATTCTTCTCTTCAAGAATTCGTAACAAACACAAATCGCCATACTGAATCAATATTTACATTTTAATCTATAAATATAATTTTGCAAAACACACAAATCTATACTATATAATATAAGGGGGTTGACGCTGATGTCATGAAGCTGAGTTGGTCCAATCTAAAGCTGTTATTTTGATGATGTGGCTTCATGAGATGAAAGAAATTTTGTGGTTTTTTTAAATTTCTTATAATAATTTCAAGATTAATTTGATTTAATTTTTTGTGAGAGTTCCTAGACATATAAATTAATTTTGGAATTATAAAACCACCCATCGATTTTTCTTGAAAATGTAAAATGTATTCTACAAGCTTTTAATTTGATTGGTACCTCTCCTCAACCAATATCAAAACCTGCTTCCATCTCCATGCACCGCCCAAATTTTAAATTGTGTAACCATTTATCTTTCTTTTCTTATCCTTTCTTCTTCACATCTTCTTCTTTCTTCTCAATGTAGGTCTTCAATTACAGGAGATATTGCTTCAAATCAGTCAATTTGAATCATAAGAGCAAAGAATCAGCAGATAGGTTTGGCAAATGATCACTATGTGACTTTTCACATATATTCTTTTATTTTGTATAGCTTGACCTTCTTTTCTTTCTTTATCTTCTTCTTATTTCAGGTCTTACAAATTTCATCAATGTGAATATCTTCAAATTCGTTTTTAATCTCTATCTATATCTCTTTTTCTTTCTCTTTTTTTGTCAATACGATTTTAGTTAGGATTTTCATGGTATTAACTCAAGTCTTCAATAAGAAGGAGATAAGTTTCAAATTAATCAATACGAATCACATTAGCAACAAATCATTTATTAATCTCTTTATTCAAGGTTAGTTTGTTACTAACAAATCTCTACATATTTTATGCCTTTTTTATTATGTTTTTTTTCTTCTTTTCATTTTCGAAGTTGCAGCATACAAGAAGCATTTAGCCAATCCAAGTTTCATTAGGCAACGAAGATTATGTTTGTTTGATGAACACGTAAATGATGCACACCAAGTGTTTGATTATATGTCTACGTGAAAAGATGTTGATTGACTTTAGCTTATTTTTATACTGTTGAGTTTAAAGATTTGTGTAAGTTTATAGTTTGTATATTAGTTTCTTGGTGCTGAAAATAAATCTGTGATTTGTTATCTGCGCTTTTCTGTTTGAGTCGTGTCCGGAGTTCATGTGTCTGGGTTTGGATTTTGGCCTAAATCGGTACTTTAAATTTTAAATCTGTGATTTGTTATCTGCGCTTTTGTGTTTGAGTCGTGTCCGGAGTTCATGTGTCTGGGTTTGGATTTTGGCCTAAATCGGTACTTTAAATTTTAATTTTGTTGTTTACTTTGTTTAGATTTAGATTTGAACAATGATGGGAATTATACGTGTATGAAGATGCTAACCTATTTGATATTTTACATAATCACTAAAGGTTTGTAATATACTTTGTTAGTTTATAGCTTAAGATGTTAACCTGAATTTTTTGATTTCAGTTAATTGTTCTTAAGCTGGCTTTTTCCTCTGTTGTTTGTCTTGAATGTTAGTTGACGTTTTGCAATATTTTTCCCACTTATTCATGGAAAGCTGCCTCTTAGATGGAATAAATCAATCGGGTTACTACTGTAAGTGATTCTATATATGAAAACATAAAATATATGCATATATTCTTTATACAAATATATACTTGGAATGAGGTGATATTTAGAATGACATTTGATTTGCAGTAAATGACCGTAGCTGAATGAGATTATGGTATGTGTAAGAGTGTTGTAAGCTTACAAATGAGTCTAGACAAGTGCTGTAGGTTATGGCCTATTTAGAGTAGGTCATTTCTCTCATTCTTCACTTGGTGCTTTCATTCTTTAGTCATTTGAGTTGGTAAACATTGATTTTGTATTTCCTTTGAGTTCATGTAATATCCATATATTTCTGAAACTATTTCCTTTCATTGTATAGGTGTGATATGCAGATCAGTATGCCATGCTTATCAAGTTTTAGATGTATGAGATGGTAAGTATGCAAGAATTACTGAAAAAGTACATTCTATGATTTTTATAAGTTAGGAGGTATTAAACATAACACATGTTCTATATACTTCATTTTTTATGATAACTAAGTTCTTTATCTAAATATCTAAATTATAACTTTTGCTGACTATGATATTGTTGATGGGTATGTTGTAGATTTCCAGATGAAGAAGGGAAGGGTTTGATGAATTTGTTACCGGAGTTTCTATTTTATTATTGTTGTATAATTGTGTCCCATAACTCCATAAGTGACTATACCACCAGTACATTCAGTTTCTGTAAAATTGTATAGTGTTACTGTGCAAGATTGGGTAGATCAAGACAATTGGTTTGTTGTCATCTACGGAGTATTATGTGGTATCTCATCAACTGTTACGGTAATTATTTTTAAACTTAATTATTTACTGTACATTGCTACTACTAAATTAATCATGTGACTACACTTTTTTATTATTTTTAACTTAATTCATACAGTAAGATTTATTTGAAACCTTATACTATTTGGAGAATAGTTAAAAATTAAGATAAATCTAAACTATATTTTTTCAACAAACCCGTGTATACACGGGTCAATAAACTAGTTTTTCGTTTCATGATTTTCTAATTCTTCTCTTCAAGAATTCGTAACAAACACAAATCGCCATACTGAATCAATATTTACATTTTAATCTATAAATATAATTTTGCAAAACACACAAATTCAAAATATAACAAGCAGCCCTTAAAAAGGATACTTTAATAACATATGAGAATCTTTTAAAAAAATTAAAAATAAAAAATGAATAAAAAACTTTATGGCTTTGTTAATCAAAAGATCAAACGTTATCCACAAATATGAAGAGCCTATTCTTTTTCTATAAAACCAACTTTAAACCACAAAAGTAGTTACAAGTCGTTTTAATAGAGGAGATAAGAAGGAAAATGGGGTTTGAGAGACGGGAGGCCGGTTGTAGTGTTGTACAGTGTAGATAAGCTTCTTCAGCAGTTATCATCGATAAAGACACGGATGACGGTCGGAAGAGACGTATAATCAAAATTAATGACAAATCTTTTGTTCATCAATCCAAATGAAATGCATATTAGAGAATGCCAAATGAAAGAAAGTCACCATTTTTTATTGAGTGATTTACGTGGAGACTTTTATGAGATATTGATTATGATAAAGAAGATAGAGGGTTGAGTGAGAAAATGAAGGGAGTTTTTTTTTCAGGTTACAATAGGAGATAGATGAAAACCATATGAATGAGCTCTCCACTAAAAAAAATTAGCCCATGGTTTTGTAAATCCGTGGGTGGTTTTCATGTATTTAGAGTTTTTTATTTTTTTTTACTTAAACACCAATAATATCAAAAAAAAAAAAAATGTGTTGTAGCTGTTGAAACTTGAAAGTCATACACCAGTTAAAAGATCACATGATTTTGTAAGGATCACAACACTTGGCATCTATAAATTATATATTCCATTCCATATATGATATAAGATAAATAATTTTCATTTATAACCGATTTCGTAATATCTTTATTTGAAATATTACGGAGCGTAACATACAACTTAGTACCGTAAATTGGTCGAAAAAAGGGAAAATCACAAAAAGATCCCATCATCACACCTCATTTAAAAAACTAATCCTTTGACTAAGTTTTTTAACAAAATAATCCACAAATTGGCGCCGGGTCGGCACCCCCGGCTCCTCACCATTATTTAATTCGTTTTTAAACATTTAAGTCAAAAAATTGATGGGTCCGACGCCCCTCGGATGTCACATAGGCGCCCCACCCTCTCACACATGTCACCATCGGCGCCCACCCCTCACACATGTCCCATCGGCACCACCCCTCACACATGTCACATCGGCGCCCCACCCTCTCACACATGTCACCATCGGCGCCGCCGGCGCCAATTGGTGGATTATTTTGTTAAAAATCTTGGTCAAATGATTGGTTTGTTAAATGAGGTGTGATGATGGGATCATTTTTGTGATTTTCCCTCGAAAAAATTGCGAGGGTGTTGATCATAAATGGAAAACAATTATGGGAAAGGACATTGACATCTCTTAGATATTGACGGCCCTTATTATTATTATTATTATTATTATTATATATATATATATATATATATATATATATATATATATATATATATATATATATATATATATGAGTAAATTACATTGCCCGTCCCTGTGGTTTGCACGTCATTACAAAGCCAGTCCCTGAGTCTGGTATTGTGCGGATCCAGTCCTTCGACCCGGTTTTTTGTTTCATTGCAAGTCCTTCATCCGCATGAATGCACATAAATTGACTAAAATACCCTTAATATATTATTTTAATTCCATTTTTTCCCTCAGATATCACCCTTTCTTCCAAAACCCAAACCAAAGCCCAATTTTATCTTCTATCATTTCTTTTATCAGTCAAATATATTATATATTCTTTTCCTTTCTCCATCTCTAAGATTTCAACATTTAAGCTTTCATATCCAAATTCACAAACTAAAAATATCTCTTATACGGAGTATCACTTTATTAACAACAAATTGACAACAACAGTAAGAACAAAAATTAAAAAACAAACCTCACTACAAACAACAAACTATCATAATACGATCATCATCTTCTACCATCGCCGGCATAACTCCATCTCCGGCCAACTGCAAAAACCCAGATCGCTATATTTTTGTCTCCCACATTTCACTCGAATAATACCAACCACTCGGAATCACTCCATCGGACGTTTCGTTCATTCAAACGTCGTCGTCGATAGCGGTGATTTTGTTCATTCTATCATCGCCGTTGGTATCGGGGTTTTGTTCATTCAAACGCGGCCGTCGTATGACTTCAAAGTGAGATGCAGTGGTGGCAAAGCGTGAAGTATAATCGTGTTGTACGGTACTTGAGAAGCATAACCCGCAAAATCACTCCCCGATCTGTATACTCACTCGCATACTTGCAGATCCGACGATGTTGTATGTGCGCAGGTTACCGGAAAAACAGGGAGGTCGCAGAGGGGTTTGACATTTTGGTTTTGTTTTGATCGATTATTGGGAATTACACTATGCAGATCAGGCTTGCAATTTACTCTATTTTATTAATAATTACTCCGTATCATAATTATAAATATAATTACTTAATATTTAATTTAATTATTATCTCATAATACAACCTAAAAACTAAAATAAGTACATAAAAGACTATTGTACCCTTATACGAATTGGAAGAGGGACTTGCAATGAAACAAAAATCCGGGTCGAAGGACTGGATCCGGCCAATACCCGACCCAGGGACTGGCTTTGTAATAACGTGCAAACCATAGGGACGGGCAAAGTAATTTACTCTATATATATTGATGAATTGATGAATTGATGAATTAGGCTTTCATATTTGCCACTTTCTTTTTTATATATTTTGGTTGCTAATAATTTGTTCATGGGAAAAAAATTTATAACTTTCATTTAAACAAAGTTTTTAATTTAAAATTACTATTTATATCATAAGTTACTAATATAAAAATGTTAAAACATGCTTTGTATGTCACACCCCCAATTTCATGCTTTGCGGAAGCGATTGTTTTTTTTTTTGGGCGTGACTAATCAAATATCAAAACACCAAAGTACAAGCAAACGACTCTAAATGAGACGTTGTAGAAAATATATTACATTACATAAGTTTTCAAAAGTAGTACAAAGTTTAAGTCATAAGTTTGAAACATAGTAGTGAGTTCGCAAAATGATTTCAGAAGATTTTAATACATAACCATTATACAAAATATAATGCAAGAAAATCTTCATGTCTAAATGGATGCATGCGACTCGTGATAGCTAGCTTATCCTGTAGGCCAGTCCTACTGTTGATGAGCACCTGAGAATACAACACTAAAAGGTCAGCTATAAAGCTGGTGAATCTCACAGGTTTAACAAAAACATTGATGTGATCAATATGATTATCCGACGATAATAACCAGTTATAAATGAATAGTGATTTAAGCAATTTACTCAAACAATGATTTTTAAACCAACGCAGGTTCCTAAACAATGATTTAAACCAACGCAGGTTTTCTAAATGGTGATTTATCAATTAAGCTTCAAAACAATGATTTAACCATTTCCGGTTACTAAATAATGATTTGAACCAACGCAGGTTCCCTAAACAATAACGAAATCAACTAGGATGAAACCAACGCAGGTTTCGGAACATTGAACAAACCAACGCAGGTTTTTGAACAATATGAAATTAGACAATGATGAAACCAACGCAGGTTTTGTAACATTGAACAAACCAACGCAGGTCTTCGAACAATGTGCAATTAAACAGTGATGAAACCAACGCAGATTTCGCCACATGGAACAAACCAACGCAGGTTTGCGACAAATGTGAAATCTAACAATGCTAATCAAGACCAAAGAATGGTAGCCAAACAATGTAACTAATATAGTTAACTGAATTAAATAATCATTTAATTCCCTGAGTTAATAATCATATTAGCTAATCAAATAACATATGATCACGAAAAACATGTAAGCATTGTATCTCACCCCAATATTTAAAACATGTAAAAATGGGGCTGTGAGACTCACCTGTAGAGCGAGCAATCCTATTGTGCGTACGTATCCCAACAGTAATCTCCTAACGTCCTAAACACGCAAGATTGTATGTTTGTAAGTGTACGCGTAGTAGTTCGTTTGTTTAGTTGTTCATGTGGTTGATTACTTCTAAAGTATTTGTTACGTGTTACATTCGATGTTTCATAAAATACGCGGCCCTTTGGTGGTGCTTCGGGATTATATTTTGAAAATATAATATTGTTTGTTTTGTATAAACTCCTTTCGTACATTTGTATACCGTGTCGTTTATCCTTATTTGAAAACGTATAAAGTTAATTACTTAGTTTGTAAAAAGGTACGACTCGTAGTCGTCAGGTTACAATTATATTTCAAAAATATAATTAAGTTTGTTTCATGTAAAAATGTTTATTTAAACGTATATTGTATCCATATAAATGTTTGTATTCGTTTTAGTTAACATTGAAATCAGAAAACTGGGCTGGGCTAGGTACCCGCCGGGTAGTCGAGGTACCCGCCGGGTAAAACGGTAATGGGTCGAATCCGCCGGATTTAAATCAATACGCCGGATTCAATGGATTTCGAGGGGAATCCGCCGGATTCACCCGAATCCGCCGGATTGGGCTCAAAGTTTGGGGAATACGCCGGATTCCCTTGAATCCGCCGTGTTCATGTTTTCTGGGTAGGAATCCGCCGGATTCATCATGAATCCGCCGGATTCACGTAACTGGTTCGACTCTGTACGCACAGAAAACATACAAAACCATTTCTAAATCCAAATTCCGCTTACAACAACTTAGTATAATGTTATCACATAACTATATACGTATTATAAACATGAAACTTAAACGAAAATGGAAAGATTTCTTACAAAATTGAAACGGGAAAACGAAAGATGATGATGATGCTCACGTTGATGAGGATGAAATCGGATGATGGTGATGATCAAGATGGAGATGATGATGATTACGGTTCTGTGATGTTGTTATTGTTGTGTTTGTTGTTGTTTTGAAATGAAGCCCGAGAGAGAAGAGAAAGAGCAGAGAGTGTTTTGGTGTGAAGAAAATAATTGAGGTCGGTTGTATATACCGGCCTCAATTGTTGAGGTGGTTGGTATTTTTCGACCCGTGTTTGCATACCCGATCGTTATGTAGTATAATCTTTTAAAATGATAATTTTCTAAAAATGTAATCGTATAAGTTTTTAATTGAAATATTTTATAAAACTGTTTTCTCGGATGTTTAAAATTGTAACTTTGTTTTACCTAAAATGTACGGATAGTTTTCTGTATCTAAAATGTATTTAAATTTCAAACGGAGTACGTAATTATTATCCTCAATAATAATACTTGATTTAAAAATGTTTTTCACCAAATTCTATTTTGGGTTTATACGTTTTGTTTGGTTCGTGTACTCGTGATTATTTAAATAATCGTTTCGGTTTATATATATACATATATATATATATATAATACTTGAATGCTTAAGTGTTAATACGTATGTAATACGTGATTTAAAAGTTTAAATTGGCCCCTAATTTTGGCCCTTTTTGACCGGGTGTCACATTCTCCCCTTGTTAGGAGAATTTCGTCCCGAAATTCCAGTGAAACCTAGATTCGCGTGTTTCTAAGGCCGACTATGTGATATGTCTAATACTAAGACATCCGATTTATCCTTCTCCCCTTGTTAGGCTTAAACCTACTGATCTCAATGAAAATTGGAGAAGTCCGATTCTTTACCCGACCGTTACCCATGTGACACGGTCGGTCCGTCTTAACAAGTATCACTATGATTTGTATTTACAATTCTCCGCTTAATCTAGATTCTATCAGTCTCCTATAGAAACTAATTGATTCAACCTACATTAGCTCTATATGGGATGTGACCCATTGTTTACACAAAATATCAACCTACATTGTTTACACAAAATATCAACCGGTATGTTTTCCGGTATAAACAATGTAGGATTTGTTATCCCAATACTTATGTAAGCTAAACCTCGTCTCTTAAAGAAACTATAGAACCTAAATTATTCATTTTTCCTTAATTCTATTGTGCAGTTAGGACCTAGGGAAAACATAAAAGATATCAAGCAACAAGTAATATCTATCCATGTAAACAGTGTAAAGCAATTAGGTCATTAATGAGTGACCATACCCGTGTTGAGCAAGTCAATGAGTCTAGGGTTCTGGTCGTCTTCCCTAGTTCTGAGTACATAGGCTCTTCCTCGAGCAGGGCCGATGTTCTTGTCCTTCAGTTTTGGACAGTCATTTCTGTAGTGACCTACAGTTCCACATTCAAAACAGGCTTTCACACGGCAATCTTTAGCAAGATGCCCATAACGTTTGCACTTATCACAGTGGTCGCCACAAGGCCCATCATGATGGCGTTTGCACTTTGAACAGAAGGGCTTGGTTCCAGCGTACTCTTTCTTGTTTTCAGACCCAGAGGTGTTGGCCTTGATGGTTGCAGGCTTTTTGGTAGCCGGACTTTGGTTATCAGGATTTCCCTCAAGTTTTCTCTTGTTATCACTAGGGTGGTTTACAGTACTCTTGACAACAGACGTTCCTTGGCGAACGATCTGTGTCATCAGCTTATGTGCCATGCGCACAGTACCATGAAATGTAGGAGAGTTGGATGAAGTAACCATCCCTTGAATTTGTGGAGGAAGTCCCCAGACATAGCGCTCAATTCGCTTGGATTCCGTATCCACCATAGATGGACACAGGTGGGCTAACTGATTAAATCGAGAAGTGTAGCTGGCAATGTCGTTCCCATGAGTGGAGAGATTCCAGAATTCTGCCTCAAGCTGTTGAATTTCATCCCTAGGACAATACTCATCCTTGAGCATTCTCTTCAGATCATCCCAGGGAGTTTCCAGAGCAATGTCTTGGCCTATGGAGTCAGCATAAGTGTTCCACCATGTCAGAGCATCATCCATGAAAGTGTAGGTGGAGAACTTGACCTTACAGTTCTCAGGGCAACTGCAGATGCGAAAGACTGCTTCTGTCTTCTCCATCCATCGCAACAACCCAATGGCACCTTCTGTGCCTTTGAAGGTCAAAGGATTGCAGTTGAGGAAGTCTTTGTAGGTGCAGGGTTTCACTACAGGGGCATTTGGTGTTGTTTCGACACTTTCAGATCGTTGTCGTTCGGCAAGTACTGCATCAGCCACTAGTCGGTCAACCTGAGCTTGAGTGAACTGGCGACGTGGAGGCATGTTCCTTCAATAAAGATAAGGGACATGTCAGAGTTTCGTACAAGAATATGATCATCGTAGTTGCATATATATGCAACACAAATGACAATCAACGGTGTAGAATAAAGAAGATTGTAATCATCCAACTTGCGAGTTCAAATGATTACGAGGATTAAGGTTTTCAAAAGTAAAAGGGATATTACATCCGTACATGTATCAGTAGTTTTGCGGAATGTGATAGGAAAGCAGAAAAGATTTGTACTTAGAGGAATACTGGATTCGAATGTTAAAACTGATGGGTGAGCGAAGGATGGTCCTCTGATGACCAGTTGATGTCAAATAAGATATTGAAGTTTTAATCTCTACCTAGGGTAAGCCTATTTCGAAGAGATGACCCTCTCAGGTAGGGCACATCCCGATACTATATTTCCTGACTAGATCAACTTACCATAGGCAAATTCTAAAATGTATCTTATCATTGATTATGTTAACAAGTATCTGAGGCGTATTATTATCCATACTATATAATAGCCTAATTGTATAAACCATATATACATATCGTCCACCTAGTCGTGACTAGCATAAAACAATTATGAGTCCCGGTTCTCTCGTGATCAGAGTCAACTAATGCATTCCTGTTCAACATAACCCCTTTCAGATCTTACATCATCTTTATTTAATTGTACATAGTTGATCAGGCTATGTTAAATTAAACTTGTATGATGAAATCCCTGAACCAGTTATATCTAATGAGGAATACTGCCTAACGGTCATAGTCTAGGCCCACTACATGCAACCTAGTTCGCTATAACCTTAGGCTCTGATACCAATCTGTCACACCCCCAATTTCATGCTTTGCGGAAGCGATTGTTTTTTTTTTGGGCGTGACTAATCAAATATCAAAACACCAAAGTACAAGCAAACGACTCTAAATGAGACGTTGTAGAAAATATATTACATTACATAAGTTTTCAAAAGTAGTACAAAGTTTAAGTCATAAGTTTGAAACATAGTAGTGAGTTCGCAAAATGATTTCAGAAGATTTTAATACATAACCATTATACAAAATATAATGCAAGAAAATCTTCATGTCTAAATGGATGCATGCGACTCGTGATAGCTAGCTTATCCTGTAGGCCAGTCCTACTGTTGATGAGCACCTGAGAATACAACACTAAAAGGTCAGCTATAAAGCTGGTGAATCTCACAGGTTTAACAAAAACATTGATGTGATCAATATGATTATCCGACGATAATAACCAGTTATAAATGAATAGTGATTTAAGCAATTTACTCAAACAATGATTTTTAAACCAACGCAGGTTCCTAAACAATGATTTAAACCAACGCAGGTTTTCTAAATGGTGATTTATCAATTAAGCTTCAAAACAATGATTTAACCATTTCCGGTTACTAAATAATGATTTGAACCAACGCAGGTTCCCTAAACAATAACGAAATCAACTAGGATGAAACCAACGCAGGTTTCGGAACATTGAACAAACCAACGCAGGTTTTTGAACAATATGAAATTAGACAATGATGAAACCAACGCAGGTTTTGTAACATTGAACAAACCAACGCAGGTCTTCGAACAATGTGCAATTAAACAGTGATGAAACCAACGCAGATTTCGCCACATGGAACAAACCAACGCAGGTTTGCGACAAATGTGAAATCTAACAATGCTAATCAAGACCAAAGAATGGTAGCCAAACAATGTAACTAATATAGTTAACTGAATTAAATAATCATTTAATTCCCTGAGTTAATAATCATATTAGCTAATCAAATAACATATGATCACGAAAAACATGTAAGCATTGTATCTCACCCCAATATTTAAAACATGTAAAAATGGGGCTGTGAGACTCACCTGTAGAGCGAGCAATCCTATTGTGCGTACGTATCCCAACAGTAATCTCCTAACGTCCTAAACACGCAAGATTGTATGTTTGTAAGTGTACGCGTAGTAGTTCGTTTGTTTAGTTGTTCATGTGGTTGATTACTTCTAAAGTATTTGTTACGTGTTACATTCGATGTTTCATAAAATACGCGGCCCTTTGGTGGTGCTTCGGGATTATATTTTGAAAATATAATATTGTTTGTTTTGTATAAACTCCTTTCGTACATTTGTATACCGTGTCGTTTATCCTTATTTGAAAACGTATAAAGTTAATTACTTAGTTTGTAAAAATGTACGACTCGTAGTCGTCAGGTTACAATTATATTTCAAAAATATAATTAAGTTTGTTTCATGTAAAAATGTTTATTTAAACGTATATTGTATCCATATAAATGTTTGTATTCGTTTTAGTTAACATTGAAATCAGAAAACTGGGCTGGGCTAGGTACCCGCCGGGTAGTCGAGGTACCCGCCGGGTAAAACGGTAATGGGTCGAATCCGCCGGATTTAAATCAATACGCCGGATTCAATGGATTTCGAGGGGAATCCGCCGGATTCACCCGAATCCGCCGGATTGGGCTCAAAGTTTGGGGAATACGCCGGATTCCCTTGAATCCGCCGTGTTCATGTTTTCTGGGTAGGAATCCGCCGGATTCATCATGAATCCGCCGGATTCACGTAACTGGTTCGACTCTGTACGCACAGAAAACATACAAAACCATTTCTAAATCCAAATTCCGCTTACAACAACTTAGTATAATGTTATCACATAACTATATACGTATTATAAACATGAAACTTAAACGAAAATGGAAAGATTTCTTACAAAATTGAAACGGGAAAACGAAAGATGATGATGATGCTCACGTTGATGAGGATGAAATCGGATGATGGTGATGATCAAGATGGAGATGATGATGATTACGGTTCTGTGATGTTGTTATTGTTGTGTTTGTTGTTGTTTTGAAATGAAGCCCGAGAGAGAAGAGAAAGAGCAGAGAGTGTTTTGGTGTGAAGAAAATAATTGAGGTCGGTTGTATATACCGGCCTCAATTGTTGAGGTGGTTGGTATTTTTCGACCCGTGTTTGCATACCCGATCGTTATGTAGTATAATCTTTTAAAATGATAATTTTCTAAAAATGTAATCGTATAAGTTTTTAATTGAAATATTTTATAAAACTGTTTTCTCGGATGTTTAAAATTGTAACTTTGTTTTACCTAAAATGTACGGATAGTTTTCTGTATCTAAAATGTATTTAAATTTCAAACGGAGTACGTAATTATTATCCTCAATAATAATACTTGATTTAAAAATGTTTTTCACCAAATTCTATTTTGGGTTTATACGTTTTGTTTGGTTCGTGTACTCGTGATTATTTAAATAATCGTTTCGGTTTATATATATACATATATATATATATATAATACTTGAATGCTTAAGTGTTAATACGTATGTAATACGTGATTTAAAAGTTTAAATTGGCCCCTAATTTTGGCCCTTTTTGACCGGGTGTCACATTGTACTTGATGATAAGGTGGCTTATAACATGTTATTTAAATTAGCTTAGTCAATTGTTGTTTGATGACACGTATAACTCCACAAACATAAGTGCATAACACCTCTTTTCATATTGTTATTGCATATTTATCAATGCATTAGTATTTAATCAACTCTAAAACAATAATTATTAAAGCATGAAAATATTATCATGAAAACATTATCCTTCTAATAATTCTTGTCGTTTATGAAGTTACTTTTCATTTCTAAAAATCTACAACACTATTTTCTAAAAAGATAAATACTTTGAAGTTCCTTTGCTTGTAAATAAATAAAAATTGGGATGTTACATAGGGACAACCTTTATATATATCTAAATAAGACTCCCGCTTGCGTTGAATAAATCTAAGGCAAGTCGGATCACATACATTGAGGGACTCGATTGCGTAAGCTTTATAAAAATATATATCATATAATACATAAAGCTGTTTAGCTGTTTCAGTCAACTTCAGGCCCCCGATCAAACAAGGAATCTTCCCCAACCTTATTACAAAGTTGTAGCCTATTGAGTCATGGATCTACCATAAAAATTTGAGGTCCTAACTCTTTACGGTTGATTCGTTACGAATTTTTTAGTAAACTGGTGTCATGCAATCAGCAACTTAAAAATTATAACAAACATACATATAACCATTTATTGATCATCGGATTTGCATATATCTCATTAACACTTAATCAAGCTAAATATATCATATATCAAATATCTATATCCATGAAAATCAAACGTGCATGTGTTCATCATTGGTATCCAATTAACAACTAATTATATAAACGTAAAGTTAAGCTAAAATATGCGAATCTAGCATTTTTTTAGGTCCAATTTTACGTTTTATCTTTTACGTAATTAATTACACTATATAAGCCTCTGATACCACTATTGGAATTTTAAATATATTAAACAAGTAATAATCACGAGTAAACGTAGCGGAAAATCGGATCATGTATAGTATACAATTAATTAACATAAACATAACGAAAACATCTTGCATTCCTTTTCTTGTTGTGGATTAAGCGATGAACGAATTCGAGACATGAACGAACTATAGAGGTTTTAAAAGAAAAACCTTCTATAGTTTCACACATAACACGTTATTAATCACCACCCGAATTACCACCCGAATACTAATTCAATTAACCAATTAAAACCTTTTTCTTCTTTCGTGTTTTACGACAAAAAGCAACAATACCCACTAGGGGTTTTTGAGTCGGCCGAACACACACAAAAAAAAGGGATCGGATATTAGAGGCCAAAAGTCAAACACCCTCTTGGATTTTATGTACGTAGATAAGAAAAAACGGAGGCCAAGATTGGGGTTAAAACTATATTGATTATTATATTATATTTGACATATCCTTTTTATAACAATCAATAAATAATGATTGGGATCATAGGGGAATGGGTTATTTGAGGAGAAGGAGGAGAAGATTTATTTGTGACCATTTGATGATCTTTTGATTTAGATCAATGGTTATAAGGGATGGTAATTTTGTAATTACTTTCAAAAATAAGGGTATTAATTAACAAAAAAAAAAACATAACATTAAATTTCACCCCACACCCCTTCCACTATTTAGATTTTTACATTTTAACCTCTCCACTTTATTTTCTTCCCCCTCCTACCTTCTTCTTCCCCTAACCCTTTTTTTTTCAAAAAAAAAAAGTTTCAAAAAATTTATGTTTTTTCAAAACAAAAAAAAAATTCATAAATTTTTTATTATATATAGTATTCCTTTTCCTACTACATTTTGAATAAAACTATACGTTTTTTTACTACTGCTTTTTGAATAAAACTATACATTTTTTTCACTGCATTTTGTATATTATTGTTAATTAATCAAAACTTTTATATATTTTACCGCATCTTCTATACCCGAGGTCAACAAAATACCGTACAAATGATAATATATATAATATAAAATGCAATAAAAAGATAACAATATGTCCTAAATGAAGTATATGCAAAATGCAGTAAAAACAACAATATGTAGTATACTTTAATACAAAATGTACTACAAATAGATAATATGTATAATACAAAATGCAGTGATTAACAAACAATATATAATAAATAAAATATATGAAAAATGCAGTAAAAATAACAAAATGCAGTACAAATATATTATGTATAATATAAAATGAAGTAAAAAGCGAACAATGTGTACTAAATAATTATATGCAAAATGCAGTAAAAACAACAGTACATATTATACTTTCATACAAAATGCAGTAAAAATGTAACATACGTATAATATAAAATGCAGTAAAAAAATAAATAATATGTAATATATGAAATATATGCAAAATGCAGTAATAATAATAAAATGCAGTGTAATTTTAACAAAATGCAGTACAAAATATATTATGTATAACTTAAAATGCAGTAGAAACCAAAGAGTATATATTAGATCAAAGTGTATAAATAAATGCAGTAAAAACATCAAAAGAATAATGTGTAAAATACAAAAATGCAGTAAAAAACGAACAATATATACTCAACATATATATATAAAATGCAATAAAAATATTAAAATGCGTTATAATTCTAATAAAATGCAGTACAAAGTGATAATATGTAAAAAAAATTATGAGTTTTTTTTAAAGTTAAAAAAAATAAAAAATAAATAAATAAATTTGCGGCGATGGGTGGCAGTTGGTGGCAGCAGCTAGTGGTGGGTGGTGGAGGGGAGGGGTGGAGAGGAAGAAAGTATGATGGAGTAATGTACAGTATTAAAAATGTGGAGGGGGTAAAAATGAAACTCTAGAAATTCTTCTCCTCCTTCTCCTCAAATGGTACCTTCTCCTCTGAACCTCATCCGTAAATAATACTTCTATTATTAACTAATTATAAACCTTTTAAGTAATTAGGAATAACAATTTAATGACAATAACCTTCATCTTGGACCCTCTAATTTAATAACATTTATTAAATGATCACAAATTAATTAAATAACTCAACTAGTTATTATAATTAACTTAACTTGGTTATATGAACGGTATCTACGTGTTAACGTGTGTGAACCCATAGGCTCACGTATAATCCGGACATATATTTATTTGTGATATAGACATATCTCAACAGTTGTAGCTCGGAAAGACCTCACGAATTTTGAGAAAAGTGAACATGTGGTTTGTACATATTTCAAAAAAATAAACTTTGTAATATTAAAATGTTTTCCAATTATATTATTTTTAAAGAGGAAGGTTCAAATGAGTACAACATTTTTGAGTGATAATGCAGGAATCAACCAAAATACGCCATGTGTCACTTTTTTCTCTTTCCTCCACATTTTTAAAAATTAAATATCTTTCAAATGGTAAGTCGAAAAATCATAAAAATTGCACCATAATAATCAGCGTTTTATTCTCTTCAATTAGAGATGTGACAAGGTATACTTTCGACGAACTTTTTTTTTCGTTTTTCGGTGGGTTTTGAAAACAACTAACACATGTGTTACCGTTGAGTAGTAGGTTTTGAAAACAATTAACACATGTGTTACCGGCGAGTAACACATGTGTTACCGGCGAGTAACACATGTGTTACCGGCGAGTAACACATGTGTTACCGGCGAGTAACACATGTGTTACCGGCGAGTAACACATGTGATACCAGCTACTAACACATGTGATACTAATTTTGTACTATTTACAAAACCCCAAAAAAAAAAAATTCGTCGAAAGTATGCCTTGAGGGACGGCAAATCGAAGAGGATAAAACGCTGAAAAATATGGTGCAATTTTCATGATTTTTTGACTTACCGTTTGTGAGATATTTGATTTTAAAAAACAATGAGGGAAATGGGTTATCGTGACACGTGGCGCATTATGAGTGGTTCCTCCATTCTCATTTGAACCTTACCCTATTTTTAAAATATAAAAGTTTATAAAGTGATCAGTCTATATTTTCTAACAAAATATGGTTTGACTTATTCTTTATTTTCAACTAGTGTTAAACTCGTGCGATAAACAACTATGTAAATTTGTTATCTTATAATATAATTTGAAATATTTAATTAGTGATTCAAGTTTTAGTAATGTTTCATTTTAGATTAGACTTCGGTGATTGAGATTGTAAAAAACATCTATAAATGATCTATTTCAAATGTTATATTAAACTTAAAAATTTTATATCGTTACTCTGTAAAAAAAAGTAACTACATCATTCAAAGGCCCTAAAAGTATTAAATCTATACCCATTCGCGTCACCTACGTGCCATAAACTGAATCCTAGCGTATATGTTGTAACAATAAATTTAAATTTTACGAATTGGTTTCTTTATCTTAAGGTTTCATTATACTTTGTTTTCAGTTTAACCTTGTTTCATTCACGTACCACCCCTCTTACGGAGTCGTACGTGGACGTTATCGCTCATACAACTCTATTTTATCTTCTTGAATCGTTGGTCTTCTTTATGAAAAGATTGTTAGAGCAATTTAACATATTGTATTGAACATGTTTCTGGATGCAACAATGAAAGAATTTTTAGTTTGCTGAATATGATTTGAATAAACTATTATGTTGATTGTTTTTGGAGTAGTAAATTTGTCAAAGACTAGCTTATTGAATATTTTGAGAGCACTTAAATCATTTTGGAGCAATTTAATAACTTTATTTGAAGTAATGTGATGTGTTTGCTTATGGATTTTAATGGTTAATGAAATATGAGTATACAGTTTTGTTGTTTTTAGAGTAACAAAATTTATTGATATCGAATACTGATATGAAGGGTTGGTTGTCATTGATATTTCAGTAAGTTAAGCTATCTATGTAACACCTCGCAAATCTAAACACGATTAATTAAGTTAATCACTTGCATTATTAGGTTAATTCCCTACTTGAGTGAATTCACAACACATTTAGAGGTAAGTCTAGCATAGCCCAACTAGATAATACGAGTAGTATTACGTATTCGTAATTAGTTGTAATTACATACTGAACAAATTGCAAACAGACGCGACAAAAATATACGATTCTTGGTAAACAAAATTATTTAATAAAACGAAATTATTAAATAACGTCTTAAACAATTAAATATTATGTCGATAATATTTACATATCAAATTACAAAGCAAAACGTTTAATTCGTACAAATTTAAATAAAACAAAGTTTAAAATTTTATAACTAAATTAATTTGGTTTCATAAAAGATCCTAATTAAAAACATAATGAAATATGTAATTAAAAATGCATTAGTTAAAATAATGTAACATTTAACGATCGGGTAAACAAACACGGGACGAAAACGCAGGAGATGAAAATGGGGAACCAAAACCCATTTCCACCTCCCAACTTTCTTTCATTTCATTTCTCCTTCTCTCTCTCTTCCTTTATTTTCTCTCAACTCTCTCCCTCTCTAAACTCACAAAATCACACAAAAACCTCAAATACTACCACAAAAACGTCACGAATCGCCTCGCTCCTTTGGAATAAAACGACCACGGCATCCCGATCTACACTTCTACCTTTTCGGATTTCAAATCCGACACTCGTAAGTTTCCGACAAATCCCGCAAATCTTTAAGATTTCAAAGTTATAATTGCTATTTAGTGTTTAATATACTTAGATTTACATGTTTTAGTGTTTTATACAACCGAAAACGTCCGAAATCGACCCAAAACTCGTTATTTTTGATCTGTTCGTCGAACAGGCGACTACGTCGCTTTTGGGCCAAAAACAGTAGTGCGACGTAGGCCTTTACGTCGCATTACCCTTCCTTACGTCGCATATAGCGACGCAACCCACTACGTCGCATTAAATTGCGAACGTCGCCTATGCGACTCAACCCATGACGTCGCAAAACCTGAATGCGACGTAGACCCGTACGTCGCACCCTACGTCGCATAACAACCCAGCGTCGCACCTTACGTCGCTAAAAACAGCAGGTTCTAAACTAATTTTTCACTAAGTATCGAACTTAACCGGCATCGAATACTCACATATTATACGATACACAAACTATACAAACATTACAAACATACTTGTTTTATCGAAAGGTTGATTTCAAACTATCACCAACGAGTCGTATACATTTTCACAAACAACGAAATACAAACATAAACATTAAACAAACGATTTGGACGTGACTTGGTTGTACAAACACTAGCATGGGTGATTAGTTTAGACATCCACTTACTTATTAAATCTCGTACGTTTAGGACATTAAGAGATTTCAGACTGTACTTGGGCTTAGGTTGCTAGCACTCGCACAACTACTTAAACTCAACAGGTGAGTTCACAGCCCCTACTTTTACTGTTTTAACTGCTTTGAACAGGGGTGGAAAACATAGTCAAACACTTTTATACAAACATGATTGTATACTATTTTACTCAAACAAGTGGAGTACATGGAACTAGTAAACTGATAAACAAACTGACGATTTCAACTTAATATGTAATACTACCCGCACGTGGTCCATATACGGGTCTTAGGGGAAGTGTTACATATTACTTTCATACTGCCAACGCTGTAAACGCATGAACACGTTTTCGAGAACGCTGGAGGATAACCAGCAACACTTTACATAACGGACTGGGTAACTAAAAGTCCCTACTTGACATGGCAACACTACTGAAAAGTCCCTACTTGACATGGGCAACACTACTGAAAAGTCCCTACTTGACATGGGCAACACTATTGAAAAGTCCCTACTTGACATGGGCAACCCTATCGAAAAGTCCCTACTTGACATGGGCAACCCTATCGAAAAGTCCCTACCTGACATGGGCAACACTATTGAAAAGTCCCTACCTGACATGGGCAATACTATACAAAAGTCCCTACTTGACATGGGCACCACTACTGAAAACAATGGGTTTCCTACTAACATGGACCCACCAAATGACTAGGATCGTAACACTGCCGTACGTGGTCCAGATACGGGTCTTAGGGGAGTGTTACACCTACGAACGACTAATAGGATACTTACATTCCTACTATAACTTGAACTATATTTTTGGGCAACATCCCAACGAAACATATCTACGATTAGGATACGTATAATCCTACAAAACTTACTTGAACACGGGATACTGATTTCCTACAACTACTAGGATACGAACATTCCTACAAACAACTAATATGGAACATATCTGATTTCATGAACTATACTTTTGGGTGACATCCCAACGATACGTTACAAACAACAGTGGTTTATCACAACTGAACTTGTAAACATAAAACCTGTGAATTCACTCAACCTAGTTGTTGACTTTTACTATGTTTTTCAGGGAATTAGCTGCGCATGTAAGATCGCCAACACACATGGAGAATTAGGCGACCCTTGAAGCTTAGGATGCCAACTTTTGGAAACATATGGATTTCTTTAGTATAACTGAAATGTTTTTAGTCATATTTCAGAAATCTACTTTTGTAAACATACTACTTTTGACTTGTACGATTCGATGAATCGTAAACTTTGTAAATTATAACTCTTGGCATCTTATTATATATTGTTCTGTTGTAATCATAAGCTCTGATACGTATGCATGCTTTGTTATTGTGACACCCCAATACTTAAACTAAATGCTTCCGCTCAACGAATTTGGGGGTGTTACAGATTGGTATCAGAGCCATTGGTTATAGCGAACTAGGAAACTTTAGGTGACTTAGCGACCTAGAGACATAGACTATAGCCTTGGCTAGAACGTACATGCATACATACATTTGCATACATCTAAACTATCGTTACGATAACTCGATACGCGTGAACTATTCACCACATTCGACTCGTTCATTGTACTCAGATCTCCTATGAACCTGATTGTGTTAGACGGTTGATGAAAAGAAGTATGTATTTAGCATCATATAATGACGCCTGGCCAACGTGATTATATTATACTAAGTACATATGGGTGTTTCATAGTCGTAAGATACGTGATGGGGATTCAACAATTTTTCTTGATATTCGAAAACTTGAAATATGTGAAACTTTACTCCTCACATATTTTTCATCGGCATTGACTTCTGCATCTTTTCATCGTAGAACGTCAGCATGCCGCCTAAACAAAGAAATACTCGAAACAGTCGACGAAATGTTCCTCCTCCACCACCGCCTCCAGAAACGACCGAACAAATAATCGAACGCCGCGTGGCTGAGGCTATTGCTCAGTACGAGGCCAGCAGAAATCGTGAAAACCTAACCAACAATAGTGGAGCCACTCCCGTAAACAGCGAAACCCCAAACAATGCCCAGCAGGGGTGTTCCTACAAAACCTTTCAGTCTTGTAAACCCAGCACCTTCACCGGGACTGAAGGGGCCATTGGCCTAGTCCACTGGATTGAGAAAACGGAATCAGTCATCGACATCAGCGACTGCGCCACCGACAAAATTGTGAAATACGCCACCTGCACTCTAGCCGACAAAGCGCTAACATGGTGGAACGCGCAGGTGCAAATCATGGGACGCCCAGCTGCTTACTCCATCTCATGGGAGACACTGAAACGAATGCTGATGGAGGAATTTTGCCCTCCCAACGAGATGCAGAAACTTGAAACCGAATTCTGGAACATCCAAATGATCGGCGCTGATATTTCCGGTTATACAACTAGATTCCAGGAACTTGCACGCCTTGTGCCCCACATGGTAACCCCCGAGAGCAAACGCATTGAGCGTTACAACAGGGGTTTGGCACCACAGATCCGAGGCATGGTTATGTCCTCCAAACCAGCCACTTTTAGGAGCGCAGTTGATCTGGCTCAAAGCTTAACCGACGACGCGGTCGAGATTGGAACCCTGAAAGCTATCACAGGGAAAACTGAACCTACCCGTACTGATGCGGGCGACTCTGGAACCCACAAACGCAAATGGAACAACGACGGTAATGACCGTCAGGGCCAACAAAACAGAAACCCGGGAAACACCCGAGCCTTTGCTGCGATCACCAACACTGAACAGAAACCCTACCTTGGTAACAGGCCCAAGTGTGGGAAGTGCGGAAAACATCATGAAGGAGATTGTTTCTTCTGTGATAAATGCAACCGATTCGGACACAGAACCGAAGCTTGTAGAACTCACCCCACGAACAACGAAACACTGGCTGTTTCCGATGTGGTGACCCGGGACACTACCGAAATCAGTGCCCCCAACTCAACAATAATCATAATAACAACAACCAGAACAACCCCGGGAACAACAATCAAAACAACAACAACCGCATCGCAACTATCCCACCGGGGCGTAGCCGAGCATATATCCTCCGTGCACCAGAAACGGTCGCGGATCTCAACTAGCACGGTACGTTTTAGCGACTATTGCTACGATTTAACTTATGTTTTACTCGAATGTCGATTCGAACACAACACTTGGTAAACTCTGACCACGAAACGAAACACACAACATATTGAACTATGCCGCGAGCATACTTAAACTGATTGAAATTTTATGGCAACAATTGAACGCCACGCAAACTATTGTTAACAACATGACTTATCGGAGAACATACGCCGCGGGCGATCCGACTTGATTTTAAATCTCGGGACGAGATTTCTCTAACATGGGGAGAATGTAACACCTCGCAAATCTAAACACGACTAATTAAGTTAATCACTTGCATTATTAGGTTAATTCCCTACTTGAGTGAATTCACAACACATTTTAGAGGTAAGTCTAGCATAGCCCAACTAGATAATACGCGTAGTATTACGTATTCGTAATTAGTTGTAATTACATACTGAACAAATTGCAAACAGACGCGACAAAAATATACGATTCTTGATAAACAAAATTATTTAATAAAACGAAATTATTAAATAACGTCTTAAACAATTAAATATTATGTCGATAATATTTACATATCAAATTACAAAGCAAAACGTTTAATTCGTACAAATTTAAATAAAACAAAGTTTAAAATTTTATAACTAAATTAATTTGGTTTCATAAAAGATCCTAATTAAAAACATAATGAAATATGTAATTAAAAATGCATTAGTTAAAATAATGTAATATTTAACGATCGGGTAAACAAACACGGGACGAAAACGCAGGAGATGAAAATGGGGAACCAAAACCCATTTCCACCTCCCAACTTTCTTTCATTTCATTTCTCCTTCTCTCTCTCTTCCTTTATTTTCTCTCAACTCTCTCCCTCTCTAAACTCACAAAATCACACAAAAACCTCAAATACTACCACAAAAACGTCACGAATCGCCTCGCTCCTTTGGAATAAAACGACCACGGCATCCCGATCTACACTTCTACCTTTTCGGATTTCAAATCCGACACTCGTAAGTTTCCGACAAATCCCGCAAATCTTTAAGATTTCAAAGTTATAATTGCTATTTAGTGTTTAATATACTTAGATTTACATGTTTCAGTGTTTTATACAACCGAAAACGTCCGAAATCGACCCAAAACTCGTTATTTTTGATCTGTTCGTCGAACAGGCGACTACGTCGCTTTTGGGCCAAAAACAGTAGTGCGACGTAGGCCTTTACGTCGCATTACCCTTCCTTACGTCGCATATAGCGACGCAACCCACTACGTCGCATTAAATTGCGAACGTCGCCTATGCGACGCAACCCATGACGTCGCAAAACCTGAATGCGACGTAGACCCGTACGTCGCACCCTACGTCGCATAACAACCCAGCGTCGCACCTTACGTCGCTAAAAACAGCAGGTTCTAAACTAATTTTTCACTAAGTATCGAACTTAACCGGCATCGAATACTCACATATTATACGATACACAAACTATACAAACATTACAAACATACTTGTTTTATCGAAAGGTTGATTTCAAACTATCACCAACGAGTCGTATACATTTTCACAAACAACGAAATACAAACATAAACATTAAACAAACGATTTGGACGTGACTTGGTTGTACAAACACTAGCATGGGTGATTAGTTTAGACATCCACTTACTTATTAAATCTCGTACGTTTAGGACATTAAGAGATTTCAGACTGTACTTGGGCTTAGGTTGCTAGCACTCGCACAACTACTTAAACTCAACAGGTGAGTTCACAGCCCCTACTTTTACTGTTTTAACTGCTTTGAACAGGGGTGGAAAACATAGTCAAACACTTTTATACAAACATGATTGTATACTATTTTACTCAAACAAGTGGAGTACATGGAACTAGTAAACTGATAAACAAACTGACGATTTCAACTTAATATGTAATACTACCCGCACGTGGTCCATATACGGGTCTTAGGGGAAGTGTTACATATTACTTTCATACTGCCAACGCTGTAAACGCATGAACACGTTTTCGAGAACGCTGGAGGATAACCAGCAACACTTTACATAACGGACTGGGTAACTAAAAGTCCCTACTTGACATGGCAACACTACTGAAAAGTCCCTACTTGACATGGGCAACACTACTGAAAAGTCCCTACTTGACATGGGCAACACTATTGAAAAGTCCCTACTTGACATGGGCAACCCTATCGAAAAGTCCCTACCTGACATGGGCAACACTATTGAAAAGTCCCTACCTGACATGGGCAATACTATACAAAAGTCCCTACTTGACATGGGCACCACTACTGAAAACAATGGGTTTCCTACTAACATGGACCCACCAAACGACTAGGATCGTAACACTGCCGTACGTGGTCCAGATACGGGTCTTAGGGGAGTGTTACACCTACGAACGACTAATAGGATACTTACATTCCTACTATAACTTGAACTATATTTTTGGGCAACATCCCAACGAAACATATCTACGATTAGGATACGTATAATCCTACAAAACTTACTTGAACACGGGATACTGATTTCCTACAACTACTAGGATACGAACATTCCTACAAACAACTAATATGGAACATATCTGATTTCATGAACTATACTTTTGGGTGACATCCCAACGATACGTTACAAACAACAGTGGTTTATCACAACTGAACTTGTAAACATAAAACCTGTGAATTCACTCAACCTAGTTGTTGACTTTTACTATGTTTTTCAGGGAATTAGCTGCGCATGTAAGATCGCCAACACACATGGAGAATTAGGCGACCCTTGAAGCTTAGGATGCCAACTTTTGGAAACATATGGATTTCTTTAGTATAACTGAAATGTTTTTAGTCATATTTCAGAAATCTACTTTTGTAAACATACTACTTTTAACTTGTACGATTCGATGAATCGTAAACTTTGTAAATTATAACTCTTGGCATCTTATTATATATTGTTCTGTTGTAATCATAAGCTCTGATACGTATGCATGCTTTGTTATTGTGACACCCCAATACTTAAACTAAATGCTTCCGCTCAACGAATTTGGGGGTGTTACAATCTAGTTCATGACTTCTTATTATATTTAAAGTTATTTTTTCTGCTCATGGTTACTAATTTAGGTACGTTTTTGTGCATAGTGTGAGTATTGTTAAAGAAATAATGATTAAAATAAATAAATAATGATATGGTTAAAAGCAAAGATATGATGATTAAAAATTAAAAGGATGATAAATATAGTTTATTTTATTATGTAGGGATATATTTATAGAGATTTAATGCCTTGGTAAATATATTTGATGAAAATAATGGTTTAGTCAAAAATTTCAATTTTATAAGGGATGATGACGTGGAATATGGACTAACAATTTGTTGACATGTAGGATAAATTCTATGTGGCATGTGTTATAAGTTGACAAATATATTAGAGTCTCCTCCTTTAGTTATATCGATAGATAGATTATATGAATATTGCTTAATTTTGCAACAGCTAGTTTAGTCCTTTTGCATCTTTAAAATGATATGGCTTTAAAGAAAATACTAAACCCTTTACAAGGGTGTATTGATGAAACGCCCCAAATTTTTTATTTTTTTTACTGAAAATACTCTTATTTATGTCCCACTATACATATTGAAGTACATTAAGTCGATACATGTTTGAAACTACACAAGTACGAATTAAAGACGAAGGATACCAAAACAGGTGGGGTAACCCGCCGGGTAGGGCAGGGTACCCATCGGGTATTAAAAGTACCATCAGAGTAATCAACGATCCAGTCGAGTTAAATTGCAATTTAGACCACAGAAGCTAGACTACATTTTAGACAGAGGTTACCAGCCGGGTAACCTAATGTACCCGCCGGGTAAGACTATTACCAACTGGTGTTTAGCAGCCTGGTAGTTCTTCAAACCTGCACAACTCAGTTTTTAAGACGAACTTCAGACGTGCATAAGTTTTGACTCGTTAACAGTTAGGCTACCAAATTTTGCAGACTTTCCACTATATCATAATAAAGGTTTTCCTTTTTACACCTTTTTAAAATTCATACTAACGAAGAATTCGGACATGAATCCAAAATATGGTCGTTTTGACCATTTTTACATCCAAGTCAACTTACAAACCACATGCAATCTGACCTGGACTTTTTGCCAACATATTTCCAATATCATTTTGATTCAAAATTAATAACCAATGACTTCAATCTATACTTCAACTCATTTTAGCGGATCAACCCATTGTGTGACCCATTTGAACACCATTTTGACCCGTTAACAAAACCAACCACATATTCACCATTTGACATCAGATTTCAACTTCCTTTTTGACAACTAAATGTGACCAACGATTCTTTACCACACAAAATCAACCAATGTCAACTTTAACACATTTGACCATGTTTCCACCAAAATTACGTACTCCCTAAACACAAGATTTTTTAATTATCACTAAAACATGACAATTTACATGATTATCATTCTTATTGACTTGCACATACAAAAACTACAACAATGAGACGTTACCACTATCCTCATTGACTTTCCAAAGTCAAGGACATTATACCGCCAATATCAAAGCTTCGTATCTAACCAACAATTTTGACTCTAAAATGTAATGTTTGGGCGATTTATACAAGTGATAACCACAACGATAATTCAAAAGGAGGAAGAGCTTGTCTAAATATAAAGCAAGCTCCTTATCCACGCTACCTTCTTGAAACCACAATTACTTGTTATATTCATTTGGTTCAACCGAACCATGCACCTACAACTTAAAACAACTGAAGGGGTAAGCAAAACGCTTAGTGTTGGTACAAGACTATGTCAAGCATCTTGGATAAACATCATGATATTGATTTGTATAGTTTGTAAATGTTTAGACTTAGTGATTTTGTAAATTGATATGCGTATTTGTGTATATATGCGCATTTGAACAAGTGCGCATATGCGTACTTGATCAAATACGCATATGCGTATTTGTCAAGCAGTATATATAGGTGTTTATATAAATAGTTTTTCATTAAGTCTTTGCAGTTGGTTGTAAGCAAAACATTGATTCTATGTGTTCTGATCAATTGGTATTAATAGACGAATCAATTATTTAGCTTGTGAATCAATTAATCAATATACGTTTAAATACAAATTCTATATCATTGTTAAAGATTCCGCTAATAATTTTGATATAAGATTGATTTCACTACATGATCCGGAGGGATTACATGTGGTATCAGAGCAAGACGAGTGGATTCAATTGTGAATTTGTATATTTTAGTTGATCTCTATTTTTGAACCAAAAGTTTTGAGAAGAAATTCGAAGTGATTACGTGTTGTTTGGTTAAATTGATCGATCAATAAGCTGAATTAGAGTATTACGAAGTGATTTGCATTGATTTGAGGATTTATTACGGTGATTAGTGTTTGTATTTGAGATTGATTTGGTATTGTGTATATGGATCAAGGTGACGGACTCGATTTTTTAGGCTTTTGTGCTTATTCGACTGAAATTGTGTTACGACTACATTTCTAAAGCTTCGTTTGATTGATTGCGTTAATGTATTCGGGATTAATTTGTTCAAATATCATCAATTTGATTTTTGCATTTTGAGCCGTAATTATTAAGGATAAATTAAGCAAGTTTTTGGACGTCTGCATACTTGTTTTGGATATCTTTCGATTCGGAATCATCACAGGAACTCGTTGTACCGAGTTTCTTGGATTTATTCGACGATTTGAGCGAAATTCGCGTTTGAACAATTTCTGCAAGTATCTAAGTATTTGCCATATCTGCGTACTTAGATCTGCGCATTTGCAGAAGTAACCGTCATACCTGCGTATTTGATTTGATTTTACGCGGGACTCACTGTTTCTGCGTATTTTCCAAGATACGCATCACTGTTTGTGCGTATTTACTCATGTGCGCTTAAGAGATTTGAAATTGTTCAACATATTTGATTCCATTGCGTATTTGTACTTATACACACATTGTTATCTGCAAACCCGTTCTTGTACGCATACATTTGAAGACTTAGAAAAATTTTTGAATTTGTGAACTTTAAATTTCTCAAGTACAAAATGGCATTAGCTCAGTTTCAGACCATGCTTAAATACGACAATGAGATGGGAACAACTAATAAACCTCCAAGATTTCTTTGTCAGAATGATTATGATGACTGGAAATACTGCTTTGAGTCATTTATTGCGTTGTATGATCTTGATCTTATGATACCAATTACTGAGAAATATATTCGCCCAAGAGCATAATGAAATTTCAGAGGGGATGTACCTTACAAGCCACTCAAACAAATGACTGCTGATAAAAAGAAAGAGTACGATCGAGATCGTAAAGCTCATGCTGTCATTTCAATGTGTTTACCAAGAGATGTCTTAGCATGTTAGAAGACCTTGGAAACTGCATATGAACTATATGAAGCTATGGCTAAAAGATTTGATGGAAATGATAAACTGAAGAAAAGCAAGAAAGATATACTCAAGAAGCAGTTTGATGTTTTTACTTGTTTACCAAATGAAGTGTTTGATGATCTGATAATTCGTTTCTCTCAGCTAATAAGTGAGTTGAAAAGGCATGGTACGGAATATGAAAGGATTGAGGTTAATGAGAAGTTAATTGAGTCCTTGCCCTCGAGATGGGATGTGAAGGTTGACATCATGAAGGAGGATGAAGGGTTGGCTACTTATGAACTTTTTTTTTTGGGTAAAGGGGACGGTACCCCGGCAAAAACTATATTAATAAAATACAAAATTTACAACCACTACTTTGGGCATTCCCAAAGGGGATGATTTTAATGCACATCCCACGCAAATACAAAAAAACCTATAATGTCTACTAAGCCCAAAGTAAAATAATTACATGTACTTGAATAATAACAGTTTAGAACAAAATTATAAAATGAATATCTTGATCCATCATTCCTTTACGTCCACTAATTGTAATACTCTCAGTTCGATCCATTGAATTATCCACTGGGCCCATTTTGGCAACAGCCCCAATTGCAATATGATGTATCTTGTACCAAGCCCAATAATGTTTTATACCATCTTTTTCCTTTCTCTTAAACATTTCAGCCCAAACTACTTTAAATGCCAGCCCGGTTGTCTTTTTAAAAGCCCAAATCCCTCTATTGCATTGTATCATCATTTAACATCTAACTTTTAATGGGTCAAAATTATACCTATTATAACCAGACATTCGAAACAGCAGACCTAGATTGATATTCTGACCATCAAAATAGTCAGTTTGACTAATTTGACCATGACCTAAAAAATTCATATATACAATAGATATACCTGAATCTAATTTTGCATGTTGCTTTAAATGAAATGCACAGCAAATCCCAAATACATTCCAACATTCATATCAACTTTATCTCCAAATCTGCACTTTACTTCCTCTGTAAGTAAATCCACTAACCCAATATTTAACAATTTGCAGCAAGACAAATTCCACCCCTATAAATCCATTCCTAGCTTCTTTCTTGTAGGCCGATTATACTTCATATAATAGCAGCATTCCCGACTTTGATCTTGAATCCTCCATCTTTTGCAGCAGCATCAAACAATCAGATTAACCCACCATCTATTCATTGGAACTTTTCCATAAAACCAAGATGCATAAAACAGTAGCCAATAGACAAACTCTATACCAAGTAATCTTTGACTTTTAACCAAACCCCATACATGCTTACCATCATAACTTGGCACAAAGGTAAACCATATCTTGTGAACAATTTTGTTGCATACCCAGCCTATGATTGCTCCATTATTGCCACCTACAATGATGCAAGCAAATTCCCTATGACGTCCATTTTGCCTATGTTGTTCATCATACCAAAACAAGCATAATTTCCACCAAATACATACATCTTCCTCTGAAACTCTTAGCACTAAAACCCGAACACAATTAGGTTTCAATCTCATCATAACAGGACATGATAAACAGGCTTCAAGTTTATAACAATGATATGAAAAAGGAAGAAACTGGCAAACTTCATAATTATACTCAGGATCCTAGTTTGTATGGTTCCAAAGCTTCAATTCATGATAATTCAACCACTTTATTTTCTAATCATATTTCAACATCATCTGGAGGTATTAGTGGAGGATTTTGTGGTTCAGCAGGTAATTATTCTAGTTATGGGAATGTACCTTCTTCATTGTCAACTCAGAAGGTATCCAAGATTACAGAAGAACATGTTTCTATTGTTACTGCATTCCTGGCATCATATGAAGATTTCATTTCTGGAAAAGTTGCAAATATTGACTGTAGTAGGAGGAATAAACGGCGTAGTCAACATGCTTGCTCTTTCCCCTGCTGAACTGCAATTCTGTCAACAACAGAAATGGACTTACGCTAGGATCTACAATGCCCTTAAAAGATCTAACACCCCATTCACCTCAACGCAATGGGAGATGTTAGGATCCATTAGAGCGCATGTGAAAGAGACTACTGAACATCCGAGCAGTCGTGCTGACATTTCAATGATGAATGACCTCACATCATTGTTTAACTTGCTAAGTAGAGAAGATCACCTCAGTTCCAAGGAAAGCGGATCTATGGTTATCAACTTCACTATGGAAAAACAAATTGAGTTAATGATTGAAGAACTTAGTGATCTCGTTTGGGAGGAATCAAGACGCGAACAACCCTTTAGGGTTACATATGAATCACCACTTGATATCGCTACTTCCGTTACGATCCATCTAAGGAAGATTCAACAACGGAAAAGTAACTCCAGAACGAAGTTCATATTCTACTCAGGATGCAAGGAGATACTTTGTCAGCTTACTCTAGTTTTCTCAGAATCCGACTTTCCATTCAACAACCATCAGCACCGGCGAATAGAGGACCTGTGCACGTCCATCAGAAGATTCAACAGAGACCCCAAGACCGAGAATGATGAAGATATAAAACTGCAATTCTTGGCGTTTGTATGCTCTCTCTGGCAAAACCCACCGTGCCGAGAGGTTGTTAAGACATACACAACCACCATGACCGACCTTAGTGGACCTGTCACTAAAGCAGTTGACTACATCACCTTCGGACTTCACGGACTTGCGAGGACATCTTCAGAGCATCTTCAGAACTACAAAGCAGAATCGAGAGATAGTCCATTTGAATTGATTACGACAATAACCAATCATTTCATGAGAATCTATCCACCTCGATACACTTTCCCGCAACCTAGGGCCCACAACATCAACACAGTGGATCCCAGGGATGCATCCAACTCCATCTAGGAGAAAAGAAGTCGAGCTCTCAACTTTAAAAGAGCGCTTCTCGGGAGGCAACCCGTGTTTTACATATCCGCAACTTTACATTCCAAGAAGTGATGAAGTCTCCGACTATCTTTCACACTTGGATATACGACCAAGTTTATGCCTGACGCATCAAGTTTTTGGCGCCGCGCATCAAAGAACTAATATATCCAACGTGTTCACACCTACGAGACCAATCATAAGAAGACTTGATCAAGAGTGAACCCAGCAAGACGAAGTTCGGCAAACGCATACCATGCAGCTACTTAGGAGTACTTCTATACCAGTCTTTTTCCTTCGTTATAAATATACCATATCCACTATGCTTATCACTAAGTGTGGGATTCAAACCCAACACACACTGCTAAAAGAATACGTCTAAGATGTTTCAAATCCTAAGTGTGGGATCTTTACCCCAGTCAGAACTTAGAATAACATCGAGGACGATGTTCCTTTAAGTGTGGGATAGCAGTAGTATACACTACTGTAAAATGGATAATGGTATATGCTTGATTCTAAACTCGCTGCTCTTTAGACCATCCTTCTCCAAAAAGTAACTAGAAAATTTAAACAAAATTTTTCAAAATTGAGTTAAAAATATGTTGAAAATGAAAATTTTAGACAAAAAAATGATTTACTTTGGGGAAGAAGGATAAATAAAATACGAATTCCTTTGAAAGATTAGTTTAGTAATCCCATAAAGAGCATCACATGACTAGGCACACAATAAACCAACTTTCAATTCGTGAGGTATCTCGAGCCATATAAAGCATTCACTTTTGATGCTTCACTTCTTCGATTCTTGAGTGTGCCAATGTATACGTTTAGAATCAGAACTTGCTCATGTTATGCATTTCGGATCCGAACTGGTAAGTAAAAAGGAGATCGAATCACATCATTCTTAAACCCATTCGTACACCCAAAAATAAATACGTTATCCCTACCCTCTCAAAAGCATCCCTCAAACTTCATAGTAAGTTCCAAAGATGAAAGAAGAGAAGCTCCAAGGATATGACGTCGAAAAAAAAATCCAAGAAGCACAAGATTGAATGGCCAATTCTCCTCCGGAATGAAATATTATTTAATCGTGGAAATGCCATGTCAGGCGCACCTATCAGAATCGGAACAGACCAATTACCAGATCCGCCCCAACTCCAGAGTCTGTAAACTCATTTCCTTCGTCCTAAAGTCAAATGGAGAAAAAGACTTCTCCCAAAAATCGTAAGAAAAGGGCATCAATCTTCCCAAAAATTCCAACTTTCCTCTTCACCAAAAAGAAACCCGTGAAAAATCAACACAAACCCCTCTCATATCATCAACACTCCACTCCAAAAACCTTACATCACTCCTCCTAGAATGATTGTGGCTAGATTGACTTTGCGCTCACTTAAAAGGTAACGATTTGATTCTCGATCAAGCCTATGACGATAAACGATACATGACTGGCGTTCTGAGTGATTGATAATATTAGAATAGGAAACCCTAAACACTTTGAGTGATTGGAGTGACCACCTTGAGAGGATCGCCTAGTCATGTATCCAAGATCAAAGATCAAAAGCATGCTCCCAAAGATTATAACCTTACTTTTTCAAAAGCACAAATATTTTATTTTTCCAAAACCCCCTCAGTAAAAAGTTCTGCTCTAAAATATTATATCATCTACTTATCTTTAATCATGCTTGAAATTCGAGTTTGCTTGAGGACAAGCAAAGTTCTAAGTGTGGGATACTTGATATCGCGTAAAAAGTCATGTTTTTACAACCGATATCTCTCTCATAACCTAATTAACGAAGTCTTAGCAAACACTATCTTTATCTTATCTGCTCTGTCTTTTATTTTAATTTCGCTTTTATTTATTTATGGGCCTAAGTTAGTTAATAAGAAAAAAAAAAAAAAAACCAAAACTCCCCCACTATTTTATAAACCCTTCACTAGTTTGAAAGCCCTCATCTGCCACGCCTTAGTTTTAATTCAGTCGGTTTGAAGAACGACTCTAGGTTATACCTACCACTTGCTCACATTTAGGATTAGCATTGTTAGGGAAAACTTAGGCCCCGCAATTACAAATTTAAAACACCCACTGATGCCCGTCGCCAGTAGCCGGTGCAATGACAAAGGGTAAGTAATTTCTCTTACCGACCGCTGGTGGTGCATCAAGTTTTTGGCGCCGCTGCCGGGGAACCAACTGTACGATCCATAGGCGACAAGATGAACTTACTCACTAGTGAACCTTTAGGATTAACTCTTCTCCTTAGACCCCTACGTCTTTCTTTATTTTCCTTCCTTTTACTATTTTCACAAATTACGTTATCCCTATCCACTCAACTAGTCAACCACCTGCCGATGAGACTATGACAGCTACACATATAACTCTCGCTGAAGACTCTAAATCTTTGATTAGAGGTCGAGGAGGACCAATTGTCTATCTGGAAATTGGTAGAGGATCATTCGAGTTAAAGCCACACATTGTTCAGTTAGTCCAAAACCTCTGTCAGTTCCATGGCCTACCAAATGATGATCCCAACTCACACCTTGACAAATTCATTTCCTTATTCAACTCCTTTAAGCCAATTGGGGTTAATCAGGACATAGTCTATCTATACCTATTTCCCTATTCACTCACTCTTCATGCACAAACCTGGTTTGAGGGATTAGAGCTTAACTCTATAACCTCTTGGGTAGAATTAGCAACCAAATTTTTGGCTAAATACTTCCCCCCCATAAAAACAAGCCACGTTTAGGACCAACATCATAAACTTCCGTCAAGTGCATGATGAATCAATCTACGATGCATGGGAACGCTTTAAGGGATTGCTTAAGAAATGTCTAAATCATCGATTTGAGCGCTCAGACCAGTTGCGCATTTTCTACAATGGTCTCTTCTCACATCACCGTCCTTTACATGATACCGCCTCTCAAGGTAGTTTCATAGACTGTACGGCAAATGAAGCTTGGAGCCTTATTGAGAAAATGACCATACACAACCATGACTGGAATAGTGAAAATCACTCCTCAATAGTGAATCCACCAACTACACTCGGAAATGAAGCTATCAAAACTCTCGCTCAGCAAGTGGCAGACCTAACCAAGGAGATTAAGGAAATGAAAAGTCAACAACAACAAGTCTGTCAAGTTCAAACCTGCCTTAATTGTGCTAAGCTGAACCACTCAACCCAAATTCCTCAGTCTCATCTAACTCCGCCCAGTACTAACCCTTCCTTTAACCCACCTAGGAATAGCCCAATAACTTACCAACCTCAACCTTCCGAACCCTCTCCCTCACAACCCTCTAGTTTTGACGACACCCTGATACAAGTCATTCAAGGAATCTCGGCTAGACAAGACCAAACTGATCTCTTCTTAAGGGACCATTTGACTTTGTTAAAAGCTTTTGAATCCCAATTAGGGCAATTAGCACAAAGTATTAGTGCTAAACCTCAGGATAGTCCAACTAGTTGTCATAAGGAGGCTTCCCATATTCAAGACTCTCAGGTGGCACATAGCCCACTCTCGGTTTCTTCTCCGGTGAAGGAACCACCTATTGTCCCATCGACAATAGATTTAGAGTCTACACCAAATAGGAAAGTAAACATTCCATTTCCGGCTCGTCTTAAACAACGACCCGACAAGCTTAAATCTTTTAAGCTTGATAGGAAATTCCTAGATACCGTACCTGAAGTTCATTATAAAAAGTACTTCAGAAAACTTTTTACAACCAAGGATAAGGTACCCGAAGTACCCAATGTCCCGCTGAACGAGGAATGTTCAGCTATCTTGAAAAATACCATTCCAGAAAAACTCGGAGATACTGGACGTTTTACTCTCCCCTGTTCCATCTACAATTCAGGCATTATCTGTTCTCTCGCCGATTTAGGAGCTAGTATTAATCTCATGTCATACTCGCTTTTCAAAAGGCTTGAGTTAGAAAATCTTTGACCTACCAAAATGAGCATTCAGCTCGCTGACCAATCAGTCAAATACCCTAGGGGAATAGCTGAAAATGTATTAGTTAGGATTGACAAATTTCTTTACCCAACAGAATTTGTAGTAATGGATATGCAGGAAGACGTACACATCCCAATCATACTAGGAAGACCTTTCATGAATACGGCCAAGGCAATCACCAACGTCTTCGCACAAACCATCAGCTTGCAGTCTCAGGGAGAAACCATCACTTTCCATATCGACAATCCAAACGTTGGAGAACAAGCCGATATGTACATGATCTCCGTGAAGACCGTAAAGGACGAAGAAACTGCAAGGTCGACAAGTGAAAGGAACTCTAGCAAGGAAATGGCAATCATGCCATATTTTCGGATTGACTTCCGACGGATAGGACAAGAGACAAAGAACGCATCAGCAAACAAACCAACGATGGAAGAAATAATCAGAAAGAGAAAGATGGAAGAAGAAAGCAAAAGAAGCAGACCGCCACCTAATCTATTTAACACTGATGAAATGGCGGGAAGTAACCCCAACCATCCCACGAGAAGGGAAACACCGGAGGAATATTCCAAACGCACAAGATACCAACCGCAAACCATCATAGATCACAAAGTGCTCGAAGAATTCATCCAAAGATTTGACAAAGTAGTAGGAGGAATAAGCGGCGTAGTCAACATGATTGCTCTTTCCCCTGCTGAACTGCAATTCTGTCAACAACAGAAATGGACTTACGCTAGGATCTACAATGCCCTTAAAGGATCTAACACCCCATTCACCTCAACGCAATGGGAGATGTTAGGATCCATTATAGTGCATGTGAAAGAGACTACTCGACATCCGAGTAGTCGTGCCGACATTTCAGTGATGAATGACCTCACATCATTGCCTAACTTGCTAAGTAGAGAAGATCACCTCAGTTCCAAGGAAAGCGGATCTATGGTTATAAACTTCACTATGGAAAAACAAATTAAGTTAATGATTGAAGAACTTAGTGATCTCGTTTGGGAGGAATCAAAGCGCGAACAACCCTTTAGGGTTACATATGAATCACCACTTGATATCGCTACTTCTGTTACGATCCATCTAAGGGAGATTCAACAACGGAAAAGTAACTCCAGAACGAAGTTCATATTCAACTCAGGATGCAAGGAGATACTTCGTCAGCTTACTCTAGTTTTCTCAGAATCCGACTTTCCATTCAACAACCATCAACACCGATGAATAGAGGACATGTGCACGTCCATCAGAAGATTCAATGGAGACCCCAAGACCGGGAATGATGAAGACATAAAACTGCAATTCTTGGCGTTTGTATGCTCTCTCTGGCAAAACCCACCGCGCTGAGAGGTTGTTAAGACAGACACAACCACCATGACCGACCCTAGTGGACCTGTCACTAAAGCAGTTGACTACATCACCTTCGGACTTCATGGACTTGCGAGGACATCTTCAGAGCATCTTCATAACTACAAAGCATAATCGAGAGATAGTCCATTTGAATTGATTACGACAATAGCCAATCATTTCATGAGAATCTTTCCACCTCGATACACTTTCCCGCAACCTAGGGCCCACAACATCAACACAGTGGATCCCAAGGATGCATCCAGCTCCATCTAGGAGAAAAGAAGTCGAGCTCTCGACTTTAAAAGAGCGCTTCTCGGGAGGCAACCCGTGTTTTACATTTCCGCAACTTTACATTCCAAGAAGTGATGAAGTCTCCGACTATCTTTCACACTTGGATATACGACCAAGTTTATGCCTGACGCATCAAGTTTTTGGCGTTGCGCATCAAAGAACTAATATATCCAACGTGTTCACACATACGAGACCAATCACAAGAAGACTTGATCTAAAGTGAACCCAGCAAGATGAAGTTCGGCAAACGCATACCATGCAGTTACTTGGGAGTACTTCTATACCAGTCTCTTTCCTTAGTTATAAATATACCATATCCACTATGCTTATCACTAAGTGTGGGATTCAAACCCAACACACACTGCTAAAAGAATACGTCTAAGATGTTTCAAATCCTAAGTGTGGGATCTTTACCCCAGTCAGAACTTAGAATAACATCGAGGACAATGTTCCTTTAAGTGTGGGATAGCAGTAGTATACACTACTGTAAAATGGATAATGGTATATTCTTGATTCTAAATTCGCTGCTCTTTAGACCATCCTTCTCCAAAAAGTAACTCGAAAATTTAAACAAAATTTTTCAAAATTGAGTTAAAAATATGTTGAAAATGAAAATTTTAGACAAAAAAATGATTTACTTTGGGGAAAAAGGATAAATAAAATACGAATTCCTTTGAAAGATTAGTTTAGTAATCCCATAAAGAGCATCACATGGCTAGGCACACAATAAACCAACTTTCGATTCGTGAGGTATCTCGAGCCATATAAAGCATTCACTTTTGATGCTTCACTTCTTCGATTCTTGAGTGTGCCGATGTATACGTTTAGAATCAGAACTTGCTCCTGTTATGCATTTCGGATCCGAACTGGTGAGTAAAAAGGAGATCGAATCACATCATTCTTAAACTCATTCATACACCCAAAAATAGATACGTTATCCCTTCCCTCTCAAAAGCATCCCTCAAACTTCATAGTAAGTTCCAAAGATGAAATAAGAGAAGCTCCAAGAATATGACGTCGAAAAAAAAATCCAAGAAAAGAATTCGAAAAAAAGAAAGTCAAATGGAGAAAAAGACTTCTCCCAAAAATAGTAAGAAAGGGGCATCAATCCTCCCAAAAATTCTAACTTTCCTCTTCACCAAAAAGAAACCCGTGAAAAACCAACACAACCCCCTCTCATATCACCAACACTCCACTCCAAAAACCTTACATCACTCCTCCTAGAATGATTTTGGCTAGATTGACTTCGCGCTCACTTAAAAGGTAACGATTTGATTATCGATCAAGCCTATGACGATAAACGATACATGACTGGCATTCTGAGTGATTGATAATATTAGAATAGGAAACCCTAAACACTTTGAGTGATTGGAGTGACCACCTTGAGAGGATCGCCTAGTCATGTATCTAAGATCAAAGATCAAAAGCATGCTCCCAAAGATTACAACCCTACTTTTTCAAAAGCACAAATATTTTATTTTTCCAAAACCCCCTCAGTAAAAAGTTCTGCTCTAAAATATTTTATCATCTACTTATCTTTAACCATGCTTGAAATTCGAGTTTGCTTGAGGACAAGCAAAGTTCTAAGTGTGGGATACTTGATATCGCGTAAAAAGTCATGTTTTTACCACCGATATCTCTCTCATTCTGGAACAATACTTGGCATTTAGACTCAAATAATATACAAATCAATGAAACTTTGCCAAGAAGGTCAAAATAGAGTCGCACGAGTGAAATCAAGCAAAACGAATGAAAAACGAAGATTCTACGCACAATTGAAGATTCAAGGCATCCGAAACAAGATTTAGAGACAAAATGCCCATCAATAAGGTCTATCTTATCCTAAGTCTTCGTTTTCAAAATACGAATCCAACAGAAGAAGAATCAACAAAAATGGATGAAGAATGAAGATTCTACATACGCCGGAATATTCAAACGATTCGTACAAGACATATAAAGATAATAGACACATCTCATGGATTTTTTCATCAAAATCTTCGTTTTTCAAAAACGAATCCAACGTAAAAAGAATCGATGAAAACGGACGCATAACGAAGAAGATACGCACGAAACGAGAAACAAGCAAAAGAATGCGAACCGAGACGGGTGGCCGGCGTACCAGGCCGGCTGGATGCCACCCGTCTCCACCTTCTTTTTGGTACCATGCCAGCTGGATGCCGCCTGTCTCCACCTCCTTTTTGGTACTAGACTGTTACATGTGATACCGGACGCCGCCCGTCTCCACCTCCTTTTTGGTAATCTCCTGGTACATGTGCTATCGGATGCCGCCCGTCTCCACCTCCTTTAGGGAATATGTGCTAGTCCTTTCCGTGCTTTAGGGTACATGTGCTAGACCTTTTATCACCTTTTTCTAACGTGTGCCCCAAGTTGATAAAGTGCACCAAAATTCAAGCATAAATAGGTGACTTTGGTTCATTTGAAAGACACACCATTCCTATCACACATTTCTTAGGAAAAACACCTTCCATACTTTTCTTTAGACTAATAATACCCTCTAATTATTAGTTCTACTTTCTCCTTCTATTTTCTTATTCGAAATTAGTTAGGCTAGTTTAGGAAACTTGTTTAGAATAGAACGAAAGTGCGGAACGCATTGTAATCTTCGGTGTACGCTAGGAATTGTGTCAATTAATTCAAGTCTATTCTCTCTCGCATTTAATCCTGGTTCTTTCTATCCTTATCTATCTTGATTAATTACGTTTATATTGATTATGCTAGATTTAGTTATTGCCATGATTAGAGAGTAGTACGCTTGTTGTGTTTGCTTGCGATGTAGTTAGTTAATTATGGGATGATTTATAATTAAATATTAAAGATCAGAAATATTGCTTTGATCATCTTATTTCATGTTCTTGTTTGATTGTTTCCTTAGGATCATCATAGTAGTAAAATATAAACGGTCTTAATTATCGTGAAATAATATGACGGCCCTTATTCGACTGTTACTCGATATAGTACTGGAAACACTTCAAGGTGGAGTACAAATGTATGGAAGTCGTGGAACGACCGAAGGTAGTCATATTACGAAACGGTACAATATTACGAAGTGATATGACGGCCCCTATTCTACTGTTATGCAGTATAGCGTTGTAAACACTTTAGGTGGAGTACAAAAACGTGGAAGCTGTGTAACGACCGAAGGTAGTTATATTACGGACTAATATATATAAAATGAAAAACCTAGTTTAATTAACCTTTCTAAATAGACTTTTAAACTTCAAATTAATCTATCGCCTTTCCACCAATAAACGTGATTACAACACCTTTTTAACGACGTCCAATTAAAAGGTAGTCAGTCATCTGTGTCAATATAATTTGTCAAAGGTATGAAACTATGGAACCGCAAGGCTACATGGGGGATTATCGTAGGACAAGACATGGCCAAGGTTTGAAGCGGTGGAACCACTTAAAGTGAGGAACGCTATGAATAACTAGGGGATATATTGGGTAGTCTTAAGCAAGGGCTGGTTTAAAGTCATAAATGAACCTTTTAAATATACGAATCTGTTAGGATGACGAGGAATCGTTATATGATTCAGTTATGTCTAGTACCTTAAGATTTTGTTCCCGTTCATATGAAAGTATTATTAAACCATAATTAAGATTTTGCTTATTATTCTAAATACTTTGTAACGTTATCATAACCTAGCTCCCGGTGTGACATGCTAATGGGATCCTAATTAGTAGGGAATCTAGTGTTTACATACAAGTATTCAAGAATGATAATTAACTAATATCTTTCAAAACGGTTTCTCTAAATATCATCCCATAACCTAATTAACGAAGTGTCAGCAAACACTATCTTTATCTTATCTGCTCTGTCTTTTATTTTAATTTCGCTTTTATTTATTTATTTACCTAAGTTAGTGATAACATCAAATAGTACTATATTTATATACTAATATTCCCTAGTTTTTGTATACTTTTATTACAATTATTTAATAAAATATAATTATTTCGTTCATATTTACAAAATATGTAGAAATGGAGCTTAAATTAGAAAAGGAACGAAAATAAGTTAAATAAAGTAATTTTTGTATAAAAGTTGATTGTACCTAATAGAGTAGGACAAAGTGATTAAAAGAGTGATAAAAATAAATAAAGTTCGTAATTATTTGAGTTCGAAAAGTAAATAGATTCTGCAAAAATAGTTAGATTGAAGATTTATTGAAATTTATTAGTTGAACCAGATAATTAAATAGATTAAATAATAATATATAATAAAACTTATGTTAGTTACTTAACGTTATACCAATGTTAATTTAGTATAATTATAATGATGTTAATGTTCATAATCATAATAATAATTATAATGATAATAATAAATACTCCCTCCGTCCCAAAATTATAGTCCATCTTTCCTTTTTGGGATGTCCCAAAATAATTGTCCACTTCTCATTTCAACCAATAAGAAGAGAGTTTAGTGGGTGCAGATTCTATTTGAGTGGTTGAAAACTGTTGTGGTCCCACTTTTATTAAACTGTGTGCTTTTTGTTGGTGGACAATAATTTTGGGACGGAGGGAGTAAATAATTGTGATGTTCGATTGTTTTTACGTATAGGTATAGAAGTAGAAAACAAGTCAAAGTCAAAGGTCAACGTGGGGTCCATGTCATTTATGGCGCAACAGAAATGGAAAGGATGTGCGAATGATGATTAAGCGAAGGCGGTGGAAGCTAGTGTGGAGAGTACGCCAAAAAGATTCATCCGCCATATGCTTTTATCCATACGGCGTATGGATTGCAGCCCCAACAATTTAAATAGCAGCCTGCTGTATACGATTGGAGAGACTTTTTAAAATATATATTCGGCTAGGGTTTGTATATTACGAATTTTAGGGTTACTTTGGAGGTACAAGAGATCAAGTTTGAAGCATAATCATTCTTGTTTAAAGTGGTTCGTCTTTCGATTTGGTATTACTCAAGTTTATTTAATATCATTGATGATTTTGGTATTTATTAATTTGAGTTTCACTTATCTTATGATGAATTGAATATTTAAAGTAGTTGTGTAATTGATAAAACTCGGATTATGATTATTGAACGATTGAAATTGCATATTGACTAAGTTATTTGATTGAAAACTATTATATTACTCGTAGAACCTTGTTTATTGGTGATTGCTAGTGATTATTTCTTAACGTGATTGATAATGTTGAAGAGATTGATTTCTTTTAGTATTGTTGATTATTGATGGTTATTAATTTTAGGATTTTAACCATTGCTAAATACGTTGAATCTGATAGGTTAAGATAATAAGATCTATGCAATCTAAAATGAACAAGACAATAAGAAATTATTGGGTATTGTTGATTCATACCATTAGAGTTAATTATAATAAGGTGTGAATGTTTAATGCACAATTTAGGGTAAAGCACACAATAGACTAATAATCTTGTGACATTGGATCGATGTTTAATGCGGACCCTTAAATTATAGGAATTAGTTAACCTGAACAGGAGACTAATTTACATTCAATTTAGAATCTTTGATTAGTGACTAAGTTGATCTAAAAGAAATCACAATTAAATAATCAATATGCAATGAATTGGGATATATGAATCTGAGCGAAGTTAATTATACAATTACTATTCCTTCCAATAGTTATCTATTTATTATTTTATTACTTTAATTTAAAGTTTATTTAGTTTTAATTATTATTTACAAATCTTATGTTCGTACGGAACTAAAACGTCCCCCTTTATTTACTATTTTCTTAGTTAATAGTTATTTCTTATTTTAATAAGTAAACCACCGTTCCTGTGTTCCTTGTGTTCGACTCGGACTTACCAAGTCTATACTTACATTCGATCAGGTATTCTTGCCTGGTTGTGTGAAAAGTATAAGTAAGATATTTCCATTTATAAATAATAAAACAAGACGCACTTTCACACGCATCAAGTTTTTGGCGCCGCTGCCGGGGAACACTTAACCGGTTGGACTTTTGTTCTACCGGGGAACGGTTGCGTTTATTATTTAAATTGAAATTTAGAGTCTTCTATTTAATTTTCCCCTGTAAAATTTTTTGTACATTGTTTATCAATTGAAAAATTGGCTCACCCATTGTGATTACTGAAAAAAAAATAGAGGTATAAGGAGGGTAGCTCTGCTTCCCGAAAGGGGTAGGTTTTTAATAAGCTTCGCGCTGACCTATTTCTCCGCTTCTGTGTATGATCAGTGGAGTTACCGAGGACTTTTGATTAACTTTGTAAATAAATTTTTATTGGAAATTTTTTTAGTTAGTTTTTATTTTCTTTTCTTTTCTACTATTTTGTATTTTGAGAGGTATGTATCCGAACATGAATAAGGTCCCGGTTAATTTTCAAAATTCGAGAAACATTTCCATGATGACTAAAGAGGATATGAAGCGATCTTTAGATGAGATGATAGCATTTTGGAATAAAGAACTAATTGTGAAGGATATGAAAAGCGACAAGGTGAAAAATTTTGACAAACCAAAAGATGGAGGATATAAGGAAAAACCAAATTTCAAAAACTGTACGCCTTCATCTTCTTACCCAAAAGCTTTAACGGGTGAAATTGTCGAAAAGTACACACCTCCGCTTCCTTATCCAGCTGCTTTGAATAGAGATTACAATGAAATTGAAGGATCAATTTTTCCAAAGCTCAAGAAAGATACTGTTAAAAGCTTATCTCGTCCAGTGATTGTGAAAGCTATGCAATCTATGGAGACTTCAAGCGAAAAAGTGGAAGCGACTAAGACTATTGATCACAGTCAAGGAGATTCCATTCAACAACTTGAGGAGATGGTTCAAACAGATATGTATTCTCAATCCTCTGAATCTTTATTTTCTAACGAAATTTTTAGTGAAGTTGAATAGGAAGAAGATATGGAGGTAGATTGGTTGCCTTTGCCAAGATTTGATCACTATGATTCTGATGAGAAAATACTCTCGCTACTTGATTGTAATGAAGAGGAAATCCTTGAATTGAGAAACCGAGATGGGGTTATGTCAGAAGAAGAATTAGTGGCTACTAGGAATACAGCTATTGATGACACTTCATCATTATACCCAGAGGTTGAACAATTAAAGGGAAATGATCAAACAATGGTAAGGATTGGAGATGAAATCGAAAACAAAACTTGCGGTAATGAGATAGCAACCGAACCAGTTGAAATTCAAATGGTGGTTGAGTCAACACAACCAGCGGTTGAAGTATCTATAAGCACAAGTTCATTGTTTTATCAGTATGAAGATCCTTTTTGGCAATTCAATCGGAAGGAAAGTTTCTCACAATTTTTGGAAAATCATGGAGCATCACGGACTGGACAAATGCATGCCATAAACGATAAGTATCTATTTTCTTTAATTTTATTAAATTTACATTTTTGTATTATTTATAGATATTACCATCCATGCTTACTTTTAAGTGTGGGGAAAGTCACTAGGTTTTTAGGTAAGTAAGTTTGGAGTCAAGCTAGTGACTCGAACAAAAACAAGCGCTTCTCGGGAGGCAACCCGTGCTTGTACATTGTGTATAATTTTTATTTTCCGTTTTTGGTATTTTATTTTTATACGTTTAATGTTCTTTGCTACTTTTTGAAGTTGGCAACCAATTCAGCTGAAATTGAAATTTTTGGAAAATTAAAGAACTTTGTGGGTGTGTTCCCTGGAAACCCTCACGAGACTATAACTCGTCCACTCGGGATACCGAGGGGTTTAAAGGCTTATTGCATATGCTAAATGCAATCGTGATTAACTACGAAAGTGTGAATGTTGTATAATTTTTGAATAAAGATCGGAAGATGACCCATTACGCCGAACCAGATCAAGATAATCACGCCATACTCAGGGGAGTTTTTTGTTCTAATTTCTTTTCTTCCTTTTCTCACTTTTATTTTTACTTGTTTATATACAATGAGGACATTGTATAATTTAAGTGTAGGGAAAGGGTCGGTAGAAAATAAATTTTTTGTTTACTTGTCCTTATATTATAATTTTGTTAAATTTTTATCAAATTTGAAAATTTTGAGTTAAAAACTAGGTATTTATTAGTTAGAATACTTTTTATTAAAAGTTTTGTTTTATATTTAAAAGTTTAGACTTTAATGTGGATTAACTGTTTTGTACATATAACGTAAGAAACTTAATAATGAGTGATATATAGTTACATGATATGATATACTAATAGGCAATCTATATGAAGATTTCTGAATTTTAAGAAATTAATAAAACAACTTGTATATTATTTGATGATACATAATATGATGTATGACAGAAAAGTCTTAATTCTTAGATTTATATGCAATAATTTTATATATCTTTATACTTATATGAAAAAATATTTGGGGGTCTACTAATTGTTTCCTCTGTTGTACGTAAGTACAGACCTGGACTCTAATTAGTATTCTTAAATAAAGCAAAAGAAAGAAAATCTTTCAAATTAAAATAAAAATAATCAAACTATGTCGCTTTGTTATACTAAGGTATGGACCTGTCACCGCTGGTTTGATTTAAAAATTGCTTTACCTGAATCAAGTTATGTCGCTCTGTTGCATGAAAATGCAGACCTGTCACCAATGTCTTGATTCTTAAAAATGGATTTCATATATTTATTTTGAATATAGAAGTAAATTGCATGATTATGTTTAAGAGTATATCATATGTGAAAATCATAAATAATATATATTCTAACAATAAAGGTGTATTCAAAAATATAAGAATAGATTGTTTAAGTGGATAAATATATTAGTAATCATTCATGAACTATATGTTGCACTAATAATAATAATTTTTATTTGTACTTTATAGTTATCCATGTTAATTAAATTGTTTAAACTTTTAAATTTATGAAACAGATTTTTAATTTAGGTATTCTGATTATTAAATATTAGTTTGATGCTTATTAAGTTTTTATGATGAAAATGTATTCTACTTGAGGACAAGCAGAACTTAAGTGTGGGGATATTTGATAACATCAAATAGTACTATATTTATATACTAATATTCTTTAGTTTTTGTATACTTTTATTACAAAATAGGTAGAAATGGAGCTTAAATTAGAAAAGGAACGAAAATAAGTTAAATAAAGTAATTTTTGTATAAAAGTTGATTGTATCTAAATAGAGTAGGACAAAGTGATTAAAAGAGTGATAAAAATAAATAAAGTTCGAAAATATTTGAGTTCAAAAAGTAAATAGATTCTGCGAAAATAGTTAGATTGAAGATTTACTGAAATTTATTAGTTGAACCAAATAATTAAATAGATTAAATAATAATATATAATAAAACTTATGTTAGTTACTTAACGTTATACCAATGTTAATTTAGTATAATTATAATGATGTTAACGTTCATAATCATAATAATAATTATAATGATAATAATAAATAAATAATAGTGATGTTCGATTGTTTTTACGTATAGGTATAGAAGTAGAAAACAAGTCAAAGTCAAAGGTCAACGTGGGGTCCATGTCATTTATGGCGCAACAGAAATGAAAAGGATGTGCGAATGATGATTAAGCGAAGGCGGTGGAAGCTAGTATGGAGAGTACGCCAAAAAGATTCATCCGCCGTATGTTTTTATCCATACGGCGTAAGGATTTCAGCCCCAGCAATTTAAATAGCAGCCTGCTGTATACGATTGGAGAGACTTTTTAAAATTTATATTCGGCTAGGGTTTGTATATTACGAATTTTAGGGTTACTTTGGAGGTACAAGAGATCAAGTTTGAAGCATAATCATTCTTGTTTCGAGTGGTTCGTCTTTCGATTTGGTATTACTCAAGTTTATTTAATATCATTGATGATTTTGGTATTTATTAATTTGAGTTTCACTTATCTTATGATGAATTAAATATTTAAAGTAGTTGTGTAATTGATAAAACTCGGATTATGATTATTGAACGATTGAAATTGCATATTGACTAAGTTATTTGATTGAAAACTATTATATTACTCGTAGAACCTTGTTTATTGGTGATTGCTAGTGATTATTTCTTAACGTGATTGATAATGTTGAAGATATTGATTTCCTTTAGTATTGTTGATTATTGATGGTTATTAATTTTAGGATTTTAACCATTGCTAAATACGTTGAATCTGATAGGTTAAGATAATAAGATCTATGCAATCTAAAAAGAACAAGACAATAAGAAATTATTGGGTATTGTTGATTCATACCATTATAGTTAATTATAATAAGTTGTGAATGTTTAATGCACAATTTAGGGTAAAGCACACAATAGACTAATAATCTTGTGACATTGGATCGGTGTTTAATGCGGACCCTTAAATTGTAGGAATTAGTTAACCTGAACAGGAGACTAATTTACATTCAATTTAGAATCTTTGATTAGTGACTAAGTTGATCTAAAAGAAATTACAATAGAATAATCAATATGCAATGAATCGGGATATATGAATCTTAGCGAAGTTAATTATACAATTACTATTCCTTCCAATTGTTATCTATTTATTATTTTATTATTTTAATTTAAAGTTTATTTAGTTTTAATTATTATTTACAAATCTTATGTTCGTACGGAACTAAAACGTCCCCCTTTATTTACTGTTTTCTTAGTTAATAGTTATTTCTTATTTTAATAAGTAAACCACCGTTCCTGTGTTCCTTGTGTTCGACTCGGACTTACCAAGTCTATACTTACATTCGATCAGGTATTCTTGCCTGGTTGTGTGAAAAGTATAAATAAGGTATTTTCATTTATAAATAATAAAACAAGAAGCGCTTTCACACGCATCAGTTAGTTAATAGGAAAAAAAAATCAAAACTCCCCCACTATTTTATAAACCTTTCACTAGTTTGAAAGCCCTCATTTGCCACGCCTTAGTTTCAATTCGGCAAACGCATACCATGCAGCTACTTGGGAGTACTTCTATACCAGTCTCTTTCCTTCGTTATAAATATACCATATCCTCTATGCTTATCACTAAGTGTGGGATTCAAACCCAACACACACTGCTAAAAGAATACGTCTAAGATGTTTCAAATCCTAAGTGTGGGATCTTTACCCCAGTCAGAACTTAGAATAACATCGAGGACGATGTTCCTTTAAGTGTGGGATAGCAGTAGTATACACTACTGTAAAATGGATAATGGTATATGCTTGATTCTAAACTAGCTGCTCTTTAGACCATCCTTCTCCAAAAAGTAACTCGAAAATTTAAACAAAATATTTCAAAATTGAGTTAAAAATATGTTGAAAATGATAATTTTATACAAAAAAATGATTTACTTTGGGGAAGAAGGAACACAACCCCCTCTCATATCACCAACACTCCACTCCAAAAACCTTACATCACTCCTCCTAGAATGATTGTGGCTAGATTGACTTCGCGCTCACTTAAAAGGTAATGATTTGATTCTTGATCAAGCCTATGATGATAAACGATACATGACTGGCGTTCTGAGTGATTGATAATATTAGAATAGGAAACCCTAAACACTTTGAGTGATTGGAGTGACCACCTTGAGAGGATCGCCTAGTCATGTATCCAAGATCAAAGATCAAAAGCATGCTCCCAAAGATTACAACCCTACTTTTTCAAAAGCACAAATATTTTATTTTTTTCCAAAACCCCCTCAGTAGAAAGTTCTGCTCTAAAATATTTCATCATCTACTTATCTTTAACCATGCTTGAAATTTGAGTTTGCTTGAGGACAAGCAAAGTTTTAAGTGTGGGATACTTGATATCGCGTAAAAAGTCATGTTTTTACCACCGACTTTCTCTCATTCTGGAACAATACTTGGCATTTAGACTCAAATAATATACAAATCAATGAAACTTTGCCAAGAAGGTCAAAATAGAGTCGCACGGGTGAAATCAAGCAAAACGAACCAAAAACGAAGATTCTACGCACAATTGAAGATTCAAGGCATCCGAAACAAGATTTAGAGACAAAATGCCCATCAATAAGGTCTATATTATCCAAAGTCTTCGTTTTCAAAATACGAATCCAATAGAAGAAGAATCAACAAAAACGGATGAAGAATGAATAATCTACGTACGCCGGAAGATTCAAATGATTCGTACAAGACATATAAAGATAAGAGACACATCTCAGGGATTTCTTTTCAACAAAGTCTTCATTTTTGAAAAACGAATCCAACGCAAAAAGAATCGACGAAAACGGACGCATAACGAAGAAGATACGCACGAAACGAGAAACAAGTAAAAGAATGCGAACCGGGACGGGAGGCCGGCGTACCAGGCCGGCTGGATGCCACCCGTCTCCACCTCCTTTTTGGTACCAGGCCAGCTGGACGCCGTCCGTCTCCACCTCCTTTTTGGTACTTGATTGGTACATGTGCTACCGGACGCCGCCCATCTCCACCTCCTTTTTGGTACTTGTCTGGTACATGTGCTACCGGATGCCGCCCATCTCCACCTCCTTTTTGGTACTTGTCTGGTACATGTGCTACCGGATGCCGCCCGTCTCCTTCTCCTTTAGGGTACATGTGCTAGACCTTTCCGCACTTTAGGGTGCACCAAAATTCAAGTATAAATAGGTGCCTTTGGTTCATTTGAAAGACACACCATTCCTATCACACATTTCTTAGGAAAAACACCTTCCATACTTTTTTTTAGACTAATAATACCCTCTAATTATTAGTTCTACTTTCTCCTTCTATTTTCTTATTCGAAATTAGTTAGGCTAGTTTAGGAAACTTGTTTAGAATAGAACGAAAGTGCGGAACGCATTGTAATATTCGGTGTATGCTCGGAATTATGTCAATTAATTCAAGTCTATTTTATCTCGCATTTAATCCTGGTTCTTTCTATCCTTATCTATCTTAATTAATTACGTTTATATTGATTATGCTAGATTTAGTTATTGCCATGATTAGAGAGTAGTACGCTTGTTGTGTTTGCTTGCGATGTAGTTGGTTAATTATGGGATGATTTATAATTAAATATTAAATATCATAAATATTGCTTTGATCATCTTATTGCATGTTCTTGTTTGATTGTTGCTTTAGGATCATCATAGTAGTAAAATATAAACGGTCTTAATTATCGTGAAATAATATGACGGCCCATATTCGACTGTTACTCGATATAGTACTGGAAACACTTCAAGGTGGAGTACAAATGTATGGAAGTCGTGGAACGATCGAAGGTAGTCATATTACGAAACGGTACAATGATACGAAGTGATATGACGGCCCCTATTCGACTGTTATGCAGTATAGCGTTGGAAACACTTTAGGTGGAGTACAAAAATGTGGAAGCTGTGTAACGACCGAAGGTAGTTATATTACGGACTAATATATATAAAATGAGAAACCTAGTTTAATTAACCTTTCTAAATAGACTTTTAAACTTCAAATTAATCTATCGCCTTTCCACCAATAAACGTGATTACAACACCTTTTTAACGACGTCCAATTAAAAGGTAGTCAGTCATCTGTGTCAATATAATTTGTCAAAGGTATGAAACTATGGAACCGCAAGGCTACATGGGGGATTATCGTAGGACAAGACATGGCCAAGGTTTGAAGCGGTGGAACCACTTAAAGTGAGGAACGCTGTGAATAACTAGGAGATTTATTGGGTAGTCTTAAGCAAGGGCTGGTTTAAAGTCATAAATGAACCTTTTAAGATACGAATCTGTTAGGATGACGAGGAATCGTTATATGATTCAGTTATGTCTAGTACCTTAAGATTTTTTTCCCATTCATATGAAAGTATTATTAAACCATAATTAAGATTTTGCTTATTATTCTAAATACTTTGTAATGTTACCATAACCTAGCTCCCGGTGTGACATGCTAATGGGATCCTAACTAGTAGGGAATCTAGTGTTTAGATATAAGTATTCAAGAATGATAATTAACTAATATCTTTCAAAACGGTTTCTTCAAATATCATCCCATAACCTAATTAACGAAGTCTCAGCAAACACTATCTTTATCTTATCTGCTCTGTCTTTTATTTTAATTTCGCTTTTATTTATTTATTTGCCTAAGTTAGTTAATAGGAAAAAAAAAAAACCAAAACTCCCCCACTATTTTATAAACAATTCACTAGTTCGAAAGCCCTCATCTGCCACGCCTTCGTTTCAATTCAGTCGGTTTGAAGAACGACTCTAGGTTATACCTACCACTTGCTCACCTTTAGGATTAGCATTGTTAGGGAAAACTTAGGCCCCGCAATTACAAATTTAAAACACCCACCAATGCCCGTGCCAGTAGCCGGTGCAACGACAAAGGGTAAGTAATTTCCCTAACCGACCGCTGGTGGTGCATCATGACTTTCTACGTGCGACGACTGATGTGACCAGAAGGGGAAGGTATTGAAGCAGATTGATGCTGACTTTCAGTGTGCGATGACAGATGGACTCTATTTTAGACAATTAAATTAATTAATTGAATTGAAAAGGAATAATGGAATTAAAAGAAAATGTTTGGGGGTAAAGGTTGTGGAGAAGACGCCGGAGTAATTAGGTGATGGGGTGATGCGCCTGATATGGATAAGAGGATGCTAATATGTTTTCTTCTCATCTTATTGAGAAAATTACACATATCGTCCTTTATATTTTGTCTAAATTTCAATGACAGTCCTTTACAAACTTTAATTATACCAACCATCATTTATTTTGAAACTTATAACGCCAATAGTCCTTTAGACTAACGACCGTTAGCTATTCGTTAAAAAGGATCCTTTGTGAAAAAATTTTCTTTTAAATTTATTTTCCTTTGAGTAAGTTATATATTATAAAATCCAAAATATGTATAGACACTTTGTTAGGTGCACAAAACATCGTTTTCAGCTTCCCCATTTCACTTAATAAAATCTTCATCAAATTCAATGATTTTCTACGGAGAAATATCAAATTATATAGTCCACCACTTTTTTTCATCATCCAAACATACATTTGTGGCTTAAATATTATTAGTCATATAGTTGATTTACATTTTTCAACGTCGTTATACTTTGAAGTTAGGGTTTTAGTTTAACATATTTTCGAGAAAGGAATGAATGCAAAAAAAAAAAAAAAAAAGGAGACTACCAAAGTCGTTAACATATAAGAGCATCCCTGTCGTACACCCCGCGGTCGGTCGGATTTTACTCCGGTCATGTGTTTTATATGCTAACGACTTTGGCAAGGGCGCGCGGACAGTGTGTTTTATATTTATTATGCTGGGTATCCTAAGTTTTGATACTACTTAAAGACCTAAAGGGGCAGTAAGCGGTATGTATGACTCAGGTGTCGTTCTTCAAACTACAACGGGCATGGGAATCTAGGAGGATTAATTATCTTTTGTAATTTAGCTGGGATTTTTAAAACTTTTTGATAGGTTGGTTGGTTTTCTAATCTAATTACTAAAATTAAAAACTAAATTAAAGACAGGGGTTTGTACGGAGTACGCAGAGAAATCAAGATAAGGAATATGTTTGCTGTGACTTCGGCAATGTTATTTGGATTGATAGTTATGAGGGATAAGATTACTAGGTGTGATGATTAATCCGGTGAGGTCATAGAAACTTAAATGGTAGATAAAGTCTTATGCCTACAACCTTTACTCGGTTTCCCACGTATGTATGTTAACGCTATACCGGATACTCGGGCGTTTTACAGCTTTTCCGTTATACCAATTAGGGTTCCAGATTACTCACTAGATATTCCTATATTTCTTAATGAGCTACAGCTACGATCCTACTATATACCTAACGTAGAGTTGTCCGCAATCAGATATATAATATGTCACATGGATAGCAGTTATAGAATGTCCAGTACACCGGAAGTTCTCCCAAATGCACAGACCAATTCAACTGACAATTATCCTCTAATCCAGGTCCCCATTTACAGACATCCGGAAGACGTTAGTATCATGGCATGAATTGTTCAGTGAACAATAACATGAACAGGGTTTAACCCGCAGAACCAGTTGGGATAATCTGTCTAACGGTCAGTTAATATGTTCATCATTAATCATACAATCAGCACATCTATTACATACATGTTAACCTATCTGTAATATGTTTATTATGTTCGTGAAAATCTAATTAGCAGGGCAGCGATAATGTTTGCGTATGTCTAGCATGCAGTACCTAAGCAACAATCAAACAAGAACATGCAATAGGACGGAACACTAGACATTACATTAACTGACCTAATAATTAAATCGTGGATATCCCGGAAGTTGTCCCAAAGATACACAACAAACAAGCGTGAACCTAATCTATCTCTAATCATATGCTTCGTGTCCCTCGGATGTGTTTCAATCAAGGGAACAGCGACCATGTTGAGTTCATTGATCATCATACACAGAATAGTTGGCAATCCTACTTCTAGCAATTGGCCAGGTTCTAGGGAGGAGGATACAAACCACAGCATAAGTTGGATAGATAAACAGTCAGAGGTTCAGCTTATAAGTTCGCAAACAGTTTTAAACTTACACAGACAGAGTAACAGTATGTTCACAATTAGGAATCATTATTTCCACAACGGATTGTGCCCACGACTTTCATAGCTTCCACGTTCCGTACTACACACATTTGTGATGATTCCGGCGCTATACAAATGAAAGCCGTATAACGTTACCTCCATTGTTTCATAATGGTGTTATCCCCAATTGTGTATTATATCATAACTATCCTAACATTGCATACATCACAACAAACATTGATTTGTCTAGCCTAGCATAATTCTAGCATTCATTCCTAAGCATGCATAATAAGAAAGCATAATTAAAAGAATAAATGCGAGAGATTGTATTAAACCTGAATACGAGAGTAATACAGACAAATCTTCACAAATATGAAGTCTCGGAGTAACTCCGTACAAAAGCTACTGAGAGCTTCTACTCTAACCTACTAATTCTCCTCTAACTCCTAAGAGTAGTGCTAGAGAGAGAATGCTAACCTAAATCTAGAGAGAGAGAGTTTAGAGAGAGAAAGTGTGAAAGAATGAAAATGAGGTTTGTTGAATGAATGAGAGGAGTCCTCTATTTATAGATGAGGAGGTTGAAGCTTGGTACAAGTCCTAAAGCATAAAGAACAAGCATCAAAGCGCATACGGGGGGTACTGGACCAGGGGGGTCAAATGGCACCTCACAAAGCAAACACCCCCGTATACGGCACCCATAGGGCCGTATACAGCACCTAGGGTACCGTATACGGTACCTAGGTGCCCAGGGGGGGTTGGTGCTCCGTTTGGCCTCCGCTGATTCCTCGGTTGCTTGGTTCGTCCGTATCTTCTTCGTTTGGGCTCCGATTTGCTTGATTCTTGCGCCGTTAGTTTCGTTTTTCCGTTACGCTTCTAATGACACTGAGTTTGCCAATTTTTGGAAATGTTTAGCTTTTGCGTGTTCCGGATGACGATCGGTGTGCTTCCAGACTGCATATCTTCTCCGTCTTTCGTCCGTTTCTTCTGATTCTTTCACCTCCGATCTTGGATTTTCCTATGGAATCATAAAATTTGTATTAAGCTCTATTTTCATAAGAATATTGAGAACGGAAAATTTAAGGTGATTGTTTTGCCTCGGTTTGCGTGTTATTTGGACTTTTTTACCGATTTTTGCAGCAGCGTCTATATTTAGACTACCTTGGTGATTTTTGGTAAATAATGATGGTTTTGAAATGTTTTCACCAAAGAATAGTCCAAAAAGTGTGGAAATATACTCTTAAAAATATGACTTTTTGGGTCACATCAAGTATCCCACATATAACACCCCTCGTTTAATTATATAAACAACCAATATAATAATGGCGACGCGGAAGCTTAGATTTCAAAACATTTAACAAATGGTTTACATTACTTAAAATGTCAATAAACTTTTTTCAAATCAAAGTACAAGACATTTCAACAATTGGGTGTTATTAAAAACATTTCTATAATTACCAAAATAACATCAGAGTACAGCCTGTCAAACATTCCTTCCAGTCCAACAACCTCCTACCCAATATGTCCCATAATATACAACCTGCAGGAAGAACTGTGGTGGGGTTAGCACAACGCTAAGTGAGTGAACCAATAACAACAGTCCAACTCAGCATAACAATCTGTTTACATTAATAACAATAAACAGACAATTAATCAATGAATCAATCATTCACTTACCAGCCGACATCCATTATGTCATACAAGCTGCGTCAAAGAGGATCGGTGGTCCCTGAGACACCCTAATACCGGTTTGGTACCCAGGAACTCTTACCATACACATGTATTGGCCTATACAGCACGACCGATAACTTGTTGTCAATCACACACGACCTAGATCTCTAAACCAATAAATCAAGTTTTCCGAGATCTCCTGTCGTCTACAACAACAACAAGCCCAACCTTCACAGGTTGACCTCTGAATATTTCACATTGGCTCAGTCTCAGCCAAGCAAACAAACATGCCCAATTATCAAGGCAAACAAGTATCAGATGCATCATATCACAATTATAGCACTTTACAAGTTGTAACCAAATCATTACAACTAAATCACACTGAGGGTACAAGTCCACTCACCGACCACCTCAGGCGTCCACTCAGTAGTCTAATATCACTGAGCCTTCACCATATCTGAGAATACAATTAATAAACCATAAGTTAGTAACTTGTATCAACAGATAATATTTAAGTAATTAACCTCGTTACACAATCATAACATAATTATATGTATTAGGTGATCCCTACGATCACAGCAAATAAAAGTCCAATTCGGAACATATTCAAAAAGTCCCGAAATAAGGTCCAAAAACAGTAAAATGCCATTTCCAACCCCTATACGACCCCGAATGGCTAAAAACTGACTAGGCTATAGTATATAGCTTTGATCATTGGGCCGTTTCCGAGTGGACATGCGAATTTCAGCTTAATCCGGGTTAATGAAATTTTGTTACAAAAAAGAGGTCTCTAAAGTGCTATTAAACACTTATGCACTTTTGAAATTTGCAAACTTAAAATTTCCGAAAATTTGCTAGAACAGCCGATCAAGCCGCCGGCTTGCCAAAGAAGCCGCCGGCTTCCTTCTACTATGCACAAGCCGCCGGCTTGGGAACGAAGCCGCCGGCTTCGGCCTTCGTCCCAGCCCTGTACGACCTGATCAAAACCCTAACTCGCGAATTTTCACAAAACCCACCAAAACTCAGTTTCTAACCATTTTAAACACCTAATAACTTCACCAAATCATCATATAACACTTCTAACCAGTTTCTAACATCCAATTCTTCCAAATCATCAATTAACCAAATTTAAATCAAATTGATTAAACTTTAAACTTACCTCAAATGGAAGAACACTGGATTAAGATGATGATTATAATGAACTAGAATCAATCACAGCTTCAATTTCATGTTTTTGATTTGGATTCTTATGGGTTTTGGAAGGAATTGAAGTTTCATAATGAAACTTTCCAAAAGAGGAAAGTAATATATATAGTCGGTTCAACTTAAACCGCCTTCAATATACGGGTATAATTTAATACCCCATGTCAATCTATTGTCTGGAACCCGAAAACCATTTGCGAGTCCAAACATTTTATTGCACCGTCAACTATATTAATTTACAACAATTAATAATTCACTTATCACTTTGGAATATTTGACTCCTATTCCAATTATTTCACTATTTCAAACAATATTATTTCTAAACACATTTAAATATTAATTTAAATCAAGAAATAATAATATATCCACAACTAGGCCCATTTCGAGGATGTTACAACTCTACCCCCCTTAAAAAGATTTCGCCCCGAAATCTAATCTCAATCAATCTAACTAATGTGATATAATCACCTATCTCTTATCAAACATTATTCCTCAATAGCAACTTACAACTATACTCATACTGTTTGAATTCTTTCCACATGCACATACCCAAATGTACATGCCTCTATCTTTCCTTACGCACACGTACAGTGCATCTAATTAATATCCTCAATCAGGTATTTCTCATAGAATAAACACTTACTTAATCAAGTGAATTCATTATCACTTAAACAACTAGTGAAACTTACAATCACTTGATCAACAAGTAAAACTTAATATTATTTAATAGGTCAACCCGAAATTAGCAACTTGCTAAAATCTTTAACCTATTCTCATTGTTCATCTCTGTTATCAATAAAACAGCACAACAGTATCACAACAGTGGTTATTAAACCACAATGTATCTAGCAACACTGAAATAAAATTTCAGCTCACGACTTACAATCAGTCTAATGACAGATAACAATCTTAAATCTCTACTATCAAAGATTTAGAATTCAAATCTAGGTCAACTTTTCATCCAAAAGTCTTATATCTATACTCTTGTGAAAAATCAATCATATTCACGTATCACTATAATCATATGAAATCTTTTACTTAAAAGTATTCTAGATTCATATTATCTAAATAAGTAAAGCAGAGGTCACACACAGTAGGTAAAATCACAATCAACAAGTACTTTGCTCAGTTAACAAAAGTACCAAAATCAATGTTACCTACAATCAACCAACCTCTACATTGACTTATTTTCACTTGTAACACCCTATCAATTGTTAACAACAACAATTGACCAAACACTAATCACAACACTAGTGATTACACACTACAGTATATCTATCAATACTCACTATTTCACTTCAAAATCTAACTAACCATCAAGTTAGAATCTATATTTTACTTAAAGTGGTAAGACATCAAAATCTTCTCTTAGCAACCAGTTAACTCACTTTTAATAACTACTAATCACAAGCAATTAGGAGTTATACAACTATAATCACACAATCACTTAGTCATTTAACACTAGACCCCATTAATCTAGCAACTAAGTCAATCTTATTCAACATATCATGATACTACAGGTCAAGCATCACAATATCACATTATCAAAATGTGTGACCTTACAACACATTTCAACAAAGTCCACATCAAGTTAATCACACTAACTGACTTTCATAACACCTATGGTATATTTTATTTCTCTCAATTAAAATTCATCATACCAATTATTATTATGTATATCACACTTATATACATCTACAATTTCACTTAATTCTATATAATAGGTCCTTCAGACTGTTATAGTCTTTATCAAGCCTTTATATTACTACTACTCATCACATATCCACACCACAGGATATGGAACAATCACTAACTCTATGTTTCACTTATATACTTACCACTTAGTATATAACTTAAACAATTTAATCTAAACTTTCAAGAAAACCTGGTGAATACAATAATCACCTATCAATTTCAAGGTTTCCTTATTCTCTAATACATACTATTTCTCAAAATATGAACAACCTTCCAATTCATATTCCTCAAAGTATTAACCAAGGATCAACTAAATCTTTAACACCATTCCCATTCAGATATATTTTCATATCATATCTTATTTGGATCTAATCCCACTCTGTCACTTTATCACTTATTTCATTTGTATATTATCAACAAATCACAAAAGAATACATTCAATTCTTTCCATAAATAAGGTACCAATCAACCTATATAACTATTAATAATAACTTTCAATTATTTATTATCTCACTTTCTTACCCAAATCAAAGCCATCATCACAAGTCTCACACACTGGTAAGAATTTCTTATCACAATTCTAATCAATGTGACTTAATTTGCACCTTTCAACAAATTTCAACTGTCATATCATTCAATGACTTCTTATCTGTATAATTTTCTAACATATATTCAGTTCAAATATCAAATATTGCCCAACTGAATACTCAATTATACCTAACACTATTTCAATTACTTAATACTAATTTTAAGTAATTACTCAAGTTTTCACAACTTAAACAGTTTGGGAATTTAACCACATTCCCCACATAATCACAACATAACACTCTATGTTAGACTACTTCAACTCACACAGTTGACTACATGTCAACTTTGATTTCAAGCAATCAATCAATAAAATTCTCTAACTGATTTCCTCAAGTTTGATTCAATTCAAACCAATCACAAGCAATTAATTTTATACACAATTCTCTATTCATGGTTTGACTTTCAAAGTTAACATACCATCAGTTAACTCCCAAACCATTTCACCTTATAGGTTTACTCTCAACATATATTTTAATTATTACTTTTAATAATCTTATTAATCCTTCACAAGGACAAGGTCACTTATATTAATCTTGGCTCCATACAAGCCAGATACAAAATAGTGATTTATTTAAATACTATCACTTTCACCTACAGGAAATCTATCACACTTAAGCACAATCACCTGTTTAACTCAATCAATTTAGTCAATTAGGTTTATCAATCAAAACCCCTACCCATGACAATTTTATTTTATACTCACACCTTTACAATCTAAAGGTCACAGTTTTATCAACTAATTGTTTTCTTATCAAACAATTACTAAGTCACTTAGTATATTTTTATACTCGATTTTCCAAAATCACATTACATTTCTTTTATACCAAGTAGCCTCAACAAGTTCATGTGACACAACATAATATAACAACGGTGATCAGGCGTTGCAGGATTATGTTCTTCACAATCCCTTCTCAGGCCACTCCACCTTATAATTATCAATGTGATCTACTCTTATCTCTTATATATTAAATACTTCATGATTTCAATTCAATCATACTCTATTTAATAACTTCTATCAGCCGATACACACTCAGATCAGCTTGCTACTCACATTTTCACACAATGTTCTGGTTTTCTACAACTGAATTACTCAGTATGTCACTTGTCTGAAACCTCAATCACATGATAACTCATCATCATAGTTTCAATACTTAACACTAATCAATGTCCCTATTTACCTCAAAATTCAGGACACATCTTAATCAACTATCGTCATTTTGACATATGCTATCATATCAAGCATCACTGTCACAACAAGTCTACTTACTCATGTTACTATCAAACATTTCACCTATTAATTTCACAATTGACTACAAGGATCTATCACTTCCCAGTCAATTTCACTTTATAACACTCTACATTTCTCTTAAACCTATCAATCATGGTTTAGATCAAGTGTTTAACTATAATCAAAACATATCATATAGTCACATAAACACGTATTGTCTCAAATAGCAGTCATTATCAAATCAAATGACATAACTTTTCTTAACAAGGATTTAAATCACACCTTGTGATCAACCCATAATACTATCACTTATCTTGTCTCCCAATAAAGGCACTCCTTAGGTTCTAACATCACTCATGTTAAACCTTAAGCAACTCTTTTCTACTCATTTAATCACATTTCTGCATTTTCAATTCAATCAGAAATACTAACAACAATGAGCAACTCATTTAATACCTCTATCTGATATCAACATATTACAATCCTTAGTTAACTCAAAACTAGGGAATCATATCAGTCTGACTCAATTAACTTCACAACAAAGTTTACTCAACATATCAGAGTAAACAATACAAGTTAATTTAAATCAACAAAGGCTTATCAAAGATTACCTGACAAATCTTAAGCCAGCAATGTTGAGGAAACATGAAATATACTAACCAGTTACTCATGCCCCTCCGTCTCTGCATTCAAACAACAACTTCACAACTTGTTAAGGGTTAGTACATATTCAACTAATCACCTTTTCACATATTCACAATTCTACTAAACCCACACCCACTGGAATGTTTGACTCAACTCAATCAAGTTTAGGATTGAACATTCTATCATGTCCAACTCGCCCAAACTATTGCTCTGATACCAACTTATAACACCCCTCGTTTAATTATATAAACAACCAATATAATAATGGCGACGCGGAAGCTTAGATTTCAAAACATTTAACAAATGGTTTACATTACTTAAAATGTCAATAAACTTTTTCAAATCAAAGTACAAGACATTTCAACAATTGGGTGTTATTAAAAACATTTCTATAATTACCAAAATAACATCAGAGTACAGCCTGTCAAACATTCCTTCCAGTCCAACAACCTCCTACCCAATATGTCCCATAATATACAACCTGCAGGAAGAACTGTGGTGGGGTTAGCACAACGCTAAGTGAGTGAACCAATAACAACAGTCCAACTCAGCATAACAATCTGTTTACATTAATAACAATAAACAGACAATTAATCAATGAATCAATCATTCACTTACCAGCCGACATCCATTATGTCATACAAGCTGCGTCAAAGAGGATCGGTGGTCCCTGAGACACCCTAATACCGGTTTGGTACCCAGGAACTCTTACCATACACATGTATTGGCCTATACAGCACGACCGATAACTTGTTGTCAATCACACACGACCTAGATCTCTAAACCAATAAATCAAGTTTTCCGAGATCTCCTGTCGTCTACAACAACAACAAGCCCAACCTTCACAGGTTGACCTCTGAATATTTCACATTGGCTCAGTCTCAGCCAAGCAAACAAACATGCCCAATTATCAAGGCAAACAAGTATCAGATGCATCATATCACAATTATAGCACTTTACAAGTTGTAACCAAATCATTACAACTAAATCACACTGAGGGTACAAGTCCACTCACCGACCACCTCAGGCGTCCACTCAGTAGTCTAATATCACTGAGCCTTCACCATATCTGAGAATACAATTAATAAACCATAAGTTAGTAACTTGTATCAACAGATAATATTTAAGTAATTAACCTCGTTACACAATCATAACATAATTATATGTATTAGGTGATCCCTACGATCACAGCAAATAAAAGTCCAATTCGGAACATATTCAAAAAGTCCCGAAATAAGGTCCAAAAACAGTAAAATGCCATTTCCAACCCCTATACGACCCCGAATGGCTAAAAACTGACTAGGCTATAGTATATAGCTTTGATCATTGGGCCGTTTCCGAGTGGACATGCGAATTTCAGCTTAATCCGGGTTAATGAAATTTTGTTACAAAAAAGAGGTCTCTAAAGTGCTATTAAACACTTATGCACTTTTGAAATTTGCAAACTTAAAATTTCCGAAAATTTGCTAGAACAGCCGATCAAGCCGCCGGCTTGCCAAAGAAGCCGCCGGCTTCCTTCTACTATGCACAAGCCGCCGGCTTGGGAACGAAGCCGCCGGCTTCGGCCTTCGTCCCAGCCCTGTACGACCTGATCAAAACCCTAACTCGCGAATTTTCACAAAACCCACCAAAACTCAGTTTCTAACCATTTTAAACACCTAATAACTTCACCAAATCATCATATAACACTTCTAACCAGTTTCTAACATCCAATTCTTCCAAATCATCAATTAACCAAATTTAAATCAAATTGATTAAACTTTAAACTTACCTCAAATGGAAGAACACTGGATTAAGATGATGATTATAATGAACTAGAATCAATCACAGCTTCAATTTCATGTTTTTGATTTGGATTCTTATGGGTTTTGGAAGGAATTGAAGTTTCATAATGAAACTTTCCAAAAGAGGAAAGTAATATATATAGTCGGTTCAACTTAAACCGCCTTCAATATACGGGTATAATTTAATACCCCATGTCAATCTATTGTCTGGAACCCGAAAACCATTTGCGAGTCCAAACATTTTATTGCACCGTCAACTATATTAATTTACAACAATTAATAATTCACTTATCACTTTGGAATATTTGACTCCTATTCCAATTATTTCACTATTTCAAACAATATTATTTCTAAACACATTTAAATATTAATTTAAATCAAGAAATAATAATATATCCACAACTAGGCCCATTTCGAGGATGTTACACCACACTTAGACGTTGCTTGTCCTCAAGCAACACTCTTCAACATCCCCTTTGAAAAAATTTTTAGAAACAGATTTTTGAGGAGAGTTATGACATCCCCATCGGTCACCGTTTTCTCGTATGAGTAGATAGTTTCAGGAAACCAAGGAAAAGTAAGATGATCCTTTCGGAAATAAGAAGTGATTCTCATAGGCATACTTCCAACTCTCGTGATCTCAGAGTATACATGACTAGGCGATCTCACATAAGATGGTCACTCAATTCACTCAATAGTGTATCGGGTTTCCTATCAATCTAGTTCAAACAAAATCGCTCATAAAGTTAGTCATGCAGTACTCATCGTCATAGGCTTGATCGAGAATCGGATCTCCACCACTTAGGTGAGAACGGCGCTAATTATCCCAAGACATTCGGGGGTTGTAATGTTTTGTGAGGGTTAAGGGGTATGGATAAGGAATTTTTTTGGTTTGTAAGGGTGTTGCTTATCTCAGGCTTTCCAAGAATCATGAAAAACTTATTTGTAGAACGGATGAAGTAGCTACTCGTCTTCTATTGGATCTCCCCTTTAATGGTTGATACTTTTGAAGCTTCGTGAGCTTTATTTTCTTTTCTTTTTCTCTTTTTTTTCTTTCTTTTTCTATATTTTTTTTATTTTCTTTTCTTCTTCCGAATTTCTTTGTCAGAGAACTTCCGAGGATAATTTCTTTTCTTTTTCTCCTTCAGAAAGTCCTTTCTCTTATCTTAATCAATTCGAGTCTTTACTTTGGGTGCTAATTTTCCCGCACCGTTGTCCTCTTGTCTCTCTTGTGTGCTACTTTTCCCGCACTTTTAGAGAGGTTTGATTCTTTTTGGAGAACACGAACGAGTAGGATAATCGAGTTGGATATTCTTCAAGATGTTCTTCATAATCTCAGAAATTCTAAGATAAGGTTTTTGGGAATTTGGGAAAGTAGGTTTATGATTAGGGTTTTTGAAGAAATGAAAAGGTTTAGGCTCAACAGGGTTTTCTAGGCGGATCATCGATACTAAAAATGAGTATCGGAAGGGTTTTGGGCTTGAAAGAGAAGGCTAAAAAGGGGTTCAAAACCTAAGGAATGTCTAGGTCATCTAATTGCGCCTATACCGCGTACGGTACACACCAATGTGGTCTCGAAGCGTATGTCAAGAGCAAGTTCTAATTCAGAGATACATGCATCGGCACACACAAGAAATGAACAATGTAGCATTAAAAATGAATGCTTTTAAGGCTCAAGACCTCACTGCAAATTTGGGTTGTATGTGCCTAGTCATGCGATGCCCCTCTTAGATTGTCGTTTCTTGCTTAGGAAATTTTTACCTTAATTTCCTTAAGTTTTTGAAATATTTTCCTCATATTTTGAAAATGATTTCTTTCAGGCATACCAAAACTCAAAAATTTAGAGTTTAATCGCAAGATTTAGCTCATATTTTAGTTTTATTGAAAAATATTTTTGAAAAATTTGAAAAATTTTAGGGAACATTTTCTGAGATATGCCATGTAGACATGAAAATCGTTTATCCAAGGTATTCCATACCTACCATCCCACACTTAGGGGAACATTGTCCCTAATGTTCTCTTGAGTTGAGATTTTACGACTAAAATCCCACACTTAGAGTTTGAACATGTAAGAAAATGTTTCCTAAGTGTTAAATTGGGCTGGAATCCCACACTTAGTGATAAGTTAGGATGTGGTACAGATTATAACACATAAACTTAAGTGAACGTAGAATCATCAAAAACGGAGGAAGGTTTAAAATACTCCCCATTCTGTTTACTGGACAGGACCAGATTAGTGTAGAAATGGTGCGTGTGATTTGCTGGATTGGAGGACCAGTCTTGTGTAAGATTATCCATTCCACAAAAAGCTAAGTTCTGCAATAAACATCAACACAACGTCATATCTCAAAAATAACAAAGAGTTATAAAAATCTAAGTAAGATAAACTAAATAAAATAAACAAAAAGTCATCAAGTAGATCATCGCTGTCAGGATCGAAGGCAGCAATAGCAGCATCAAGGACTGAGGTGGGTGATAGTGCATGCTCCTCAATCGTATCCATGCTCGGCTCAGTAATGCCAGCAGAAGCATGAGCGTGAGGTGGGCTAAAGACATCCAACATAGCCATCAACTGCTCAGTCGGTGAAGGCTCTGCTGATGCACTCCCTGATGACATAGCATGATCAACAGCAGCAGGCGAAGCAGTGGAAGGTCCAACAGTGAATGGTCCAGCAGGAGGGAAGAATGACCAGGGCGGGTGAGACGGTCCTGGGTCCGGACCTAGATGGAACGGACAGTCAGAAGGCCTCGGAAGCCCTACATGCACACAGAGGGTGGACATGATGTCATGCTGAAGGTGGAGTGTCCGAATGAGGGCCCAGGCTGCAACCGGGTCAGCTAGTGTAATCCCATACTCAAGAGTGGGTATGGGAGCTGACTGGTGAACAGGTGATGAGGGTCTCTCAGCGGATGGCTCCTCATGAGTGATCGGGACATCAGTAAGGTCCTCCTCGCTAATAGTGGGCATGGTCCTGCGTGCTCTACGTCCTCGTCTGCGATCTCTGCGACGTCTCGGTGGTATCTCAGCTATGATCTCTCTGGTGTCGCTGGAGCTATCCATCCTAAAATAAACAAAATAAACAGGTAATGCATAAAATGATAAATACAAATGCACAGAGATCTGATGACAGTGTGAAGATGTTTTATAAAGATTTCTGTTATCAGAGTTCTGGCATTTGCATTTTTAAAACTTATCTCTAATTTTGAAGTTTATAGTCAGATAAGTAACAAATCCTGAAATTTCGTTAGAGATAATCATACTAAACAAAAATAAACTAAGAAGTAAAAATTTGACAGAAAAGTAAAGATAAGCTTGGGGTGCCTCCCAAGAGCGCTTGTTTTACGAGTCTCTAGCTTGACTCTTTGTACCTTTCTTGAAGACTCATGGAGGTTCAAAGATGAAGACGTCTTCCCTGATGGGAAAGTCCTCAACATAATGCTTTAAGCGATGACCATTAACCTAAAAATTACCTTCTGGAGCCTCGAGTTCGATTGCGCCATAGGGAAATACCTTTGAGATCGTGAATGGTCCGCTCCACCTACTTTTGAATTTACCGGAGAATTTCTTGAATCGCGAATTGAAGAGCAGCACTTTATCTCCTTGTTTGAACCTAGAGGGCTTTATCTTAGCGTCGTGGACCCTTTTAGTTCTTTCCTTGAAGCTCAGCGAACTGTCGTACGCTTGGTCTCTTAGTTCTGCTAACTCATTCAACTGCATTCTCCGTTGTTCTCCAGCTGCTGAAATTTCCAAGTTGCAGTTTTTAATGCCCAGTACGCCCGATATTCCAACTCAATTGGAAGGTGACACGCCTTTCCGTAGACTAGCCGATACGGTGTGGTTCCTAATGGTGTTTTGTAGGCAGTTCTGAATGCCCATAACGCATCGTCTAATTTTTCGGCCCACCTATGCCCGTGATTTTCGACAGTTCGTTGCAATATCCTTTTCAAAGCCCGATTTGTCGCTTCAGCTTGCCCATTAGTTTGTGGATGGTAAGCCGTCGATGTTTTGTGAGTGACACCATACTGCTGCAGCACTCGCATGAATTGAGTATTGCAGAAATGCGTGCCACGGTCACTGATTATAGCCCTAGGAGTTCCAAATCGACTGAACAACTTTTTGAGGAATTGGGTTACTACTTTCGAATCGTTGGTCGGAAAAGCTTGAGCTTCGGCCCACCTGGAGACGTAGTCAACTGCGACTAAGATGTACTCTTTGCCGTTAGATTTAGGAAAATGGTCCCATAAAATCAAATCCCCAGATATCAAAGATCTCCACGGCCTGGATATTAGTAAGTGGCATTTCGTTTCTGGCTGAGATATTGCCTTGCCTTTGGCAAATATCACAGCGCTTCACCAGGTCGCAAGCGTCTCGGAATATGGTTGGCCAATAAAAGCCGGCATCGTAAACCTCTCGTGCAGTCATTTTGTTGCCATGGTGTCCTCTAGTAGGTCCGTGGTGGCTCTGGTGTAGAATTAGTTCTGCCTCCTTCCCATCGACGCATCTTCGAATGAGTTGATCGGGACAAACCTTAAAGAGATAAGGATCGTTCCAATAATAGTTCTTGACATCTCGGAAGAATTTTCATTTCTGAGAGGTTGGCATTCCTTTTGGTATGATGTTTCCTACCAGATAATTGGCGAAGTCGGCATACCAAGGGTTGTGTGTGAACTGTGACCCTTGTTGGTAGCCTCCTATAGTCATGAGTTGTTCTTCGGGGAACTGATCTTGAATATCGTTCTCGTGCAACATCTCCATTGATGGATTTTCCAATCGGCTAAGATGATCGGCCGCGACGTTTTCTGCTCCTTTCTTATCTTTAATCTCAATATCAAATTCTTGTAGGAGTAGAATCCATCGTAGAAGGCGCGGTTTAGCATCTTGCTTCTTGAAAAGGTATTTCAAAGCGGAGTGATCTGTATAGACAATAGTTTTGGACAAGATTAGATAAGAACGAAATTTATCAAAAGCAAATACTACCGCAAGCAGCTCCTTTTCTGTAGTGGTATAGTTTTCTTGAGCATCTTTGAGCGTTTTGCTGGCGTAGTATATTGGTTGAAAGTGTTTCTCCTTCCGCTGTCCCAGTACAGCTCCAACAGCGAAATCACTGGCGTCGCACATGATTTCAAATGGAAGACTCCAATGGGGGCAACCATGATCGGTGCATGTACAAGCTGTTCCTTCAGGTAGTTGAAAGCTTTGAGACATTCATCTGTAAAGTCAAACGGAGTATCTTTTTCGAGAAGATGAGTCATAGGTCGAGAAATCTTAGAGAAATCCTTAATAAAGCGGCGGTAGAATCCGGCGTGACCTAGAAAACTTCGGATGGCTTTCACAGAAGTAGGGGGTGGAAGCTTCGAGATGGTTTCAACTTTTGCTTTGTCAACTTCAATTCCAGATTTAGAAATGCGGTGTCCAAGAACTATGCCTTCTTTCACCATGAAGTGACATTTCTCCCAATTCAGAACTAGGTTTGATTCTTCACATCGAGCAAGCATCCTATCCAAGTTAGAAAGACAAGTGGTGAATGAATCCCCAAAAACTGAGAAATCGTCCATGAACACTTCCATACATTGTTCAATCATGTCGTGGAAGATTGCTACCATGCACCTTTGAAAAGTCGCAGGTGCATTACATAAACCAAAAGGCATACGTCGGTAAGCAAACGTTCCATAGGGACAAGTGAACGTCGTCTTTTCTTGGTCCTTTGGATCGAGAGGTATCTGAAAATAGCCTAAGAAGCCATCAAGGAAGCAATAGAATTCGTTTCCTGATAACCTTTCGAGCATCTGATCAATGAATGGTAGAGGGAAATGATCTTTGCGTGTAGCTTCATTCAGTTTCCGATAGTCGATACACACCCTCCAACTAATAACGGTTCGTGTTGGAATCAATTCATTGTTTTCGTTAGTGATGACCGTCATGCCTCCTTTCTTTGGGACGACCTGAATTGGGCTAACCCATGGGGAATCTGAGATAGGGTAGATCAGACCGGCATCCAGGAGTTTGATAACCTCCTTTTTCACTACGTCTTGAATCTTCGGGTTGACTCTCCTTTGCCTTTGAACTGATGGTCTGAAGTCGTTTTCCATTAAGATTTTATGCGTGCAATAGTTTGGACTAATCCCTTGTATGTCAGAGATTTTCCAAGCAATCGCCTTCTTGTGTGACTTTAGAACCTGTACCAGCCTTGCTTTCTCTTCGGGCTTCAATTCTTTAGATATGATAACCGGTAAGTGCGAAGTTCCTTCAAGAAAAACATATTCAAGGTGTGGGGGAAGTTCCTTTAGTTCCAATTCGGGTGGTTCTTCAGTAGATGGTTTCATCCTGGCAATCTCGTCTCTTTTAAGCTCGTCGTACATTGGTTGATAATCTGACTCCATTGCAGGTGATTCCGGAATGTCGGCTGATGCTATCTCAACCCATTCTGTATTGTTGGACAGCTCATCTTTTCTCAGCTCATATTCTACTTGGGAAGATTGAGAGATTGCATTTTCTTCAGTGATAATTTCTTTTCCTTTGTCAGTTGTTGTAAATCTCTGAAATTGAGCTGATGAAGACTTGCTGATGGTGATTTCTGGATTTTCACAACCTTCAGATGGTTGCAAAGCAGGTGTTTTAAGCATTGACTCCATGTCTTTAAGAGTCTTCAGAATTTCTTCCTTTGAGAGAGATGAATGATCTACTTCAGAAGTCGGGTTCCTTCGTAGTAGAGTGACAGGAGTGCCATATCCAAGTGGAGCAGTTAAGATGGAATTAAGCTGCGGCTCAGAATTCTTTAAAGGAAATAGTAACTCTCCAGATTCGTTGGAAGAATCCGAGATAGCTGAGCATAGACCCGCACCTTCTTCACAGAGTATTCTTGAAGTGATGATAGTATTGGGAAGGGGGTTAATGCTGCTTACTGCGAGGATCTCTTCCAAGTGTTCTTCAATTATTTCCTGCATAGAATCTACAAGACCAAGATCTTCTCCCACATGCTGTTTCATTAGTTTATCAACATTGAAGGTGACCTCTTCAGTTCCAACTCGGAGTTTTAAAGATTTTTCATTTACGTCAATGACGGCCTTGGCAGTGTTTAGGAAAGGTCTGCCAAGGATGAGTGGAACTTGGGTGTCCTCTTTAATATCCATAACAACGAAATCAACTGGAAAGACGAATTTGTCGACACGGACCATAATATCTTCAGCAATTCCTCGGGGAAGTTTAACTGATCTATCTGCTAATTGGATGGTCATACGTGTAGGCAAGAGTTTGTTTAATCCTAGTTTCCTATAAAGCGAGAATGGCATGAGGTTTACACTAGCTCCTAGGTCAGCTAAGGCGTTACTTATTTGAACATCCTGAAGATAACAAGGAATAGTGAAACGGCCAGTATCTCCAAGCTTAGGGGGTAGTCCTTGTTGCATAATTAGAGAGCACTCGACATCTAGGGGTAAGTTAACTATCTGTCTAAGTTTTTCTTTGTTGGATATCAGCTCCTTAAAGAATTTAGCACAACTGGGCATTTCTACTAAAGCATCTAATAATCTAACGTTTAAGTGTAGGCTTTTGAACATTTCTAGATATTTTCCAAATTGAGCTTCTTGTTTCTCTTTCTTAAGCCTACCAGGGAAAGGTATTCGAACGGGTTTAGAAACTTCTGGGGCTTTAGAAGGTTCTAGCACAGGAGAAGCGACAGGAGAGTCAGCTTGTACCGAGTCAGTAGGTAGAGAAGTAGAAGGTTCATTCGAAGAGATATCTATGATTTTCTCGTTCTTAGTCTCTTTTCCTCCTCTAGTGACCACAAGCATGTCATCGTGCTCATAAGATGAGTGAAAGACAGAATTGTAGATCGCTTCCTCCCTTTGCTTCTCCTCAACTTTTAAAAACAACCTTTTAACCTTATCCTCCATGTTTTTAATTAAATCATTTGAAATCCTAAGCAAATAATCATTTTGGTTTTGAAAATCAAGAATTCGTTTGTTTGTATTATTTTGCTCAACCATGAAGTTATTGAAAATTGTATTGTTTAGACGAGAAGTCAATTGGGTAGGAGTAGAGAGAACTAAAGATTGAGACGGGGGTAATGTGGTTAACCGCTGAACGAATGGTTTGGAATGAAAGGATTGGTCAGGGTTTTTACTAGTGGTGTCAAGAATTTCTTCGTTGGTCCGTCTGTTTGGGAAGAACTTTGGGGGCTTCTTCTTTTGCATGGGTTTAGAAGATTCTTGCAAGTCCTTGACAACTTTAGAGATGGATTCGAGTTGGGTTTTCAAGGTGTCCAAGGCTTGATCTGAAGTATTTCTTTCCTCTGAAGTGGATTCATCTGGCTCCAAGTCATGATGGTGCATCGTTATCGTCTCAATCAACTTCCAGGCTTCGTCTGAAGTATGTTGCATGAAGTTTCCGGATGAAGCAGCATCGAGGGTTTGTTGGTGCTGAGGATTTAAGCTGTTGTAGAATGTGCAGACCAGACTCGTTTCAGCCAACTGTTGGTTTTGACATCTTCCGATAAGATTCTTAAATCGTTCCCAAGCTTTGCTTAATGATTCGTTAGTTTCCTGACGGAAGTTAGCAATGTCGGTCTTAAGCTTGGTTTGCATGGAAGGAGGAAAGTACTTAGCTAGAAACTTAGTAGCCATCTCTTCCCATGTATGAAATAGAATTGGGTTCGAAATCATAAAACCAGGTTAAGGCTCGAGAAGATAGAGAATAAGGAAACAGATGGAGTCGAAGAAGGTCTCTATTGGTTCCTATTATATCGAAGGAGTCGGTAAGGTTGATGAACTTGTTGAGATGGGCGTTTGAGTTTTCAACCGAAAGACCATGAAACTGACACTCAGATTTAATCATTTTTATGTAGTGAGGCTTAATTTCAAGGGTTTCGTCGGTTGGTGCTACGATCGGTCCTCCTCGTTCCTCTAGCAGTGGCTTGATTGATGAGGCGAGCGTGATACGGTTTGTCATAACTCGTAAGGTAGAAATTAGGGTTACGGAAAGGAAAAACTAATCTAAATTAATTAATCTAATTAATCTAATTAACCTAATTAAACTAAGAATAAAGCAAGTAACTTCCGGATGATATTGATCTCCCGAAAGGGTCGCTAAATAACTAAGATAACTAAATTCCTAAAGTCGGTCGTTGTAGTCCCCGGCAGCGGCGCCAAAAACTTGTCGTACACCACGCGGTCGGTCGGATTTTACTCCGGTCGTTGAACCTTCCGGCAAGGGCGCGCGGACAGTGTGTTTTATATTTATTATGCTGGGTATCCTAAGTTTTGATACTACTTAAAGACCTAAAGGGGTAGTAAGCGGTATGTATGACTCAGGTGTCGTTCTTCAAACTACAATGGGCATGGGAATCTAGGAGGATTAATTATCTTTTGTAATTTAGCTGGGATTTTTAAAACTTTTTGATAGGTTGGTTGGTTTTCTAATCTAATTACTAAAATTAAAAACTAAATTAAAGACAGGGGTTTGTACGGAGTATGCAGAGAAATCAAGATAAGGAATATGTTTGCTGTGACTTCGGCAATGTTATTTGGATGGATAGTTATGAGGGATAAGATTACTAGGTGTGATGATTAATCCGGTGAGGTCATAGAAACTTAATTGGTAGATAAAGTATTATGCCTACGACCTTTACTCGGTTTCCCACGTATGTATGTTAACGCTATACCGGATACTCGGGCGTTTTACAGCTTTTCCGTTATACCAATTAGGGTTCCAGATTACTCACTAGATATTCCTATATTTCTTAATGAGCTACAGCTACGATCCTACTATATACCTAACGTAGAGTTGTCCGCAATCAGATATATAATATGTCACATATAGAATGTCCAGTACACCGGAAGTTCTCCCAAATGCACAGACCAATTCAACTGACAATTATCCTCTAATCCAGGTCCCCATTTACAGACATCCGGAAGACGTTAGTATCATGGCATGAATTGTTCAGTGAACAATAACATGAACAGGGTTTAACCCGCAGAACCAGTTGGGATAATCTGTCTAACGGTCAGTTAATATGTTCATCATTAATCATACAATCAGCACATCTATTACATACATGTTAACCTATCTGTAATATGTTTATTATGTTCGTGAAAATCTAATTAGCAGGGCAGCGATAATGTTTGCGTATGTCTAGCATGCAGTACCTAAGCAACAATCAAACAAGAACATGCAATAGGACGGAACACTAGACATTACATTAACTGACCTAATAATTAAATCGTGGATATCCCGGAAGTTGTCCCAAAGATACACAACAAACAAGCGTGAACCTAATCTATCTCTAATCATATGCTTCGTGTCCCTCGGATGTGTTTCAATCAAGGGAACAGCGACCATGTTGAGTTCATTGATCATCATACACAGAATAGTTGGCAATCCTACTTCTAGCAATTGGCCAGGTTCTAGGGAGGAGGATACAAACCACAGCATAAGTTGGATAGATAAACAGTCAGAGGTTCAGCTTATAAGTTCGCAAACAGTTTTAAACTTACACAGACAGAGTAACAGTATGTTCACAATTAGGAATCATTATTTCCACAACGGATTGTGCCCACGACTTTCATAGCTTCCACGTTCCGTACTACACACATTCGTGATGATTCCGGCGCTATACAAATAAAAGCCGTATAACGTTACCTCCATTGTTTCATAATGGTGTTATCCCCAATTGTGTATTATATCATAACTATCCTAACATTGCATACATCACAACAAACATTGATTTGTCTAGCCTAGCATAATTCTAGCATTCATTCCTAAGCATGCATAATAAGAAAGCATAATTAAAAGAATAAATGCGAGAGATTGTATTAAACCTGAATACGAGAGTAATACAGACAAATCTTCACAAATCTGAAGTCTCGGAGTAACTCCGTACAAAAGCTACTGAGAGCTTCTACTCTAACCTACTAATTCTCCTCTAACTCCTAAGAGTATTGCTAGAGAGAGAATGCTAACCTAAATCTAGAGAGAGAGAGAGAGAGTTTAGAGAGAGAAAGTGTGAAAGAATGAAAATGAGGTGTGTTGAATGAATGAGAGGAGTCCTCTATTTATAGATGAGGAGGTTGAAGCTTGGTACAAGTCCTAAAGCATAAAGAACAAGCATCAAAGCGCATACGGGGGGTACTGGACCAAGGGGGGTCAAACGGCACCTCACAAAGCAAACACCCCCGTATACGGCACCCATAGGGCCGTATACAGCACCTAGAGTACCGTATACGGTACCTAGGTGCCCAAGGGGGGGGGGGGGGGTGGTGCTCCGTTTGGCCTCCGCTAATTACTCGGTTGCTTGGTTCGTTCGTATCTTCTTCGTTTGGGCTCCGATTTGCTTGATTCTTACGCCGTTAGTTTCGTTTTTCCGTTACGCTTCTAATGAAACTGAGTTTGCCAATTTTTGGAAATGTTTAGCTTTTGCGTGTTCCGGATGACGATCGGTGTGCTTCCAGATTGCATATCTTCTCCGTCTTTCGTCCGTTTCTTCTGATTCTTTCACCTCCGATCTTGGATTTTCCTATGGAATCATAAAATATGTATTAAGCTCTATTTTCATAAGAATATTGAGAACGGAAAATTTAAGGTGATTGTTTTGCCTCGGTTTGCGTGTTATTTGGACGTTTTAACCGATTTTTGCAGCAGCGTCTATATTTAGACTACCTTGGTGATTTTTGGTAAATAATGATGGTTTTGAAATGTTTTCACCAAAGAATAGTCCAAAAAATGTGGAAATATACTCTTAAAAACATGACTTTTTGGGTCACATCAATCCCCAATGATACTTTACAAAGCTTTTTTGTCAAGACACATCATCATCTTATAAAAAAGCTTTAGAGAAAAGTTTCGCACCAATGAAAAAAGCTTTTGCAAAGCTTTACTTTTGAAACCTACACACACAAATTTGAAGAAAACTTTTGCTCAAAAGCTTGAGATTTGTCAAGTTTTTCACCAAATAAGCTTTCTACTCCAATGGTAAAAAGCTTTTTCAAAACTTTTTTACACTAAAAAGCTTTAGAGAAAGCTATCATTGGAGATGCTCTAAGATAGATAAGATGACTCGGTGATGGAGGGTCGCGGGGTGGTGAAATATGGTGATTGATTTGGGTGTTAGACCATATATATCAATATTTAATTGGAGAAGATATTCGAATTTGGTGATAAATTTGCTAAGTGAAATGAGGAATATGAAAATGATATTGTTGCACCTAATAATGTATTTATACATAGTTTAAATTTTAAAATTTTTACACAAAAGAAAATAAATTAAAAGAAAAAAAGTATCATACACGGTCCTTTTTAACGAATAGTTAATGGTTGTTAGTCTAAAAGACTATTTGCGTAACAAGTTTCCAAATAAAGTATGGTTGGTGTAATTAAAGTTTGTAAAGGACAATCAGTGAAATTTTGACCAAACATAAAGGACGATTTGTGTAATTTACTCTATCAAATTTATATAGTTAAAGGAAAAAAAGAATGTATAAATAAATAAAGGGTACTTTAGTCAATTCATCTGGACTTATACGAATGAGGGATTGGTAATGAAACAAAAATTCGGGTCAAGGGATTAGACCCGTATAATACCCGACTTGAGGATTGGGACCGTAATATAGGAACAACTACAGGGACGAACAATCTAATTTACTCTAAATTAAAAAAGTTAATACCAGTATTGTAGTGATAAAAGCTAAATAATTTGTAGCTGGCTCATCATATTTCATAATAAAAAAACTATAAACTTTAGTGAAAAGTAAATAAAAAGGTATAATTTAAATGTCAACAAATTTAAAAAAAAAAAAAAAAGTCTTATTTTATGGGCATTTTTCAATGGTAAACTTTTAATTGAAAAACAACTTTTACTTTTTTTAATTGAAAAATAACTTTTGCTTTAAACTGAACAAACCAATAGGGGTGAGCAGAAACCGAAGACCGAATGTCATCAGTTAAAGCATGGGTCGGTTTCGATTATTATATTTTTACCGGGTCGGTTCTCGGTTAAATTAGCTCAATAAGAGCACACGGAGTGAGGGGCTTTTTTCACCGTTTTGGGTCGAGAACGCCGTCAAACGACGTTCTACCGAACCGGAACGGCATTTCCGACGGCGTTCATGGACCGGCGTCCGGGTTAAGACGGCGAGGCGAGCGACGTTTTTCCTTTTGTTTTTTTTTTCTTTTCTTTTGGGTTCAAATAAAGGTTTGTTGAATATGTGTATGTTTTCCATTGTAGTCTGGTTGGATTTATTTTTCTTTTTGGATCTGGTGGCCGGAGTTGAACTAATGGGAGAGAAGTGGCCAAGTGGGGAAGAAAGAGGGAAGTGTGTTTGGTGTTTGGACTGGCCACACGTTTTTGTTTTATACGGAGCAACAACAACAACAACAACAACAACAACAACAACAACAACAACAACAACAACAACAACAACAATAATAATAATAATATGTTTAAGTAGAATATATTAAATTGATTAGTTTTTTTTTTTTTTTTTTTTACTTTTTGTCAATTAATATTATCATGTTTATTAATAACTTTTTTCTTTTATTTACATTAAAAAACAAATAAAACAAATAATAAAAAATTACAGAACACTGTCACCACACCACAGAATCCTCACTCACAACATTCTTCAGAACACTGTCCTGAACACTATGGTGATCGAAGTTGAGCCGTCAATCAATCAAAATCTTAAACTAGCGTTCAGAGACTTCCATGTGGGCTTTTCTACCCCCATTAAAATTGGACAAAGGCCCATAAATAAAAACCTTAAGGTATGGCTCAAGTGAACTTGCTGTATGCATGTATGTGGAACTTATATTGCTGTATGTGGAACTTATAAGGGTTGAGAGAGCCTAACTTTTCAACTTGGGACTAGTGTGGGACAACCGGACAAGTGAAAAGTTGAATTAGAGTAGTGGCTTTTAATGTTTCAAATATTTGCTACTTCTAGTCTTTTACTTCCTCTATTATTATTTCGTTTCCAGAGGACAACATCCATGTGTTTAACAACAATTTTTGCAAACTTCCATTCTTTAGCAATATTAAAATGGGTGATGATTCGTACACCCACTCTTTTTAGCTGTACACTATCAAATATGCTTCAGGATGTTGTACTGTACAAAAGTGTAAAGCGTGTTAGTGGTGTATGGCTAAAAAAAGGTGGTGTACAAATCGCCACCCTATTAAAATTCAGCGAACAAAATTTGAAATTATACTACACAACTGAAAATTGGAATGAAGAGTAGAATAATAAGTTTAACATATATTTCAAAACACTCAGAGGAAGAACTAAAGATTTTTAATTCTTTCATCTCTTGTACCATTATCATAGAGGCATGCACGACCATGTGAATAGGAAATTAGTTTTATATTGCAATTATTTTTCATCTACACAAATTAGTAAACTTGGGTATACAACTATTATTATAATATCTCCCAAGCATAATAGAAGTAAACAACAACAGAAAAGGAAAGCATAGCATATATCAGCATCACAACATATATATATATATATATATATATATATATATATATATATATATATATATATATATATTGGCAGTTAAAGTCGGTTAATATGGGTCGGTTTTGATACTGTAACCGTAACCGACCCAAATTAATCGGTTAGTTCTAAATCATTAACCGAACCATCGGTTATTAGTTTGGTTCGGTTAATTTGGGTCGGTTAAGTCAGTTAAAGCGGTTATGGTTCGGTTTCGGTTTTTCTTGCTCACCCCTACAAACCAATTTCAAACCTCAAAAACCATTAAAAATCACTAAAATAGTATGAGAGTATCAATAGTGGATACAACCTTTCCAAGTTGTATAGATAGACAAATCAACGTTTCACTATCATATACAATTAGAGTTGTTAACTTTTGTTATCCATGCAACTTTATTCTTTAAAAAACTAACAAGTAAAAGACTGAATACTTTTCATACAAACATTGTATAAGATGAAACATACCATGGAATAAGTTTGAAATGGTGTAAGAGGTTTGGAAGAAAAAATTTGTGTGCAAGAGGATGAAATATGTATGAAAATGGTGCAAGAGGTTTAGAAGAAAAAAGTTGTATGCAAGACTCGGGGACAACTGCAAGCCATGTCAGCACGACGGGTAGTCATACCATGACGACTGCAGATCTCTTGTTAGCTGTCAACATCGTTTATCACCTTCGCTTTTGCCATTGCCAACTCTTCTCATAATCACTTGTTTTTTCGGTGACTTGGCATTGATGTGTGCAAAATTGTGTTCAAATATTTATAATGAAAATGGGTATTACCGAAGTTATGACTATCACACAACACAGGCAAGTATACCTGACCGTATAATAATATAGCTCAAGTAAGTCCGAGTATCGAATACAGAGAACAATAGTTTTATCTAATTGAAATGGAATTTATGATTAAACTAATAAAAAGCAATAAACAAAGGGGCGTTTTAGCTCCGAACGAGCGTATTAAGAAAACCAAATTTACCGATTTAAAAGTAAAAATAGTTAAAAGTAATTAATAAAAATGCTAAATTGCAAGCAAAACAATTTCAAAGAGTTGTAAACAATCAAGAGAAAAAGATGTATTCACTTAGACTATATCCACTGGATTCGGGTTATCATATTTATCTATTTACTCATTTGGATCATTCTATGGTGAATAAAGCTAATGTAGAAAAGTATTTCCGTCAAGGTCAACTAATCCCGTAATTATTAGGAAGATACTAGATTCTATTGAATACACTAGGAGTCCTCCTACACATTGTCCACCTCAAATTATGCAATAAGAATCTCACAGTTTATCACGATTTATCCTAACAACTTCGCGTCAACGATAGTTTTATAATCAACCTATTATTTCAAGACAATTATCATGTTCATTATAGTTTAATAGTTGCTTGTTGTCTTAACCTATCTCCGGTCACAGTCTCAAGCATGATTATCTAACAAGTTAAATAACCACAAATAACCAATCAACCTAAGCAAATGTCCGTTATAGCTTAAATCAACTAATCATGTTAAGTAGGAAACTATCACTACTACATTTATGCTTAATTAGACCCCCACATTTAGACCGGTTTTGAGCAAAACCGGTCTTCATAACATGTTCCGCCAAAAAAAAATTTTGAAAACCGGTCTTAATGTGTAAACACTTCTAGATAGGGACCGGTCTTAATGTGCCAACCGGTCTAAATAGAAATGGGACCGGTTTAAATATGCTAACCAGTCTAAATAGAAAGGGCAATGATATTGCCACATGTATTTTCAATGTATACACAGGTAGTTAATGTCAATTCTTATTAAACTCCATGTGAATAAAACAATTCTTCCTGTGTAAATATCATGACCCAATTAGAAATCGGACCGGTCTTGATAACTTTTGTTGAGATCTTATCAATCACAAATAAACATGGATCCACACATAAAAATAACAAACTTTCACTACTACATAATTGAAAATAGAAACCCCCTAAAGACACCGATTTAGAAGTGGACCTGTCTTTAAAACTATAGGAACCGGTTTGTTAGTAAAAAAACATGTCTCATAACTATAGGAACCGGCTTGTTAGTAAAAAATATATCTCATAAAATGGAGAGAGGTTTTGTTTGTAAAAACCGGCCCCTTTTCCATAGTGTAACACCCCCAACTTTAATGATTTGCGGAAGCACGATTTGGGTGTTACTAATCAATAACCAAGCACAAAGATATATAGTAAACGACCCTATATGCGTCGTTTTAACAAAATATATTAATATTGAAATGTTTACAACATTTATAGCTTTACATAGCTCGAGTTTAAATAGAAGGAGATTTCAGTACATAAGTACTTGTACAAAATATACTAATGCAAGAAAATCTCAAACGTCTGTATGTTGACTCGAGCTAAAAGTCCTGAAGCCGAAGCAACCTACTGCTTGGTACCTGCGATACATGCTAAATGGGTCAGCTAAAGCTGGTGAGCTCACAGGTTTGAAATCGAGTAATATAGTATGAACCGCAAGATTTAATAATGATTTGCATCCAGCAAATAAAATGATAGTAATCGTGTATACAGCCATGAGCACATAGTTGAGCTTAACTCGAGGGTCGGGTCCCCTAAAGAGAATTCCGGACGAGGTGCCTCCACGAATGCCTAATCAACATTCGTCTTCCCAAATATTAGTACGTCCGTTTACCCGGTTAGTGCTTGCTAACCCGAACGAGGAGGGTCAATCCTATATGGTACCATATACTAATATTCACGCTACAACGTATTAACAACTATGCTGACGGAGGACTTTAAATGATTAGTTGTGAAAAACTCATGTATTATATGAAATGTTTGTACTTGCGTTCACATGTTAAAATGAGCAATATATCACACCCCTGAGTAAAACAGTAAAAAGAGGGGCTATGAGACTCACCTGAGTCTTGTGAGTTTAACTTAATAAACTTGAGTTGATTAGCTGAGTAATGAAGTCCAAAGACTTGTAACCTGAGGGTGTCCACGACACGCGATGGTTATAAACATGATTGGGTATCTCAAAAGATCACCCTTGTAGTTGTTACACAACTATATATATGTCCAAATTACTACGATTTGGTTGATTTGTTAAGTGTTTGAAAACGTGTACGGCCCGTTGGTGATTAATTGTAATAATAGTCCTGATGTTATCACATTGATTTCAAGTGTTATACTTGAAAAGTATATTCCATTATGTTTGAAAAGTTGTATCACATAAGCGTTTTGAAGTCATACAAGTTTGACACTTGGTGAGAAATGTGCTTACGAAATCTAAGTACGGGGGTCCGGGGGCAGCGCCCCTAGCGGGGTCCAAGGGGCTGGCCCCTGGCTGGGGTCGAGATGCCAGGTCAGCTTGAAATTTTTTTATTTCTACTATATTGCTTTGGTGAAAAACGCATCTGGGATCTGAATTCGGGTAAAATCGAGTGATAAATTTCGAGTCTCGACACTTAGTAAAAATCTGAGTTTTCTGTGTTTTGCGACACAATATGCGACACAAAAGTTTGTCATGCGACACAAGGGTTGTGTCGCATAGGAATGCGACACAGGAGCTTAGCGACACAAGGGTTGTGTCGCATAAGCGTTCGATGCTAAATCAATAGCGACATAAGGGTTGTGTCGCATGATATTTGCGACATAAGGTACGACACAATATTGTGTCGCATAGGTTACGACATAACTGGCTTCATACGACACAATATGGTTTATGCGACACAACATGCGACACAAGTGTTGTGTCGCAAAGATGAACACCAGCCCAGAAAGTTTCGGCTGTCGAGATTTTTCCGGCCAAAACCCAATTCAAACTCATTTTTAAGCTATAAAATCGTGTTCTACACTTTGTAATGGACATATATAAGTTATATAAACGACTATCAAATGAAAATACTAAAAATCGAGTGGTTTCGGGATTTTGTCGGAAACTTACAAAGTGGCGAAATGGAAATCCAGAAAGATAGGGATGTAGATCGTTGCGAGGTGGTCGTGAATCTCTAAAAACATTGATGATCCGAGTGCGTTTTATGTTGTTATTTTGCGATTTTAGTGGATGGTGGTGGTTTGTGATTTGAGAGAAAAAGGAGGGAGAGAGAGAAAGAAAGATGAGAAATGAGAGAAAAGAGAGAGGGAGGTGGAGGTTATCCTCCACTTTCAATCTTCGCCCCGCGCTCCACGTGGTGTTCGTTTTCTCCGTCATTTAACGCTTTAATAAATATTTTGCGCTTTAATTAACCATTTTAAAATACGAATTTTTGTTTAATAATCTAATTAAATTGTTTTATTAACTATCTACTAATTTAAAGATTTAAAATGTGATTTAAATAATTTGTGTATTTTGTTTCTAATTACGTAAGTTTTAATTGTGCAAAACGGGACAACTCTGGGAATGTAATTTAAACATTAGTTTGAACCCAGTAATGTTTTTCAAATAATGTTTTATACTTAAATATAAATTGTGTCACCAACGTCCGTATTTATGGAACCGAAATACATTCGATTTAAATTGCGTACGATTTAATCAAATCGCATTTTCGTATATATTCAACAATATATATTTCGATACATAAATTAGCCTAATACATAACTAATTACATGTATTAACATATGATTAGGCACTAATTACTAGTCCTAATTTGGCGGGTGTTACACATAGAGACCTCTTTTTTTTTTTTTAAACCTGTCTTTGATTATAAGAACGCTTTTTGTTTATAAAACAGGTCTCGATGGGACTCGAACATTCTAAACTTCATTTTTCATTATAGCGGGAGATGAAAAATTTGGACCCAAAAATCATTCAGTTCCCTCTATCAGTTTTAACAAAACCCTGGTTTCTCTCCACCATTTACAATTTTCTTTTCCCAATTACTCCAAACAAGCTCCCACCCTAAAGCTTCGTCATCGCTACCGCCCTGTACAAACCCCACTACAACCGACCTGTAGAAACCCCAGCCGTCACCGCTACTGCGCACCATCAGTCCATCACCCCTTATCGTCACCGCTACCGCCGACCTGTACAAACCCCATCCGCGCGCCATCTCCACTACAACTCTAGCCAAGCCTCTTTATCATGATGGTATTATTCTGATCTTTTCTTAAATACTTTGTTAGGGTTTAGGTTAAATTTTAGGTTACTTGAAAATTTTATAAACTTATCAATTGAATTAGGGGTATTGTAAGTAGCGGATCTAGGAAATGCTTGTACAGATGTGACACCCCCAAATTTAATGATTTGCGGAAGCTTGATTTGGGTGTCACTAATCAATATACAAAGCACATAAGATATAATGAACGACCACTATATGCGTCGTTTTAAACTTGTATAGATAAAGTAATTGTTTACATCAAAATATTGTTACATTAGCTCGGTTCCTGAAATTGAGAGATTACATAGCATAATTACTTTTACAAAATATAATAATGCAGTCCAATCTCTAGTTGTATGTATGCTGACTCGAGCTAATAATTCCTGCTTGTGCAGCCAAACTACTGCTGGGTACCTGTGATAAATGCTAAAATGGGTCAGCGAAAACGCTGGTGAGCTCACAGGTTTGTATGTCAATGTATAGTTGTCAGAACCGCAAGATTTATATTGAATTTAAAATGCAATTAAGCAAAATAAAAGTTATACTGTCCATGAGCACATAGTCTGAGCTTAACTTGATTTGTCAGGCCCACTTAAGGAAACCTAACTTGAAATGCCTCCTACGAGTGCCTAATCAACACTCGTCTTCCCAAATGCTAATACATCCGTTTGACCGGTTAGTGCGTGCTAACCCGGATGAGGATTGTCAATCCCATATGATATCATATACTAACATTCACGCTATAAAATACTAGAGACTATGCTTATGGAGGACTTTAAATTGATTAGCTTGAAACTCATGTAGTATTTGAAGTTTGGCACTTGCGTTCTACTTGTAAAACAAAATCGAGTAGTAATATCACACCCCTAGTTGTAAAGCAGTGAAAATGGGGCTATGAAACTCACCTGAGTCTTGGAGTGTTTAAGTTAATAAACTTGAAGTAATTAGCTGTGAGTTGATGTCCAAAGACTTGAAACCTGAATGTGTCCACGACACTTGATTGTTATTAATTGTACCGGTATCTCGAAAGACTACCTTTGTAGTTGTTATTTAATTATATATGTCCAAATTACTACGATTTGGTTGATTAATTGTTCTGTTTCAAGTTACTACGACTTGATTGACTAAATTATCCAAGTTACTACGACTTGGTTGATTGAATAATCTGTTTTGTAAGTTTTGAAAATGTGTACGGCCCGTTGGTGACGGTTTGTAATAATAATAATTCTAAAATGTTGACTTTGCTACAGTACTGCTACAGTAAATTTGACTTTTTTGAACAGTAACTTTGACTTCAAAATTCTGGTTTTTCTGTGTTTTGCGATACAACATGCGACACAAAGATTTGACATGCGACATAATGGTTGTGTCGCAGACGTCATGCGACACAAGGATACGACACAGGGACTGTGTCGCATCGAATACGAAATGCTAATTTAATAGCGACATAGTGGTTGTGTCGTATAAAAATACGACATAATTTGCGACATAGAGTGCGACACAATATTGTGTCGCACGAGTTACGACACTAAAGGATTTATACGACACAAGGTGCGACATAAAGGGCAAAATACGACACAACATGCGACACAAGGCTTGTGTCGCATGGATGAACACCAGCCCAGAAAGTCCGGCTGTTCGCGATTTTTCCGGCCAAAACTCAATTTAAACTCGTTTTTAAGCTATAAAACTGTGTTCTAATCTTTGTAATGGACATATATAAGTTGTGTAAACATCAAAACATCAAAATATTACATAAAACTAAACAAATCTAAGTTTTTAGAAATTTCCTTACAAATGCAAATCGAAGAAGATGGAGGCCGAAAATGATGGTAGAGCTTTTGTTAATCTTGTTCCCCACTTGATGGTGGTTCCGAAAATGTAAGTTTTGTTGTCGGATTTGATGATTCCGAAATTTTGTATGAATTTGGTGAGAGTGTTTTTGGTGTGTGTGTGTTTTTGGAGAATGAAAATGAAAGAAAGAATGAAGGAGAGGTGGGGTGTAGGTGAAAGCCTCACCTCGCAGTCTCCGTCCCGTGCTCCGCCTGGTGCTCGTTTTCTCCGTCATTTAACGTTAAATATTTATTTTAGTTATTTAAAGATACATTTTAAATTATAAATTATAATAAAAATGTTTTATTGTAAAATTTTACCAATTATCTATTTATGATATTTAAAATGAAATTCGTTATATTTGTTTGCGCGTTTGTATTTTAATTATATATATGTTATTTGTGCAATACGAATTGACCACGAAATATTACAATAAATAATATTCCTAATAAAATTGAGTTATTGAATAATGTTTGTATTACTTAATAAAATTGTTCACCAACGTCCGTATTTATTGTAATCGAATTCTATTCGATTTGAAGCTCGTACGATTTAAACAAACCGCATAATTGTAGATATATATTCAACAATATATATAATAATTGATACATTAATTAGCCTAACACAAAACTAATTACATGTATTAAAACTTGATTAGGCACTAAACTATAGTCCTAAATTGACGGTTGTCACAACAGATTTAGAAATAGGTTGTTGAATAACAGGTTGAAATTTCAATCGATTTAGATAACAGGTTATCAATCGATTTAGATAATACGTTGAAATCGATTTAGATAATCGATTTAGCTAATACTTTTTGTAGTAGTGTTGTAAACTTGGTTAATGTATGCATAAATGTATAGGATTCTGAAGGTGAACTTGAATTCAGTGAAGATGAGTTTGAATTAAATGAAGACATAGAAGAAGAAGAGACTAGAACAAGATGAACGAATCAGGCTCCCTTTGCTAATTATTGTGGAGCAGAGAACGATATCCATTGAGCACGTTACTTGGCGTAAAGTACCAAAAGATGACAAAGTGCAAGTCTGGTTGACAATCAAGGTATAATACATATAACAATTACTTGTCTTGTTTATCGTAGTAAATATTAAATATATTTACTAACATTAGCAATTAATATGTTTCAATTTGAAAATAACAGAAATATTGGAGAATCGAAGATGATAAGCATAAAAACGAAGTGCTTAAACTTTGCAATTCATCTTGGAAGAGATTCAAAACACGTCTTCGCAATCGGTTCATGGATAAAGGAAATGAGCCATTTGAAAAGTACAACTTTCTTGAGAAAAAAATATGGGCAGATTTTGTAGTTAGGGAAAATACAGAAGAGAAAAAGGTATCTTATTCGACTTAAAATAAAAGTATTGTTAGACATGCTGCTGCTATATTTCTAATATATTTGTTACCCTTATGTGAAGAAAATCCGTGCATTAGCAAGAGAAAGGGCAAAGAAGAAGAAGAATCTACCACATACAGGCCGGAAAGGACATGTCATAAAATTCAAAACCGGTTGAAAAAACCAAGATGTGCATTCATAAACCCTTACCTTGTGTCACATAACATATGTACCGAGTCATCGAAGAATGTCATCAGTTACATCAATTCAGCAACCCAAGACCGTAGTAAATATTATATCATACCTTTTTCTCAAGGGTATGTTCCATATGCTACTACAATCTCTGTTATATGACTTTTATGTTGATTGTGTGTACTAACTATATGATATACATTTTATTAGAGGTCATTGGTCCCTGTACATCTTATGCCCTGAACTTGTTGATGAGTAAGTTGTTTTATTAAATAATCCAGATTTTTCGTTTTTAAAACTCTTGACACAATATTTGCGTGTTTTCTTTTAGGGCTGTCGGATGTCTTTCTTGGGAGCTACCTATGGTAAATAACTCTACTATGTACAATGTGATTTAGATTTTGTAACCTGAATAAACTCGACCCTAATAGATTCAAGAAGGTTCGGGTCACGTTGGGATTGTTTTGACACTCATAGTTTTACTATTCGGGTTGTTCATATTTGGGTAAATTATTGTCGTTCGGGGCAAATAGTGTTTGATTATCTTTGGTATTCCAAATAGATTATGCTTGATTTGAGAGTTATATTTGTTTAATGTATGTCTGTTTGTTATAATTTAGTGCCAACAACAAAAATAGACATGGGAGTGCGGATACTATTTGATGAAATGGATGCATCAGTTCATCCTTTTTGAGCAGCATTAGTTCCATGAAAAAGTAAGTACTTCTATGTTAACTGCATTGTGTATATTGCACTAAACTTATGTATGAAATTTTTTTGGCAGGTCAAACACACATTCCCCATAACCGGGCTGATAAGGGAAGTGGTTTGAACAAAGGTTGTGTAAGGCCCGGTCCTTTCGCAAACCAAAACATATCATTTTAATATTATAGAACAAGTGGAAGCGCGTCCCCAAAATATATTCATCCGTTAGTTACATCAAAATCGCCATTTGAACACGTCAACGGCCTCCTTCTAAAGACATAACGACAACCCAAAACATGACAACATTAGTTAAGTATTTACAACCATATTAATTACGACCCATATGAACACAAAACGGGCCTTATATAAAACTTTGCCAAAAGACAACTAATAAAGATCAGAGTTGCGCCAAGCTTAGTCAAACTTCCAGTCAACATCAACAACCCGAACATCTACATCTACTAACCACAATCTGCAAAACATTAAACAACGAGGGGATTAGCCAACGCTAAGTGAATGGAACCGTAACCGACGGTTCAACCCACTCATAACAAGTCTTACAACTAGGCAACAACAACAATTAAAACACATAAGCACGTAACGTCAAGAGGACCGGCGGTTCCTGGTATCCACCCAACCCAGAAACCACGACTACTGGGCGCCAAGCCAATCCCAGTAATCAACCGATAGCTTGAGTACTACCTTCACTGACTAGGATTGTTCTCAACTATGTGTCTCAAAGAAACCTCGACAACTACACAGTAGTACTCAAACCCAACCAACAACAGTTGACCTCTGAAAACAACCACATTGCATTCACAATGCAAAAGCAACCAACAACTAACAACAGTTCACAACTGTTATCCACAGAGCAACAATTCAACAATAATCACACAACATAAACAAACAGACAAGACTGGTACCAGCACGACTAATAAAAACAACCTACTGAAATAAACTATCCTGGTTACCCATTGTAACCGAACCAATTACAACTGGGTGGAACCGAGGACTACAATTCCACTCACCGAATATTAACGTCTGATCACCAACTCAGAGATCTAATTTTACTGAGTGGCCGTCCTTTTATCTGGAAACAACAATAACACCAAGTCAGTAACGAATCGACACTTATCACAATACTCATATCAATCATAATATTATCCACATTATAATCATCATTCACAATTAACATCACATAAACAGTTCAACTATAAACTTAATCGAATCATTGAATGTCATGCAAGTTAGAGCCTAAACACAAACTCACTGCAGCATGGGGAATAAGTTCGTATTCCCATGAATACGATCGTATTCCACGGAATACGGCCGGATTCAGGTGAATACGCCGTATTCCCGGACCAAAAACACATCAGACCATTTTTGAAAGAATACGTTCGGGAATACTCCACGTGAATACTCCGGATTCACGGGAATACGTCCGTATTCAAGGGAATACTTCCGTATTCCCAGTGCAGACCAGACCTGCACTTCAGCTTCAAACCAACACGAACCAAAACCCCCAAATTCACCAAATCAGTTTATGAACACGAATTTACTCAGAAATTGACCATTACTTCGACCATAAACATATAATAACTACAACAACATTCATCTACAACAATCTAACTCATGCATCATCATCAAATCAACAAAATCACTAAACCCTAAGCTATGAACTCAACTTGAAGAACATTAACAATTCTAGCATATAATCACCATGAAATTAGTTAACTATAACATATTATCATCCTATAATCATGTTACAACCAATTTCTAGTATCAATTTCATATAAACTGTACTAATCATTTTAATCCTCAAGAACATCTAAAATGGAGAACACTTACAAAGAGATGGGAAGATAAAGATGATAACAAGATGATTACAAACTCCTTTCAAGTAATTTGAATCCACAAACACAAGTTTAATCCTTTGATTTTCTTTTGAATTAATATGTAAAGAGATAGAGAGAGTTTCAAAGAAGAAAGGGAAAAGGGTTTGGTGAAATGAATCGGTCCACACATTTTAATCCCACCGCCCCATTTAAAACACAGTATAAATTATACCCGTTCTTAACCTATTGTCTGGAACCCGAAAATACCCGTAAGTTAGAATACTTTTATTTTACCGTCAACTTTGTTTATTTAAAACAAACAATATTTCATTAGTCACAATTAAAACTGAGGCTCTTTTACTTGTTTATTCTTAAATAAAACAACCAAACTTATTAAAATACAATTTATTTCCAGGCCCAGAAACAGGATGTTACAAATCTTCCCCCCTTAAAGGATTTCGTCCCCGAAATCCAACCCCACACATAAATAGACCAAACGCTACAATTACTCATAAGCATACAATACTATAAACTATATTACAACAAAGTCAATATATAATCTACCTTGATTATTTACTTCGAGCAATTCCCCCACTGTCACTTGATCTCCCACTATCATTTGAAAAGCTCTAGCAGACGCCATCTTTCTCTTTTGCCCAACCGATGATGCAGAACCCGAACCGGAACCCGAACTTCCAGCTGCACCCAAAACTTGCCTAACATTCTCCGGACATTGTCCCGCCCGATGACCCTCTTTCTTGCAGTTCCAACACACAGACTGAGGAAAGGTACACTCTCTACTACCATGTCCAAATGCTCCACACTTAATGCACCTTAAGGTTTGAGGAGTACATGGCCCCGAATGCCTCGACCTACAAGCGGCACACCAAGGGTTTGGATCACTACCCACCGAGCCCTCGCTAAACTCAATCCTCCGATTCTGACTCTTACTTCCAGTAGTACCACTCTTAGACTGTTGCACTAACTTATTCTTACCCGACTTCTCCCATGCTTGATTGTCACTATGCACCGACCTAGCTAACTCAAAAGCCTCCGTCAAAGAACGTGCCAACCTCACTGATGTCCGGTACTGTGGTGGTAAAGTCTTAACAAAATGGGTAATCCTAGTCCTCTCGTCTAGAACCCATTGCTGAACAAATCTTAACTTATCAGTGAATTGATTGATAAGCTCATCCATTGTCATTTTCTCAGAAAACTCCAAATCCAGAAACTCCTGCCTAAGTCTAATCATATCAAACTCCGAGCAGAATTGTTTACAAATCTCCCTATGAAACTCGGCCCAAGTGATTATAGATCTCTGTTCCGGTGTCATTTGTGCAGTCGCAGAATCCCACCAGTTCATTGCTTGACCTTTCAATAACTGGACTGCATACTTAACTCTTAACTCATCTTCACACTGACACACATCAAATTTTCTCTCAGTGTCCCTTAACCAGTTCAATGTCACCATTGGATCATTACCTCCCTCAAATTCTTTGGGTCCACACGCCTTGAAAGTCTTAAATGAACATAACTTATTCTGCTGCGGAGAAGGATACTGATAACCGATGTTCCTCTGCTGAGTTGCCCTAGCTTGTTGCTCCAAATACAACTGTTCAATTTTTCTAAGTCTTATAACCTCATCCTCCATATGTAACAAATAATCATCTTGACTAGTTTCATCCTGATTCACATTTGGAGTACCACCCTGATTAACATTGGAAGTCCCAGCTTGCCTATGATTACCATCATTATTTACCGGAGGCGGAAGCTCAGTTCTAGAAACATTGTTGAGAGTCGGGTTCTCATTATCTGCCATTCCTGTACTCACAATCAAAACACAACTTGCAACTTGTTAATCGTTAGCATTCACTATACTAACCAATCCCCAATCCCAAAGCTAATCCCACTTACCGGAAAGTTTGACTAACACCAAATAGATTTGGGATTGAACATTCGCAAATGCGCAATTCACCCAAACCTATGCTCTGATACCAACTTGTAAGGCCCGGTCCTTTCGCAAACCAAAACATATCATTTTAATATTATAGAACAAGTGGAAGCGCGTCCCCAAAATATATTCATCCGTTAGTTACATCAAAATCGCCATTTGAACACGTCAAAGGCCTCCTTCTAAAGACATAACGACAACCCAAAACATGACAACATTAGTTAAGTATTTACAACCATATTAATTACGACCCATATGAACACAAAACGGGCCTTATATAAAACTTTGCCAAAAGACAACTAATAAAGATCAGAGTTGCGCCAAGCTTAGTCAAACTTCCAGTCAACATCAACAACCCGAACATCTACATCTACTAACCACAATCTGCAAAACATTAAACAACGAGGGGATTAGCCAACGCTAAGTGAATGGAACCGTAACCGACGGTTCAACCCACTCATAACAAGTCTTACAACTAGGCAACAACAACAATTAAAACACATAAGCACATAACGTCAAGAGGACCGGCGGTTCCTGGTATCCACCCAAACCAGAAACCACGACTACTGGGCGCCAAGCCAATCCCAGTAATCAACCGATAGCTTGAGTACTACCTTCACTGACTAGGATTGTTCTCAACTATGTGTCTCAAAGAAACCTTGACAACTACACAGTAGTACTCAAACCCAACCAACAACAGTTGACCTCTGAAAACAACCACATTGCATTCACAATGCAAAAGCAACCAACAACTAACAACAGTTCACAACTGTTATCCACAGAGCAACAATTCAACAATAATCACACAACATAAACAAACAGACAAGACTGGTACCAGCACGACTAATAACAACAACCTACTGAAATAAACTATCCTGGTTACCCATTGTAACCGAACCAATTACAACTGGGTGGAACCGAGGACTACAATTCCACTCACCGAATATTAACGTCTGATCACCAACTCAGAGATCTAATTTTACTGAGTGGCCGTCCTTTTATCTGGAAACAACAATAACACCAAGTCAGTAACGAATCGACACTTATCACAATACTCATATCAATCATAATATTATCCACATTATAATCATCATTCACAATTAACATCACATAAACAGTTCAACTATAAACTTAATCGAATCATTGAATGTCATGCAAGTTAGAGCCTAAACACAAACTCACTGCAGCATGAGGAATACGGTCGTATTCCCATGAATACGATCGTATTCCACAGAATACGGCTGGATTCAGGTGAATACGCCGTATTCCCGGACCAAAAACACATCAGACCATTTTTGAAAGAATACGTTCGGGAATACTCCACGTGAATACTCCGGATTCACGGGAATACGTCCGTATTCAAGGGAATACGTCCGTATTCCCAGTGCAGACCAGACCTGCACTTCAGCTTCAAACCAACACGAACCAAAACCCCCAAATTCACCAAATCAGTTTATGAACACGAATTTACTCAGAAATTGACCATTACTTCGACCATAAACATATAATAACTACAACAACATTCATCTACAACAATCTAACTCATGCATCATCATCAAATCAACAAAATCACTAAACCCTAAGCTATGAACTCAACTTGAAGAACATTAACAATTCTAGCATATAATCACCATGAAATTAGTTAACTATAACATATTATCATCCTATAATCATGTTACAACCAATTTCTAGTATCAATTTCATATAAACTCTACTAATCATTTTAATCCTCAAGAACATCTAAAATGGAGAACACTTACAAAGAGATGGGAAGATAAAGATGATAACAAGATGATTACAAACTCCTTTCAAGTAATTTGAATCCACAAACACAAGTTTAATCCTTTGATTTTCTTTTGAATTAATATGTAAAGAGATAGAGAGAGTTTCAAAGAAGAAAGGGAAAAGGGTTTGGTGAAATGAATCGGTCCACACATTTTAATCCCACCGCCCCATTTAAAACACAGTATAAATTATACCCGTTCTTAACCTATTGTCTGGAACCCGAAAATACCCGTAAGTTAGAATACTTTTATTTTACCGTCAACTTTGTTTATTTAAAACAAACAATATTTCATTAGTCACAATTAAAACTGAGGCTCTTTTACTTGTTTATTCTTAAATAAAACAACCAAACTTATTAAAATACAATTTATTTCCAGGCCCAGAAACAGGATGTTACAGGTTGGAATGGGTCTTTGATAATCTCCATTTTCAGCCCAATATACTAAACTGTATTTTGGTTAATTTATTGCCTTTTGTGTTTGTTTTTTATGTTTTTGATATAGATACTCTGGCATACTACACAATCTTTTAGCGCAAAAGAGTTGGATAGCATCGTTAGTGTTTGGATAACTCATTATATGGTAAATCCGTGATGGATTGCTTATGTAAGGTCTTGCTCGTATATTTAAGGAGAATGGTGAATCGGGTCATGTTTTAGTACTACAAATCGTCTCATATGTTGTTGACTTTGGTTGTTTTGGTTATTTTAGTTATTTTGTACTCGAAATTACATTGTATCTCCTTGTAAACTTTTGGATATACGTTTTGATGGTAGCTTTATATCAAGTATTGGCCATTGTCTTATGTGGTGATTTGTTAGTTGCTGCTGTGATTATGTTGAATAAGAGGTCATATATCTTACTAGGAACTGGATACTGTAAATGTATATGCAGAATTTATTTTTAAACAATTTTTTGGAACCGGTTTACTTCATAAAAACCTATCTGTTTGACCCCTACATGGGAACCGGTTTACTTCTTAAAAACCTGTCTGTTTGACCCTTGCATGGGAACCTGTTTCAAACCGGTCTTGAGCTTTAGCACCCCTCCCAATAGGAAAGTATTTCAAAACGGGTCTCTAAGGCCATGTAAACCGGTCTCTAACCCCCTTTTTTGTAGTAGTGTTTCATAGAATCAGTAAAACCAAACATAGATAAATATTTAAACCATCTAGGTCTTTTCGTCTAAGTAAATACAATAGTAAAATAGTACATAATCATAGACTGAAAAATCAGAACAAGTACCATAGTAACAAACATGGTTCTAAGAAAACTAGTAATGATAACCAAACCGAAAAGATGAATAAATCTTCAAACAAGTGAAAGCCTTCAATTGCTTGATCTTCTCCTCTCAAAAACGTCCAGAAAGTTGCTAGAAAAGTACCTTGGTGTGAATTAGGGTTGTGTAAAATGTATTTCAAATATGGGGTTTAATTCCTATTTATAAGATATTTGGCCGACCTCTCCAACCGGCGGTTAGCCTTAAATTAGTCTAAATGGGCTTAATTTTCAATATGTTGTAGCCCAATGAGTTTAGAGACCGTGGGCTTTGGATTTTAGTCATTTGGAGTCTGGATGAGAAAGTTATGACCCGAATAGTGAAGCATCGCAGAAAACTCAGCTTTTATCGTTTCTTCCGTTTACGATCCAAATTCCGTTTACGATCCAAATTCTGTTATTTTATGGGTTTCTAAACTATATTTTGTTGTATTCATATATATGTATATGTATGTAAATGATTATTTCAGTGAGATTTTTTTGTATTCAGTTTTAGTTAATTTTTCTACCATATGATGGAATTGGTGATGATAGTATTGGTTTGTGATGATAGAATTGATGTAGGATTTCGATCAAGAAAGACTTTAATATGAGGGTATTGTTTTAATTATTTGTAATTTGAGGTGATGATGTTATTGAAAATGATTTACTGTATAAAATTAGAGTGGTGATTGAGGAAAAGTTGGTAAAATTAGGGTTTGAGCAGGTAGTGTATTTTGAGGAACCAGAAAGGCATTTTAGTCATTTCGCATGACTTAACGGGGAAAACTAACGAAGTTTGTTAGATGGGACGATTGATGAGCGAAAATAGCGAATACAGGGATGCCCGGTGACATTTCTCAAAATAAGGGACGGATTGTGATTTTTTGGATAAACACAATGATGAAACTGACAATTTTCTCATGATTAAATGAAAATTAATGAGATATATATATATATATATGTGTGTGTGTGTGTGTGTGTGTGTGTGTGTGTGTGTGTGTGTGTGTGTGTGTGTGTGTGTGTGTGAAGAAATGATCGGGTATTACTCCATCCGTCCAAAAATAAATTAATGTCCACGTTACTATCTATATCTGTCCCAAAATAATTACCCACTTGCAAATAATAGCTATTAAAAATCACTAAACTCTCCATTTTACCCTTATATATTACTCTCAATTATTTATTTCTTAAATAAATTCAGTTAAACCGAATATAAAAGCAAAACCGACATTTATCGAAGCTATCTTAAATCAAAGAAAATTTGTTGCGAGATTATCTTTTTGGGACGGAGGGAGTAATTTTTGGGGGTAAACGGTAGCAATTTAGTTGGGGTACATTTAGCCTTACCCTTTTTAAGAATGTTTTTTCCAACATGGTCATCTTCTTATTCCTTGGAGACGCACACCTTCTCCCTTCTCTTCCGTGTTTCTTTATTTCTTTTCTTTTATTTTTTTATAAAATTTTTATTAAGTAGCAGATCAAAGAAAAAGGTAAAAGGAAAGAAAGAAGCCCGTGGGCTCCACCAATTTCCTGGTGTGAAGCGTAAAAACTCGACGACAAAAAGTTACCACAGGCTGCACTAAAAGTGTCACCCCTTCGTCAAATCTCGATGGATTCAGTTTTTCTCCCACTCCAAGTGGTCTATAAGATGTTTGGAAGAAAAAAGCTTTTAATAATCTTTAGCTTTAAACGATTTTTGAGGTTTAAAATGAGTTTATGTATCACAGTAAAACTGTAAAAAAAAAATCCCAGTTGAGTCTTACACAAAAACCTTGTATATGTTTACATTTGAGATGCTTGATTAGTATATTACTACATACGTTTTTAGGTAGTAAAAGTAGTTAATTTGGTACTTAATATGTTCATATTTGATTATTAAATTGATATGAATTGATACTTAATATGTTCATATTTGATATTTTGTATTTAGGAAGTATAATTTTGGAAAAGAAAAAGTTTAAGGACTAAAATGTAAATTATACATGATTCCGAATAAGGCCTCGCCGAGTAAAGAAGAGTCGTAGGCGCCAAGTAAGGAAGACCAGATTCATACCTAGAATTTGGATTGCATCCGGACCTGCTACTCGTCGAGCCACACTTATCAATACTTTCCATGTACGATGACACTTTATTTTATTTAAATGGGAAATTAGTTTTCATTTGACTGAGTGTTACTTTTTTTTTTAGAATCACTTTAGTTAGAATAGTTTTAATTTATATTTTTTTAGAGAAACAATAATCTTGGAAATAAATTAAATCAATTACTCAAACATTTATAATCATTGAATCGATCAAGGAGCATTTATATTCAACAAATTGAAGAAGTAACAATATGGTTTGCAAGTATTTGTACTATATTGTGATTATTTGCGCAACTGATTTGTCTATGAATTAGTTATAATATTATGAATATTTAAAGTTAATTAATTGAAACACTTGAGTATCATTTGTAAATAGTTTTATCATGAAATCTCTCAATATTACTTTTGAATTGTTACTAGATCATAGTGACATATGGTTTGTAATGTTTTTTATTAGCAAATAAACACATGAATCCCGCACCGGTAGGAGATCGATTGATGGTTTGACAGATTTACTTATCAGGTTATTTAAATAAAATACCGATTTATAATATGAAACTCGCAAAGTTTCGTCATAACGTCGCCGAGGTTACATACGAATTAATAATGGTATTAAATATGCATTGGTTGTTGATTATAACTAATATGTCAGAGTGGTTTATTCACTTTAAAATATGTTTTAACCACATCTAAGAATTATATAGTGTATTGATCTAGATATGTACCCATGATATTCGTGGATAAAATTTCTTGTTCAGTATATTGTGATAAATATACCTAACTTTTAATAACTTGTATCATGATATTAATGGATTATATACTGATACTTTGATTGTATTTTTGTGTGCTGTTGGTTGTGCTTTTTTCTATGATACTGTTTTATTTACTTCTGTAATTAATATGTCTATTCTTAGTACCATTGTGCTTCTTTGTAATCGTTGGGCGCGATCTTGGTTAACTGTTGATTGCTATGTTATACAGTATGATAGGTTCTTTTGCTTAATATGTGTTGATCATTTTAACTAATATATGTAATCTTGTAATTAGAATTTAATTTATCGGTCTTCTTACAACATAGCGGTCTCCCTGTCTATTCTATGAATAGGTATATACAAGGCACATCAATACCTTAAAAGACTTCACAAGTGTTTACTAATATATAAAAAAGTTTTTTGTTGCCTGAGGGATAATAAATGGTTTAAACTTTTCTTCTTGTATTTTACGAACACTACAAAAAAATTGCCATTTAGTGGCACACATATTTAATGACATTTAATTTATGTGTCACTATATAACATTTTTAATGACACTTTTTTGGATATGCCATCAGTGCACAGGTATATTAGTGGCATAAATTTGTTATGCCACTAAAGTACATATATGTTAGTGGCACAATTTCGGATATGCTATTAATATACATGTATATTAGTAACACAAATTTATTATGTCATTAATGTACATACATATTAGTGGCATAATTTTGAATATGCCATTAATGTATATGTATATTAGTAACACAAATTTGTTATGTCATTAATGTACATTTTTATTAGTGGCACAATTTTGGATGTGCCAATAATGTACATGTATATTAGTGTCACTAAACTTTTATGCCATTAACTTACATACGTATTAGTGGCAAAGAATTGTTATGCCGTTAATGTACATATGTATTAGTGGCACAAATTTGTTATGTCATTAATTTACATACAAATTGGTGGTATAAATTAATATATGTCATTTAATATATATATATATTAGTTGCACAAATTTGAGTATGCTATTATTAATTGAAAAAATATTTGAGATACATCAATGGACACTTATTTCATCTTAGTAGTGTTAACCAAACGCTGAAGATCAACAAACACATATATAAATGAATGCATCACTAGAAATATGAAGTTTAAATATCTACCTAAGTTATCTAAATGTTCATGTTCATTTGTTGATAAGTACGTTAAGTGGACACAAACAAACCGATTAGTAAAAAAACAAACATTAAAGAACATGTTACCAGATGTTCACGAACATAAATGAACAAACAAGGAAAATGTTTATGTTCGTTGATATAATATAAATGAACATAAATGTGAGTTCCTGTTCATTGGATTAATTAAACGAACGAGCATAAATTAAATGAACTTTACACTGAACGGCTCTCGTATTATTTGTTGAATGTTTGATTCACTTACATGCTTAGTAACAATCATCATAACTAATCAAAAATTGCAATTTACCATTTCGTTACCCATATGTCTCATGTAATATGAGCTCATTATATGCACCACATCTAATATCATGTTATTTCTGTCCCACTAGAAATCTCCACATTTCTAATTAGTAATTGTTTTAATATAAGTGTTCATTTCATATTTCAAACAATTTTTTATTTAAAATAGCGAGTATATATAATATTTGATTGGTGAGAATTACACTTAAGTGAAAAATTATAAAATTTTGTGTCCAGTCAAAGTAAAATTTGTGAGCGGGACGAAGTGAGTACTAGACTTTAAAACCCTTATACATAGTTAACTTTTTTAGTTATTTGGTACTACCTTTGTCTAATCTAAAATATCCACTTTGACTTTGCACGTAGTTTTAGAATTCTTAACTAACTACACTTTTCACAAATCAAATTTCATATCTATACACTAAAGTCTTTTTTGATTGGTTAAATATCAAAGTGGATACTTATTATAGAATATCTCAAAATAGTAATGTGGATATTTTAAATGGGATAAACGAAGTATATAGTTAATATTTTTAGAAAGTTAATAACATAAATTAGTCCAAACTTCAACTCATGGTTGGAGACCATTGTGCTAGACTCTTTTCAAACTTAAAACGAACTAAGTTATCAAAATTAATAATAATAATAATAATAATGATGATAATGATAATAATAATAATAAAAATAATAATAATAGGATGAAAAATACAAAGAACTTAAAGTTATACTCCCTCTGTCCCTAATTTATTGTCCAGTATTTCATTTTGGGATGTACCAAATTAATTGTCCACTTATATAAATAGATAAGAATAAGGAGATAAAGTTGTTTTTTCTCCTAGTGTACATATGTAAGACAAAAAAAGTAAGTTAAAAAAGTAAGAGAGATGATTATATTTTCTTAAACTATTTTTTTTATTCGGGGACAATAAAATTGGGACGAAGGAAGTAAGTAATAGGCCAAACAAAAGTCCACTTAAATTGGCAAATAAGTCATATGATTATCGTTTATGAATCGTTTAAAATTGTAATATATTATATATTATATTATTTCATTAATTATTTAGGTATCATCATATATCAATATATATCATATTTCATCCGTTCCCAAATGCCACAGTTCACCTAAATAATTGAGCTGTAAAAAAGTGGCGGGCATTTTTAGCTTCTCCCTCCATTCACAATTTTATCAAGTATCTTGTTTCCTTAATTTTCTCATAATCCTTATTGATCGGTACTACCCTCTGTTAATCTTTAAATGGCTCGGTTGATCGTATTTATTGAGGGTTTTACACCAAATCGTTCCTCTCTATTCCAATTCTTGAAGATTTCACATTCACTTTCAAATCGACAAAGAACTCAGGTTATTTCATCAAGTGATCCATCAGTTACCGAAGAAATAAAGTGGCTAGCTCATGGCCCACTGGAAAATGTGCAGCGTTTCTCGGGTTACCTTGTCAAAGGTTATAGGTTTCACACAAAAGACCATGAGAAGGGGCGAAAAACTCAAAATAGTGGTATTGTTGTTACTGTAAGGGGTGAAAGTTATGCTAGTAGCAGAGATAGAAATCCTACTGAAGGCGTGATCAACTACTATGGCAAACTTACAGACATTATTGAGTTGAACTACTGCAGTAAAATTCGAGTTGTTCTATTTAGGTGTGAATGGGTAGATATTAATAGGGGTTGTAAAAAAGATGACTTTGGTGCAACATTAGTGAACTTCTCATACTTGACACATACGGGTGCTAATTTACTTGATGATCCATTCGTTTTAGCATCACAAGTTGACAAGGTCTTTTATGGCAAGGATCCAAAGAACAAAGATTGGGTAGTCGCGAGACATATTAAGCTTAGAGATGTATTTGATATGGGAAGTGTTGATGACCACACAATACAAAATCCAAATGAGGCCACATTTGATGTGACCAATGTGCATAGAATTGGAGATGATGGTGATGATGGGGAGGATGTTACGCCAGATATGGAACTCGAAGGAATAGATGATGAAGAAAATGAAGCTGAGTGACTGAGAGATGGGTGCTTATTGTTGGTTTTCCTTTAGAAATTAACACAAAATTTTGCATCTTCCATTTTCTCTTATTCACAGTAGTTGGGTTGTTTGTGTGATGCTTCGTCTCATGTCTTGCAGTCACTAACTTTATTTAATCTTTATATACAAGTATTATGCAATAATCTTTGTGTGAAGAATATTAGACTTTAATTGTAATCTTGTACACTAAATAATGATTTGCTGCAAAGTCATTATGTTTTCAGTATGACGTGTTTATGTGGCTCTATTGTTTATTTTTCTTTTGTTTATTTCAGGATGGGTAGGCGAAAGAGACTTTGTATCATTTCTACTGAAACCGAAGAGGAGCCGCATCATAATGAAGGACAAATATCTGAAACTAATGTGCACTCAACTACTGAAATAAATGGTGAACATTCTTCTCAACATGACCATTCAACTACTGATATACACAATTCTGAAAATCAAACTGAAGGAGAAGGTATTCTTAGTTTCAATCTTACATCTTTTGACTTTTCCTTTTTAGCCTGTCTATAATCTATATACATTTATGATCACACACTTGGACAACCAAGGAGTAATCCTATTGTATTATCAGAAAAAGGAGTAACTTTTTCCATATCATTTTCATTGCAAGTATGATAGTGATAAATTATTATTTTGTTCACTTAGATATTGTTTATTGCAGGTCCTCCAAAGAAGATTCGAGGTCCAACTCGAAAGAATGAAATTTGGAATTTGAAAAACACCAAAAAAATTGGTGTCACGTTCAATAAATATGGTAAACCAGTAGGAGAAGAAGGAAATGAGCTGACACAATTCTTAGGATCAATTGTAAGAAAAAGTGGAAATGTTGGAATAGATTGTTGTGACTGGAGAAAGGTTCCTATGAACAAGAAGGAAGACATGTATTCTATAGTGAAGGTAACTTTGTTTTGTTTTTCTTTATTTAATGAAAAGGCTAAACTTATTTGTCTTGGATATATATAAAATTGTTGCATGTGTTGACATGAAAGGGTGTTAAATTAGACGGGTCAAACGAGTTTGGGTCATATTAAGGGTTGAAACAGGTTCTTGTTGAAACATTTTTGAGGTCACGAGTTGGGTTGGGTTGGGTTGGGTCTGTTTTTTTTCTTCCATATTATTATAATCAGCTTCCAAGACATAGTGAAAATTTTTAGCCTACTTGGACCCATTTCAAAGTAATCAGTACCCCAATTTCACAATGCAACTCCTTCACCCTGATTTTTATTATGGTTTAAATTGTCTCATATTATTGACCTATAGGCGGAAATTGTCAGCTCTATTAACTTGTATATTTTTCATTTGTAGGAAAAATTTGAGTTTCTTCCTGCTGAAACAAATGAAATCAAGAAATGGGTTATCTCCAACATGGGGAAAAAGCTGAACACTTGGAGAAACCTACTTAAATCACGAAATTATGATTCAGTTTTATCCGTTGGTCAAATTCTTGAAAGACAAAAAGATAATAGGGTGAACCCGCAACAGCTTGAGAACCTTGCGGCTCGTTGGTTGACTCCTGAGTATCAGGTGACAACATTTGGTAATCTTACATTCTTTTTGAGAACTACATCATAAACTAACTAAATTAGTTTTCTTGGTTTTATAGGCACTCTGTGAACAAAAAAGAATAAGTCGATCAAAAATGGAAGAGCCTCATGTGACGGGAACAAATCATTTGCAAGGCTTGCTCATGAAGAGGTAAATTATGTTATTGCTCATGTCAAAATTCAATCAGCAGTAGGCTAAATGCTCAAGTTTATATCGAGTTTAAGTGGTTAATATGACGCAAATGATACTTTCCATAGGCAATAAAAAATAATGGTATACAACCTACACGAAGGGAAATATACCAAAAAAGCCGCACCCGTAAAGATGGAACTATTGTTAACGAAAAATCTGCTGGAATTGTGGTAATGTATTTCGTCATTGTTAAAATTATGTGCTCCTATATTCAAACAGGTTGGTGGTTGATTATATTATTGTTTGATAGGCATCCTTACAAGCTGTTGCAACCGATTCTAGTAACACATTAGATGATGCTTTTTCTAAAGTTATGGGGCCAGAAAAGAGAGGATATATTCGATGTATAGGAAAGATGCCTTCTGTGAAGAATACTACCGGTGCCTCATCATCATCTTTAGGTACGAACACTATGGAACAAAAATTGGCTCGTACAGAAGGGGTCGTAAAGGCCTTAGTCCATCCCTTGAATGAACACATACCAAATGCTAACTTGTCCAACATCCTAAGCAGTATGAACATAGAGGTACACTAGTCTACAACGATTCATCATTCTTACGGTAGTACTTTTGTAATTACTTATTTCATTTGCTTAAATAATTACAGGTTGCAGATAACTCTATGGATCAGAGCAACAATCACGATGGAAATTAGAGATCTTTGCCCGGAAGTCATAAGAGAGCTACAATGCAGTTTTCACTCGAGTTCATTTTGCTAGTAGTAGCTTTTCTTATTTGATATTTAGTCAAAGTACTATTAGAGTTTTATCATCATTTTTTTTATGGATATTTGAAAGTCTTGAGTTCTTCAATGTAGTTTCACTTTTGATTGAATCAATAAAGTAATTTTCATTTTCATGTCATGTTGTTGGATCTTAATCTCGTTCCATAATAAATTGTGTACAAACATGTATGCGCGTTATAGGTTAATATATGAAACTTATGTTATGGTATGTTTTGATGGCATATGATTTCTACCATTAAACCCACTTGGTTATCAACTCAAATAATGTATCTAATGGCATAAATAATGTGTCACCAGATCTTCTGAATTTTTTGTGACATACAAAATTAGTGCCACAAATCTATAAAGTCATAGCAACACAACTGAAAAGTGTCACAAATCCCAAAAGGTATGTAGCAACACAACTGGAAAGTGTCACAGAAGCCTAAAAGGCATGCAGCAACACAACAGAAAAGTGTCACAAAAGCTTAAACGGCCTGCAGCAACACAACATAAAAGTGCCACTAAAAGGTTTTAGTGGCAGCGTGCATAGTGACACTTTTTTTTTCTGCCACCCATTACCATGTATGCATTTAGTGACACTTTTTTAGCAATTTGTGACACTTTTTGTGTGCCATTAAATGGCATATTTTTTGTAGTGGAAACTTCTAATTATCTTTTCTTTACGGGTGAAGTCAAGAAAATCCATCGTATTTTCTAAAAAGTACATATGTGTGCTATGTACATTGCAAATACTCAACGCGCAAAGATAACTTGGGTATACGTACATATGCATCGTAAGGAGTATTAGTGTTGTGCAACTTGTTCATATAAGTACTATGATAACTCGTAACCTATTACAAACCGGTTTCTTTTTAGACATAGACGACATGTATGTTCCAAGCTTAACGATTATTTTCCACGTAAGTCCACGTCACTAAATAATGTTCACGTCATTTTTATTTATTTTATTTTAATTATCTTTATCTTTATCTTTACTTCTTTACTTCTTTACTCCTTTATAAAGCATACAGCCCTTCCTTAATTTTAAGCCAATATAAGATCCTGACCTTCCATTTTGAATCAATGTCAATCCAACCGTCCATTACTAACTACAAAACACAACACATTTATGTCATTTGACTAAACACCTTCTAAAAACACCCACACATTACTCCTCTTCTCCCTCCCATCACCCACTAACCCACTGATCTCTTCCATCACCAATGGACGGACGATCACATTTTTCCCAAAAACATCTGCTACAACCATCCAATGCCTCCTCAAAGACACCGATTGTACTCCATTCTCTCTTTCCAATTTGAAACACATCGCTTGTATCAAATATTTTTTAGCAGGATCTAAAGCTTTCTACGTCAGAAATCGCTACATCACCAGAAAATGCAGCCGTAAACAAGCTGATCCAACCTTAACAGGTTTATGTATTTTCCTTTTCTTTAGATATAGAAAGAATATTTTCTTAAATCATAAGATTTTGTATTTTTATTTATTTTTCATTTTGTGTTTTTGGCAGAAAGAATGAAAGATCTACTAAAAAACAAGCCACTATTGATGAAGATGAAGCCTGAATCTGGGTGAAACTACGGAAGCTAGACAATCGCCGGTTTGGTGGGCTCTACATCAGGAATTGCTTTCGAGAAAGAGTGATTTCTTCCTTTCGTTTAATGTTTAAGATCTTATTCTTGCTTACTTATTTAAATTTGTATGTAGAACCAGTCATATGTAAAGCAATGCAAAGACGAAGAAATTTGTACGTGAAGCATTTTCAGAGATTGACTAAAGTGGTACATCATGCATTACAGGTTGTACATTAGCTATTTTATACAAAATTTTCTAAATTTATCTAAATAGAAAATGCTCTCCGGGATGGAGACAGGGGTTTTCTCTTGAAATATTCGGGTTTCCCCTGGAATTGGTGATGGGTATATGAAGAGGCAATGCCACTGAGCCCAATACTGCCTTCCAAAAAAAATATTACAATTTTATAGTATTTAAAGAAAATCAATATTTTCATCGAAATCTAATTAAATCATTTATAAATCTTATATAAATTTCAAAATTTAAATTTTGAAGTTTAAAATTTGAATTCTACGCACTTTCGAAGCTTTTAAGACCCTGAAATACTGCAACTTTTGACAATATACTGACTTTTTGAAAGTAGTAAAAGTGACTGCAACCTTGTGAGTCAGTTCACAACTGTTTTGACTAGACACTGCTTTATGTACAACTTTATTTGTTAGGCTTGAAGTTTGTTGTGACTTGGGTAAAAAATTTACGTTATTCATGAACTTTCAAGAGAAGGACTCAAAACCTAATGACATGTTAACAAATGAATCAGTACGTGAAATTTAGGATCATATTAAACTCGTACTTATATTATACGCCAAAAGACGATGAGTAACACCTATAATATGATGATGGAATATGAGGTGTTGCACATTACTACGTATAGTTGTTTGACACTGACATTTCTCAAGTTTACATTGTGTTAGATAAATGTTTTTAGTTGACAATTAAAAACATAGAGGCGTAAATGAATACGGATTTCTGATGACTGATTAAAATTTACTTAAAAATAGTTTATCAATTACGTCGTAGTTCACTAACATAAATTCCTCGGTTGTTTACAATTAAATTCGTTGGGTCCTTGAGAAATGTGGTATTACCTAATGACAACGTAAAATTAGCGAGTTTTTTTTCTTCTAAAAAATATAAATAAAAACATGGTACATGTTAGAAATAGCAGCAGAAACATCTAACTAACAACAACAACTTATTGTTAGCAAAAATCAAAATCAACCCAACGCTAATGTAACCGTGTTACACCCACAAACAATAAATGAATAGACAAATCGCTCACCAAGTAATTACAAAAATGACTAAACTTGCACGGCGTACTCCCTCCCACGAAACATCACAACCACCTCTCTTCATCGGAAACCACCACCACATTTGGCCTTTGTTAGGTCCAACTTTTTCATAAGATATTATGATGTATGATGTTTTATGTTTTCCTTTTGTTCCTTCTTTTTAAATTGAAGTTTATCACTGTGTTTTTCACAAAAAAGGTTTATATCGAAAATTAAAAAATTATTTTTAATTCTTGTTTTTTCTCAAATTATAATTAAATAGTAAAGAGTAACTTTACTGTTCACACTTTACTGTTCACACTTCTAATATTGAGCAAAAGAGAATTACGATTAAAATTGATTGAGTGTATAAAGTTGATCCTGGACTAATTTATATAAGAAATTGGTAACATAAATAATTCGTATAAAAGAAAGTGGCAAAGGAAAGTTGATCTTGAAGTAGTATCCATAAGATCAAAAGCAGGCACGTATTTCCATGTAGAAAAGCAATGGACAAACTCTTTCAAAGCAAAATACACATAAAAGACCAAGCCAAAACCATTAGACCATCCGTAACCATAACACCAGAACGTCACTTTTTAAGGTGCCATGTCAGCGCCACATCAGCATAACACCATAACACCCCTAATCATAACACCAGAACGCCACCTTTCTTACCCCATTGGTCCCACAACTAAATTTAATTTCATATAAACATGTGAAAAAAAATGAAAAAGAAATAAATTGCAAATGGGTCCCACGAAAACCTTCAAAACGCCATAACTTTTCCCGTTATATGATGCACAACGCCACCCCCACAACGCCACCAGAACGCCCCACTACTGGCGTTCTGAAATGTGAGAACGCGCGCCTCATAGATGCGTTACGGATGGTCTTATATTCTTTGACCAAGTGATAATATATACAGTACCATTATACGGAGTATGTTTTATTAATTACAGAGTTAACAACTAAATATCATTTTAATTTTTTTGATAATATTAAATATTGAAAAGCAACTAATACGAGTATAAGTTTACAATCAGACTATGAATTACATCCTCCATCTCACTCCAAAGGTTTATACTACTATTTTGAGTTGTCTCAAAGAAGTGTTCACTTTCACGTTTCTACTAATCGAAAGACACTTTGGTGTGTGACTATATTATTTGATTGATAGAAAATGTAATTAGTGGAGAATCCTACAACTATGTGTAAAGTCAGAGTGGACACCTCAACTGAGACGAAGAAAGTATTTTATTTTCGTAGTTCAATAACTACAACTTGCTATAGGGGTATATTCAAAAACTTATCAATATGTGTGGTCTTAATTTACGTGGGATTACATATCCAATTCATGCTTACATTACATAACTTTAACATAAACATTATATATTATATGGAGTATATGTTTAGATATAAGTTTACCATAGTTTGGACGAATTTGAATATATTTATTTGCAATCTTATGTTGACGGGAATCAATTTAACCTTACAATATTTACATTTTTTTTATAAATTCAGATGTTCAACATACGAAGTATATAATAACAATAATTTTATACATTTGACTTATCCAAAACTAACCTTAGACAGATAGTGTGACACCCGGTCAAAAAGGGCCAAAATTAGGGGCCAATTTAAACTTTAATTATTCGTACTCGGTACGAATCAAAAACAAAGTATTCGGATAATATATATAACTATATATATATATATATATATATATAACATGAAATGATTATTTAATAATCACACGTGAACAAACCTGAAACCACCGAGGAAACATAAAAATAAAAGTTGTCCCAAAACATTTCCAAATAGAATATTATTAACAGAAATAATATTACGATACTCAGAAAATTTGTAAAACTCTTTTTGGATAATTAAATGTATCCGTAAGTTCAAAGTGAAACAACGATATAATTTAGTATCACACTAAAAGTATTTTTGTGAAATACTTCAAATAAAAACCTATACGATTTAAATTTTAGAAATTTATCGTTTGAAAACATTTTACTAAATAACGATCGGGTACATGAACACGGGTCGGAAAATACCCACCAATATCAATTATTGGAGCCGGTGTATATACCCGACTCCAATAATGTAAAATGCACACATACGCACACTTTGCTCTCTCTCGTTCTCTCGGTTCCAACTCCAAACCACAACAACAACTAACAATAACAAGATTTAGCATCAAATTCATCATCATTATCATCATCTTGGATCATCATCATCATCAAATTCATCATCGTCATCATCTCTCGGTCTCAATTTTTAATTGTAAGGAAACTTTAACTTTTGTTTAAATTCGTGTTTAATATACATATTATAACATGTTTATAGCTTATTGTGAAAGATTTGAGACCAAAACATATGTAGAAAATTATAAATTTGAGAACCAGACTCTGTGAAAACGATGAGCTACAGTGCTCCAAAGGAATGACGCGATCGCGTCATTTCCAAGTGAAAAAAAAAACAAACATGTTTTACGATTTAATACTATCACGCGATCGCGTGATGTACAAAAGAAGCCAACTTTTTAACTTGTCACGCGATCGGTTCAAAGAGTTCACGCGATCGGGTAAACGGGGAAGTCACGCGATCGGCCGAAAGGGTCACGCGATCGGGTCAAGGGGGATGTCACGCGATCGGTTGGGAAGTTCACGCGATCGCGTGATTTTCTAATCTGGGTCAGAATTATTCAGTGACATTTTTACAAACTTTGAAACGGAAATACAAACTTAAACATTGGAATATAATATGATCGAATACATATTAATACAAATAAGGATTATACAATCAAATGCTCATTAGAATCTCGCGTGTTTAGGACATTAGGAGACTTTGGACCATACGTTCCTCGTTGGATATATTCACTGCTCGGATAGACTCAGGTGAGTCTCACAGCCCCATTTTTACTGTTTCAAATATTGGGGTGAGATACAATGCTTACATGTTTTCGTGATCATATGTTATTTGATTAGTTAATTTGAGAATTAACTCAAGGAATTAAATGATTATTTAGTTCAGATAACTATATTAGTTACATTGTTTGACTACCATTATTTGGTCTTGATTATCATTGTTAAATCATTATTTCGAAACCTGCGTTGGTTTCATCATTGTTAAATTTAATGTTGTTCAAAAACCTGCGTTGGTTTGTTCAATATTACGAAACCTGCGTTGGTTTCATCATGGTTAAATTTATTATTGTTCCAAAACCTGCGTTGGTTTGTTCAATATTACGAAACCTGCGTTGGTTTCATCATTGTTAAATTATTATTGTTCAAAAACCTGCGTTGGTTTGTTCAATATTACGAAACCTGCGTTGGTTTCATCATTGTTAAATTTAATGTTGTTCTAAAACCTGCGTTGGTTTGTTCAATATTACGAAACATGCGTTGGTTTCACCATTGTTTAAAAATCATTATTTCGAAACCTGCGTTGGTTTCATCATTGTTTTGAAAACTAAACTGTTTAATCATTGTTTAGGAAACCTGCGTTGGTTTCATCATTGTTTTGAAAACTAAACTGTTTAATCATTGTTTAGGAAACCTGCGTTGGTTTCATCATTGTTTTAGAAAACTTAATTGTTTTAAATCATTGTTTGGTTTATTAATTTAAATCCTTGTTCAGACGAAACATTTTATTATCGTCAAATTATCATGTTGATCACATCAATGTTTATGTTAAACCTGTGAGATTCACCAGCTTTATAGCTGACCCTTTTAGCGTTGTATTCTCAGGTGATCAGCAGTAGTAGGATGGCCCTCAGGATAAGCTATCTACTCACGAGTCGCATGCATCCATTTTGACATGAAGATTTTCCTGCATTATATTTTGTATAATGGTTATGTATTAAAATCTTCAAAACTACTTTTGCGAACTCGCTATTATGTTGTAAACTTTAACTCAAAACTTGTATTACTTTTGTAATTTTTATAAACGTCTCATGTAGAGTCGTTTGCTTATACTTTGGTGCTTTGTATATTGATTAGTCACACCCAAATCGTCGCTTCCGCAAATCATGAAATTGGGGGTGTGACAGATTGGTATCAGAGCCTGAGGTTATAGCGAACTAGGTTGCATTTAGTGGGCCTAGACTATAACCATTAGGCTGTATTCCTCATTAGGTATAACTGGTTCAGGAATTACATCATATGAATTTAATTTAACATAGCCTAGCTAACTATGTACAATTAAATGAAGATGATGTGAAGTCTGAAAGGGGTTATGTCGAACAGGAAGACAATAGTAGACTCTGACCACGAGAGAACCGGGACTCAAGCTGTTTTGTGCTAGACACAACTAGGCGGATATATACGTGTATATGGTATATGCGTATATGATTAAACTATTATATATATATAATGTATATATATATGGATATGCCTTGGACATGAAATATATGATAGGGCCTTGGATAAATCATAAGGACTTACCGGTCGTAAGTAGATCGAATCAGGGAAAATAGTACCGGGATGTGCCCTAGGTATAGAGGGTCATCTCTTCGAGAGAGTCTTACTCCGGTAAGGATAGAAAATCTTGTTCTTCATCCGTCGTTATGCTTAACGATCAAAAATCCATATTTATCCTAGGATTGAGATCTTTTCCTATCATTCCTAACCAATTCTCTCAAATCGGCAAACACACAATGGATAATCCCGCGTTGGATAACAAACAAATTTTAAATATCTGTTCTGATGAGATATTCTTGACACTTCTGTAAACTTCAACTCTTGTAATCTGTTAGACTTGCATGTTAACTGATTACAATCCTATTATCTCTTATTGTCAAATGACATTTCATACGTCAGTTCATTTGTTCAGTATTCATATGATTAAGATAATCATTTACTTCGATTCAAACTCTGACATGTTCCTTATCTTATTATTGAAGGAACATGCCTCCAAAACGAAAATCCTTCACAAATGCTGAACTGGAACGACTCATCAACCAGCGAGTGACTGAAGCACTGGCTGCACAACAACCTCCTCCCACCAGCGGATCTGGACCAAACCCGAGGAGTACAGAAGTCAACAACGACGCTCCGGTGCCAAAACCCTGCACCTACAAAGACTTCCTCAATTGCAACCCTCTTACTTTCAAAGGTACGGAAGGAGCCATCGGTCTACTGCAGTGGATTGAGAAGATGGAGTCTGTCTTCCGTATCTGCAACTGCCCAGAGGACTGCAAGGTAAAGTTCTCTATCTGCACATTACTGGAGGGTGCACTCACCTGGTGGAACACTTATGCCCAGACGGTGGGTGTCGATGATGCTTACAAACTTCCCTGGGATGATCTGAAAAGGATGATGACCGAAGAGTACTGCCCTAGGGAAGAGATCCAACGGCTGGAAACAGAGTTCTGGAATCACTCTATCAGCGGCAATGACATAGCTGGATACACTACTCGCTTCCACCTACTAGCTCTCTTGTGTCCAACAATGGTTAACCCCGAGTATAAAAGGGTGGAGAGGTACATCTGGGGACTTCCTGCAAGTATCAGAGGGATGGTGACTGCTTCCAAACCAGGAACCATCCAGGGTGCCGTTCGTATGGCTCATAGCCTCATGGTACAGGTTGTTCAGGAAGGAAAGGACAACAAAAGAAAATCTGAGGGAAACTCTGACAACCAGAGTCAGGCTACCAAGAAGTCTGCAACCACCAAAGTCAATGCCTCTGGATCTGGATCTGGAACAGAAAACAAGAAAGAGTACTATGGAACAAAACCCTACTGTTCAAAGTGCAAACGCCACCATGATGGACCTTGTGGCGACCCCTGTGGGAAGTGCAAGCGTTTTGGGCATCTTGCAAAAGATTGCCGAGTAAAAGCTTGTTTTGAATGTGGTGTAATGGGACACTACCGAAATGACTGTCCCAAGCTGAAAAACACCAACACTGCCAAAGGAAGGTTCTTCGTACTGAGAGCTAAGGACGCTCAAGCAGACCCTAACACTGGTACGTACAATTGTGCGTCATGTCTATTCTATTCCTTGATGATAAATATACAATTAGATTAGCAAATTGTGGTTAATCGAATCAGGAAGTGTAAAACGTAATTACACTTTAGAATTCAATGGCTAGGCTTTTTGGTCTAGAGCGGTAATTGGGATATCATTATTGATATACATAGGCGAATAGGCCATCTTGTTGGAATCATTGTTGCAGGAAACTTATCGTTTTCCTAAACATGGATGTATCAGTGAAAATATGTGCTACAGTATTCGATTAGCTAAAACAGTATATGGCTAGGCATGCATGTTGTGGCATATAAATTGATTATCACTGCGGTGATCTAGTCGGAACATGGTTATCACGTTAGTGACAAAACATTGGATAAGAATCGAAACACTATATTTGTTAATATAGGGCATGTGTACATTATGTCAGTGTTGATAGTTACATTGAACTATAAGAACACCATAGGAACTCATTGAATTCGGTGGATTATAAATCCAAATCATAGTGACACTTGGTAATACGGACCGACCCTGTTATGTAGGTAACGTGCGGGTAAAGAATCGGACTTCTCCATTATTCATTTGAGATCAGTAGGTTTAAGCCTAACAAGGGGAGAAGGATAAATCGGATGTCTTAGTGCTAGACATATCACATAGTCGGCCTTATTAGCACGCGAGCATAGGTTTCACTTGAATTTCGGGACGAAATTCTCCTAACAAGGGGAGAATGTGACACCCGGTCAAAAAGGGCCAAAATTAGGGGCCAATTTAAACTTTAATTATTCGTACTCGGTACGAATCAAAAACAAAGTATTCGGATAATATATATAACTATATATATATATATAACATGAAATGATTATTTAATAATCACACGTGAACAAACCTGAAACCACCGAGGAAACATAAAAATAAAAGTTGTCCCAAAACATTTCCAAATAGAATATTATTAACAGAAATAATATTACGATACTCAGAAAATTTGTAAAACTCTTTTTGGATAATTAAATGTATCCGTAAGTTCAAAGTGAAACAACGATATAATTTAGTATCACACTAAAAGTATTTTTGTGAAATACTTCAAATAAAAACCTATACGATTTAAATTTTAGAAATTTATCGTTTGAAAACATTTTACTAAATAACGATCGGGTACATGAACACGGGTCGGAAAATACCCACCAATATCAATTATTGGAGCCGGTGTATATACCCGACTCCAATAATGTAAAATGCACACATACGCACACTTTGCTCTCTCTCGTTCTCTCGGTTCCAACTCCAAACCACAACAACAACTAACAATAACAAGATTTAGCATCAAATTCATCATCATTATCATCATCTTGGATCATCATCATCATCAAATTCATCATCGTCATCATCTCTCGGTCTCAATTTTTAATTGTAAGGAAACTTTAACTTTTGTTTAAATTCGTGTTTAATATACATATTATAACATGTTTATAGCTTATTGTGAAAGATTTGAGACCAAAACATATGTAGAAAATTATAAATTTGAGAACCAGACTCTGTGAAAACGATGAGCTACAGTGCTCCAAAGGAATGACGCGATCGCGTCATTTCCAAGTGAAAAAAAAAAAAACATGTTTTACGATTTAATACTATCACGCGATCGCGTGATGTACAAAAGAAGCCAACTTTTTAACTTGTCACGCGATCGGTTCAAAGAGTTCACGCGATCGGGTAAACGGGGAAGTCACGCGATCGGCCGAAAGGGTCACGCGATCGGGTCAAGGGGGATGTCACGCGATCGGTTGGGAAGTTCACGCGATCGCGTGATTTTCTAATCTGGGTCAGAATTATTCAGTGACATTTTTACAAACTTTGAAACGGAAATACAAACTTAAACATTGGAATATAATATGATCGAATACATATTAATACAAATAAGGATTATACAATCAAATGCTCATTAGAATCTCGCGTGTTTAGGACATTAGGAGACTTTGGACCATACGTTCCTCGTTGGATATATTCACTGCTAGGATAGACTCAGGTGAGTCTCACAGCCCCATTTTTACTGTTTCAAATATTGGGGTGAGATACAATGCTTACATGTTTTCGTGATCATATGTTATTTGATTAGTTAATTTGAGAATTAACTCAAGGAATTAAATGATTATTTAGTTCAGATAACTATATTAGTTACATTGTTTGACTACCATTATTTGGTCTTGATTATCATTGTTAAATCATTATTTCGAAACCTGCGTTGGTTTCATCATTGTTAAATTTAATGTTGTTCAAAAACCTGCGTTGGTTTGTTCAATATTACGAAACCTGCGTTGGTTTCATCATTGTTAAATTTAATGTTGTTCAAAAACCTGCGTTGGTTTGTTCAATATTACGAAACCTGCGTTGGTTTCATCATGGTTAAATTTATTATTGTTCCAAAACCTGCGTTGGTTTGTTCAATATTACGAAACCTGCGTTGGTTTCATCATTGTTAAATTATTATTGTTCAAAAACCTGCGTTGGTTTGTTCAATATTACGAAACCTGCGTTGGTTTCATCATTGTTAAATTTAATGTTGTTCTAAAACCTGCGTTGGTTTGTTCAATATTACGAAACATGCGTTGGTTTCACCATTGTTTAAAAATCATTATTTCGAAACCTGCGTTGGTTTCATCATTGTTTTGAAAACTAAACTGTTTAATCATTGTTTAGGAAACCTGCGTTGGTTTCATCATTGTTTTGAAAACTAAACTGTTTAATCATTGTTTAGGAAACCTGCGTTGGTTTCATCATTGTTTTAGAAAACTTAATTGTTTTAAATCATTGTTTGGTTTATTAATTTAAATCCTTGTTCAGACGAAACATTTTATTATCGTCAAATTATCATGTTGATCACATCAATGTTTATGTTAAACCTGTGAGATTCACCAGCTTTATAGCTGACCCTTTTAGCGTTGTATTCTCAGGTGATCAGCAGTAGTAGGATGGCCCTCAGGATAAGCTATCTACTCACGAGTCGCATGCATCCATTTTGACATGAAGATTTTCCTGCATTATATTTTGTATAATGGTTATGTATTAAAATCTTCAAAACTACTTTTGCGAACTCGCTATTATGTTGTAAACTTTAACTCAAAACTTGTATTACTTTTGTAATTTTTATAAACGTCTCATGTAGAGTCGTTTGCTTATACTTTGGTGCTTTGTATATTGATTAGTCACACCCAAATCGTCGCTTCCGCAAATCATGAAATTGGGGGTGTGACAGATAGTTTATTTATTCAAAACTTAATTAACAAGAAAAAGAATAAACAAAGAAGAAAATATTAACAGAAAAGGCAGAAGAATACAAACGAAGGCGCTTTAAAATTTTGTCGCTTAAAAACACATTTTTGATCGAAAACCATTTCTGATTTACAGAAACTGCAAAAATAGCTTAAAACAATTGCAAGCTACCCAAAAAATCATAAAATCATCAAAAAAAATTAATCGCCACCGCCGCTTTGCGCGGGTACAAGACTAGTCTTTTCTAATATCTTTTGATTTAAAAATCTTTATTTTATATTTTCATTTGTGTTACCAAGATAGATAAATACCCGAATCAAACAGTTTTGCAAAGTTTATGTTCTAACATGTCTATTTTCAATACTATTATTATTATTACTAGATCAAAACCCGCGAAATCGCGGGCTACATCATTAAAACTTTACACCAAAAAGTAATCATAGTATGTAGTAGTAGACATTGAATATAAAATAGAAGAACCGTAAAATTTGGTGGAATTCACTTATTAATTGTAAGTTATTATATTTTGACATAAAAGGATAGTGGTTTTGCACATTTTATTGAGTCTAATATCAACAAATTCATTGAGCTTAATGCTATATATGAGACGTGCGAGGATGTTATTGTGAAACACTTTATTGAGTATAATATCAACAAATTCATTGAGTTTAAGTTATTATATTTCTCTTTATCTTATTTATAGACATAGTGGTAAAGTTAAAATACTTGTACAGAAGGCATTGAGGATTTGTTTGGAATGGGTGTATCATATATAGTGTTGCATGTACACCAGTTATATCATAAAAAAGCAAACCATAGATCAAAAAAGAATTTCTTTTAACCATTAACCAACAGTTATATCTCAAAATTTAAACGGCGACAAATAATTTTAGTAGTATGAATGACTAAGTGGTGACTAATTCTTCATATTTTCATAGTGGTCCTGTGGTTATAGATTGAGACAGGATGTAAATTAAATTTATTTATTTGAGGTACACAAGATATCATATATTACGTTTAAAAAATATATATGAAACTAAATAGGTATAAAACGATTTACGGAAAGCGCGTGGTACGACACTTCTACAAATACTCCGACCCTTCATTATTCCCCAACTGGATAAACTTTATGTACTAACATTTGTAATATACCTATTATAAAATAAAATAGTAAATATTAAATATGTTAAATATTATATATTGAAAATAGTTATGGAAATGATAAAGAAGTTTGTTGCATGTGATAGAGATGTTTAAGGAACAATCTCACTTTTTATGGAACAAAATTGTTAGTCAAGCTAAATTATAATTATAATTAAAAGTAATGTATGATCATTTACATCGGTAGAGTAAAAGGATTTTCTTAAATTTATATATCCTTTCTATGTCACAGAGTGTGGAACCGCTTTTACAAACCAAGTATGACGTGAACAATCAAGCACAATTCATCAAACCAGAAATCTCGAACAACATGGAAATGCTATTAAAAAATATACAACAAAAATCAATTCAAATTAAAGCCTTTTTGAAACCAAAGTAGCTTACCCCACATTCAAAAAACCTTCAGCCAAAAAACCAAGCACCAAGATGAGTGGGCAAGTGATGGGGAATGTATAAATTTGAATTCAGGTTGGGTTGTCCAGATATCTCGTTGTATAAATTTTCAACCCATTCGATTATATGTAACGCAGAGAACATTATCTCATTATCATACGTTCCCAACTTCCAGTGTTTATGTAAACACCACGTCCGGACGTCATATTATTTGGTTGGCCTATATAAAACTACAAAGCTTGTTTCAATCCATACTAATAGTTGACATTTTCAACACGAACTCATTTCGAGTTACTACACATTGACCTGGAAAAACATATGTTACCATATACACGTACAATATAGATTGACAACAATATCGCCGATAAAGAATATCAGCAGTTGCAATTTAAAAGCTAATTGACATGTATCATTTATCTTGAGTATAAATCATGTCCCGTAACAGCTAATTTCAAAACAGATATTTATAGACAACCATTGACATGTGAAGCTAATTCATTAAACAAATGTAGCCTTGAGGTATAGGTAAAGATATCATCACTAAGTCTTACTATGAGGCAATAAAAATCAACTTGTAGAAATCATGACCCGCCCAAAATCTATATTAAACCTGCCTGAACCTCACATCATACCACCTTTAACATTTAGAAAAGAAAATCTGAATATAAATGAGGCACCTCAGCAGCCATCCACCGATATGTTCTATTTTCTATTGTCATAACCACAAGTCTCGTCTAGTAGACACTAAACATATACAGTATTCTAAAGTTAACAAAAATACCTCTGGCACGGTGTCTTTTGAAGCTTTAGCCATGTTCATGAACCAAGACTTTTGCATAGCCTGTTGCATGGTGGAATTGTATAGTTGACCCTGAAAGATGTATATAAAAAATACTAAGGGTGTTTGGCCTGGAATTATAATTTTTGCTTTTAGCTTTTTAGCTTATAGCTTTTTAACTAAAAAGCTAAAAGCTAAAATCCAACCCCTCCTTGGCTTCACAAAAACAAGCTTTTTAAGGGAAAAAAGCTAATAAGCTAAAATAGTGTTTGGCAAAAAAAAAAGGAGCTTTTTAAGGTAAAAAGCCATTCTCAAACGCCAGGCCAAACACCCCTTAATATCAGTAGCACCGTTGAAGAAACATATTTGAAATTCGAAATGAATTTCACCCTTATAGATGTTAATTTTGACGTTGACGTTGACTTTTTAAAAGCTAATCTGAATACTGGAGTGTTATTTATAGACGACACAACTACTTTCAGATATTTCGAATCCAAAAGCCTTCACAATAAATCCTTATTTTTTTTTAGTTTCCTTCAAAATCATCAGTGGTAAGGAAGGTATTTACCGATCCCTCTCTGTTTATACTTCAAAAATCAATCATGGATAACAAATTCAAATCATTATTATAGGGTGTTGATTAATGTGCAGATGATGCCGCAAACAGGTCATCTGCAGTTAAGCTCAATCGATGAACAGAATCCCGTAAATCGACCGCAACAGGATGAAGTCATCGTTCCGATTGTTACGATTGCTCAACCAGTACCGCATCAACCCACTCTACCTAATCCAGATCTGCTACGTGAAGGTATATCACACTTACAGTAATACTAATAATAATATTAATTTGATTTTGTACTGCGACTTTGTTTACACTCAGGTGTTTGGATGTTGTGTCACAGAATAATGAGTTTTTGGGTTTTTACAAACCCTAACATATATGATGAATTAGTACACGGTTTGTAAAATAATTGGGAATACATGAAACCTACTCTATTGAATTTTTTTTCTTTTTCTTTTCATATATTTATGCATTTTTAAATATAAATAGGGGATAAATATTGCGCTATGTAGCTGAATACATAATCTAATTGTTAGCGGTGAATCAATGATAGTGATATTTCATATTTGTTCTTCTCTAATTGATTAACTGTGATGGTGAATTGTTGATGATAGCATTCTCGTTTGTAACGATGATGACTCGGATACATGGTGGTGGAGGAAGTGAAGAGGATAGAGGGGGTATGTTAGTAAAGGCCAAATTTAATGGGAGAGCGCAAGTTACATATGATTAGAGATAAGTTACTTATAACTAGAAAGTCTTAAATTTATTATAGAAAGAAGGTAGAACGCAAACTCTATAGGTGCGTAGATTTGTAGATGATGCTCCCATAAGTAGTTATATAGCTAGAAGTGAGATTATACTTTTTTTAATACCTCATAACAACAAACCAAACAAGTCTCTAAATTAACCTTAATAATGAACCAAACTACGTTTTCAAGTTTAAAATTTCTCATTCCCACCATCACCATGGTGGCTTAGTGGTAAGTTGTCATGATGTCCTCACAGGAGGACAGAGGTCTCAGGTTCAAACATCACTAGCTAAACATCTTGGGGGTGGACAGAGGGAAAAGATTCGGAAACGGTTAAGGGGATACCCCGGTTAGGTCACTTACATTTTAGTAAAAAAAGAAAGAAAAGACTTTCCCTCCCCCGGTATCATGAACAGTGAAAACTTCCTCCGTTATAAACATTCTCATCCCAACGTAATATAAAAATACTCATACTGATTACCAACTGCGAACCAAACACCACATAAGTTATTATGATTGTGATTCAAAGAAAACTTATAGGTTTAATATGTTTCTCAAACATGACCTCAAAATATATAGGAGAAAAGTTTAACTCATAATTTTTTATTTTTTTTTGAAAGTCAAATATTGAATTGCAACATTTTGGTTGGTGAGCCATATGTGATACGTACCGAAACCTCTTGGTTGAAGATCAAAGTTGACAAGTAGAAAACCAATAAATGCTAAAGACATGAATAACAAACAAATGATCAAAGGGCCTTTGACCTAATGTATGTGAGGAGCCTATCAACCAATAGGTTTTGGGTTCAAGCCTCATTGGAGACCATGTGTATATGAGTATGCTTGTAATTGTACATAATAGATGGGGTACGTTGTAGGTGTTCCGTTTAAAAAAACAAAAACACTTTTTTGTTTATCATTGTCCTCACTTCAAGCATATTATATACTGTATAGAAAACCTGTATGTTCCAAGTTTGATAAAAAGCCTGGTTGGTATTGTTTGTTTTGTGGCTTATATGAACACTTAATGCGGAGAAAAAAAATCAGCATACTTAAACTTACAAATAATAAAAAAGAAAGGTTAAATTTGTTTACATATATGAGTATATGACTATATGTAACTACTAAATTGGCAATCAATGTGAAATGTTAGAGCCAAAGCTAGTTTGCAGCTAAGGTGAGTTGTTTCTGTTAGAAATTCAAATGAGACGTGCTATGTTTCCTACTTCCTAGTAGCCAACTTTGAGGTGAAATTGATCTTCATTGTCTTATTATTACTATTTCATTCAATGAACAAGAAACAACCAAATTAGCTTCTGGTCGGCCGTATGCATTACAGTTAATGCTTAATGTAGATGAAAGAAGAATATTGAAATCATATCAGGATGAATAGATCACTAACTTTATTTTCGAACTACTCTAAAGGGCGCAGAGAAGATTACATTAAATATGGTATCCCATTATATGAAGCATCGATTAAAGCTAATTGGAAAGCTGCCAAGGAAATCCTCGATAAAAAACCAGAGTTGGTGAAATTTAGTATCACTGAAAATGGCGAAACAGCACTTCACGTTGCAGCATCGGCAAAAAGAACCAAAAAGGTGGAAGTGTTTGTGAATAATCTAGTGGGGATGATGGAAAAGCAGGACTTGGAACTTCAAAATAACAGTTCGAATACTGCACTCTGTTTAGCAGCTGCGGCTGGAAATGTTGAAATGGTTGATATTATGGTGAAAAAGAACCCTGCTTTGCTGATAATTCCCGGTAGTCAACAAATGATGCCACTCTATATGGCTGCCTTATTTGGAGAAGATGAGGTGGTGAGGTATCTCTATGAAAGATCTAAGGAATTGCGTGATGATGGTTGGAATGCTCAGAATCGTGGTTGGCTTCTTCAGAAATGTGTTGAGGCGGATCTATTCGGTAAGCATTATTTACAGCTTGTTATTACAATTACATTTTCTTTCTCTTGTGCATGATCTGCCTAATTACTTTTCTCCAATCCTTATCTTTCTGCCATTTTCTTGTTCATCGTGTATTACTGTTGCTTTGCTTTTGCATTTTCTCTCACAAAGTGATTGTCAAATCTTTTTCAGATGTTGCACTAAATATACTGAAAGACCGCCCAGAACTTGCTAGTAGTGGGAGTGTACTTGGAGTTTTGGCTAAAAAGCCTGATGTATTTTATGAAAGATCATCAAATATATTTAAGAGAACCGTCAATTGGGGTAAGCATCTCTATTTCCTGATGTTTTATTCTACATTAGAGTAAATTCCATAAATGGTCCCTGTGGTTTACATTGATTTACGAAAACAGTCCATGTACTTTTTTTTCATCGTTTTCGGTCCAATAACTTTGGATTTGCTCGCAAATGGTCCCTTAACTTTGGATTTTTGCTCGCAAATGGTCCCTCTGTCTAACTTTGGTTTTGCTCGCAAATGATCCCTTAAGGGACCATTTGCGAGCAAAACCAAAGTTATTGGACCGAAAACGTTGAAAAAATAGTACAGGGACTTTTTTCGTAAATGAATGTAAATCACAGGGACCATTTATGGAATTTACTCTCTACATTATCATTGTCAAAAATAATAGTTTATTTTTTCATCCTAGAGATCCAAATCTACCACTCCCTAGAATCAGTTTATAACATATATATTTTGTTTTATCTCCAAAAGGTTAAAGTCTAACACACCCATTATATAATAAAGTGTGGTTATAATAATTCCTACATGATGAACATAATTCATGATTTCATGTCCATTTTGAAATCTAAATACCCTCTCAAATGTATTCATGGTGTCGGTTTGTCAAGTATAATATTCTTCAAATGTAACTGATTTAGTATCTTTGTAATTTACCAGTTAACTTATCCAACCTCATTATTCATTTAGTGCTCATAAGAACTTATGTTCATTAGTTTGGTTTCTTTTCTGGGTGTTCTGGTTGTTGCTTGCAGTTTCTGCACTTGTTTCAAAGGCAGGGCCTCCTAAACAGGAAACTGAAGCATTGCAATTACTAAGAATCATTTGGAACAATATTGCAAAAAAGCCTAAGAAGGAAATTGATGATATAATCAGAGGACCGCCTGATCCAATTAAGAAAGATGACAGGCTACCTTATGGAAAGGAAGATCAAACTCTGCACCTACTAAAACTCATTTCTGAAAATGTTGCTAAACTGCCTGTTGAAATCCATAAGGCGACCGCTGGGCCATCTGCCAAAATAACAAGGGCACCATCAATGGCAAATGCAAGAAAAACATACTCTTCTCGTATGCTATTTGTTGCTGCTGAAATGGGCAATACTAAATTTATAGTTGAGCTTATCCGTCAATACCCGGATTTGATCTGGAAGGTCAATGATAATAATCAAAGTATATTTCACATTGCTGTAAAACATCGTCATGAGGGTATCTACAACCTTTTGTATGAGATAGGCTCAATGAAGGATTTGATAACTCCTCTGAGAGATGACAATGACAATAATATGTTGCATTTAGTTGGCAAAAGTGCAAAGAGAAAGCGACTTCAGGATGTGTCTGGAGTCGCATTACAGATGCAACGAGAACTATTATGGTTTAAGGTGGGAGTGTTCTATCTCATTTCTTTATTGTTAGTGTACCAAAAACTAGTCTATAACTCTACTATTCATGTTGTAGGAAGTAGAGTCTATGATCCCACCTTCTTATAGAGAGCGGAAGAACAAAGATGGTCTAACACCACACGAGTTATTTACCAAAGAACATAAAGATCTAGTCGCACAAGGGGAAAAGTGGATGAAAGGAACTGCTAGTCAATGTATGGTGGTTGCAGCGCTCATTGCGACTATAGTATTTGCTGCAGCTTTTACAGTTCCCGGTGGATACAATCAAAGCGAAGGCAAGGACAATGGTATCCCAATTTTCCATTCAAAAGCGACCTTTTTGGTTTTCGTCGTGGCAGATGCCATTTCTCTATTCTCGTCTGCAGCTTCTATTCTCATGTTCTTATCCATCCTCACATCTCGTTACGCTGAACGAGATTTTTTACAATCATTACCCCAAAAGTTGATGTTAGGTCTAACAACTCTTTTCCTTTCAATAACTAGCATGACCGTCGCTTTTAGTGTCAGTTTTTTTGTACTTTACAAAGGTGGCTTGATATGGGTGCCACTCGTTATTAGCCTGTTTGCTGTGATGCCAGTCTTCCTATTTGCTTGGCTACAATATCCTCTTCTAGCAGATGTACGTAGCTCTACATATGGTTCTAGATACCTCTTTAGACCCAAAAAACTTGTTCTGTACTTTGATACCCACAAGATCAGACCATTCCTAAGGGGCTTCTTTTCAAGATTTACCACCAAGAATCGCCCGAAGGGTCTTATTTCGTGATAGCGTATGCTTAACTCCGACCTTCTCATTCATGTATTTGTGAATCTTTTGGCTTGTTAACGTCTTGTACTAACACTGTGATTCGGATATGTGATTGTACAATATTATGTATGTGTATATCTGAATACAATAGTAGAGACATGCGCTATGCGGCGGATAATTTTTACAAAATTCATCAAAATATATTGTTATTAGCAATTACGTCTATTGAAGTTCAACTATATCTTGGTAACACTTAAAATACGATTTTTGTAGTTATCAAACAAAAAATAATTCTCTCAAATAATTGATATATCCATAATTTTAAATGTTTATTTATGGACAACATTACATATCATTTAATATATACATCTATGTTGATTATACTTTATTGATTTTTTTCAAATTTAGTTGTGTGTAGTTATGTCATTATTATTGTATATAGGGGTAATTGTGTCTTTTCCGATCTTTAAAGTTGTAAAGTTATTAAGAAAAAGGTTAAAAGGGTGTATGATTTTGAGGTGTCCAAGTTCACAGAAAAGACGCAATGAATTAAGGTCAGTATAGAATCTTTACTTACATTAACATGGGAATATATTAGGGTCTTCAATTCAAGTAAAACGAAATAAAAACTTGATATTTTTATTTTTCATATAGTCAACAAAGGATTACCGGCATCTGATGATCTCAAAGTTTGACCACATCCCAAATGAAAATGATAGAGAAAGATCATATAAGTCGTCACTGTATGTGTATATTTTGTGTAACCAATATTATGATGCAGTACTAATACTGTAGTAACCAGGTGAAGCATTGGTTAAGCTGCATTGTTATTCAAATGATCGAGAGTCGTTTTTGACTCTATGACAAATCCGTGACTGAAGATGAACTTGCTTTATAAACTCAAGGAAAAAGTAGATGAAAGCAAAAGGGTCCATATTTAGATTACCCGTTTTGTACATTTTCCCATCTCATACCCCCTCACCCATCTAATCAATCACATCATGCTCTTTTTTTTTTTTTTACTTTCTGGGTATACCCCATCTTTTCTAATTCCTACCCCCTGTTTAGTATAAAACTGAAACTGATTCTGTACTGAACTGGGACCGATCTTAGATAAAACTGGACTGGAAAAGGACCGGACGGGGACCGAAATGGGCAAGGGGTATCCCTGTAATTCGGGGGTGGCTTTATAATTCCCCAAGCAAAATGGATGTGACAAACGCAATAAGTACGTATAATATATATAAAAAAAATAAAAGAAGCCATTTAAAGAACGGCTAGTATAAAAACAAGTCGTCCCAAAAAGATTAACCAAAAAGAGATGTGAAAAGAGCATATATGTAAAATGCCCAAAAGGATAACCAAAAAGAGATGCGAAAATAACATATATTATTATGAAGAACAACAAAACAGAAAGCATAAATGCCAAGAATCAAACTCAAAACATATATTCGAAAATCTTTCACATATCAAAGTACTTTTGTGAGGGACACTCTTCTTAGACTTTGGGGTTTACTCACATAGTAAGGTTGTTATAACATTATCGAATCTATGTTCATCTGCAAAGTTGAAGCAAACAGGATTACTACACTAACAATTCAGGTTTTCTAATATTTTCATCTCGTACAACTTTGCAGATGAAGCAAACGGGTGTGCACTTGAGCGAGCAGCAGCATGAGATCAGCATACCTACTGCATCACATACTCACTCAAGACCACCACTGCTAAATCTACCTCGTGCAGATCTACTCGTGGGTATGTTTACCCATTGTATGTATAGTAATTATATCTTAATTATACCATATGGCAAAGAAATCGATAATAATTGTCAACTTTGTTTTGGGTTTACTTCAAAGGAAATAGAGAAGATTACATTAAAGTTGGCATCCCCCTATATGAAGCATCTATCAAAGGAGACTGGAAAGCTGCAAAAGTTATTCTCGATGAAAAACCTGAGTTGGTAAGGTTTAGTATTACTGAAAATTGTGAAACAGCACTTCACATTGCAGCATCAGCAAAAAGCACTAAACAAGTGGAAGAGTTTGTGGAAAACCTTGTTAATTTGATGGACAAAAAGGATTTAGAACTTCAAAATAACAGTTCCAACACTGCCTTATGTTTAGCGGCTGCAGCTGGAAACGTTAAAATGGCTGATATTATGGTAAAAAAGAACAGGACCTTATTGACAATATCTGGTAGTCAAGACATGATGCCGCTTTATATGGCTGCGTTATTTGGAAATCGTGATATGGTGAAATATCTGTATGACAATTCACAGAAGTTAAGTGATGATGGCTGGACACATCAGAAACGTGGTTGGCTTCTTGTGAAATGTGTTGAGTCTGATATGTTTGGTAAGCAATTTTTTTCTTTATTTTACGTTTTTATTGTTTATTTCTGTTCCTTTGTCATATCAATTTCCCTTACATTTCCAAATCGCTTCTAGATGTCGCACTACAGATAGTGAACGAGCGTGCAGAACTTGCTGATGATGGGAGTGTGCTTGGAGTTTTGGCTCGAAAGTCTGATGCATTTCATGGAACAAAATCTAATATCATCAAGATAACCTTCAACTCTAGTAATCATCTCTACTCCTTTTTCTACTTATATGTAAATTTGTTTGTATAGTTTATTCTCATTTTCTACTTATATGTAAATTTGTTTGTCTGTTTACGATTAGGAAAATTGTGCTTGTTAAGGTACATTAGAGGGGTTTTATCCTTTTAATCTAATTCATAGGGTAGATTCGCCAACTAAGATTTCTTTTACAAAGAAATTACAGAAAAAGTATTTAATATAGCAAAAATTTGCCAGCATAATAGTATTTGGTTATATTTTAGGGATTAGTGCACAGGAATGCACTTAACTTTAGTCCGATCTATATAGTGTGTACCAAACTTCCTTTTGGTCTATTATGTGTATCAACCTTTCAACTTGGTCTATTGTGTATATCCAATGGCTAGTTTGATAATGTGGCAACCATATAATGCGCCACATCATATGACACTTCATTGACACATCATCAAAAACGGGTTCCACGTCAGTCGGTTACACACAATAGACCAAAAGTGAAAGGTTGATACACACAACAGACCAAAAGGAAGTTGGGTACACACTATATAGATCGGACTAAAGTTAAGGTCATTCCCCTACACTAAACCCTATATTTTATTGAGTCGTGATACTACTCATAATTTTATGATATCATTAATTTGGCTTCTTTTGTTGTTATTAGTTTTTGCAGCCATTGGTTTAAGGTTGGGAACTCCTGAAAAAGATGGAGAAGCATTGCGATTATTAAGAACCATTTGGAAAAGTATTGCAAACAGGCCGATTAGAGAAATAGATGATATAATCCGAGGACTGCCAGATCCAATTAAGCAAGATGTTAAGCCAACTTCCGGAAAGGAAGATCAAACTCTGCAACTACTAAAACTTATATCTGATAATATTATCAAAATGCCTGCTGAACTCCAAAACTTAATCAAAGGGCCAGGTGCAACAACTTCGAAAGAAACAAATGTACCATCCTTGCGAAATGCAAAGAAACGATATTCTTCTCGAATACTATTTGTTGCTGCAGAAATGGGCAACACAAAATTTGTTGTTGAGCTCATTCGCCTGTATCCTGATCTGATATGGAAGGTTAATGATAACAATCAAAGTATATTTCACATTGCTGTCAAACATCGTCATCAGGGTATCTATAACCTTTTGTATGAGATAGGATCAATGAAAGATTTAATAACTCCTCTTAGAGATGATAATGAAAACAATATGTTGCATTTAGTTGGGAATATTGCAAAGAAAAATCGACTCCAGGATGTGTCGGGTGTTGCTTTACAGATGCAACGAGAACTGTTATGGTTCAAGGTAAGAATTTCACATCGATTGCCATAACGAACTTTGACTTTTTGTTATTGATAAACTAAATCAAATTATGTACCATATTTTTGTTGCAGGAAGTAGAGGCTATGATCCCTCCTTCTTATAGAGAACGAAAGAACAAAGATGGCCTAACACCGCATGAGTTATTTACCGAGGAACATAAAGATCTAGTCACTCAAGGTGAGAAGTGGATGAAAGGAACTGCGAATCAGTGTATGGTGGTTGCAGCGCTCATTGCAACCATAGTATTTTCCGCAGCTTTTACAGTTCCCGGTGGATACAACCAAACGTTTGGTTACCCAATATTTCATAACCGGAGAATGTTTATGATTTTTGTAGTGGCAGATGCCATTTCTTTATTCTCCTCCTCAGCTTCAATTATCATGTTCTTATCTATCCTCACATCCCGTTATGCCGAACGTGATTTCCTCGAATCATTACCAAAAAAGTTGATGTTAGGTCTAACAACTCTTTTCCTCTCAATAACAACCATGATGATCGCCTTTAGTGTAAGCTTTTTTGTATTGTACCATAATAATTTGAGATGGATACCAATCCTTATAGGTTCATTCGCTGTCATGCCAGTCATCCTATTTGCTACACTACAATATCCTCTATTAGCTGACGTAATTCACTCGACTTATGGTACTAGGTACCTCTTTAGGCCTACTAAGCTTATTCTTTACTATGAGAACCCCAAGTTCTAACCGTTATTGTTATCAATTGTAACAAATTAATTCATTGGAACTGTAAATACATTTTGAAAGTGATTGATAATTGTTACTTACTTGTATGTGAATGATTATGTCTCCTTTAAATTAATGAATATGTTTTGTTCCCATTTTTATTTATGATAACTTATCATCTTCCTCTCTTCAATTCCTTGCATGTATATCTAATGACCGATAAAGGAAAGAATGCGGCCATAGATCATTGTCAGTGAGATTATAAGAAGTATAGAATGTTAGAAAACAGGGTTGTGATGAAAAGGGTAAAGATTATATAGACAATATCTCGACCCTAAAATTTGCGTGGATTCATGAATTTAATCTTGGTCTAAGTCCAAAGAATATTCAATGATTTAGGCGATAAAACTTTAGGACGTGTGTATATTTAAATCATATTTTCATTTCATATATATAGATTACCCAGTATTTTGGAAGTTAATAATAGTTCAAACTGTAAGAAAACGATTTCTAAGAGTTTAAGAGTGATTACTTGGCGGCTAAAAACGGATCAGCCCAAAGGCTAATAATTAGCTCAGACGCTTGGTTAGCTCAGACTGACGCAGTGAATTCCGCAAGCTTACCAAGCATGATCAGCATAAGCAACTACTTAACTAGTAGCCTGTATTTGGAGACCCCATAGAACCCTGCTCGGGTAACACCACTCGGAGTCTAGGAATCCACTAGAGGGCGTAACCCCATTAACTCCCACTATTGTTATAAGTTGGGTATATAACAACTTAGTTGGGCTTGCACTCGCACACCCTTGTGTCTACTGAATTCACAACTAATTACATCAGCACTATATCATGACTCTTATATTAACAATATATTAAGCAAGTGGAAAGCATTTGTCTTTCCTTTTTATTACAATATTAAATAAATACGTTTTAAAAAACCATAAATGATCAGTTGGGTCACTAGTCTCTGAACAATTCAAATCACTGATGTACTCAGTCACTGGAAATGATGAAGTCAAAACTCCTGTTACTGACGAATGAACTCGCTGCTAGCCTTTGTGCTCCTGCAAATGTTTAGATGAGCAAATAAATCTCAACTTGGTATGTCGCTAGTCATCTTTATGACAGCAAGATATTTTTTTTGCTCACTCATTAATAAAGGCAGAAGTCACTGCCCTAAATAAAAGATAGTTGCTCAAGAATTGTAAGACAAATCACTCTCTCATAGTGAGTGAGGAAGAATATTACGTTTGCAGTGACTAAATAAAGAATAAAAGTTTCAATCAAAGCACAAGTCACGTCAGCAAGCTCTCCTCATAATACGAGGAAAATATCTTCTAAGTGACGTGTCAGCAAGTGATAGGTTGAATCTGAAGACAGACATTCTGCATAACAGAATCAGGGCCCACAAAATGTTCATTAACCAGCGACACGTGTCTTTCCAAGATCTCATTTTTCAAGAGATATTTACGGGAGCATTTAGGCTATATATAGAGTGATGCATTGTACTTACAAACTTGCCGTTTTGTGTTAATCACTTTTATAAGTGAGTAGCTTGTATAAGTGACGGGCGCCCAACTGTCAGCTCACCTTTCTCACGAAGGGGAACCGTCCTCGTCGTCGAAGGACTTGACCAAACAGGTCGGACGCGGGTCAGTGGAGTTTTATATTTTATATTTTGTTGGGCCTAAGTATACTAAAGCTATGGGTGAGTATAGCGATAGGTATGACCTAGGGTCGTTCTTCAAACTACAACGGGCATGGGATCTAGGTTTTCAATTATCCTTTGTAATTTAGCTGGGTTTTATCCAGAGTTGATAGGGGTTTTGTTTTGTTATCTAATTAACTACCTACTTTAAAACTAAAATACTAAACTAAGGTAAGGGAGGTGAGGTGGCTACGAGAACTACAGGTTAAACGAGTGTGTTTACTATGACAGTCATGTATGCTATTTAGGGGTAGTTATTTTGGTTAGGGCCTTAGTTATGATGACGGGTGCAGGATTTAGCAGACGCACTCGGAACAATCAATGAGGTACAAAGTAATCTACCTACAACCTTTCCATGGCTTCCACTTGTTTGTACTACACCAGAGGTGTTTCCAACGCTATACCAGGTACTGGGCTGTTTTACGGTATTTCCGTTGCTTCGTTTGAAAGGTCCTTGTTGTCTATCCTGGACAGATTATACTTCCTAATGAGCCACAGCTACTAGCCTATTATCTATCTAACATAGAGTTGTCCGCAATCAGATAAATAACATGTCACAAAGATAACAGCTATGGAATATAAACTACACTGGAAATTGTCCCAAATGTAGAAACCAATTTAACCAGCAACCATCCTCGAGTCTTGTTCCCTAATCTCGGACATTTGAGATATCCGAATCACGGCATGAATTGTTGAATAAACAAAAACATGAACATGGGTTTTCCACCGGAACAAGTTGGGATGGTCGGGTCTAACGGCTAATTAAATTGTTCATCATTATTTCATATAAATCATCATAACTATTCTATGCATATTAAACTGGTGTATGCAATTAACATATATATCTGAAAACCTAATCATATATCCAATAGCACAAGTGATACTAGCATGCAAACCCTAAAGCAACAATCAAACAAGAACATGCAGCAGAGTAGCATACAGGGATCAACTTATTTCATGCAGAGTATCTGGATAAATGTTTAAGTCACAAATGTTCCGAAAATTCTCTCAAAAACATTTGTTATATGAAATGGATCTAATCTATCTCTAATCCTATGCTCCGTGTCTCCCTCCGGTCTTATTTCAACCAGGAGAACACCAGCCATGTCGAGTTCAACGATCACCAGAGAATAATTAGCGGCGTACTATTAGAAGTTGGCCAAGTTCTTAGTAGTAAGTTACTAACCATAGCATAAGTTGGATAGATAAACAATGGAGATTCATTTCATAGATTCAAATATATTCTAACAGCATATAGACAGAGTAACGGCATGATTAAAGCATAACTACCCTAGCATAACGACTATCATAGCAAACATAGATTTGTTCAGCTCAGCATGGCAATAATTCTAGCAAGCACTTCTAAATAAGCATAGCAACAGTGCAACATATTTTAAAAATAAAAAGATAGAGATTAAAATAAAACCTGACAGAGCGTTATTACAAATCTTGCGTAACCGCAGTCTCAGAGCACCCCCGTTACAAGTAAGCTACTAATCTACTAGCTTAACTAACCTAATTAACTAAATAACTATTTTAGAGAGAGAGTAGAGAGAGAAAGAGAGAAAACAAGTTGAGAGATGAATGAAAATGGTGAGGAGGTGGTTGTATTTATAGGAAGCGCGCAGCCGTATCCTTCAACCGTATTCCAACCCCCAAATGCACAACCGTATCGCACAGCCATATAAAAATCTGATTTTTATTGCCTGAACACGGAATACGGTTGGTTTTGGCCGTATACGGGTGGACTGGAGCAAATACTGGTGGGCACCAACTGTATAAGGCTGGACTGGGCCGTATACGGCTGGGCACAGGCTGTATACGGTCTACACAGGCCGTATACAGTCTGTGTCCAGCCGTATACGGTCTGGGATAGCCGTATTCGGTCCTTTCGGTTCTTCTTTTCTTCGATTTGGCGTAACTTCTTCGTCGTTTATCCGTTTTGAGTGATTCTCGCGCTCACGGTTTTGTAATTTCTTAACGAAGAAAATGACATAAGTTAGAGGTCATAATTCTTTGTGTAGCTCAAAAAGTGCTAAAATGGGTGAACGAGAATGCTTATGATCGTATTCGTTAAATTTATCGTGTTTTTCGACCATTTTAGTTGATTTTTGAAACGTTGTCTATATTTTGGCCCATGTTATGACTTTTAATAATATAGTACTTATTTTCGATAATTTCATCATAATTTGGACCAAAAAGGTGAGATAATGACACTTAAAAACTTGACTTTTTGCGTGTCATCAAATATCCCACACTTAGACTTTTGCTTGTCCTCAAGCAAATCACAATCTTATCTGCCAAAATCTCCTATTTTAAAATGCTTCCTTGAGCCGCAAATAAGAATTTGTACAGATTGAAAACAAGTAATTAGCATGTCGGATAAAGAAGAAGTGTTCACATGAAATATCCAAAGTTTTTCAAGATGATTCTCTTAGGCAAACTTTCCATTCTCATAGATGTGAAATATACACGACTGGGCGATCTCACTAGTGGTCACTCAATTCACTCAAGTGTATCGGGTTTCCTATTATCCTAAGCCAAATGAAAAATCGCTCAATTACCTGTCGTGCAGTATTCGTCGTCATAGGCTTGCCCAAGGATCATATCTCCACCACTTAGACGGGGACGGTACTAATTATCCCAAGACATTCAAGTTGGCTGTGATTTTTGGTGAGGGTTAAAGGGTATGGACAAGTGTGGTTTTTAAGGGTTAAGGGTGTTACTTATCTTAGGCCTTTTAAAACTTAATGAAAAACTCCATTTAGACATTCTTTTTAATGAAAATGGAAACGGATAACGCTAAGGGAAGATAGCTATTTTGACTTTTATCTTTTGAAAACACACGGATGATTCTACATTTTTAAGAATCGGAGTTTCCGGGAGATTTGAAGAACTTAGCTTTATTTTATTTTTGGGCTCAGAATTTCTTTTAAGAGAGCTTCTAAGGGAGATTTTTCTTTTATTTATTTTCTTGCCTTCTGGGCATCCTTTCTTACTTTTCATCTTTTTCTAAAACCTTCGTCACTTTCGAACTTACTTGGTGCCAATGTTTCGCACCATCAGTCTCTCGATTTCTTTTGAGTTTTAAATATGGAAGCACACATGAGAAACTTTCAGTAAATACGAACTTTTTTGTGATTTTGGGGTAGAAAGCAAAAAGAATATCTAGATAGCGTTTTTCAAAAAGATTTTAAAAATTCCAAGATAAGTTTTTGGTAGGTAAGGGAATAAGTGGGTTTAAAATATGGGTTGAAAGAAATGAAAAGGCTAAGGCTCAACAGGGTTATCTAGGCGGATCATCAACACTAAAGATAAGTGTCGGAAGGGTTTTGGGCTTGAAAGAGATATGTTGAAATGGGGTTTAATCCTAGGGAATGTCAAGGTCCTCTAATTGTACCTATGTCACGTATGACACCCATCAATGTGATCTCGACACGTATATTTGGGGCAAGTTCTAATTCAGAAATACATGCAACGGTCACACACAACAAACGAACAGTGAAGCATTTAAAATGAATGCTTATAAGGCTCAAAGTTCCTCACCGCAAAAATGGGTTATATGTGTCCAGTCGTGCGATGCCCCTCTTAGATCCTCATCTTAAATTGTTTGGAATCTGACATGATTCGACCTCTTTTTACCAACTTTTGAATACTTGTAAAAAAAATCTGTACTCTTTCTTACATTGTGATTCAAAAAAGTTTAAATTTTTTTGAAAATTTTGGCAAAAATAAGGATTGAAAAATCATTCGAGGACTTGCATGTCTCAAAATCAACTTTGACATATAATTAGACGAGATATACTGCTATCCCACACTTAGAAATAAACATTGTCCCCAATGTTTCTACACTAAGCTGGGAGAATCCCATACTTAGGGTTTTGTTTTAGGAAAAATGTGAATTTAATAGTTTTAAGTACGGAGGATCCCACACTTAGAGATTTAAGTGGGCATAAGCATATCTAAGTTACGCAGAAACTAGAAGAGTTTATGTAACACCCCCAAATTTGATGTTTTGCGGAAGCATGATTTGGGTGTTACTAATCAATATACAAAGCACAAGATATATAGTAAACGACTCTATATGCGTCGTTTTAACAAAATATATTAATATATTAAATGTTTACAACTGTTGAAGCTATACATAGCTCGTGTTCGATTGAGAGAGATTTCAATACATAAATACTTGTACAAAATATATTAATGCAAGAAAATCTCCATTGTTTGCATGCTGACTCGAGCTATAGTAATCCTGCTAGCAGCCAAAACCTACTGCTGTGTACCTGTGATACATGCTAAAATGGGTCAGCTATAGCTGGTGAGCTCACATGTTTGAAATCAGATAGTATAGTATGAACCGCAAGATTTAAGTAAATGATTTGCAATCTGCAAATAATAAAGATAGTGTATACAATCATGAGCGCATAGTTGAGCTTAACTCGAGGGTCAGGGTCACAGCCTGAGCGTTTTTGCCTCCACGAGTGCCTAATCAACACTCGTCTTCCCAAATATTAGTACGTCCGTTTACCCGGTTAGTGCTTGCTAACCCGAACGAGGAGGGTCAATCCTATATGGTACCATATACTAATATTCACGCTACAACGTATTAACAAACTATGCTGACGGAGGACTTTGAAATGATTAGTTGTGTATAACTCATGTAGTATAAGTAAAAGTTGTACTCGCGTTCACATGTTAAAAAGAGCAGTATATCACAGCCCTGAGTAAAACAGTAAAAAGAGGGCCATGAGACTCACCTGAGCCTGAAGAGTTTATCTAAATAACTTTGATTGATTAGCCGAGTATCGATGTCCGAAGACTTGTAACCTGAGGGTGTCCACGACACGCGATGGTTATAAACGTGAGTCGGTATCTCAAAGGACTACCTTTGTAGTTGTTACACAACTATATTTGTCCAAATTACTACGATTTGGTTGATTATTTGATTTGTGTTTTGAAAACGTGTACGGCCCGTTGGTGACAGATTTATAATAATAACCTTAACTATTATTATTATACTTTGATTTATCCATTTTTGCGTATTAATCGTATCGTATTTGGTTTGGTTACTGAAAAGTGATTTTTTAAACACTAGAATGTTTTTAGCTTCTGTTTTTGGGTTTTTGCGACACTAAATGCGACATAACCCTTGTGTCACATGATTATGCGACACAACCTGCGACACAACATGCGACACAACCCTTGTGTCACATGGTATGCAACTTAATGCGATACTAAATGCGACACAAACCTTGTGTCTCATGATTATGCGACACAACATGCGACACAACCCTTGTGTCACATGGTATGCCACTTAATGCGACACTAAATGCGACACAACCCTTGTGTCACATGATTATGTGACACTAAATGCGACACAACCCTTGTGTCACATGCTTATGTGACACAACATGCGACACAACCCTTGTGTCACATGCTTATGCGACACAACATGCGACACAAGCCTTGTGTCACATAGATGAACACCAACCCAGAACTCAGCGGATGTCGCGATTTTTCAACCCAAAACCCAAATCTAACTCATTTTTAGGCTGTAAAATCGTGTTCTCTCCCTAGTATTGGACATATATAAGTTGTTTACACTATTATAACATGAAAACAAACAATAATTTTGATAGATCTAAGGGTTTTTTTAAAAATCTTACAATTGCAATTTGGGGCCAAATGAGGTTGAAGATGATGATAACGTTGGTAGATCTTATTTCCTTAGCTCTTGGAGATTCCGAAAATGTAATTTTTGGTGTCGGTTATGCTAGATCCGAAAATTTTGGTGGTGATGGGTTTGAGAGAGTTTAAGGGTGTGTGTGTGTGTTTTGTTGAAATGAAAATGAAGGAGGAAATGGGGAGGGGGTGAGGTGTAGGTGGAAGCCTCACTTTTCAGTCCCCGCTCCGTGCTCCGCGCGGTGCTCGTTTACCCGATCGTTTAAGCGTCAAATATTTATTTTACGCGTTAAAATGTACGTTTTAAAATAAGGAAAATTACCCGATGTTTTGGTTGTGGTATTTCATCAAATACTGTATATTTGAGTTATAATAATTATAACTTAACTTTGTTTCGAGTGTTTGCGCGTTTAATATTTTAACCGCGTAGTTTCAGTTTGTACGATATGATTTATTTAGGAAATATTATCAGAATAATATTTTGAATTTAATTGCGTTATTAAATAACCTTATATTATTTAATAAGATTGTTCACCAACGTCCGTATTGATTGAATCGAAATACACTCGATTTTGAAACGCGTACGATTTAATCAAATCGTATAATTGTATATATTCAACAATATATATATTGATACATTAATTAGCCTAATCACAGAACTAATTACCTGTATTACATAGAATTAGGCACTAATTACTAGTCATAATTTGGAGGGTGTTACATTCTCCCCCTGTTAGAAGGATTTCGTCCCGAAATTTAGCTCGAGGTCGCGTTTGGAGTAGAATCGGTGAATAGTTGAGGATATTTGAGTCGCATTTGGTCTTCCCGTTCAAAAGTGAATTCCGGACCACGCCGCGAGTTCCACCTGACCTTAACGATGGGAATAAGACTTTGTTTTAGTTGTTTGACCTCACGGTCCACGATTTCAGCGGGTTCCTCAACAAAATGAAGTTTGTCATCGACGCGAATCTCGTCAAGTGGTATGATAAGTGTATCATCGGACAGGCATTTCTTTAAGTTAGAAATGTGAAAGGTAGGGTGCACGCTGTTTAGTTCGGATGGCAGCTGCAACCGATATGCCACGGGGCCAATCCTTTCAAGGATCTCAAAAGGCCCAATGTATCTGGGATTTAACTTCCCGCGTTTACCGAATCGGATTACGCCTTTCCAAGGCGATACTTTCAATAGTACTTGATCCCCAACCTGGAACTCGAGTGGTTTGCGTCTCACGTCAGCGTAACTTTTCTGACGATCACGTGCGGCTTTGAGTCTGTTTTGGATTTCAACAATTTTCTCGGTGGTTGCGTGTATGAGTTCAGGACCAGTGAGTTGGCTATCTCCCACTTCGGTCCAACAAATTGGCGATCGGCAATTACGACCGTACAGTGCCTCAAAGGGTGCAGCCTTAATGCTAGTATGATAGCTGTTATTGTAAGAAAATTCACATAACGGTAGGTGTCTTTCCCAGTTCGTACCGAAATCAACTACGCAGGCTCGTAGCATATCTTCCAGTGTTTGGATGGTTCATTCACTTTGGCCATCGGTTTGAGGATGGTACGCGGTACTCATATCTAGACGAGTACCCAATGCTTTTTGAAGTGATTGCCAAAAGTGAGAGGTGAAGCGGGCATCTCTATCGGAGATAATTGAAGTAGGAACACCATGTCGTGAAACAATTTCCTTGATGTAGACTTGTGCGAGGCGTTCCATTTTATCAGTTTCTTTGATTGCCAGGAAATGAGCGGATTTTGTGAGACGATCGACGATCACCCAAATGGTATCGCAACCGCTCGAAGACTTGGGTAGTTTGGTTATGAAATCCATGGCAATTTGTTCCCATTTCCATTCAGGTATGTCGGGCTGTTGAAGTAAACCAGAAGGTTTTTGGTGTTCGGTTTTGACTTTCGAGCAAGTAAGACACTTGCTGACGTAAAGGGCGATTTCAGCTTTCATATTCGGCCACCAATAAAACTCTTTGATGCCGTGATACATCTTATCGGATCCCGGATGGATAGAATATTTGGACTTGTGAGCTTCATCCATCACCAAGTCTCGCAGGTTCCCGAAATTAGGCAACCAGATTCGGTTTGAGAAGTACCTAACGCCATTAGGTTTGACTTCGAATTGCTTATCCATGCCCCGCAAGGCTTCGTTTTTTACGTTTTCAGGTTTCAAAGCTTCGAGTTGAGCGAAGTGGATCTGAACGGTGAGATCATTATGAATGGTCATACTGAGGGCTCGGACTCGAAGAGGTTTTGTTCGTTCTTTTCGACTGAGGCCATCGGCAACAACGTTTGCTTTACCCGGATGATATTTGATTTGGCACTCATAATCAGTAAGCAATTCGACCCATCTATGTTGTCGCATATTGAGATCTTTCTGGTCGAAAATATGCTGGAGACTTTTATGATCAGTGAAAATAGTACACTTGGTACCGTACAAGTAGTGTCTCCAGATTTTGAGTGCAAACACTACGGCTCCCAGTTCAAGATCATGGGTTGTATAATTCTTTTCGTGTATTTTCAGCTGTCGGGAGGCGTAAGCGATAACTTTGTCCCGTTGCATTAGTTCGCAACCGAGACCTTGGTGAGAAGCGTCACAGTATACCATGAAGTCATCGGTGCCTTCGGGTAATGATAGTATTGGTGCATTACAAAGTTTTTGTTTGAGCAGTTGAAAAGCTGACTCCTGTACATCAGTCCAGTTGAACTTCTGTTCTTTTTGAGTCAGGGCAGTGAGGGGTTTGGCAATTTTTGAAAAATTCTCAATGAACCGCCTGTAGTATCCGGCGAGTCCTAAGAATTGTCGTACTTCAGTAGGTGAGGTAGGTGCTTGCCAGCACTTGATGGCTTCAATCTTTGAGGGATCGACATGAATTCCCTGATTGTCAATAACGTGTCCAAGGAATTGTACCGTTTTTATCCAGAACTCACACTTAGAGAATTTGGCGTAAAGCTCCTCGTGTCTAAGTAGTTCTAGGATGGCTTTGAGGTGTTGCGCATGTTCTTGTTCGTTGCGCGAATAGATGAGAATGTCATCGATAAAGACGATAACAAACTTGTCGAGGTAAGGTTTGCACACCCGATTCATAAGGTCCATGAATATAGCCGGTGCGTTGGTTAGACCAAAGGGCATCACTTGGAATTCGTAGTGCCCGTATCGAGTTCTGAAAACGGTTTTTGGAATATCGGTGTCGCGTACCTGTAATTGATGATAACCTGATCGCAGATCGATCTTCGAGTAAAAACTGGAACCCTGAAGTTGGTCAAATAGATCATCAATACGAGGAAGTGGATATCGGTTTTTGACGGTTAGCTTGTTCAACTCTCGATAGTCGATACACATTCTGAAGGAACCGTCCTTCTTTTTCACAAATAAGACCGGAGCTCCCCAAGGCGATGAACTCGGTCTGATGAATCCTCTATCCAGGAGTTCCTGTAGTTGGGTGGACAGCTCCTGAAGTTCGGAAGGGGCTAAGCGGTATGGTGCACGGGCCACTGGTGCAGTACCCGCCACAAGATCGATTGAGAACTCAACCTGTCTAGGTGGAGGTAGACCAGGTAGTTCTTCCGGAAAGACTTAGGGAAAATCCCTAACGATTGACACATCCTCAAGTCGTTTCTCCTTCGACTTCTTCTCCGTGATGTGCGCGAGGATTGCCGGATAACCTTTTCTCAGAAACTTTTGGGTTTTTAAACAAGAGATGATATTTAGTCTTGTCCCACCGGTCTCCCCCTGTATGATCAAGGTTCTACCGACGGCGAGAGGGATACGGACAATCTTATCATAGCAGACGATTTCGGCTTGGTGTTTGGACAACCAGTCCATTCCAACGATGACGTCGAAACTTCTAATTTCAACGGGTACAAGATCGATGGAAAAGGTTTCATCAGCTAGGTTTAAAGTGCAATTAGGTAGCACACTATTGGTTTCTATAAGCTTCCCATTTGCTAGCTCTACAGTGTACTTAACATCTAAGGCAACGAGGGCGATGTCAAGTAATGGGCAAAACTCATCAGATATAAAGCTTCTATCGGCACCAGTATCAAACAGAATAGATGCAATTAAGTTATTGAGGAGGAACATACCCGAGACCACATTCGGGTCTTGACGGGCGTCCCCTGAATTGAGTACAAAGGCTCTACCTCTGGCGTTGTTGTTGCTGCTGGTGTTGCCCTTGCTGTTACTGCCCTTGTTCTGAAGTTTTGGGCAAGCATCTCTAAAGTGCCCAGGGTTTCCGCACTCAAAGCAGACCTTGGGTGGCCTAGTGTTGTTGTTGGAATTGTTGTTGGCAGGAGATCGACAATCTTTGGTGAGGTGGCCGTACCTCTTGCAATTGCTGCAAAAGGGACCACAAGAACCTTCATGGTGACGGCTGCACTTGGAACAATAGGGTTTGCTCCCAGTGTAGCCCCGTTTGGTTTCGGTGGTGGTGTTGTAGGCTTTGATGGTTTCGGGTTTCTTGTTTTGGTGATTAGGGTGGTTGTTGTGGTGGTCGGACCACTTTCGTTTGTTGTTGTGGGAGGACGAAGTGGGTGGTTCTGAGCCCTCGCTCATAGCCATGAGGTCGTGGACTAATCGAATGGCACCGTCAATAGTGGTTTGGTTTGAGGAGGGCACGTTCCTCCGGACAGGTTCCGGAAGGCCAAGGATGTACTTCCTGATTTTATCAGGGGTTTCGTGCTCACCATAGCTGGGCGGAGGGCAGCCAGTTGCTGGAACCTGGTGGTATAACCATCGATATCACCCCCCTGAACCTTTAGGTTCCAGAACTCCTCGTCCAGCTTTTGGAGCTTTTTGATTGGGCAGTACTTAGCGGTGAGCATTTTCTTCAGGTCCTCCCAAGAGAGTTGATAGGCGGTGTCAGCACCCACTGACTGGGTATGTGAGTTCCACCATGAGTGGGCATCGTCTTCAAGGGTACAAGTAGCGAAATTAACTTTGTCGTCCTCCGCGCATTTGCTGACGCGGAAAACAGTTTCCATCTTCTTGAACCATCTGATCAGTCCGATGGCTCCCTCAGTACCCTTGAAGCTCGAGGGCTTACAGTTCTGGAAGTCCTTGTAGGAACAAGGCTTTGTGGCAGCAGCAGCAGTTTCAGCAGTGTCGCTGTTTCTTCCGGAGTTCAATGAGGAATTCCGGGCCAATGCTTCTGTCACAGCATGGGATATGAGTGATGCAAGCTGAGCATCAAAGAATGGTCTCGTCTTCGGCGGCATGATTCTTCAAATAAAAGAAATAAAATTTGTGAGATTTTCGTACGATGATAAAGGTTGTCACAGACGTTTATGTACGTAAGTGGTAATACACAACATCAATATAGAATGATAAGTAATATGAGTTGAAACAGTAGTGACATTCGATAGATAATACGAGTTCAAGAGTTACATCCGTGGGCTTATTACAAAAGGTGTCGGGAATTGTTACTTCCGACTGAACTACTAGCGTAGCGTTTAGGTAGTTACTAGGTTACAAGATAGATTACAAGGCAAGATCTACACTAGTCTTGGCGCAGATTGAATTGTTCCATCATCGTGACAAGACGGTCAACAGTATTTGCAAGTCTGCTGGCTTGTCGGGCGTTATCTTCTGCTAGTGCTAGTCGTTGTGTTAATCCACGGGCATACTCTTCTGCTTCCCGTGAGCGCTGTTCACATTCTTCCATCCTTTGTCGCAGAAGGGCATTTTCCATGCTTATTTCAACTACTTGGTTGCGAAGGACATCCATATTGTTGTTTGTGGTTTCAAGGTCATCGGAGACTTGTTCGATGCGCTCGAGAGATGTAAGTCTCCAGTTTTCATTCGTTTCCTGCAGTACGACATCCATGGTACGTAGTTGTTGATTGTGGCGGTCTAGTCTAGCGGCTAAGGCCGGCAAGCTGAAGTGGGTGGGATACGGGCCAGCTCGAGGCATCCTAGCGTTCCTCCTAGCTACCCGTGGGTTCAGCGACCCGGATTGGGAACGCGATGAATTGGGTGGTGTGTTTTCCATTTCTGAGACAAAGCGTTAGTAGGAGTGAGGCCTATATTTATATGATACTCATATAATATAGCCTATTGCGTGTCTAGCACAGACAAGTTTAAGTCTCGGTTCTCTCGAGGTCAGAGTCAACTAGTGTATTCCTGTTCAACATAACCGTTTCAGACCTCACATCATTTTTCCTTAATTGTACATAGTTGATCAGGCTATATTAAATTAAAGTCATATGCTGTAATTCCTGAACCAGTCATGCCTAATAAGAAAATACTGCCTAATGGTCATAGTCTAGGCCCACTAAATGCAACCTAGTTCACTATAACCTTAGGCTCTGATACCAATCTGTAACACCCCCAAATTTGATGTTTTGCGGAAGCACGATTTGGGTGTTACTAATCAATATACAGAGCACAAGATATATAGTAAACGACTCTATATGCGTCGTTTTAACGAAATATATTAATATATTAAATGTTTACAATTGTTGAAGCTATACATAGCTCGTGTTCGATTGAGAGAGATTTCAATACATAAATACTTGTACAAAATATATTAGTGCAAGAAAATCTCCATTGTTTGCATGCTAACTCGAGCTATAGTAATCCTGCTAGCAGCCAAAACCTACTGATGTGTACCTGTGATACATGCTAAAATGGGTCAGCTAAAGCTGGTGAGCTCACAGGTTTGAAATCAGATAGTATAGTATGAACCGCAAGATTTAAGTAAATGATTTGCAATCTGCAAATAATAAAGATAGTGTATACAATCATAAGCGCATAGTTGAGCTTAACTCGAGGGTCAGGGTCACAGCCTGAGCGTTTTTGCCTCCACGAGTGCCTAATCAACACTCGTCTTCCCAAATATTAGTACGTCCGTTTACCCGGTTAGTGCTTGCTAACCCGAACGAGGAGGGTCAATCCTATATGGTACCTTATACTAATATTCACGCTACAACGTATTAACAAACTATGCTGACGGAGGACTTTGAAATGATTAGTTGTGTATAACTCATGTAGTATAAGTAAAAGTTGTACTCATGTTCACATGTTAAAAAGAGCAGTATATCACACCCCTGAGTAAAACAGTAAAAAGAGGGGCCATGAGACACACCTGAGCTTGAAGAGTTTATCTAAATAACTTTGATTGATTAGCCGAGTATCGATGTCCAAAGACTTGTAACCTGAGGGTGTCCACGACACGCGATGGTTATAAACGTGAGTCAGTATCTCAAAGGACTACCTTTGTAGTTGTTACACAACTATATTTGTCCAAATTACTACGATTTGGTTGATTATTTGATTTGTGTTTTGAAAACGTGTACGGCCCGTTGGTGACAGATTTATAATAATAACCTTAACTATTATTATTATACTTTGATTTATCCATTTTTGCTTATTAATCGTATCGTATTTGGTTTGGTTACTGAAAAGTGATTTTTTAAACACTTAGAATGTTTTTGGTTTCTGTTTTTGGGTTTTTGCGACACTAAATGCGACATAACCCTTGTGTCACATGATTATGCGACACAACCTGCGACACAACATGCGACACAACCCTTGTGTCACATGGTATGCAACTTAATGCGACACTAAATGCGACAAAACCCTTGTGTCTCATGATTATGCGACACAACATGCGACACAACCCTTGTGTCACATGGTATGCAACTTAATGCGACACTAAATGCGACACAACCCTTGTGTCACATGATTATGCGACACTAAATGAGACACAACCCTTGTGTCACATGCTTATGCGACATAACATGCGACACAATCCTTGTGTCACATGCTTATGCGACACAACATGCGACACAAGCCTTGTGTCACATAGATGAACACCAACCCAGAACTCAGCGGCTGTCGCGATTTTTCAACTCAAAACCCAAATCTAACTCATTTTTAGGCTGTAAAATCGTGTTCTCTTCCTAGTATTGGACATATATAAGTTGTTTACACTATTATAACATGAAAACAAACAATAATTTTGATAGATCTAAGGTTTTTTATAAAAATCTTACAATTGCAATTTGGGGCCAAATGAGGTTGAAGATGATGATAACGTTGGTAGATCTTATTTCCTTAGCTCTTGGAGATTCCGAAAATGTAATTTTTGGTGTCGGTTATGCTAGATCCGAAAATTTTGGTGGTGATGGATTTGAGAGAGTTTAAGGGTGTGTGTGTGTTTTGTTGAAATGAAAATAAAGGAGGAATTGGGGAGGGGGTGAGGTGTAGGTGGAAGCCTCACTTTTCAGTCCCCGCTCCGTGCTCCGCGCGGTGCTCGTTTACCCGATCGTTTAAGCGTTAAATATTTATTTTACGCGTTAAAATGTACGTTTTAAAATAAGGAAAATTACCCGATGTTTTGGTTGAGGTATTTCATCAAATACTGTATATTTGAGTTATAATAATTATAACTTAACTTTGTTTCGAGTGTTTGCGCGTTTAATATTTTAACCGCGTAGTTTCAGTTTGTACGATATGATTTATTTAGGAAATATTATCAGAATAATATTTTGAATTTAATTGCGTTATTAAATAACCTTATATTATTTAATAAGATTGTTCACCAACGTCCGTATTGATTGAATCGAAATACACTCGATTTTGAAATGCGTACGCTTTAATCAAATCGTATAATTGTATATATTCAACAATATATATATTGATACATTAATTAGCCTAATCACAAAACTAATTACCTGTATTACATAGAATTAGGCACTAATTACCAGTCCTAATTTGGAGGGTGTTACAGTTTAGGAGAGGTACTTCCCTACGGTCAAAGAATACTGGATTTAGGACCAGATTCGTGAAGAAGTGGTGCTAGTGATCTGCTGGATTTGTGGACCAGTCTCTGTTTAAAGCTCGTCCATTCCACACGAAGCTAAGTTCTGCAAATACCATAAAATACAGTCACAGTACACCATTTCAACAACATATCAATCTCATAAATAAAGAACATAAAATAAACTAAAAGTCGTCTAGTAAATCATCCATGTTTAGGTCAAATGCTGCAAGTGCGTCACTGTCCGGAACGGAAGTAGGTGACGTGGCAATAGTGGCACCAGGCATCATGGGTGCAACAGGGAGATCAGGAGATGTAACAGCAGTAGTAGGAAGAGTGGGCTCTGAAGTAGGTGCAGCTGGGAAAAATGACCATGGCGGAAGAGGTGGTCTGGGACCCTGACCAAGTCTGAAGAACTGGTCTGGAAGTCTCGGGAGTCCAACCATCTCCCTGATGTCAGAGTGAGAGTCATGCTAGATGGAGAGCTCTCGGAGAATCGCCTAAGTCACTGCCGGGTTGGCAGTGGTAATCCCATAGTCAAAGACTAGAGCGCTCGTCGCATCTGTCGCATGCTCCTCTGGAATAGTGGTCAGCTTCTTCTTTCCTCTGCGGTTCTTCTTCTTCTGCTGCTGTTGCTGGGCAGTGTGTCCTAAGGTCTCTGCTGAAGCGTCCATCCTGAAACACAAAGAAGACAGGTAATGCTATAGTTTATAAGGTTATACAAATGCAGCAGAGTCAGATGACTTTTAAAAGATTTTTATAAAAGTTTGAGTCATCTGAATGGTTGCACTTGTATAAGTCAAATAAAACTTATCTCCGATGCATATGTAAGAGTGTGGTGCTTTCGGGTATCTAGATTATCCTGCATCATTAGTCCAGTGATGATAATACTAAGCAAAAATAAACAGAGAATTAAAATTAAAGCTATTATAAAGATAAGCAATGGGGTGCCTCCCAAGAGCTCTTGTTTAACGAGTCACTAGCTTGACTCTTTTACCTACTTTGTCGGCTCAAGGTGGTTCAAAGATATAGACTTCCTCATTGGAAGGAAAGTCTTCGATGTAGTGCTTTAAGCGGTGACCGTTGACTTTAAAATTACCGTCCGGTGCCTCGAGTTCGACTGCTTCGAATGTAAAGACCTTTGATATAACGAACGGTCCGCTCCACCTTGATCTGAATTTGCCTGAAAACTTTTTGAGGCGCGAATTGAGGAGAAGAACTTTATCTCCAGGTTTGAATCGAGAATACTTGAGTTTGGCGTCGTGGGTATTCTTGGTTCGCTCCTTGAAATGTAGAGAACTATCATACGCTTGGTCTCTCAATTCGGCCAGTTCATTCAGCTACATCTTTCGATGTAATCCTATTATGGAAGGGTCTAGATTACAATTTCTCAGCGCCAGTAAGCCTTATATTCCAATTTGATCGGCAGATGACACGCTTTTCCATAGACTAGTCTGTATAGCGTGGTCCCTAATGGTGACTTGTATGCAGTTCTGAATGCCCATAGAGCATCGTCTAACTTGTCGGCCAATCTCTCCTTATGATTAACCACGGTTCGTTCCAAGATCCTTTTGAGAGCTCTGTTTGTCACTTCGGCCTGCCCATTCGTCTGCGGATGATAAGCCGTAGATGTCTTATGGGTGACACCGTAATACTGTAATGTCCTCATAAACTGAGCACTACAGAAGTGCGTGCCCCGATCACTGATGATCGCCTTTGGAGTTTCGAAACGAGAAAAGAGTTGTTTTAGGAACTTGATCACTACTCGGGAGTCATTAGTAGGAAATGCTTGTGCCTCGGCCCATCTGGAGACGTAGTCGACAGCTACTAGAATGTATTCTTTTCCAAAGGATTTAGGGAATGGTCCCATGAAATCCAATCCCCATATATCGAAGATCTCGCAGGCCTGGATGTTAGTAAGTGGCATTTCACTCCTCCGTGAGATACTTCCAAACCTTTGGCAAGCATCACAACGTTTTACCAAGTCGTGAGCGTCTCTGAATATAGATGGCCAATAGAAGCCGGAATCGTATACATTCCTTGCAGTCTTATTTGCTCCATGATGTCCTCCAGTTGGTCCGTGATGACTCTCATGGAGAATGTTTCTTGCTTCCCTTTCGTCAACGCATCTTCTAATGATTTGGTCCGGGCATACTTTAAACAAGTATGGATCGTCCCAATAGTAATTTTTTATATCTCTGAAGAATTTGCGCTTTCTAGAGGTAGGCATTCCTTTCGGCACAATTCCACCAACCAGATAGTTAGCGTAGCCTGCGTACCAAGGGTTATGATTGAATTGTGATCCCCTCTGGTGGCGACTGACATTCATGAGTTGTTCTTCAGGAAACTGATCTTGAATTTCTCTTTCATCAAGTTTTTGCATCGATGGTTTTTCCAATCGACTGAGATGATCTGCTGCGACGTTTTCTGCTCCCTTTTTATCCTTGATTTCTATGTCGAATTCTTGGAGGAGTAGAATCCATCGAAGTAGTCTCGGTTTAGCATCTTGCTTTTTGAAAAGATACTTCAAGGCTGAGTGATCTGTATAGACAATAGTTTTGGACAATATTAAGTAAGAACGAAATTTATCAAAAGCAAAAACTATCGCAAGTAGCTCCTTTTCTGTAGTAGTGTAATTCTCTTGAGCATCGGTGAGTGTCTTGCTGGCGTAGTATATAGGCTGAAACTGCTTATCCTTCCTTTGCCCTAGGACAGCTCCAACCGCAAAGTCACTGGCATCGCACATGATTTCAAATGGGAGACTCCAGTCAGGAGCAACCATGATCGGTGCATGTGTGAGCTGATCCTTCAGGATGTTGAAAGCTTTCAGGCAATCATCTTGAAAGACAAACGGGGTGTCCTTCTCGAGAAGGTGTGTCATAGGTCGAGAAATCTTAGAGAAATCCTTAATAAAGCGACGGTAGAATCCAGCGTGACCTAGAAAATTGTGAATGGCTTTAACTAGGTGGCGGAAGTTTGGCAAAGGTCTCAACTTTAGCTTTGTCAACTTCACTTCCAGACCTTGATATCCGGTGTCCTAAAACTATTTCTTCCTTCACCATAAAGTGGCATTTCTCCCAGTTTAAGACAAGGTTTGACTCTTTGCATCGGGCTAGCATTCTTTCAAGGTTAGAAAGACAAGAAGTGAAAGAGTCTCCAAAGACTGAGAAATCGTCCATGAATACCTCCATGCACTGTTCAATCATGTCGTGGAATATTGCTACCATGCACCGCTGGAATGTTGCAGGTGCGTTGCAAAGCCCAAAAGGCATGCGTTGGTAAGCGAATGTTCCGTAAGGACATGTGAAGGTCGTCTTTTCGTGGTCCTTAGGATCGAGAGGAATCTGAAAATAGCTAGATAAACCATCAAGGAAACAATAGAACTCGTTCCCAGACAATCTCTCCAACATTTGATCGATTAACGGTAGAGGGAAATGATCTTTTCGAGTGGCTTCGTTCAGCTTCCGATAGTCGATGCACACCCTCCAACCGGTGACGGTTCGTGTTGGAATGAGTTCGTTGTCTTGGTTAGCGATAACCGTCATTCCTCCTTTCTTAGGGACAACCTGAACTGGGCTGACCCATGGGGAATCTGAAATAGGATAGATCAAGCCAGCATCCAAGAGTTTGATAACCTCCTTTTTGACCACGTCTTGGATCTTCGGGTTAACTCTCCTCTGTCTTTGTATGGAAGGCTTGAAGTCATTTTCCATGAGTATCTTGTGAGTGCAGTAGTTTGGACTGATCCCTTAGATGTCAGAGATTTTCCATGCAATCGCCTTCTTGTGTGACTTCAACACTTGGATGAGTCTTGCTTTCTCTTCGGATGTAAGACCTTTTGCAATTATAACGGGTAAATGCGAGGTTCCTTCAAGAAAAGCATACTCCAGATGAGAGGGTAGTTCCTTCAGCTCCAACTCTGGCGGTTCTTCAATGGACGGTTTCATTCGAGCAATCTCATCTCTTTGTAACACGTCATACTCCGTTTGGAAGTCTGGTTCATTTGGAGATGAGTCGGCTGTAGTGGCTGATGCTATTTCTACTAACTTTGTCTCATTAGGGGGTGCATTCCTCTCCAGCTCGTATTTGCTTGTAGATGATGAGGAGGTTGCACTATTTTCAGTAAAGATGATATCGTTGGTGTCGGTAAATGCAAACCTCTGAAATTGAGCTGTTGAAGATGTACTTATGGTGATTTCTGGATTTTGTGTCGCATAACCTTCAGATAGTTGCGGCTCAGCTGAGATTTCTGATTCTATCTCCTCAAAGGATTTGAGAATTTCAGCTACTGAAGGAGATGAATCAGTTTGACCCCTTTGTAAGATTGGTAGAGGAATGCCTTCGCATAAGGGAACAACAACAAATGAACTGTTCGTGAAAGTATTGTCAGGCGGTGCAAGAGGATACTTCATTTCAGATAAAGGAAATAGCAGCTCCCCAGAGAGTGCTGATTTGTTAGAGATAGCAGAGCAGAGTCCATCATCGTCTTGGCATAGTCTCCTTGTAGTGATGACTGTGTTGGGAAGATGGTCGTGATTGCTAACTGCCAGAATCTCTTACAAATGCTCGTCGTATATTTCCTGCATGGAATCCACAAGACCAAGATCTTCTCCCACAGGTTGTTTCATCAATTTATCGACATTAAAGGTGACTTCCTCCATTCCGACCCTCAGTTTTAAAGATTTTTTGTTTATGTCAATAACAGCCTTGGCTGTGTTTAGGAAAGGTCTGCCAAGGATGAGGGGAACGTGGGCATCTTCCTCAATATCCATAATGACAAAGTCAACTGGGAAGACGAATTTACCTACTCGAACCAAAATATCTTCAGCAATCCCCCTAGGGAGTTTAAATGATCTATCAGCTAATTGGATGGTCATTTGAGTGGGCAATAGTTCACCTAATCCTAGTTTCTTATATAGTGAGTAAGGCATAAGGTTGACACTAGCACCTAGGTCAGCTAAGGCATTACTAACTTGGGTATGTTGAAGGAAACAAGAAATAGTGAAATGGCCAGTATCTCCTAGTTTTGGTGGAAGACCATGTAGCATGATTACAGAGCATTCAGCATCTAAGGGTATGTTAACTATTTGTCTTAATTTTTCCTTATTTGAAAGAAGTTCTTTGAAGAATTTTGCACAACTAGGCATTTCTACTAAAGCATCTAATAATCTAACATTTAAGTGTAGGCTTTTAAATATCTCAAGATACTTCCCAAACTGCGCTTCTTGCTTCTCCTTCTTAAGCCTACTAGGAAAGGGTATTCGAGTACGCGGAATGATTTCTGGAGCTTGAGAGGGTACTGGATCTGGTGTAGTGACAGGAGTGTCATTAGGTACTGGATCAGTAGAAGTGGAAGGTTTGTTCGAAGAATTATCTGAGGTTTGTTCAACTCTGGTTTCTTTTCCTCCTCTCGTAACAACTAAGATGTCATCGTGCTCATAGGATGAGAGATAGACAACGTTACTGATCGCGATTTCTCTTTGGCTCTCCTCAACTTTTAAAAATAGTTGTCTAAGACTAACTTCTATGTTTTTGATTAAATCTTCGGAAATTCTAAGTAAAGCATCAATTTTATCTTGAAAAGCTATTACTTGTCTATTTACGTTATTTTGTTCAACCATGAAGTTAATCAAAGTTTTGTTATAGTGTTGTTGAGAGTTGAAGGAGGAATCGGACAGAGTGGATGGTAGAATAGACAGAGGTTGAATAGGAGGGTTTTTGATTGGCCACTGAACAGAAGATGTGGATTGAAATTTTGGTTCAGGGTTCTTGAAAGTTGTTCCAAATTTCCAGTCATGTTGACTAGTAGTCATGGCTGAAGAATTTGGGTTTTGGTAGAAAAGAGAGTTTTGGAAAGGAAATGGTACTGAAAAGGAAAGAACGGAAAGGGAACTTTCGGATGATATTGATCTTCCGAAAGGATCGCTAAATAACTAAGACACCTAAATTCCTAAATCGGTCGTTGTAGTCCCCGGCAGCGGCGCCAAAAACTTGACGGGCGCCTAACGGTCGGGTTTTTTTAGCTCACCTTTCTCACGAAAGGGGAACCATCCTCGTCGTCGAAGGACTTGACCAAACAGGTCGGATGTGGGTCAGTGGAGTTTTATATTTTATATTTTGCTGGGCCTAAGTATACTAAAGCTATGGGTGAGTATAGCAATAGGTATGACCTAGGGTCGTTCTTCAAAGTACAACGGGCATGGAATCTAGGTTTTCAATTATCCTTTGTAATTTAGCTGGGTTTTATCCAGAGTTAATAGGGGTTTTGTTTTGTTTTCTAATTAACTACCTACTTTAAAACTAAAATACTAAACTAAGGTAAGGGAGGTGAGGTGAGGTGGCTACGAGAACTACAGGTTAAACGCGTGTGTTTACTATGACAGTCATGTATGCTATTTAGGGGTAGTTATTTTGGTTAGGGCCTTAGTTATGATGACGGGTGCAGGATTTAGCAGACGTACTCGGAACAATCAATGAGGTACAAAGTAATCTACCTACAACCTTTCCATGGCTTCTACGTGTTTGTACTACACCAGAGGTGTTTCCAACGCTATACCAGGTACTGGGCTGTTTTACGGTATTTCCGTTGCTTCATTTGAAAGGTCCTTGTTGTCTATCCTGGACAGATTATACTTCCTAATGAGCCACAGCTACTAGCCTATTATCTATCTAACGTAGAGTTGTCCGCAATCAGATAAATAACATGTCACGAAGATAACAGCTATGGAATATAAACTACACTGAAAATTGTCCCAAATGTAAAAACCAATTTAACCAGCAACCATCCTCGAGTCTTGTTCCCCAATCTCGGACATTTGAGATATCCGAATCATGGCATGAATTGTTGAATAAAAAAAACATGAACAGGGGTTTCCCACCGGAATAAGTTGGGATGGTCGGGTCTAACGGCTAATTAAATTGTTCATCATTATTTCATATAAATCATCATAACTATTCTATGCATATTAAACTGGTGTATGCAATTAACATATATATCTGAAAACCTAATCATATATCCAATAGCACAAGTGATACTAGCATGCAAACCCTAAAGCAACAATCAAACAAGAACATGCAGCAGAGCAGCATACAGGGATCAACTTATTTCATGCAGAGTATCTGGATAAATGTTTAAGTCACAAATGTTCCGAAAGTTCTCTCAAAAACATTTGTTATATGAAATGGATCTAATCTATCTCTAATCCTATGCTCCGTGTCTCCCTCCGGTCTTATTTCAACCAGGAGAACACCAGCCATGTCGAGTTCAACGATCATCAGACACAGAATAATTAGCGGCGTACTATTAGAAGTTTGCCAAGTTCTTAGTAGTAAGTTACTAACCACAGCATAAGTTGGATAGATAAACAATGGAGATTCATTTCATAGATTCAAATATATTCTAACATCATATAGACAGAGTAACGGCATGATTAAAGCATAACTACCCTAGCATAACGACTATCATAGCAAACACAGATTTGTTCAGCTCAGCATGGCAATAATTCTAGCAAGCATTTCTAAATAAGCATAGCAACATCACAACATATTTAAAAAATAACAAGATAGAGATTAAAATAAAACCTGACAGAGCGTTATTACAAATCTTGCGTAACCGCAGTCTCGGAGCACCTCCATTACAAGTAAGCTACTAATCTACTAGCTTAACTAACCTAATTAACTAACTAACTATTTTAGAGAGAGAGTAGAGAGAGAAAGAGAGAAAACAAGTTGAGAGATGAATGAAAATGGTGAGGAGGTGGTTGTATTTATAGGAAGCGCACAGCCGTATCCTTCAACCGTATTCCAACCCCCAAATGCACAACCGTATCTCAAAACCGTATAAAAATCTGATTTTTATTGCATGAACACGGAATACGGTTGGTTTTGGCCGTATACGGGTGGACTGAAGCAAATACGGGTGGGCACCAACAGTATACGGCTGGACTGGGCCATATACGGCTGGGCACATGCCATATAATACGGTCTACACAGGCCATATACAGTCTGTGTCCAGCCGTATTCGGTCTGGTCCAGCCGTATACGGTCTGGGACAGCCGTATTCGGTCCTTTCGGTTCTTCTTTTCTTCGATTTGGCGTAACTTCTTCGTCGTTTATCCGTTTAAAGTGATTCTCATGCTCACGGTTTCGTAATTTCCTAACAAAGAAAATGACATAAGTTAGAGGTCATAATTCTCTATGTAGCTCAAAAAGTGCTAAAACGGGTGAACGAGAATGCTTATGATCGTATTCGTTAGAATTATCGTGTTTTTCGACCATTTTAGTTGATTTTTGAAACGTTGTCTATATTTTGGCCCATGTTATGAGTTTTAATAATATAGTGCTTATTTTGGATAATTTCATCATAATTTGGGCCAAAAAGGTGAGATAATGACACTTAAAAACTTGACTTTTTGCGTGTCATCAATAAGCACATCAGCGAGCAACGAGTAATATAACACCCCACAAATTCAAGATCGTTTTTTTTACATATCGAAAGCGTATATTGAAATTCATACATTATAGATTGCATGTATAACGAACCCAAATTGGCAATCCACAATTACATGGTTTGAAATCCAAAGCACCATAATAATTACAATGTTAAGATAGGTGTTATTTAATTCAAAACATAATGATAAACACATGACATGTTTATAAAACAGAGTGAGCCGTCAAACATTCTTTCAATACCCGACTTCTTGCCAACCCACATTCAAAAGCTTAACCTGCAAGAAGTGAGGAGGAGGGATTAGCACAAAGCTAAGTGAATAGATCCCTAACCAACAATCTAAACATAGCTTAACAATTGTCTACAACAAAGCATAGTAAACAAATAAATCAAGAGGATCGGTGGTCCTTAAGGTACCCTCATGCCGCGGTGACCCCCAAGTAACATTTAAAACCAACTGAAGGCCAAACAGTGGTTAAACTGATAGTTTGGCTACTAATACTGCATACAACATACCTACAATAAACAACACATGTACAAAGCATTTATGTTGTTCAAAGTATTAGTATCCAAACCCAATCCATGTTGACCTCCGACATTCAAATAGTCCACAGCCATCATGGCAATATATATACATATATATATAAGACACAATCAATATCAATATCAATAAACAAAGTTTACCCGTTGTAATCAACTTGTTACAACTAATCTAGACTGAAAGTCCAAGATCCACTCACCCTTGACGATCTCCGTCTCCACTCAAAGGTCTTATCTTATTGAGTCTTCGGTTTATCTGAGAACACAATCAAAACCCAAATTAGATTCTCATGTTATGATTCATAGTATTCTATTTAAGTGTACAATGTCAAATGATTGCATATAATATACATTCATTACTAGTTAAATCACATAAGCACATGAGTCACAAGTTATCAACTTCGTCAGATTTAAACTAACAAACGCGATCTGGGTAGGGGTGGCTGGATCGCGTTCCCATGCACAAAACATATTGTTACCATTTTACACAGTGAAACGCGATCCGGAAGAAGTGCTTGGATCGCGTTCCCAAGAAGGATTTCAGGGTTCGCCAACTTAATACATACAAACGCGATCCGGAAGGTTTGATGGGATCGCGTTCACAAGAACGAATTTAGTCTGAGTCAACTTATAACTATGAAACGCGATCCTGGCTTGGGGTCTGGATTGCGTTTGCTCGTTTTCCAGCAAAACCACAGACCTGCAACAAGTTTCAGCTCGAACCAAAATCCCATTTTCACACAAATCAGATGAAAGTCACGAATTTACTTAACATTTGACCTCAAATATCATCTATGAACATAATATAACAATAAACAATAACTTCTAACATCAAAATCCATATATGCATCATCATTTTACCCAATTTCACCCAAAACCCACATTTGTTCAAATAAAACATGAAACACAAGTAATTCAACCTAATTAAGTAGGAATTCAGTTTATAATCATCACACAAAGCATATTCAAGCACAAACTTGTATCACCCCCAAATTAATGATTTGCGGAAGCATACTTGGGTGTTACTAATCAATATACAAAGCACAAGATATACAGCAAACGACCTCTAAATGAGACGTTATAAAACGATTTCATATGAAATAAATGTTTGAAAACTCAATGTTTTCGTATACAAAATGTAGTTCCCTAGAGTCCACGCATGTAGCGGGAGATTCTATTACATAATCAAAATGTACAAAAGATAATGCTGAGAATCTCCGTTAATGCAATTTAGTTGAAATCATGCGACTCTAGCTATGTCCTGGAGTAATCCTACTCCGTCTGGGTACCTGAGAATACATGCTAAAAGGTCAACACGAATGTTGGTGAATCTCACAGGTTTGTAAGTAATATCAGTTTTTGAACACAAGATTTCATCAGTTGTGCCCGCAGGCGTAAATCAAGTATTTGCAATCCTGCAAATGTAAAATATGTAAGTTATACCGTTGCCATGAGGCTCATAATCGAAGCTTAACCCGTAAATGATAAATTGCTCCCGTGACATGCTCGTAACTGAGCAAGCATAAGTAACGAATAATAGTCGCCCGTTTATACAGTACAGTTCGTGGTAGCGCTACTACCCCGGGCGGGGAGGGTCATTTCCCTAATGGATCCATTAACTAGTGTTCGCGCTTAAGTCCATAACTAACGATATATGATGGAGAGACTTCAGTAGAAAGTAAGTAACTCATGCAATCCCGTATAGTAAAATGAATAGTTCGTACTTGTGTTCAAGAAAAGTAAGCAATGTATCTCACCCCGTATGTAAAATAGTAAAAGTGGGGCTGTAAGACTCACCTGAGTCAAGTAAGCAAGCTACGTTTGCAATCAAACGAGTATCCAAAGTAAATCAGCTAGTAGGTTCTCCGAACCCGCAACCTTCTAATGCCCTAAGCATATAAGCTTGTATGTATAAGTGAATGTCTTGAAAGACCATTCATGCTAGTTGTCCACTTCAACTAGTTATGTCCCAGTAGTTATTCGTTTGTTTAATTAAAAACGTTTGTGGCACGTTGGTGAATGTTTAAGTATGTAATAATAATTCCCGAAGACATTATTATTAGGTTCCGTATTGTTTCATTGTATACTTTTATAAGTATATGTTTTGCATGTTCGAGTAGTATCGTGTAATAGTTTAGTATATGTTGCGCGAGATCGAGACTTAGTGTGAAAACATAGTTTTGAACATTCTGTTTTAGGCGACACTCTTGGCGACACTTCGGTATTATTGGCGACACTGAGGTCAGTGTCGCTAAGTGGTATGTTTCAGATTATTGGCGACACTCAAGGTAGTGTCGCAGGTGGTGGTAGCGGCACTTAAGCTAGTGACGCAGGCTGTGTAATTTTTAATTTATGGCGACAGTCGAGGTTAGTGTCGCATGTAGCGACATTTGGTTGGTGCGGCACTTTAGTAAGTGTTGCTGAGTAAGATGATTTGGCAAAGCTACGGCACTTGAGCTAGTGCCGCAAAGTGTGGTTGGCGACACTTAGTTTAAGTGTCGCAGGATCGGGCTGTTAAGGTTTTCCTTTTCATGTCTTTGGTCAAAAATGCTTGGTTTGACCTGAAACTTTTACACGACTTCTATTATGTTATAAAACTTATAGTAAACAAGTTTCGTGACCTTTGGTGACCCACAAGTGTCGTTTTTAAACCGAATATGAAAACGTCCATTTATTTGTGTTTTCCCAAAATTACACGACTTTGTCTATGTGTTTTAACAACCGAAATGGTGACAATCGATTCTGAGAAAATTCACACATATTCTTCTATGTCTTGGGTTTCCAAAACATGTTTTTATTAATTCTAAAACCAAACACAAGTCGAGAAATAAATTTGTAAAGCACAATGGGTCCAGCAGCTATATTTCAGTCACATATGTTCAAAGATTTGGTCATATCTCAAGTTTTACAAAACTTCACACAAAGTGCAATTAGGATTTGAAAAGATTATAAAATTTGTGATCTTTTCCCACTGGTTTCACCCATTAATTCGAACCACAAGTCGAGATATTCCATTTTGAATCTGGTTAAACTTTCTGGTCAGAGTGTTTCAGTCTGTATATGTACTTTTAAAACATTTCTTAAAAATAGTAAATGATCTCCAAAATTCGTGAGGTTTACAGATTCGGAAACTAGACACTTTAAACTTGAATTTAGGTTTAAGAAACATTAGATTTCATCAAGAAATGGTCTCGTTATGCTCATTCTAAACCGATCTAAAATATTGTCCAGGGGTTAATGCTATTACCCATTGGTTAATAGCTTTGTTTTTCGGTTTTTAACATGGATCTTGGACATATAACTAGCAAAACGAAGTTCTAGCATGTATATAAGTATGTTACAAGTAAATTTAAAGAGGAAGAATGGATTTATACCAAAAGTAAACTGATCTAAAGTCGAAAGAGACGAAAGGAGGCTGCTGCTGAGTTCTTCGGCTTCTCCTTGCTAAAACTCGATGGTAGAAGGGTGTAAATGGTGGTGGCTGAGCTTGGTGGCTCTAGGAAAACGTGGATGAAGGTGAGGATGGGGGTTTTGGGGCTGGAAATCGTTGGAGGTAGCAGAGAGGAAAAGAAAAAGATGATAAGATTAGTGTGTGTGTTTATGTGGTGAGTAAATGAAGATTAAAGGGTGAAACTTACATATATATACTTAGGGCTGAGTTTGGGCTCCTTTTTGGGCCGGTTTGGGCTGTGGCCTGGGTCGAGAAGGGGCTCAGCCCATCTTGGGTTGGGCTCGTGAATCTCGTTCCTCGAATCGGTTTACGTTCGTTAGTCTATTAAACGTTAAACACACGTGTTAAAATGTAATCGTGATCATTTGAATTTTCATGTACATCATTAATACGTAGGTGATATTTGGGATGACCAAATACTCCTAAACAAATTATTTTGAGTTACCAAAATATATTTTGGGTTTCGTTCGGGTGTCGGGCTCGATTCGCGCATTTTCTCGTATTTGTTACGTTTTAGTTAAAACGTATTAGTTTCTCGCGTATGTTATTTCAAAATAATAATACAAAGTAAATAACAACTATTTTATCACAAAAATAGATTTACAAGTCATATGTAAAGGTTCACTAACGGCCGGGTGTTTCGGATTCCATCCGAGCAAATCGCGTAATATCAATTTATTACGTAGAGGTGTATATTCAATATACGTTATATTAAAAGTGCTTAGTCCTATTACATACCAAATACAAGTAATTACAAGCAAAGGTTAGGGTAAATTAATACCCTAAAGTACGGGTTGTCACAAAACTAACTTCATTCCATCATTAATTTAACCTAATTAAACATTTCAAGCTTATGTATGAAAATGGGTATTTCACTTACAATCCTTAGATGATGATGATGCAATGAAGATGAAGAACACAATGGCAATCAAAATCACAGCTTCAAGATGATTATAATCCTTTTTTCCTTTTTGATTTCTAAGTGTAGGTGAAGGTGTTCTTGAGGAGGAGGAAGAATAAAATCAGTGAAGTGTAGGAAATGATCGATATATGCAACTGACCTCCATATTAGGAAGTGTAAAATATATCCGTTCTAAATCTATTGTCTGGAACCTAAAAACATATTGCGAGAAATAAGTTTTATTATATGATCGCCAGCCGAACGGTCGGACTTTAGGAATCGCTTCCTGTCGTTGCGAGCCTCCCGCTTGGCTGGGTCAGCGGGTTTTAAAATTTATATTTGCGGGGCCTAAGTATACCTGGTTACTATTGTATAGCAGCAAGGATGACCTAGAGTCGTTCTCTGAGTCAGTGTATTGTGGATCGTGGACGAAACAGGCGTACTTATCGATCTAGCAGGTTTTAAAAGATTTGATTGGTGGTTTGTTTTTGGTTTTTTTATACTTAGGCAGAAAATTTAAATTAAAGCAGATAAAATAAATGTAGATAGCAGATAATCTAGAGAGGGTGTTTGCTATGATTTCGGTAGCCTTATTGATTGGAATGATGTATGATGTATGAAAACGTGTCCTAAAGGTTTGTATTTTATTTATTTCAGGTATATGTGGAGTAAGCACTAGCCCCCTACTGATAGAGTTCTCGATCAGTATGTCACTGAGCGACTAGGCTATCCTGATTCTGATCGGAGTAGTTTATCCAGCCCACAACACTAACCGGTGAAGGTATAGTGACCCTTATCTGGGATGAAACCCTGGGTGCATGAATAAGGCGACAAACCAACTCGATGTCTGACCTTTCTTAACCCCACAATAATATCTAATCTAAATAAAACATTTAAGACCAAGTCTATAGAGTGTGCTTGATTACTTTCTATCGATGGTTTAGTGAGTCTGGGTGTTGAGTCATGACTCGTGATTCACATAGACCGATAACAACGACTCTTTCCGTGATTACTACACTGTACTCCACCGAAGGTGTTTCCATTGATGAACCAAGGACCTAGTCGGTACCAGCTCTGCTATTCACAGAGTTACCGTTATTCCACAAGGCTTAGAAACTGCGGTTTTTCCTCGGCTTCCACGTATTAACTACACCGGAGGTGTTGTCGACGCTATACAGAGTAATTACCGACTTACGGTACCTTACATTGCTTCACAAAGGCTAACCCAGATTACTTAACTAAGTTTGTATTTAAGCATAATATTATCCATCTATGATATAAACCAGCCCTTACTTTTAAGTCCCAATGAATCCCTAACTCGTCAACAGTGTAATATTCACGTTCAGTTAGAAAACCATATTTCCACGGGTGCAGTGTACTTTGCGTTCAGAATAGAAAGCATTATTTCCACGGCTCCAGTGTACTTGGTGTTCAGTTAGAAAACCATATTTCCATAATCACAGTGTACTTTGCGTTCAGATTAGAAAGCAGTATTTCCACGATGACGATGTACTTAGCGTTCATTTAGAAAGCGATATTTACAAGATTAACAAATCAGACCATGTTCATGTTTGACACAGATAACTAAGTACCTTTGATGGGGTTTGCGACGTCCCATTATTAAGGCCGTAATCACGTTTACTGGTTGAAAGGCGATTAGTTTAATAGGTTTAAAATCATAGGTAGAAAGTAAATCAAAGCACTATAACATCATTCCAACCAATTTACGACTAACTACATCATAGCAAACACGCAATATCACTACTCGCTAATCATGGCCACCAATCCTAAATCTAGCATGACAACAGTAATAACAATCATCATAATGAAATAGATAAAGGATAGATATAACCGTAATAAGAGCGTCGCTGAATACAACTTGAACGTTACACGAGCAGAACTCCTAGTACGCGCCAAGCGATATTACAATATTGCCCCTCTAACTAGCCGCTAATCTACTACTAATACTAACCTAATCTAGAGAGAGAGTAGTGAGAGAAAGTGTGTGTAGTGTTGGTGGATGATTCTTCAATTGATGAATGGATTGGATTCTTCAAAATGATGAAATGAGGCTTGTATATATAGGCAACGCACAACCGTATCCGTAGACCGTATCCAAAACTTCAAAAGCACAACCGTATAGCAAACCCGAATAAAAATCAGTTTTTTATCGCCTAAACGCACGATACGGCTGAGCTAGGGCAAATACGGGAGAGCTAGGGCGAATACGGGAGAGCATAGGCCGTATACGGTTGAGCTTATGCCGTATACGGTCTAGCCAGGCCATATACGGTCTAGGTTTGGCCGTATACGGTCTAGACCAAGCCGTATACAGCTTGGTTCTCCCGTATGCTGGTTCCTCGGTTCTTCGTTTCTTCGTTCGGGCGTAACTTCTTCGTCGTTTATCCGTTTTGAGTGATTCTCGCGCTCACGGTTTCGTAATTTCCTAACGAAGAAAATGACATAAGTTAGAGGTCATAATTCCAAGTATAGCTTAAATTGTGCTTAAATGCGTGAACAGAAGATTCAATGATCGTTTGTGCTCTATTTTACTCGTTTTTAGGTCTTTTTGGTTGATTCTTGAAACATCGTCAATATTTTAGCCCTTATGATGAAATGTGATGTTTAAGTTCATATTTAAGTGTTTTCATTAATAATTGGGCTAAAATGGTGAGATAATGGCACACAAAAACATGACTTTTTGCGTGTCATCATTATACCGTCAACTAAATTAATTTAAAACAAATAATAATTTATTTATCACAATAAGTCAGTTAACCATTTGACCTATTAATTTAATTTATCCAAATAATACCAATTATTTCTAAATACAATTTAAATACAAATAAATAAGGAAAATACCGTATTTCTACTAGGCCCAAATCGAGGATGTTACAAATATTCCCTCCTTAAGAAGATTTCGTCCCCGAAATCTCGCCATGCTCAAAGAGACTAGGATCTCGTATCCTCATACTAGACTCGGTCTCCCAAGTAAGGTTTGGACCCAAACTGTGATTCCACTTAACCAACACCATGGGTATGTCCTTCTTCTGAAGTTTGGTCACCTTACGGTCTAAGAGCTCTACGGGTTCCTCTACAAGCCTTTGACTTTGGTCAACACGAAGGTCTTGCAATGGAAGAACTTGGGATTGGTCCTCTACATTGCATTTCCTCAAGTAACACACGTTGAAAGTATCATGAATACCCGCTAATTCAGGAGGAAGATCTAACGATACCGTTTGATCATTAACCATTTGTCGAATTCTAAAAGGTCCAATGAATCTAGGCGCTAGCTTACCACGTTTACCAAACCGGATAACACCCTTCCAAGGTGAAACCTTCAAATAAACCAATTCACCCTCTACAAATGAAACGGGTCGACGACAAGGATCGGCATATTGCTTTTGTCTATCACGAGCAACTCTCAACCTATCACGGGCTATAGCTACTTTATCGGCTGTAATTTGTACTATGTCAGGACCCGCAAACTATTTTTCACCCGCCTCTAACCAACAAGTGGGTGTTCTACACTTACGACCATACAACATTTCATAGGGTGACATGCCTATACTCGAATGGAAAGAATTATTATAGGCGAATTCAATCAACGGTAAATGAGAATCCCACGACCCGCCAAATTCCAAAACACACGCTCGCAACATGTCCTCCAAGGTCTGAATAGTCCGCTCAGACTGACCATCAGTCTAAGGATGATTAGCCGTACTCAAATTTATTCTAGAACCCAATTCCCGCTGTAAACTTTGCCAAAAACCCGATGTGAACCTAGAATCTCTGTCGGAAACAATGGACAACGGAATTCCATGCCTAGAAACCACCTCATTAATATACAACTGTGCTAACTTGCTCAAAGATGCTGTTAGTCCCTGTTTAACTTAATAAACAATCGTATATAATAAGCCTTGAATGTATTATTGAGAAGTTGCGGAATCACACTCAATAATATTAAGAAGATCAACGAATATAAATTAATACGATGAACACAATAATATACCGAAAGCTTCAATCTTATTAATGATATAAGACGAATACACTTAATGTATTAGGGTTACAGAAAACCTTGAAGCTGCGCAAAACCTTAACCTATCTAGGTCTAAAGGATCTCTATTTATAACACATAGAGTCCTATACAATTTCCTACGAATATGGAGTAAAATAACTTCCATAACCGACTCATACTTATCACAAAATCATAAACAGTTGTAACTACCATTCTGAAGTAAACAGTTGTAACTATTACACATTCGGTGGTAACTGTTTCAATTGTAATATAAGACTAAGTACAAATATATACTCAGTGTTAACTGCTACAAATATAACTAACAGTTACAAATACATAAGCAGTTTTAACTACTTACAGACACATAACTATCAGTTGAAATCTATCTTCAATCATTCGTAACACTTGTCTTTTCTTCAGATTTCTTCTATCAGTTGTAACTTTGTAAAGACAATTTTATCCTTCAACATAAACAGTTTTCAACACTTTGTACTCTGTCTTCTCATCAACAACTTTAATTCAGATCAGAAACAGTTTTGACCCAACAATCTCCCCCTAAACTTAATATGTCCTTCACAGCATTAAGTTTCTTCTAATTCTCCATTATGAGCTTCACAAAATTCTTTCAAAACTGTCAGTCTTTTCTTCTCTTCCTTCAATCTATCTCCTCCTTCTTATAAATCTGATTCAGCACCATATAAACCAATTCCAGAGCTACATCATCTAAAACTGCAGCTTGTAACCTTGCATTCCTCATGATCATCAAAAATCTCAGATTTATATCATAAAATTTATCTGTCAACAACCACATAAACACTGCATCATCCATAACAATCTGATGTACTCCTGGTTTAGCATGATAAATCCAATTTCTGACCTTGCTTAAAGTAGTAAACTGAAATGGAAACTCTTCTGGTTCAAACATAGCTTTAATCCAATGCCATGTAACCTTCTCAACCAGATTATCAAACTCCTTTAAATCCAAATTCTTCTCCATCCCAATCTCATATATTCTGACCAAATCAGTTCTACTGATCCTCTTTATCAAATCCCTAAAAGATCTCCACCAAGATACATTCACATCTGCTCTTTCAATTTTAATCTTGTGAATCTTAACAGGATTGACAAACTATTCAATTGACCAATCAATGATACCAGGCAAATCAACATTAATTACCTCTGACTCCACTGGTTGTAACAGAATAAATTCCTTCAATTTATCAACATTTCTTTCTCTATCAGGAATTTCATCCAATTTTCTTTTCTGTCTTTCTATTTCTTCTTTCCTTCCCTTCTCAGCTTCTTCCATTTCTCTCTTATCCTTTTCTTCCTTTTCTCTTAATTTCTTTTCTTTATCAGCCTTTTTTTGTTTCTTTTTCTGCTTCTTTCTTTTCCTTTTCTTTCCTCTCAATCACTTCAGGATTCATATCATCCTTATCCCACAAATTCTGCAATCTCTCCAAAGTCATCTGCTTCAATGCATTCATAGGAATATACCCACCTTTTAGCTTTGCAATCAAATTCTTCCTCATCTGAGCTTTTGTTGGTGGTTTTGCAGCCTCTTTCTTTCTAGCCTCTTCTGCTTTCTTCTTCTTGAGTTGATCAACCAAATACTCAATATCATCCTGCTTCTGCTCTTTCAACAAATACTCATCCCATTATGCTACCTGTTCCTTAGTCATTTTGATAAACTTACCAGGCTCAATCTCAACATCAATCAAATCTTCTGCATTGAGCTCAGCATGTAGTCTTTGTGCATATTCAGTATCATAAGCAGTTACATCAACTGGCACTGGTTTTGGCTTTTTCTTCTTTTGTTCTTCAACCAGTTTTCCCTTGCCTTTATCCTTAGGATCAATCTTTGGTAATTCTTTCTTCTGATGAACAGGAGCTGCAGCAGGTTCTCTGATCTGAAATCCAGGCAAAGATGGTTGTGTAGATGGTTTCTTTGGAGTTTCAACCTTCTTTCCTGTTCCTGTCATCTTAGCAGTTTTAACTGGAATGCTCTTTTTCCTAGTTTTTTCAACTTGTTGTTGAGCATCAGTTTGAGCATCAGTCCTTTCTTTTTCAACTGCTACCTCTGGTTTATTAACCTCATCACCATCATCACCATCAATCTTTAACTCCTCAGTCTTTTCACCCATATCAACCTCTGTAGTCTGATCCACTGAACCAATAACCTCAGTATGTTTAGATACATTGTCATCTGCCACTTGTTCATTCATCTCTTTTTCCACTGTTTCATATACTGACTCATTCATTTCTGGCTATGTTGGTGGTGTTGGAGGTGTATGCACAAACTCATCATCTTTTGGTTGTTCCATTTCAATCTCCTCATCAACTTTCTCATCATTAGACACAACCTTATCATCCTCAGTTACCTTATCACCCATGTTTGTCCAGACCTTCTCCCCATTTTTGAAAGCATTTTGTGGAAACTGATAAGCATCCTCAGGTTCAGAAGTATCTTGAACCACATACTTCCTCCCTTTCTTCAAACACTTAATAACTATCCTTTCTAACTGCTGCACTCTCCTCTGCAATTGAGCTACAATCTCATCTTTAGCTCTATTTTTCTTCCTCTCCTTGACAAATTTTGACCATACATAGTCAATCATAGCCGTCAATTCTGAGTTAGTTCTAGCCTCAACACCTTCAGGATGTGAATCCTTTGGTGAATCATTGACATTATCAAACTCTGACTCATGACTAGCATGATCATCAAAGTCCCCTTGGTTCTTGGTACTGGGACCACTAGGATCATCTACAGGTGTAGAATCATGTCCAGGTGTAGCCTCTGATTGGGTCTTATTTATGTTACTTCTGTCCTGCTCTGCCAGTGGGCTAGAAGCAGTAGAAACAGCCCTCTCAGAATGATCAACCTCCTCCTCATTGATCATCTACTGTGATGAATCATTTGACTGAGACACCTGAGCAGCAGCAGCCTCAGATGCCTGTTTTCTAGCCTTTTTGGCTCTAAAAGATTTAGCTGTTGTGGTCCCTTGTTTTCTCTTAATACCCCCAGCTACTGTGGGTTGAGAAGTGGTGAGTGGAACCATTCTCTCAGTAGCTGGTTCAGCTTCAGTTGGTGGTACTGATGCTGTGGTGGAAGGTGCAGGAAGCATAGTAGAAAATAATGCTGTAACCTTCCCTGAAAATTTAGTATCTCTCTTCATATTTACAAAAACTTTTGGTTTAAAAGAGACAATACCAATAACTTTATCAAGTGCAGTTAAATTAGAAATTTGTTCATTTAAGAACAACTGTACAAATCGTGGATACATCAAAAATTTAATCTTTGGTTGCTCAATGTTTCTAAGCATACCAGCAAATATCAGATTTGAAAAATTAAACCTTTGACCAGTTGCAAGACAAGCAATTGCATAAGCAATGTTGCTTCCAAACTGTTCAAAAGATGATCTTTTTGATGATAAGCAGTGTAAAATTGTATGTATCAAAAACCTCCACTGATGAGAAAATAAGGTTTTCTGAAAAGTAAAAACTTCAAAAGAACCCTCATAACCCATCAGGCGTAAAGTATCATACATAACAGTATCATCTAAAGAAGTTATACCTGCCTCATCATCTAGTTGTAATGAAGCTCTAACAGTAGCTTCAGTAACTACAACTCGTGTATCCATGACTTTTGAAATGATTCGTTTAATCCCCTGTTCCTCTTCTATCGTCGCATTCACCCAGAAATTGTTGATATGATCATGAGATATTCTGGGTGCCACAGTAAGAGCATGACGAATATGTGAAGCAAGAAGGAAATCAATGATTTCCACATACTCGTTTGCCTCAGCAGGTTTCATCAAGAATGCGATCATATTATGATCTTTTCCAATCGGTAGTTGAACAGTAGACGAAGTCGATGCCATGATAAGAAATCAAGAAATCGAAGAGAATCGAAGATGATTTACAGAATTGAGAATCTATGAGACTTAGCACAGTGGTTTGTGTGTGTAATTTTGAAAGCGTAATGAAAAACCCTAAGTGTTGAGAGTTAAGTACTGAAATTAAATCAATTGTAAACCCTAATTTGACCATATCCCCAATTATAACTAAAACAGTGTTAATCAAGAAAAATAACACGTTCAGTGGTAATTGTGAGAATAACCATCAGTGGTAAACAACACTTGGTTTTTCAAATGCATCATTTACATAATAAAGCTAGCAGTGCTCACTTGTACAAGCAGTACCAACCGACCAAGGCAGTGCTAACTTAATACAAGTAGTACTTCAAATCTAGCAAAATCATATAAACAAAGCAGTGGTTGATGGTTGATTTTTTTTTTTTTTTTTTTACCGAAAGCTAAACTCCAACAAGCAGTAAAACGCCAACATATACACCTGCAGTAGTTAAATTCCCAGGCATAGCAATATAATCTGCAGTGTTAATGCAAACAAAAATACACGTATACAGTGTTAAGTATATACTAACAGTGGTGAAGTGATTATTACCACTGTTTATACTAAAAGTAATAAACAGTGATAACTATACACAATACACACTATCAGTGTTTAATAAACAAATCAGTATTAACCCAAATAAAAGCACAGTAGATATTATTCACAGAAAGCAGTGATAAGAAAAATACTTAAGACAAATTGATCATTCCAATACTAGTAACCAAGAATGTGAATCTGCCTACATCAAAAGCTTTAGTAAACAGATCAGCAAACTGATTATCAGTATGAACTTTCAAAATTTGAATAAGTCTTTTCTCATTACAGTCTCTAATGAAATGATATCTAATTTCAATGTGCTTTGTTTTAGAATGTTTAACTGGGTTATTGATAATACTGATTGCAGAACTGTTATCAATAAAAATAGGAGTATTAAGAAAGGTAAAACCATAATCTAACATCTGATTATGAATCCATAGCACTTGTGCACAGCAACTTGCAGCTGCTACATATTCTGCCTCTGCTGTAGATGTAGATACAGTGGTTTGTTTCTTGCATTGCCATGAAACCAATCTATCTCCCAAAAATTGACAACCTCCTGATGTAGATTTCCTGTCCAGATTAGCTCCTCCATAATCACTATCTGTATAAGCTATCAGATCAAAAGAAGTAAACTTTGGATACCCAAGGCCCAATTTTGGTTGACCCTTTAAATATCTAAATATTCTTTTGACTGCAAGAAGATGTGACAGTTTTGGATTAGCTTGAAATCTTGCACATAAGCACACTGCAAACATGATGTCAGGCCTTGATGAAGTGAGATACATAAGAGACCCGATCATTGATCTGTAGAGATGTTCATCCACACTCTCCCCCTCAAGATCTGCATGTAATTTCTTGTTTGTCTCCACTGGTGTGCTTGCAACTTTAGCATCTTTGTACCCAAACCGATCCAGTATATCATTAACATACTTACTTTGATGAATAAAGATTCCTTCTTTCTGTTGCTTCACTTGCAGCCCCAAGAAAAATGTTAATTCCCCCATGGAGCTCATCTTGAACTTCTCATGCATCAGTGATTCAAACTCCTTGCAAAGACTATCTTTTGTTGAACCAAAAATGATATCATCTACATAGACTTGAACCAGTAGTATATCATTCTTAATTCTTTTAGTGAACAAAGTTTTATCTATTGCACCCCTTTTGAATCCATTCTGCAACAGATAATCTGAAAAAGTATCATACCAAGCTCTAGGTGCTTGATGTAATCCATAAAGAGCTTTTTCAAGTTAGAAAACTTTTGTAGCAGTTAACACTGAGTATATATTTGTACTTAGTCTTATATTACAATTTTAATTCAGATCAGAAACAGTTTTGACCCAACAGATGCCGTCTCACTAGTAGCAAGAAAATGAGCACTCTTGGTTAATTTGTCAACAATTACCCAAATCATGTCGTTACCCTTAACCGTTCGAGGTAATTTCGTTACAAAATCCATGGTAATATGCTCCCATTTCCACTCGGGAATCTCAAGTTGTTTCAAAGCTCCATATGGTTTTTGATGTTCGGCTTTCACCTGCGAGCAAATATGACAAGATTCCACAAATCTAGCTACATCCAATTTCAAAGTAGGCCACCAATACAATGGTTTTAAATCATGATACATTTTAGTACTTCCAGGATGAACCGACAATCTAGATTTGTGAGCCTCCAACAAAATCACATCTCTAAGACCACCAAACAAGGCAACCCAGACTCGAGATTGAAAGGTCTTTAATCCACGTGAGTCATCAACCAATAAATCCTTTCTTTTAAGCATAACCTCGGATCTCAAGTTATTATCCATCAATGCCTCCATTTGTGCAGCTTTTAACTGATCAATCAAATATGATGAAACCTCTAACCGCATGAAACGCACTTTTTCTGATTTTCCTTTCCGACTTAAAGCATCCGCCACAATATTGGCCTTACCCGGGTGGTAACGAATCTCGCAATCATAATCCTTAATCAATTCCAACCATCGCCTTTGACGCATGTTGAGCTCTTTCTGAGAAAACATATATTGAAGACTTTTGTGATCCGTACAAATAACACATTTCGTACCATATAGGTAATGCCTCCAAATTTTCAAGGCGAAAACCACAGCCGCAAGTTCAAGGTCACGGGTAGGATAATTTGTCTCATGAGGTTTCAATTGACGTGAAGCATAGGCAATAGCACGGTCACGTTGCATCAAAACACAACCTAAGCCCGCAAAAGAAGAGTCACAATACACAATAAAATCATCGGACCCATCAGGTAATGCTAAAACCGGAGCCTGACACAGTAACTGCTTCAGAGTTTGAAAAGATGACTCTTGTTGCTCAGTCCACTGAAATTTCACATCCTTTCGGGTCAATTTAGTCAAGGGACCCGCAATCTTAGAAAAATCTCTAATGAACTTACGATAGTAGCCCGCTAATCCCAGAAAACTCTTAATCTCCGACGGAGACTCAGGAGCTTGCCAATTCATAACGGCCTCAATTTTTTATGGATCTACTTTTACCCCATCCTCACAAATAATGTGCCCTAAAAACTGGACCTCACGGAGCCAAAACTCACATTTTAAAAATTTAGCATATAATTTCCCCTTTCTCAAAATGTCAAGAACCATACGCAAATGTATCTCATGATCAGATTCAAACTTAGAATAAACCAAGATATCATCAATAAATACGATAACGAACTTATCAAGAAAAGGTCGACAAACTCTATTCATCAAATCCATGAAAACTGCCGAAGCATTAGTCAACCCAAAAGGCATAACAAGAAACTCATAATGGCCATATCGCGTACGAAAAGCAGTCTTTGAAATATCATCCTCATGAACCCGTACCTGGTGATAACCTGATCTCAAATCGATTTTAGAGAAATAAGAGGACCCTTGCAATTGATCAAACAGTTCATCTATTCGAGGCAAAGGGTACTTATTCTTAACTGTTCTTTTATTCAATTCCCTGTAATCGATACACATTCTAAGGGTGCCATCTTTCTTTTTAACAAACAATACCGGTGCGCCCCACAGAGAAGAACTTGGTCTAATAAACCCTTTATCTAATAACTCTTGAATCTGACCCATCATCTTACGGATTTCGGAGGGAGCTAATCTATAAGGCGCTTTAGCTACAGGCGTTGAGCCGGGAATCAAATCAATATGATATTCTACATCCCTAATAGGAGGTAAGCCAGGCAATTCATTAGGGAAAACATCTGGATATTCGGAAACCACACGAACATCCGGAACAGACCTCTTTTCTAACTTAGCATTTACCACATAGGCTAGGTACGAGTCGCAACCCTTAGCTAGAAATTTTCTAACTTTCATCATAGAAATCAAAGGAATATCACTCTTCTCCCGTTCCCCTCGAGCCATGACATACGACCCATCAGAGATCGGGATTTTTATCAATTTATGATGACAATCTATATTAGCTTTGTCCTCACTTAACCAATCCATACCCAAGACCACATCAAAACCGGGAATGGGCATCAAAAGAAAGGAAACAGGGAAACTATGACCCTCAATCAAAATGCTAGCTCCAGTCACCGATGTGGTAATCGGAACCATTTTACCATTTGCTACTTCAACTTCAATAGGCTTAGTAATACATGTGGGGGTCAATTTCAGTCTTTCACAAAAATGCACGGATATAAATGAGCAATTTGCTCCAGAATCAAATAGAACACAAGCCGGTACAGAATTTAAGAGAAAGGTACCGGTTATGACATCTTCAGTTCTGACGGCTTCATCAGCAGTCATTTGGAAAGCTCTGCCAGTTACAGACGGTGGATTCTTTCTTTTTATGGCCAGAAGATGAAGACCCCGTGACCGAACCCGTTTTCTGTCTCCCCGCCTCCGGACACAAACCCGAACGGTTCCCCTCCTTGTGGCAATTCCAACATATGTGATTTGGGAACAGGCAATCCTTGATATTATGTCCAAACTGTCCACATTTGATACACCTAGCTGTTTGAGGAGTGCAATGACCCGTGTGTCTAGATTTACAGTTTTGGTCACAATTGGATTTATCCACCACACCACCACTAACATTTTGCTTTCTGTTTTGATTATTACCTTGCCATTTCTTCTTTCCTTGACTTACCGTAGATTCACCTTTGGGTTTCATCGGGGACCTTTCCTTAACACTAAAATCTTGAGCCCGAATGTCACCATCCACTGAACGGGCTAAAGAAAATACTTGGGTAAGTGAACCCGCCAATCTCACGGTTGTTCTATAATTAGGAGGTAAAGCTTCAACAAACTGTTCTACCTTGGTCCTTTCATTCGGGACCCATTACCGAACAAACCTTAGCTTTTCCGAGAATTGGGAAATGAGCTCATCAATAGTCATATTATCCGTCAAGTGTAAATCTAGAAATTCCCTTCGAATACGAGCCATGTCAAAATCCGAACAATATTGTTTACACACCTCACTGTAAAAGTCAGACCATCGAATTGATGCCCTTTGCTGTGGTGTCAAGACAGAGGTAATGGAATCCCACCATGTCATAGCCGAACCCTTGAGAAGTTGAACCGCAAAAGGAACTTTGCTTTCTTCCTCACACCAGCATACTTCAAATTTTCTTTCTACATCCCTCAACCAATCCAATGTAACAGAGGGATTTGTACTACCGGAGTAATCAGATGGTCCACAAGATTTAAAAGTCTTAAAAGAACATAATCTCGGTTGATGTTGAGAAGGGAAAACCGGAATCTGATAACCCGATGGCCCGGAAGAAGAAAAAGGAGCTGATGTCTAATAATTACCATAATGCTGTTGTTGGTGGTAATAAGGCAGATACGTAGGTATCAGTGATGTCACCATGGGAGATGGTATCGTGCTAACAAATGGTGGTAAGGGTTGCGAGACCTGTTGGGATGATCTAGCTTGAACCTGAATGAATTGTTGTTCCACTCCTCTGAGTCTATTTAATTCATCCTCTAATTGGAGCACATACTCATCTTGATTCAAATCCTCAGCTGAAAATGAGGTACCCGTCTGACCTTGCCTATCACTTTGATTTTTTGGAGGAGGAACATTCGTTGTAGAGATGTTGTTTGGAGTAACGGTTGGGTTTTCATTATCTGCCATATCCTGCACCACAACACATCTCACAACTCGTTAATCGTTAGTACCTACATACTAACTAATTCACATATCTTCGCTAAATCCCACCCTGGAATGTTTGACTAACACATTTAGGTTTGGGATTAAACACTTAATCCATGCTCAATTCGCCCAAACCTATGCTCTGATACCAATTTATAACACCCCACAAATTCAAGATCATTTTTTTTTTTTACATATTGAAAGCGTATATTGAAATTCATACATTATAGATTGCATGTATAACGAACCCAAAATGGCAATCCACAATTACATGGTTTGAAATCCAAAGCACCATAATAATTACAACGTTAAGATAGGTGTTATTTAATTCAAAAATAATGATAAACACATGACATGTTTATAAAACAGAGTGAGCCGTCAAACATTCTTTCAATACCCGACTTCTTGCCAACCCACATTCAAAAGCTTAACCTGCAAGAAGTGTGGAGGAGGGATTAGCACAAAGCTAAGTGAATAGATCCCTAACCAACAATCTAAACATAGCTTAACAATTGTCTACAACAAAGCATAGTAAACAAATAAATCAAGAGGATCGGTGGTCCTTGAGGTACCCTCATGCCGCGGTGGCTCCCAAGTAACACTTAAAACCAACTGAAGGCCAAACAGTGGTTAAACTGATAGTTTGGCTACTAATACTACATATAACATACCTACAATAAACAACACATGTACAAAGCATTTATGTTGTTCAAAGTATTAGTATCTAAACCCAATCCATGTTGACCTCCGACATTCAAATAGTCCACAGCCATCATGGCAATATATACACATATATATATACGACACAATCAATATCAATATCAATAAACAAAGTATACCCGTTGTAACTAACTTGTTACAACTAATCTAGACTGAAAGTCCAAGATCCACTCACCCTTGACGATCTCCGTCTCCACTCAAAGGTCTTATCTTATTGAGTCTTCGGTTTATCTGAGAACACAATCAAAACCCGAATTAGATTCTCATGTTATGATTCATAGTATTCTATTTAAGTGTACAATGTCAAATGATTGCATATAATATACATTCATTACTAGTTAAATCACATAAGCACATGAGTCACAAGTTATCAACTTCGTCAGATTTAAACTAACAAACGCGATCCGGGTAGGGGTGGCTGGATCGCGTTCCCATGCACAAAACATTATGTTACCGTTTTACACAGTGAAACGCGATCCGAAAGAAGTGCTTGGATCGCGTTCCCAAGAAGGCTTTCAGGGTTCGCCAACTTAATACATACAAACGCGATCAGGAAGGTTTGATGGGATCGCGTTCACAAGAACGAATTTAGTCTGAGTCAACTTATAACTATGAAACGCGATCCTGGCTTGGGGTCTGGATCACGTTTGCTCGTTTTCCAGCAAAACCACAGACCTGCAACAAGTTTCAGCTCGAACCAAAATCCCATTTTCACACAAATCAGATGAAAGTCACGAATTTACTTAACATTTGACTTCAAATATCATCTATGAACATAATATAACAATAAACAATAACTTCTAACATCAAAATCCATACATGCATCATCATTTTACCCAATTTCACCCAAAACCCACAATTGTTCAAATAAAACATGAAACACAAGTAATTCAACCTAATTAAGTATGAATTCAGTTTATAATCATCACACAAAGCATATTCAAGCACAAACTAACTTCATTCCATCATTAATTTAACCTAATTAAACATTTCAAGCTTATGTATGAAAATGGGTATTTCACTTACAATCCTTAGATGATGATGATGCAATGAAGATGAAGTTCACAATGGCAATCAAAATCACAGCTTCAAGATGATTATAATGCTTTAAATCTTTGATTTTCCTTTTTGATTTCTAAGTGTAGGTGAAGGTGTTCTTGAGGAGGAGGAAGAATAAAATCAGTGAAGTGTAGGAAATGATCGACATATGCAACTGACCTCCATATTAGGAAGTGTAAAATATATCCGTTCTAAATTTATTGTCTGGAACCTAAAAACATATTGCGAGAAATAAGTTTTATTATACCGTCAACTAAATTAATTTAAAACAAATAATAATTTATTTATCACAATAAGTCAGTTGACCATTTGACCTATTAATTTAATTTATCCAAATAATACCAATTATTTCTAAATACAATTTAAATACAAATAAATAAGGAAAATACCGTATTTCTACTAGGCCTAAATCGAGGATGTTACAAGTAATAATGTACGTTGTCTGTCAACTACTATATACTCTGTAATAGATTAGCTTAAGTGTTTGATTTGATTTAGCCTTGGCTAAGTCATTCCGCAATCAAGACTTGGTGTAATTTGTGTTGAATAAATTCACCTATACATCTACTATTGCGTTTGTCACTTGCTTTGATTATCACTTGTTCGATATACTCTGTTTTGTTAAGAACTGCAACCAAAACTTAAATAATTAATTTTGAAAGTTATTAACAAAGTTTTAAATTGTATTCAACCCCTTCTACAATTTACTTTACGTATTGTGATTCCGATTCACTAATAAATAGTGAGTCAAGGACAAACATGGCCATTGATTAAAAGCATAAGTAATGAAAGGGTTGTATGTGTATAGGAAAGAAATTGCTTGTAATATTATATATAGTTGGCAATTTTCAACACGGTCTGGAATTCGGCATGAAACCGACATGGAAAAAGAATGTTTGGGTTGGGAATTTTTGACCCCGTGAACCTGTTGTATGAGGCCGGTTTCGGGTCATCTAGTGGGTTTTTAGGTTGACCCACCAACCTAAATACTTTTAAAAGTACTTTATATTTTTAATGTTTTTAGTTACTCCCTCAGTACCCAAAAAAAAAAGTTTGATTTGATAGTTTGATAAAATGTGAATTTTATCCTAATATTCAAAGTAAGTTTGATTGTATATATCTAAGAAATAATTTATTGAGAGTAATAAATGAGAGTAGAATCGAGAGTTTGATGGTTTTAGAGTTATTTATTTTTTTTTTATTTTTTTTTGCAAATCGACAAATCTTTTTAGACTAACAAAAATAATAATGTGGACATATAAATTAGGACTAAGGGTAACTTAAACAAACTAAAAGCTTTAGCATTTACTTAAATAGATGTAATTTAAATATAACTGCTTTTGGAAGTTTTATAATCATTTTTATGTTTATTAATGATTGGTCAAGCAATTGATGCAATGGAAGTGACTAATTTGACACGTTGACTCTTTAACACCAACTAATCCGACAATTTGTTAACCTGATTAGATCATTGAGGTAGATTGTGTTCGGGTTAACAAACTTTGGGTTGGTTCGAAACACTCAACCATCAGCCTTAGGTTGGCTTTGGGTTGAGTATTCTAACCTACCAACCCAAAATCTGTCTAACCAAACCAACCCAATTTGCCATACAAGCTTAGATGTCACTACATTTGGATGAAATGGGTGGTGTCTATGTTAGAGTATGCATACAGATATAAACAAATTGTCACATAATTGTTGAAGTAAATAAGCACGTATAAGTAATTAGCTAAGATAGATTCGTACCTTTTAGCAAAGCTCCAATAAACTATAATTAAATAGTTGAGGGTTTAAAGCAAAACCCCTCTACGATCACACACACGACAGCAGCTCTAATACGTATGCTAGTACATGTTCACTATACCCACAACTGTGACAACCGTCAAAATCTCAGGTTATTATCGTACTCAGATTTCAAACTACGTTTACAACATTCCTTAAATCCAAGTGAAATTTCTAGGTTATGACTCCGTAGGCTTACCAAAGTCGTAGAACGTCTTAGAGATTGCATAGTGAATCTTAAGTTTCTTTAGACATGTTGAATTAGGTTACTAAGTGACGAATAAAACAAAGAAAATCTTACCTCTTTATGTCCTCACAAAATCCACATCGTATCACAAAAGCTGAAATTTCGGTGACTCGACAAGTAAAATTCAATCGGACGGTACCCGACTTAACAAGAACGTTAGTGAAAACAATTTCATAAATAACGTAAAGCTATTTTATAATTTAAATAGTAGGTATTTACATATATTATTATTTTGTTAAAATAATACGCGAAAAACCCAGACGTTTTGCTTAAAACGTCTCAAACGCAACGAAAATACGCGAATCGAATTCGGCACCCAAACGAAAGTCAATAAATATTTTGAAAACTCAAAATAAAGTATCTTAATAATACTTTAATGGAAAATAATCCCAATTATATCATTAACTTAAACGACTCAAAATAACGTTACGCGATTTAACGTTTTAACGAAAATAACGAGTACGTGAACACAGTCTGGAAATTTAATTTGAAAACATTTTCAGCCCTTGTGGGGCCCCCCAAATTCATTCTCCCCTCTCCCTCTTTCAAGAATCACAATTAATCCACCTCCCTTTTACCCACTCACATTTCATGCATTCTCCTCATTTCTCACAACTTCACTCTTTCCCATTTGCTCTCACTTCTCTCTAAACACACCCTCTCTCTCTAAAAATCTGAGATAATTTCAGCCTAACAACCACCATATCACCACCAAAATCCACCATAACACCACCAAGAACCACCACTCAAATACTCATCTCTTTATAAAGGAAATTCAAGATTTCAAGGCTACAAGAGCTTCACACTTCATTTCTGCCCTTCTTCATCTAAAACATCATTGTGAGGATCATTTTCTTTCATTTATTCACTCTAATAACATGTATTTAAAGTCACTTAAGAGTTCACGCCCAAAAACTTGATTAAAATGACTTTTCATAACATAAAAACTCATAAAAGGTAACATGCAAAGTCTGTCCAGATTCTCTTATACGAATTTTACCATATTGTTTCTAACTCATTTCTTTATGAAAATAGACGTTTTTATAGTCAAAAATTAAGTTCAAGATGTTAGATTTCAAACCCCACTGTCCTCATAGTGTTTTTAGGTGGTTTTCTATTTTAAATAATTTTTGTTAGAACATGGGTATAATCTGTCCAGAAAGTAAGAAAAACTACCCTTAGTATTTTTGTGATATCTTGAGCTATACACCTCCAAATGACTTGAAACTAATGCCAAAAGTATAAAAATATTGTTGGCTACAACTTTCATGAAGATCACTTTTATTTATTCCTTGTGTATTTTTCTCCTTAATTTAATCTTCATGCATGCTTTCAGGTTGGTCAATTTCTGGACCTCAGAGGAAAACGAAATTTTATAAAATACTTAGACCTTTCTAAAACTCCTACAAAAATTACTGGAACTTTATGATACTTTGGGGATCACCTGTGATTTTTTTCATATTCTATTTCTGAATATTGAATTTTATAAAAATCCGGCAATTGGATGTAAAATCTGGAAAATGGTAAAAGTGGACTGTTTAGGCTGTAACATAAAAACCAAGACTTGTTGACCTACTAAAAGTGAAAGGACTGAACTTTTATGACATTTGAACATATTTAAGGGTTTGGCAAAAGTCTCGGGTCAAACCGAGTAGGTTTGACCAAGTCAACAAAAATGGGTATCGGTTTCGAAAATGGGAAACTTACTATTTTTGGAAAGAATGCTAACAAGAAGGGTTTGGGGTGTCTTATAATGTATTTATCGGTTTATGTGTTGTTAATTATAAATTGTGAAGAACCAATATTCCAACACACAAAATGCCATGAAATTTGGACACTAACAATCATGCGACATTATATGACTTGTATAAAGAAATTCGACAATTTAAGAATGTTGTATGCTTATGTATTCAATTAGTAATCAAACGTGATATGGACGTTAACAAACTACAAAGCAAAAACTACTTATATTGGCACTTGGTAATCTAAATACTTAACTAAGCAATCTTAACAAACCAACTTACCGAGAATCTAACTAGAAACCTCGTGTTCATAGGATTTGGATAGGAGTCGTATTCGACAAGCACACGTATTACATCCATCGGTTTACGCTTACGCTCAACAGTGAGTTTTCACAGCCCCTTTTTACTTGTTTATTATTTTGGGGTAAAAGTATGATCTTAAACTTTAAATTAAATTGGTTGTAGTCTTTATGAACTTGTTGAACTTTTGCTACATTATTTATGCGAATTGAGGTATACTATTGTTATGCTTAATTGAGTACTATCGTGCTAAAGTCCCCGGATTTATCTTTTACACTACTTATTAACTCGTTAGCAAGCCGTTAATATTTATGGATAGCGCTATTTAGGAGGAAACCACTCCTCACTTACACTGGTCTTGAGTGCATAGTATTACAGTACTCATGTTACCGATAGAACATGGAGCTTGGGGCATGTGTCGGTTGAATTGGTTTAGTAGTGGCCTCAATTGCATTAACACTCTTGTATACTACCTTTCATATTCGCAACTATTACAACCAATCTTTTTATTCATGTCATTTATGAACAAAGCTTTTAATTTGTTTGTTTGTAACACCAAACCTATGTACTCACCAACTATGACCATAGTTGACCCTTTTGTTTTATCATGCTTTTCAGGAGAACGACAGTAAGGTGCTTTCTAGGAGTATATTAGCATGGATGCATGTTCACACGCGTTTGCTTTGTTTTGAAACTATGAATCTCTTTTGAAAACTTTATGAACTTAATGTAATCTCCTTTGGATCTATGTTTTGAACTTGTAGTAATTTGTACGGAGTAATACTTTTGCTAAATTATGTATGGTGTTACTTTTATATCTTGTGCATTGTTACCCGGTACTGTTACTCCTCGTGTTTCCGCTTTAGCGGGGTGTGACAACAACCCTTGTGCTTTTCTTCTTTGGTCGAACCACACAAGAACCGATCTTCGTTAGGGTTAAAAACCTTCAAACCCTACCTTTCTAGCAACAAAGTCGTACTTTAATTCGCACCCTTAACCCTTAAGTCGAATTAAGCTTTTCCAAAAACGTATGGTTTAAAGGCTGAGGTTGAAGCCCTATTTATACTTGCTGAACCGACTCCCAACCGCCGGCTAAGCTTCCCAACCGGCGGTTGGGTTAGCTTTTGACCCAAGTATCGGCTTCTAAACCCGTGACTCTCGACCGCCTTCCATATTTAGTTCCAGCCGCCGTCTGCCATGTCCAACCGGCGGTTGGATTGTATTTCCAGAATATTCTTTTAATTAAACGTATAATTAACACTTTTAATAATGTTTATTTATTTATTCGTGAACGTATTAATTAATATATCTCACATATATATTAACTAATTATATTGAGCATAAGTGTCATTACGTGTGACCCCGTAGGCTTTTACATATTCCGGACATGCGTTTATTTTACGTGGTCATATTCCAACAGCTCTCACTAGAGCATGTTACAATAAAGGCAATAACATTGATAAGCATCTAGCAACATGTCAATGCTCCCGGAAACGTTTAAGTATAGTTTCTTAAAGTAAAAATTGTTCTAGTGTTTACTATCCCTTTGTTTCAGATATCTTTGTTAATTATGGATATGGATCAATGTCATTCCATAATTTAACGATTCTGTTTATCATTCCTTTAATCAGTTAGAATTACCAAATCAATCGAGACACATCTGGATTTCATTTGGGTACGGCCGTACACACATCTTAATTAATTCTAATGAGGGGCCCAATGGTATCATATACTTCAATAGCTAGTTGAAGGAACAAATTCTAACTTGACTACACGTATCAGTCATGTACTTCACTACACTTCTTAAAATAGCCATTTATTACCACCTTATTCAGGATAGCTAGAACTATATCAAGAAGATGCAATCCATACATGCAAAACCTACTTGTATCTCAAGTCTAAGGATAAGTAAAACAACCATTTACAAGTTTCCCTTGATGACGCCAATCCATAAAATGATAACTTGTTAGCTGGGGTAGTCCGATATGCATCTTATAAATACCATGTGAGTTTGGTGGGACCATCCATACTAATAACTCATATTTATCTTAGTTTAACTATATTCCCACATAGTTAATCGATAATGGACATTCCCACATAGTTAATCGATAATGGACATTTTAGAATAATTTAAGAATTATTCAAGGATTTAAACATGCAAATATAGGATACAATTAATTATCAAATGAAAACAAACATACCAAGTACTTTAATTTATTTATTGAATAATAATTGTCTAAAATCCTTTATCCAAATACTAAAACACAGAGTTACATGAAATAACTAGCAAAACGAAGTCCAATGCCCTCGGCATGTTGATTAAGCTTTCCCTTAGGAAAAGCCTTTGTAAACGGATCAACTAGATTATCATCTGTGTGAACTTTGAGTAGATTGATTTCACCTATTTTGATTTGCTCTCGAACATGCTAATATCTTCTAGGATAATGTCTGGCCCCTTTCTGAACTCCAGATTCATTGGCAATGATAATTGCTCCTGAGTTATCGCAGTATAACTCCATGTGATTTTTATTTGTAGGTACCACATCAAGCCCAGAAATAAATTTTCTAATCCAGACAGCTTCCAACGCAGCTTCTGAAGATGCTATGTACTCTGATTCAGTTGCAGACATGTCAGTTGTGGATTGCTTCTTGCTCTTCCAATCCACTACACCTCCATTCAAGATGAAGACATATCCTGTCTAAGACTTCATATCGTCTCTATAGGTCTGAAATCCAGCATCACAGTATCCAGTCACTTTGAGCTCAGCTTCAGGATTTCCACCATATACCAGGAACATATCTCTAGTAGCTCTCGACTACTTGAGAATATTTTTCACAGCAGTCCAGTGACTTTCACCTGGATTCTGTTAAAAACGGCTGGCTATGTTCTGTGTGAACGCCACATCAGGTCTAGTGCATCTTACCGCATACATTATAGATCAAACAGCCGAAGCATAAGGAACCCTTTGCATACGTTCCACCTCCTCAGGTGTAGAAGCACACTGTTTGCTATTTAAGTCAAGTCTTTCTTGCATCAGAACATTTCCACGCTTAGAATTCTCCATCTTAAATCTATTTAAGATCTTATCAATATAAGCACTTTGACTTAGTCCAATTAACCATTTAGTTCTATCTCTATAGATCTTGATTCCAAGAATAAATGCTGCTTCTCCCAAGTCTTTCATAGCGAAATACTTTTCAAGGTAGGATTTTACAACTTGTAACATTAGAATGTAGTTTTCTATGATCAATATGTCATCAACATATAAGACAAGGAAAGTAACATTACTCCCACTAGCGTTTTGATATACACATGGCTCATCAGGGTTTTGAGTAAATCCAAACTTTTTGATTTCCTCATCAAACCTCTTGTTCCAGCTTCTTGATGCTTGCTTTAGTCCATATATGGACCTTTGAAGCTTGCACACTTTGTTGGGATGTTTTGGATCAATAAAACCTTTAGGTTGAACCATATAGACATTCTCGTCTAAGTAACCATTCAAGAATGTAGTCTTGACATCCATTTGCCAAATCTGATAGTCATAGTACGCTGCTATAACTAAGAGAATCATAATAGCCCTAATGTCTGCTACAGGAGAGAAGGTTTCATCATAGTCAACTCCGTAGACTTGAGTATAACCCTTCGCTACGAGACGAGCTTTATAGGTGTGTACAATTCCATCAATGCCGGTCTTTTTCTTGAAGAGCCATTTACACCCAACGGTTTTAGCATTGGGTGGAAGATCAACCAAGCGCCAGACTTGATTATCTTTCATGGATTTCATTTCCACATTCGCAGCTTCAAGCCATTTTTCAGATTATGGATCTGATAATGCAGCTTTGAAATTAGGAGGTTCATTAAGATCCCCTAACATGTGCACCTTAGATTCTACTTTTAGGCACAATTTCTCCGAAAAACGTATTGTCGTTGCGGACCTACGAATTGGAATAACATCTACTTGAGGTTTAACACTTTGAATACTTTCCCCCCCAGGTTGATGTTCACTAGTGTTTGTCGAAGGTGATGCATCTTCCTCTTGATTCTCATCAAGTTCTACTACCCTCCCACTGTTTTCTTGAGCTATAAGATTTTTCTCAAAGAACTCAACATATCTAGCAACTTTAACAGTGTTTTCAGAAGGAATGTAGAAGTAGTAACCCATTGTTTCTTTTGGGTATCCTACAAAGACGCACTTAACAGATCTTTGCTCGAGTTTGTTAGGCGTATCCCGCTTCACAAGCGCCTCACATCCCCAGACCTTCAAGTAAGACAAATTAGGGACTTTCACATGCCACAATTCATGTGGTGTCTTATCAACCTTCTTGGTTGGAACCATATTCAGAATACGTACAGCAGATTCCAGAGCATAATCCCAAAATGAAAATGGGAGAGTCGTAAGGTTCATCATGGATCTTACCATGTCTAATAGGGTTCGATTCCTCCTCTCCGATACTCCATTATGTTGTGGTGTGTATGGAGGAGTAAGCTGTTGGACAATTCCACACACTTTCAGATAATCCTTAAACTCTTGGCTTAATTATTCACCACCTCAATCCGAACAAAGGATCTTAATGGTCTTACCGAGTTGATTTTCTACTTCACTCTTAAACACTTTAAATGTTTCAAAGACTTCATGTTTATGTTTAAGCAAGTAAACATAACCATAATGACTGAAATCATTAGTAAAAGTGATGAAGTAGCTAGTACCTTGTCTTGACACATGTCTAAATGGACCACAAACATCCGTATGTATGATTCCAAGTAGATCTTTAGCCCTTTCCGTTTGATGCGGAAAGGGTTTTCTTGTCATCTTTCCTGACACGCAAGATACGCATTTATCAAAGGATTCGTCATCATTTATTTTTAAAAGAGCCCTTCACGTTGAAGCCTTTCAATGCGTTTCTTGCCAATATGAGTAAGACGACAATGCCATAGATAGGTAGAGTCCAAGTTAAGCTTGGCTCTTTTATTGCTAACAGAATACATAGAATTAACTTTTGAAACACGATCATGCATATCAATTTCCAAAATACCATCACAAAGAATAGCATTAAAATAATGAACATTATCCTTAGAAACTGTTATACCTTAATCATTAAAAACATTGATAAATCCATTATCTTTAAAAAGTGAAACTGAAACAATACATCTAGAAATAGTAGGTGCAAAATGACAATTGTCTAATACAATGACCATGCCAGAAGGCAAAATTAAGTCAAAACTTCCGATGGCTTCTACAGCTGCACGTACACCATTGCCCACGTACAAGTAGAGTGAACCATGTTTCAGTTTTTTCTTTCCTCAAAATCCTTGTAGGGTATTACAAATGTGAGTACCACAACCAGTGTCATATACCCAGGATTTTGAATTAGAGAAAGAATATAATTCTATTGTGAAGATACCTAAAGTTCCGGCCGAGCCGGCTTGCTTCTTCTTCTTCATCAACTCAGCAAGATAGGCAGGAGAATTCCTCCTCCAGTGCCCCACTTCCTTGCAATGGTGACACGCCTCATCCTTAGCCGAATGCTCTTTCTTTGCTGGAGGGGTTTTCTTAGGTTTAGGGACATAAGCACCTTGCTTTCCCTTAGCCTTTCCCCTAGTTTGCGGTTTCTTATCTTTCTGGATCTTGCCACTTCTAATCGCAAGGACTTGTGGGGTAGCCGATTTCTTTGGAAGACCCTTCTCATACTCAATGAGCATGGCGTGAAGTTCAACAACTGTTTTTCCCATGCTGTGCATATTGTAGTTGCGCTCAAAACCCTCAAAATCCTTTGAAATGGAGCTGAGAATCATGCCAACAGCAATATGCAAAGGATAAGTATACTGAAGTCTCTCCAATTGATCGAGATAGCTCTTCATTTTCAAAACATGTGAGCTAACTCGTGTGCCTGCTTCATGTTTGCAAGCATGGAGTGATTGGATCAAATCAAATAGTTCAACTCCAGCTTGCTTCTCAAACATCGACTTAAGCTCTGTAATCATATCAAGTGGGCTATGAATTTCAAATTGCTATTGAAGTTCGGGAGTCATGCTGCCGAGCATCAAACAACAACTTCATTATGACGATTATAAAGAACATTCCATACTGTTAATTCTTCAGCAGGAGCAGGTCCCAAAGGCTGTTCAATGACCTCGGTTTTCTTTTCAACACGAAGGACAATCCTTAGTTGACGAAACCAATCATTGAAATTATTTCCAGAAAGTTTTTCTCTTTCTAGCATTTACCTGAAAGCCGAATAATTCGAGTTCGGTGCAGGATTTGTCATCTATAATAGATAAAAGTTCAAATTTAATATTTTCGATAATATATCCTTAAAAGAAAATTAAATACCCAAATGTTTATATATATATATAAACAATAAATTTTCTTAAGGCTAGGATCCTACTTGACTAACCACCATCGCATCTGTTGATCTGCAAGCAATGGTGTACTCAAAAGGTAAGTGACGATCAATAATTGCATTTCAAGTGCAATTCCTAGAAATTATGGGACTTAATGGCACTGAGTAATCAAGCAATAAGTGTCATTAAGCATGTTTCATCCTATCTTATGCCACGGACTTAAGGATCTAACCGCTTAACTCGTTTTAAGTCGTCCAACTAAGAACAGTAAATAATCCACCACGGTCTCACAATGAGTGGTAATTTACCAGGGGATACAATTCACCTACGTCTTACGGAGAGCAAAAAGCAAAGTGCAAGTGTTTTTTGACAAATTGGATGGCAATAGACTTAATATAATGGGTAATAATACGTATCAAATATGTACGAAGAAGCATGCACACATCTTTGTATCATAAATTTTTAATAAAAACTTTCTTCATTAAGTTATGTGCGTCAAGATGTCTAATTTAATATTCCTATTAAATTAGAGATTGCACTTTTATTAAAATTGACGATTCAACATGTTTTAAACCTTTTCGGCCATGTACAAGAGAGGCCATGAAGAGGTCAGTCGAGGGGCTAAGATCTTTACATTGTTTATCCAACCCGTCGTCTTAGACACCAAGCCGAAGATACATCTCTTATACAAGCTCCTAGTTGTGATTTAAAACAAATTATAACTTGCAAATCTCGTTGTGGGAAAAATTACGGTATGTGAGCCCAACCCGAGTTGGCATATAAGATTTTGCAAGAAAATAATAAATCTTATTTCATAGTTATTAGTCCAGTTTATTTTTTTTTCATAAAACCATTTTGCTTTACAAGTTACGATAATAAGCAAAATAAATAAACTACTAATCTATTAACAATTAATTTTCATGCAACATTTGGTGATATAACCCTAAAACATGACCACTAGGGACATCTTACAATTTAAGCAAGTAACACTGTTAACAATTAATTTTAACTAGCATATCATATCAAGGTGATATCCATGACAAATTATGCTTGAATTTTATGGATACCCTTTATTTTGCTATTTTAAAGTACACAAATAATAACAACCAATTTACATTAACCAAGTTATTATTCTCGTTAAACATCAAATTTTCAATGGGAATTTTAAAGTTTAACAATTTAACAAAAATAAAACAAAAAAAAAATTAGGGTTTAATGTTCCAACCGTCGGTTGGAGAGTCCAACCGCCGATTGGGCCCAAATTCTTTTTTCTTGTCATTCGACTTTTAAAAACCCTACACAACCAAAACAATTTTCTTTGTGATGATTGATATTGCGTAAAAAGTCACGTTTTTACTACCGATATCTCTCTCATTCTGGAACAATTCTTGGCATATTAACTCAAAACCATTACAATTCAGTAGTATTATGCCAAGATGGTCAAAACGAGGTTGCACGATGAAAATCAAGCAAAACGGATGAAAAACGAAGATTCCACACACGTTTGAAGATTCAAGGCATCAAAACGAGATTTCAAGACAAAAATGCCCATCACCAACATCCATCTTACCCAAGATGTTCGTTTTCAAATTACGAATCCAACAGAAGAAGAATCAACAAAAATGGACGAAGAATGAAGATTCTACGTACACCGGAAGATCCAAACGATTCGTACGACACATCAAAAGTTCAGACACATATTTTTGGGATATCTTTTCATCAAAGTCTTCGTTTTTTAATTACGAATCCAACAAAAAAAGAATCAACGCAAACGGACGCATAACAAAGAAGATACGCACGAAACGAGCAACGAGGCAACAGGCGACGAACCGGGACGGGTGGCAGCCAGCCGCCGCCGGCCAGCCACCAGGCCGCCGGCTGCCAGCCACCAGTCCGCCGGCTGCTGCCACCCCCCTATCCGGTTCCCGCTTTTTGGTCCTTGCGTGTACCCGGTGCTAGACCTTTACGCAACTTTACGTACCTCGTGCCACTATATGCGCGTACCTCGTGCCACTATATGCGCGTACCTGGTGCCACTATCTTTTCCACCTTTTGCTATTGTGAGCTTCTACTTTCTAACATGCACCAAAACTCTCCAATAAATAGGAGGCATTAGGCCCATTTGCAACACACACCATTCTTAGAACAATATACTTCTCTTAAGATATTGCTTCTACTTTCTTTCTATTTTCTTACTAAAAATTAGTTTTAGGCTAGTTTAGGAGCTTGTTTAGAATAGAAGGAAAGTGCGGAACGCATTGTAATCTTCGATGTATGCTCGGAATTGTGTCAATTAACTCAAGTCTATTCTCTCTCGCATTTAATCCTGGTTCTTTCTATCCCTATCTATCTTAACTAATTACGTTTTTATTGATTATGCTAGATTTAGTTATTGCCATGATTAGAGAGTAGTATACTTGTTGTGTTTGTTTGCGATGTAGTTAGTTAATTATGGGATGATTTATAATTAAATATTAAAGATCGGTAGTATTACTTTGATCGTCTTATTGCATGTTCTTGTTTGATTGTTGCCTTAGGATCATCATAGTAGTAAAATATAAATGGTCTTAATTATCGTAAAGTAATATGACGGCCCCTATTCGACTGTTCTTCGGTATAGTACTGGAAACACTTCAAGGTGGAGTACAAATGTATGGAAGCCAAAGAACGACCGAAGGTAGTCATATTACGAAACGATACTATATTATGAAGTAATATGATGGCCCCTATTCGACTGTTACACAGTATAGTGCTGGAAACACTTCAGGTGTAGTACAAATACGTGGAAGATGTGTAACGACTGAAGGTAGTTATATTACGGACTAATATTATAAAATGATAAACCTAGTTTAATTAATCTTTCTACATAGACTTTTAAACTTTAAATTAATCTATCGCCTTTCCACCAATAAACGTGATTACAACACCTTTTTAACGACGTCCAATTATAAGGTAGTCAGTCATCTGTGTCAATATAATTTGTCAAAGGTATGAAACTATGGAACCGCAAGGCTACATGGGGGATTACCATAGGACAAGACATGGCCAAGGTTTGAAGCGGTGGAACTACTTAAGGTGAGGAACGCTGTGAATAACTAGGGGATTTATTGGGTAGTCTTAAGCAAGGTAAGCAAGGGCTGGTTTAAAGTCATAAATGAACTTTTTAAATATACAAATCTGTTAGGATGACGAGGAATCGTTATAAGATTCAGTTATGTCTAGTACCTTAAGATTTTGTTCCCGTTCATATGAAAGTATTATTAAACCCTAATTAAGATTTTGCTTATTATTCTAAATACTTTGTAATGTTACCATAACCTAGCTCCCGGTGTGACATGCTAATGGATTTTTAATTAGTATGGAATCTAGTGTTTACATCACGAGTATTCAAGAATGATAATTAACTAATATCTTTCAAAGCAGTTTCTCCAAATATCATCCAATAACTTAATTAACGAAGTCTCAGCAAACATTATCTTTATGTTATTTGCTTTACATTTTATTTTTATTTCGTTTTATTTATTTACTTGCCTAAGTTAGTTAATATAAAAACCAAAACTCTCTCACTATTTTATAAACCCTTCACTAGTTTGAAAGCCCTCATCTGCCAGGCCTTAGTTTCAATTCAGTCGGTTTGAAGAACGACTCTAGGTCATACCTACCACTTGCTCACTCATAGGATTAGCATTGTTAGGGAAAACTTAGGCCCCGCAATTACAAATTTAAAACACCCACTGATCGCCGCCTCCGGCAGCCGGTTCAACGACAAGGGGTAAGATCCTTACCGACCGCTGGGGGTGCATCAAGTTTTTGGCGCCGCTGCCGGGGAACCAACTGTACGATCCATAGGCGTCAAGACGAACTTACTTACTAGTGAACCTGTAGAATTCCTTAAACCCCTACGTCTTTCTTTGTTTTTCCTTCCTTTTACTACTTTTAGAAATTACCACCCCTATCCATTCAACTAGTCAACCACCTGCCAATGAGACTATGACAACTACACGTATAACTCTCGTTGAAGACTCTAAACCTTTGATTGAAGGTCGAGGAGGACCAATTGTCTATCCGGAAACTGGTAGAGGGTCATTTGAATTTAAACCACACATTGTTCAGTTAGTCCAAAACCTCTGTCAGTTCCGTGGCCTACCAATTGATGATCCCAACTCCCACCTTGATAAATTCATTTCCTTATCCAACTCCTTTAAGCCGATTGGGGTTAATCAAGACATAGTATATCTATACCTATTTCCCTACTCACTCACTCTTAATGCACAAACCTGGTTTGAGGGATTAGAGATTAACTCTATAACCTCTTGGGTAGAATTAGCAACCAAATTTTTGGCCAAATATTTTCCCCCATCAAAACAAGCCACGTTTAGGACCAACATCATAAACTTCCGTCAAGGGCATGATGAATCAATCTACGATGCATGGGAACGCTTTAAGGGATTGCTTAAGAAATGTCCAAATCATCTATTTGAGCGCTCAGACTAGCTGCGCATTTTCTACATTGGTCTCTTCCCACATCATCGTCCTTTACTTGATACCGCCTCTCAAGGTAGTTTCATAGACTGTACGGCAAATGAAGCTTGGAGCCTTATTGAGAAAATGACCATACACAACCATGATTGGAACAGTGAAAATCACTCCTCAATAGTGAATCCACCAACTACAATCGAAAATGAAGCTATCAAAACTCTCACTCAGCAAGTGGCAGACCTAACCAAGGAGATTAAGGAATTGAAAAGTCAACTACAACAAGTCTGTCAAGTTCAAACCTGCCTTAATTGTGCTAATCTGAACCACTCAGCCCAAATTCCCCAATCTCAACCATTTCCACCCAATACCAACCCTTCTTTTTACCCACCTAGGAATAGCCCACTAACTTACCAACCTCAACCTTCTGAACCCTCTCCCTCACAAGCTTCTAGTTTTAACGACACCCTGATACAAGTCATTCAAGGAATCTTAGCTAGACAAGATCAGACTGATCTCATCTTAAGAGATCAACTGACTTTGTTACAAGCTTTCGAATCCCAGTTAGGACAATTAGCACAGCGTATTAACGCTAAACCTCAGGATAGTCTAACTAGTTGCCATAAGGAGGCTTCCCATATTCAAGACTCTCAGGTAGCACATAGCCCACCTACTGTTTCTTCTCCGATGAAGGAACCGCCTATTGTTCCATCGACAATGGATTTAGAGTCTACACCAAATAGGAAAGTAAACATTCCATTTCCGGCTCGTCTTAAACAACAACCCGGCAAGCTTAAGTCTTTTAAGCTTGATAGAAAATTCCTAGATACCGCCTCTGAAGTTCATTCCAAAAAGTACTTCAGAAAACTTCTTAGAACCAAGGATAAGGTACCCGAAGTACCCAATGTCCGGCTGAAAAAGGAATGTTCAGCTATCTTGAAAAATATCATTCCTGATAAACTCGGAGATACCGGACGTTTTACTCTCCCTTGTTCTATCTATAATTCAGGCATCATCTGTTCTCTTACCGACTTAGGAGCTAGTGTTAACATTATGCCATACTCGCTTTTCAAGAGGCTTGAGTTAGAAAATCTTTGACCTACCAAAATGACCATACAGCTTGCTGACCACTCAGTCAAATACCCTAGGGGAATAGCTGAAAATGTTTTAGTTAGGATTGATAAATTTCTTTACCCAGCAGATTTTGTAGTAATGGATATGCAGGAAGACGTACACATCCCAATCATACTAGGAAGACCTTTCATGAATACGGCCAAGGCAATCATCAACGTCTTCGCACAAACCATCAGCTTGCAGTCTCAGGAAGAAACCATCACTTTCCATATCGACAATCCTAATGCTGGAGACCAAGCCGATATGTACATGATCTCCATGAACAAGACCATAGAGGTCAAAGAAACTGCAAAGTCAACAAGTGAAAGGAACTCTAGCATGGAAATGGCAATCATGCCATATTTCCCGATTGACCTCTGACGAATAGGACAAGAGATGAAAAATGCATCTCCATCAGCAAACAACCCAACGATGGAAGAAATTAAAACAAGAAAGATGGAAGAAGAAAACAAAAGAAGCATACCGCCAACTAATCCGTTTACCACTGAAGAAATGGTGGGAAGTAACCACAACCATCCCATGAGAAGAGAAACACTAGAGGAATATTCCAAACGCACATGATACCAACCACAAACCATCATAGATCACAAAGTGCTCGAAGAATTCATCCAAAGATTTGACAAAGTAGGAGGAGGAATAAGCAGCGTAGTCAACATGCTTGCTCTTTCCCCTGCTGAACTGCAATTCTGTCAACAACAGAAACGGACTTACGCTAGGATCTACAATGCCCTTAAAAGATCTAACATCCCATTCACCTCAACACAATGGGAGATGTTAGGATCTATTAGAGCATATATGAAAGAGACTACTGGACATCAGAGCAGTCGTGCCGACATCTCAATGATGAATGACCTCACATCATTGCTTAACTTGCTAAGTAGAGAAGATCACCTCAGATCCAAGGAAAGCGGATCTATGGTTATCAACTCCACTATGGAAAAACAAATTGAGTTAATGATTGAAGAACTTAGTGATCTCGTTTGGGAGTAATCAAGGCGCGAACGACCCTTAAGGGTTACATATGAATCACCACTTGATATCGCTACTTCTGTTACGATCCATCTAAGGGAGATTTAACAACGGAAAAGTAACTCCAGAACGAAGTTCATATTCTACTCAGGATGCAAGGAGATACTTCGTCAGCTTACTCTAGTTTTCTCATAATCTGACTTTCCATTCAACAACCATCAGCACCGGCAAATAGAGGACATGTGCACGTCCATCATAAGATTCAACGGAGACCCCAAGACCGAGAATTATAAAGACATAAAACTGCAATTCTTGGTGTTTGTATGCTCTCTTTGGCAAAACCCACCGCCAAGAGAGGTTGTTAAGACAGACACAACCACCATGACCGACCCTAGTGGACCTGTCACTAAAGCAGTTGACTACATCACCTTCGGACTTCACGGACTTGCGAGGACAACTTCAGAGCATCTTCATAACTACAAGGCAGAATCGGGAGATAGTCCATTTGAATTGATTACGACAATAGTCAATCATTTCATGAGAATCTATCCACCTCGATACACTTTTTCGCAACCTAGGGCCCACAACGTCAACAAAGGGGATCCCATGGATGCATCCATCTCCACCTAGCTAGGAGAAAAGAAGTCGAGCTCTCGACTTTAAAAGAGCGCTGCTCGGGAGGCAACCCTTGTTTTACATTTCCGCAATTTTACATTCCAAGAAGTGATGAAGTCTCCGACTATCTTTCACACTTGGATATACGAACAAGCTTCTGCCTGACGCATCAAGTTTTTGACGCCGCACATCAAAGAAAGTATATCCAACGTGTTCACACCTACGAGACCAATCACAAGAAGGCTTGATCAAGAGTGAACCCAAGAAGACGAAGTTCGGCAAACGCATACCAAGGAAAACTGCAAATACCGGGGAGTGCTTCTATACCAGTCTCTTTCCTTCGTTATAAATATACCATATCCACTATGCTTATCACTAAGTGTGGGATTCAAACCCAACACACACTGCTAAAAGAATACGTCTAAGATGTTTTAAATTCTAAGTGTGGGATCTTTACCCCAGTCAAAACTTAGAATAACATCGAGGACGATGTTCCTTTAAGTGTGGGATAGCAGTAGTTGCACTACTGTTAAATGGATAATGGTATATGCTTGATTCTAAAATCGTTGCTCTTTATAAGACCCTGCTTCTCCATAAAAGTAAACAAAATTTTCAAAATTAAGTTAAAAATATGTTGAAAATGAAAATTTTTAAACAAAGAATGATTTACTTTGGGGAAGAAGGAAAAATAAAATACAAATTCTTCTGAAAAACTAGTTTAGTAATCCCATAAAGAGCATCGCATGACTAGGCACACAACAACCTAACTTTCGATTCGTGAGGTATCTTGAGCCATATGAAAAGCATTCACTTTTAATGCATCACTTTTTCGATTCTTGAGTGTGCCGATGTATACGTTTAGAATCAAAACTTGCTCTTGTTATGCATTTCGAATCCAAACTAGTGAGTAAAAAGGAGATCGAATCACATCATTCTTAAACCCATCCTTACACCCAAAAAAATGAAAACACGTTATTCCTACCCTCTCGAAAGCATCCCTCAAACTTCATAGAAAGTTCCAAAGATGAAAGAAGAGAAGCTACAAGGATATGACGTCGGAAAAAAAATTTCAAAAGAAAAGAATTCGAAGAAAAGAAAGTCGAATGGAGAAAAAGACTCCTACCAAAAATCACGAGAAAATGGCGTCAATTCCAGCTTTCCTCTATATATATATATATATATATATATATATATATATATATATATATATATATATATATATATATATATTACCAACACAACCCCCTCTCACCTCTCATATCACCAACACTCCACTCCAAAAAGCTTACATCACCCCTCCTAGAATGATTGTGGCTAGATTGACTTCACGCTCACTTAAAAGGTAACGATTTGATTCTCGATCAAGCCTATGACGATAAACGATACATGACTGGCGTTTTGAGTGATTGATAATATTAGAATAGGAAACCCTAAACACTTTGAGTAATTTGAGTGACCACCTTGAGAGGATCGCCTAGTCATATATCCAAGATCAAAGATCAAAAGCATGCTGCCAAAGATTACAAACCTGCTTTTTCAAATAACAAATATTTTATTTTTCCAAAACCCCCTTAGTAGGAAGTTCCGCCTTAAAATATTTCATTATCTACTTATCTTTAACAATGCTTGAAATTTGACTTTGCTTGAGGACAAGCAAAGTTCTAAGTGTGGGATACTTGATATCGCGTAACATCCATCTTACCCAAGATGTTCGTTTTCAAATTACGAATCCAAAAGAAGAAGAATCAACAAAAACGGACGAAGAATGAAGATTCTACGTACACCGGAAGATCCAAACGATTCGTACAACACATCAAAAGTTCAGACACATATTTTTGGGATATCTTTTCATCAAAGTCTTCGTTTTTGAATTACGAATCCAACAAAAAAAGAATCAACGCAAACGGACGCATAACGAAGAAGATACGCGCGAAACGAGCAACGAGGCAACAGGCGACGAACCGGGACGGGTGGCAGCCAGCCGCCGCCGGTCAGCCACCAGGCCGCCGGCTGCCAGCCACCAGGACGCCGGCTGCTGCCACCCCCCATCCGGTTCCCGCTTTTTGGTCCTTGCGTGTACCCGGTGCTAGACCTTTACACAACTTTACGTACCTCGTGCCACTATATGCGCGTACCTCGTGCCACTATATGCGCGTACCTGGTGCCACTATCTTTTCCACCTTTTGCTATTGTGAGCTTCTACTTTTTAACATGCACCAAAACTCTCCTATAAATAGGAGGCATTAGGCCCATTTGCAACACACACCATTCTTAGAACAATATACTTCTCTTAAGATATTGCTTCTACTTTCTTTCTATTTTCTTACAAAAAATTAGTTTTAGGCTAGTTTAGGAGCTTTTTTAGAATAGAAGGAAAGTGCGGAACGCATTGTAATCTTCGGTGTATGCTCGGAATTGTGTCAATTAATTCAAGTCTATTCTCTCTCACATTTAATCCTGGTTCTTTCTATCCCTATCTATCTTAATTAATTACTTTTTTATTGATTATGCTAGATTTAGTTATTGACATGATTAGAGAGTAGTATACTTGTTGTGCTTGTTTGTGATGTAGTTAGTTAATTATGGGATGATTTATAATTAAATATTAAAGATCGGTAGTATTACTTTGATCGTCTTATTGCATGTTCTTGTTTGATTGTTGCCTTAGGATCATCATAGTAGTAAAATATAAACGGTCTTAATTATCGTAAAGTAATATGACGGCCCCTATTCGACTGTTCTTCGGTATAGTACTTGAAACACTTCAAGGTGGAGTACAAATGTATGGAAGCCGAAGAATGACCGAAGGTAGTCATATTACGAAACGATACTATATTATGAAGTAATATGATGGCCCCTATTCGACTGTTACACAGTATAGCGTTGGAAACACTTCAGGTGTAGTACAAATACGTGGAAGCTGTGTAACGACCGAAGGTAGTTATATAACGGACTAATATTATAAAATGAGAAACCTATTTAATTAATCTTTCTAAATAGACTTTTAAACTTTAAATTAATCTATCGCTTTTCCACCAATAAACGTAATTACAACACCTTTTTAACGACGTCCAATTAAAAGGTAGTCAGTCGTCTGTGTCAATATAATTTGTCAAAGGTATGAAACTATGGAACCGCAAGGCTACATGGGGGATTACCATAGGACAAGACATGGCCAAGGTTTGAAGCGGTGGAACCACTTAAGGTGAGGAACGCTGTGAATAACTAGGGGATTTATTGGGTAGTCTTAAGCAAGGGCTGGTTTAAAGTCATAAATGAACTTTTTAAATATACAAATCTGTTAGGATGACGAGGAATCGTTATATGATTTAGTTATGTCTAGTACCTTAAGATTTTGTTCCCGTTCATATGAAAGTATTATTAAACCCTAATTAAGATTTTGCTTATTATTCTAAATACTTTGTAATGTTACCATAACCTAGCTCCCGGTGTGACATGCCAATGGATTTTTAATTAGTAGGGAATCTAGAATTTACATCACGAGTATTCAAGAATGATAATTAACTAATATCTTTCAAAACAGTTTCTCCAAATATCATCCCATAACTTAATTAACGAAGTCTCAGCAAACACTATCTTTATTTTATCTGATTTACATTTTATTTTTATTTCGTTTTATTTATTTACTTGCCTAAGTTAGTTAATATAAAAACCAAAACTCTCTCACTATTTTATAAACCCTTCACTAGTTTGAAAGCCCTCATCTGCCACGCCTTAGTTTTAATTCAGTCGATTTGAAGAACGACTCTAGGTCATACCTACCACTTGCTCACCCATAGGATTAGCATTGTTAGGGAAAACTTAGGCCCCGCAATTACAAATTTAAAGCACCCACTGATCGCCGCCTCCGGCAGCCGGTTCAACGACAAGGGGTAAGATCCTTACCGACCGCTGGGGGCGCATCAATCATCGAATCGGACAACTATGACCCCATCAAATTTGATGTTTAACTAATCTAACTAATTACAATACATACGTGCGCTCTGATACCACTGTTAGAGTATGCATACAGATATAAACAAATTGTCACACAATTGCGGAAATAAATAAACATGTATTAGTAATTAGCTAAGATAGATTCGTACATTTTAGCAAAGCTCCAATAAACTATAATTAAATAGTTGAGGGTTTAAAGCAAAACCCTTCTACGATCGTACACACGACAGCAACTCTAATATGTATGCTAGTACACGTTCACTATACCCACAACCTGTCACACCCCCAAAATCGGTAATTGTGTTTATTTAATGTTTAGCGGAAGCAAGTTAAGATTTAGCGGAAGCATCTTGTTTAAACAGTTTAACAGCGGGGTGATGACGTATCAATTGTGCATTCATCGTATCAGAGCATATGATCATACAGAACATAATATATAAAGGATGCCAGTTTAAACGGTTGTTACAAAAGTAGTACGACTATGTAAGTCGTACAGTAATAATAGAGTTTAAAACATTTAAGTTTTACAATACATATGTTAAGATAAGATTTCATGAGTATAACTGCAATGTCTGCAGTAATACAGAGGAAATCCTCAAAAGCTGTCCCAAAATAATGGCATCCTAAGTAGTCCAGGGTTGTCCATCCTGAATGCATGCGATTCTTACTTACATGGCTAATTTCCTGTAAAACATAGAAAGAAAGTCGTCAACAAATATGTTGAGTGAATTCACAGGTTTTGTATAAATGTAAGGTATGTTAAACCATTTATGTTTAAGTTATTGAAATGTTATTCAATAAATAAATGTTGCAGGTTTTGCTTTTTATAAGATATTAGGGATAGTTACCCTAAAATATAGTTTTATGTGGGTTGTTACCCCAAATGTATGTCTGGTTGTTTACCAGAATATAAATGTAATCAGTACGTATACTGAAATAAAACAGTTGTAGGATATGTTCATCCTAAATAATAATTGTGGGAAATTCTTAGACTATAATCCCCTGAAAGGTGAGCTAAACCCCGCAGGTTAAAGTAACGCGACCTAACCCTATAACCAAACCACAACCAAAACTTATGTTGTTTACCTGAAGGACAATTAAGTATACGCTCCATCCACAGGAGGGTCGTCACGGCAATAGTACTATTCGTATACTCAGTGGCTAGAGTCACCTAGCTAATGGTTATAGTCTGCATGACATAAGGTCTTTCATGCACACATCTCAAGTCTGGTCCGTACTAGGATTTGTTGTCTAATTCCCAAAACAGTTGTGAAATAATATTTCATATCAAACAGTTTGTATAAATCAATAAAGCATTTATATAGTTTGCTGCATATGTTTGCATGCAGTTTCTATGTTTACACCCCTATGTTTAAAAGCATAAAACATTTGTAAAGTAGGGGCTGTGAACTCACTGTAGTTTGCTCGGTATGAAAGCTAGCAGCCAAACAGATAATTGCCCAAGGTTTGTTAACCTATATAAAATAAATATATTAACATAAGTACGTTTAATTAGAATGTTATTCCAATATCGTCGTGTGTGTACATATATTTGTTCTATATATGTATACTTAAGTAATATACTTGCTGTATATTATTAGGTCATACGTTTGTTAAACGTGAAATTCATTGTATATATATATATTTGTGAATATATATTCTTAAGTGTCGTATATATATATGTTTAATCAATACATTGTTTACGTATATCAAAATATATATAAGTTTTCATTTGTTTAAGAAAACGTATAATCGTGAATATAATTCAAATGTCGTTTGTGTCTATATATATAACGTGTGTTCTCGTATATATATATATATATATATATATATTGTAATACGTCGTTTCGTATTTAAAAAGTGTCGAGTTTTATTTGTTATAAAACTTGATAATATATTTATTCCGTTTAATAAATATCATTTGTTTTTAATATCTTTACGTTTGTTTAATAAGTGTTAAATATCTCGAAAGTGTAATCGTATCCAAATAGTATAATTTACAAAGTTCGTATATATATATATGTCATATATGTATTCATTCATATATCGTTTGTTCGTACGAAATAAACAAGTCCAAAGTCCGTGTCTCGGATATATCACATTAATGTTTTATTAATTGTTTACAATGTCTCATAAATGTCTATTAACAATTGTAATCGTTAACGGAATCGTTTGTATTTAAATTAAAAGTCAAAGTTGTTGACCAGGTGGGGAATCCGCCGGATTCCATATGAATCCGCCGGATTCATTCGGGTTTAATAGGATCCGCCGGATCGAACCACTGAGCCGCCGGATCGGGTCAAGAATACGGGAATCCACCGGATTCAATTGAATCCGCCGGATTCGTTTCAAATTAGGGGAATCCGCCGGATTCGAATGAATCCGTCGGATTCGTTCGAGTTTTTGAGGATCCGCCGGATCCACCTATGATCCGTCGGATCAACCATGTCTTTTACTCGTTCATCGTTTTAGCCAAAGTTTGTGTGCGAGTCGTACGTGGGAATCCGCCGGATTCCCTTGAATCCGCCGGATTCGTTTGGATTTCGGTTATGAATCCGCCGGATTAAAAGGAATCCGCCGGATTCGTTGCTCGTTTCAGTCCCCTGTTCGTATCAGATTATATATGTACACGGTTTTATTTGGCTCAAATCCTTTACACTATGTTACCAAATGTTTATAACAAGTTTATATGTCATTTTTACGAGTTATTACACTATTCTAACAAGTTTTTATATAACGATTTTGGTTTTGTAGTTTTGGGTTTTATAAACTCATTTTCATGAATAATCACATATCATCATCGTATTGTTGTTATATACTTAGATTATGATATGTATACAAGTTATAGAACGAATTTGAAGTAAAGAAATTAAAGGGAATGAGTTTCCTTACAAGGTGAAAATTGGTGAGAATGATGATGAACGGATGATGATGATGATCTTGGTTATGCTTCTACTTCCTGATGTTGTTGCTTGCTGCTGATTTTGATCTTGTTAATTTTTGTTTGAGAGAAAAAGTGATATGGGTGTGTGTGTTGAGAAAGATCACAGAGAGAACGGAGGGAGTATGGCTTCAAATAGCCTGCCTCCTCAATTATTTGAGGTTGGTGGGTTATTTAAGCCCGTTAATTTCGAGTACGGGTATAATTTTAGCAATATGAACGTAAACTTTTTATATTTTCATTTTGTAGGTGTTCTCCTGGTTCGTATTTTATAATCAGAATAATGATGTTATCATTATTTTAAAATGTTGTACAAATGTGTACATTTTACTGCGCGCAGTTAATTGAGCGCCAAATTTCAGTAAATTTAGGATTTCATATTTTGAAGTAATGTTCTAACTTCTTCCAAATGAATGAGAAAATTTGCACTTTTATGATTTGACGTCGTATGCGCGTTTTAGCATTATTTCTGTTCGTTTTATATTACGTTTTATGTTAAACGTATATTTAGACCTTTATATCTACATGTTATAGATATGTAAATACTCGTAATTAATAATTATATTATTAATTATTTTTGTATCACAAAACTTTTGTCATTTATTTTTGTCGAGTTCGTTCTGATATATTTGTACGCGATTATAATTAATCACATATTTTGTAATACTTTTTGTTTAAAAGTACGGGCTTGCTAGGCTTACATCATAACAAAAAGTTTTTTAAAACTTAACCAGGAAATTAGCGTAAGAATGCACATGCTTAAATGTTAATTAATACCTAATTTGGAGAGTTGTCACATTCTCCCCCCGTTAGGGAAATCTCGTCCCGAGATTTAATTTGTGTCGTGAGTCGTGGTCACGGGTTCAAATAGGTGAGGGTACTTTTTGCGTATCTCGTCCTCACGTTCCCAGGTGTACTCTGGGCGTCTTTTCGAGTTCCATCGAATTTTGACAAGTTTGATCCGACTGTTTCGGAGTTTCTGCGTTTTCGTGTCCATTACTTCAAGCGGTTCCTCCACGAAGTTGACTTTTGCGTCGACGTAGATTTCGTCGGGAGGTATGATTAACGCTTCGTCGGATAGACACTTCTTAAGATTACTCACGTGAAATGTGTCGTGAATATTACTAAGTTCTTGAGGCAGTTTAAGCTTATAAGCTACAGGACCAATCCTTGCTAGGATCTCAAAAGGTCCGATGTAACGTGGATTCAGTTTACCGCGTTTTCCAAATCGCACAACTCCTTTCCAAGGAGATACTTTAAGTAGGACTTTGTCACCTACTTGAAATTCCAAAGGTTTTCGTCTATTGTCTGCATAACTCTTTTGTAGGTCTCTTGCCGTTTTCAATCGATTAAGTACTTGAGATATCTTGTCCGTTGTCTCTTGGACTATCTCAGGACCTGATAATTGTCTGTCGTCTAACTCTGCCCAACAGAGTGGGGATCGGCACTTGCGTCCGTACAACGCCTCGAAAGGTGCCATTTGTATACTCGTATGATAACTATTGTTGTACGAGAATTCGGCTAAAGGGAGATGAACATCCCAATTTCCTCCAAAATCAATCACGCAAGCTCGTAGCAAGTCCTCAAGCGTTTGTATCGTTCGCTCGCTTTGACCATCGGTTTGTGGATGGTAGGCGGTACTCATGTCGAGTCTAGTACCCAATGCTTGCTGCAGTGTTTTCCAGAAGCGAGAGGTGAAACGTGCATCTCTATCAGAGATGATAGATAATGGAACTCCATGTCTAGAAACAACTTCTTTTATGTAAATTCTAGACAGCTTTTCCATCTTATCCGTTTCCTTAATGGCAAGAAAGTGAGCTGACTTTGTCAGTCGGTCGACAATCACCCATATGGAGTCCATCCCAGATGATGTTTTCGGTAACTTCGTAATGAAATCCATCGTGATGTGTTCCCATTTCCATTTGGGCAACTCAGGTTGTTGTAAAAGTCCAGACGGCTTTTGGTACTCAGTCTTAACTTTTGCACAAGTCAGACATCTACTAACATAGGTGGCAATGTCTCTTTTCATGCCAGGCCACCAATAAAATCCTTTCAGATCGTGGTACATCTTATCTGCACCCGGATGTATCGAGTAATTGGACTTATGAGCTTCGTCCAAAACTAGACTACGTAGCTCCTCAACACAAGGAATCCAAATTCGATTCATGAAGTACAATACTCCATTTTCCTTAGACTCCAGTTGCTTCTCCATCCCTTTGAGGGATTCGTCCTTCATACGTTCTGGAGTAAAGGCTGCTTGTTGAGCGTCACGAATTTGGGAAATCAGATCTAAGTGGATTGTCAGTCCTAAGGCTCGAACTCTTCGAGGTTTTACTCGTTCCTTACGACTCAAGGCATCCGCTACTACATTAGCTTTACCTGGATGGTACTTGATTTCACAGTCGTAATCATTCAGCAATTCAACCCAACGTCTCTGTCTCATGTTGAGTTCTTTCTGATCAAATATATGTTGGAGACTTTTGTGATCGGTGAAGATCGTACACTTTGTACCATAAAGGTAGTGTCTCCAAATCTTAAGTGCAAAAACGACTGCTCCTAGCTCTAAGTCATGTGTCGTATAGTTCTTCTCGTGAATCTTCAATTGACGAGACGCATAAGCAATGACTTTGTCGTTTTGCATTAACACGCAACCTAATCCTTGATGTGAGGCATCACAGTAGACAACAAAATTTTCTACTCCTTCTGGTAAGGACAGGATAGGTGCGGTGCTTAATTTCTCCTTCAACAATTGGAAAGCATTCTCTTGCTTCTCGCCCCAATCAAACTTCTTGTCTTTTTGCGTTAGGGCAGTAATTGGTTGAGCTATCTTCGAGAAATTCTCGATGAATCTTCGGTAGTAACCGGCTAGCCCAAGGAATTGTCGTATCTCAGTTGGGGTTTTTGGGGCTTCCCAATTCTTAATCGCCTCAATTTTGGATGGGTCCACGTGAATTCCTTTGTTGTTGATCACGTGACCAAGGAAATGAACCTCACGCATCCAAAACTCGCATTTAGAGAACTTTGCATAAAGCTTCTCTTTCTCTAGTAATTCAAGAATCATTCTCAGATGTTGTTCATGATCTTCCTTCGTTCGCGAGTATATCAAGATATCGTCAATGAACACGATGACGAACTTATCAAGGTAAGGTTTACATACTCTATTCATTAGATCCATGAACACTGCTGGCGCATTCGTTAGCCCAAACGGCATAACCAGGAACTCGTAATGACCATATCGAGTCCTAAACGCAGTCTTAGGGATATCTTCATCCCGTACCTTCAGTTGATGGTAGCCCGATCTCAAGTCGATCTTTGAGTAATAACTTGACCCTTGCAGCTGGTCAAACAAATCATCTATGCGTGGCAATGGGTATCGGTTCTTAATCGTGACTTTGTTCAGTTCTCGATAATCGATACACATCCGCATTGATCCATCCTTCTTTTTGACGAATAAAACCGGAGCTCCCCACGGTGAAAAGCTCGGTCGGATGAATCCTAAATCCAACAGTTCTTGCAACTGTGCAGACAGTTCCTGCATTTCTGATGGAGCTAGACGATAAGGTGCACGAGCAATCGGTGCAGCTCCCGGCACTAGGTCGATATGAAATTCAACCTGCCGTGGAGGTGGTAACCCTGGTAGCTCGTCAGGAAATACTCCTGGGTAGTCACGTACTACGGCCACGTCGTCTATGTGTCGCTCCTCGGGTTTCTTATCCACAACATGTACCAAAAATGCTTGGTACCCTTTTCGTAGATACTTATTTGCTTTCATGCATGTAATCGTTTTCACCGCACGATTACTCTTTTCTCCTTGAACTAACAACATTTCTCCTGACGATAAAGGTAACCGTACAATCTTTTCATGACAGATGATCTCCGCGCGATTTAGTGACAACCAATCCATGCCAACCACTATATCGAAGCTCCCTAATTCTACCGGTAGCAAGTCTATCTTGAAAGAATGACCTTCTAACGTTAAGGTGCATCCTGGTACTATTTCTCCTGATTCAATCAACTTACCATCGGCTAGCTCTACAGTGTATTTGTTATCTAGCTTAAGGGATTCGATCTCTAATAGTGGTCTAAACTCAGTGGACACAAAACTTAAATCAGCACCGGAATCAAATAGCACAGAAGCAAAGTGGTTGTTTACAAGAAACGTACCAGTGACTGTGTTAGGATCCTGTCGTGCCTCTGGTGCTCCTAACATGAACACGCGTCCACGAGCTGGTTGGTTGTTGTTATTGTTAGCATTGTTGTTGTTGGCTCGGTTGTTGTTGTTTCCATGGTTGTTTCCATTGTTGTTGCGGTTACGAGCGTTGTTGGCGTTACGGTTTTGGTTATTGAGTCGAGGACATCGGTTTCGATAATGCCTCGTGTCGCCACATTCAAAACAACCCTGGTTTTGGCGAACAGTGTTTCCCTTAGGGGTAGGGTTTACCTTACAGTTTTGGGTTTTGTGACCCCATCCCTTACAACTGTCGCAAAACCAGCACTCACCCTCATGGTGTTTGCTACACTTATCACACTTAGGTTTGTTACCCAAGTATGGCTTTGGTTCCACAATGGTGGCAGCGTAAGACTTAGGATTTTCAGATCCTTTCTTGTTGGATTGACCCTGACGGTCATTCCATTTACGCTTCTTACCTCCAGAACTACCAGCTTCAGCACTGCTCGGCTCAACATTGGCCGGCACAGTTTTCTGTGTCAGCGTCCCCATTCTAACTGCTTCATCAGTCAAACTCTGCGCTAGGGTAACAGCGCTCCTGAAGGTGTTAGGTTTGGAGGACGTAACTAAACTCCTGATTTGTGGTGCCAGTCCATACACATAGCGTTCAATACGCTTATACTCAGGTGTTACCATATGTGGCACAAGACGAGCTAGTTCTTGGAACCTGGTTGTATAACCAGTGATATCAGCACCAATCATTGCAATGTTCCATAGCTCAGTCTCAATTTTCTGCATCTCACTGCGAGGGCAGAATTCTTCCATCATCATACGCTTCAATGTTTCCCATGTCATGGAATAAGCAGCTGGTCGTCCCATCGACTGGACTTGACTGTTCCACCAAGTCAAAGCTTTATCAGCTAGTGTGCAGGCGACATATTTTACCGCAGTGCCTGGTAGACAATCACTGATATCCAACACAGAATCCATCTTTTCTATCCAGTGTATAATACCAATAGCACCTTCAGTGCCACAGAAGGGAGGTGGTTTACAAGCCTGAAATGTCTTATATGAACACCCTCGGCGAGTATTCACAACAGTCTCAGCATTAACAGGGGTCGATCCACTGTTATGAATCCCATTCTCACGGTTTCGACTTGCCTCATACTTGGCAATACCTTCAGCTATGCGTCTAGCTATCAACTGCTCAGTAGTTTCCTCAGTGTTAGGGGGTGGAATGGTTTCAGATGTAGGGGGTACAGTTGTCTTCTGACTGTTCCTAGTAATTCGTCATTTTGGCGGCATAGTTCAGTTCTGCGATGAATAGAATGCAGAAGTCAATGCCAAAATAATGAATGTGATGAACAAGATTTCACATTGTCTATCAAATGAATAGTATGGAGAATTTGAAAGAATAAGGTTTCACATTGCATGTAGCACGACTTTGAAACACCCATATGTACTTTGTACAATATAATCACGTTGGCCAGGCGTCATTATATAATGCCAAATACATATTTCTTTTCATCATCGTTCAAGCGAAATCAATGTTTTAGGGAATTCAAGATAAAATCAATAATTCAAGGTATAGTAGGTTTTCAAAGTTTGCAAGAAATGGTTTCGACAATTTGTGCGTGGTAACTTTTCTATTATACGCCTATAGGTAGAGATGTAATAAACACGAAATTTCGAATCGAACCTAGGTTATATTATACATTAACTAGAACGTTCTTACATCGTTTCATTACAAAACTTGATGATATCTTCTATATCCATCAAGAGTGGTTTCCAATACAACACGAGTTGCTACAGTACTAATTAGACTAAACTTAACTATACCTAGATCTTAACAAAATAGTTATATTCCTACGACAGTTCTTCATCAGTTCATTATTAAGCTATTCTTAGCTATATTCTCTGTCGCAGTGTAGATCTTTCACTTTTACTCCTGATTCAGATTGGGAGAGAAGTAGCGTGTTTCCAGCATAGTTTTGTATCGCAGAGTCGGATAATAGCCCAGATCATTCTCAGTTGAGCAATTGCACAAACGTTTGATCCAAGACTTAACTCTTTTCTTGCGATTACTAGCCACTTTCTTCCATAAGCGTATTTTATCCTTAACTCGGACAATCATAGGCCTCTTTAGGATTCTCAATTCTAGCTCACGGTTCCTACATTTGAACACAAGCTCCCAATTTTGACCATCCAATCTTTCAGCCTGATCTCGTACTCTTTCGTACTCCTCTATGTCGACCATGCCGAATTGGTGGTTTTCAATTTCTTCTTCCACAAGTTCCACTATCGGAATTGTTTCGGTATCGACATATACATATTGTATCTGCTCGTCGATGGTTATGTCCTCATCTGATGAGTATTCACTTATAACAGGTTCTGCCATTTTTCCAATTTCAAGAGATCTATAGGTTACAAAGACATATTTCAGTATCCACAGTTATGTAGTCTCTATTGTCAATATATAATCCAATCACAACGCACAGTAACATAAACAATAATAATAAACCAAATACATATGTCATATCATATAACTGATCATAGTTAGTTTATAAGTTTTTATACAAAACAGGATGGATCTATCCTAGATATCCATCGGTCCAAAGACTAATCAAAGCATGACGGGTCTGTCTACACACCGTCGATCCAAATGATATACAAAACATGACAGGTCTGTCTATACCCGTCGAACCAAAGTTCCAAGTCTAATACATAGTATATATACAATCCTAAGTAGGCACATCACGCCATACATAGGTCTAACGGAAGTACGGTAGAAATGATCCCACGGCTGTCCTCAACACAGCCATCACTACACAAGCACCAACCACAAGCCCTGCAATCCTAACACGTCTCTCAAGTGTCCTCACACGAGCACGTGCGGACTCAGCTATCTCCTGGGCAGTAAACACATGGTTCAACAGAAAGTGATGATGCTCATGCATACCAGCCATGTCCCCATACAGACGGGAGACCTCATCCTGTACCTGTCCAAGGTGAGAACCCCTGCTAGAAGTAATACAGAACAATGTACGCATAACAGCGACTAATGTAGGGAGAGTCTGCTCTATCGGCTCTCCAGTGGTAGGCAGTGGTGCTGGGGGTCGTGAGGACTCTCCTGTCTCAAATGTGGAGGGAAAACCCTCTAATGACCTCCAGTGCCTCAACATAGGAGTCATCCACTCTAGATGAGCAAACCTGGGTGCCCTCTGTGGAGACTCAACAGACTCGTCCGCTGGTGCTAACGGACCAATAGGAAGATCTCGGACACACATCCTCGGTGTCCTCCTAGACACAGGCCTGCGAGAAGTCTCAGCAGCCTGATAGTGAATACCTGTAGTAATAGGGGTAACCTCATGTGCTGTCGGTGGTGGCGCGATGTAAGCGTCACTAGTGTCATCTGACATTTCTCTCAAATGAACAGATGACTCATCCCTTACAGTGATCGCGGGACCCTCAAAAGTAGCCTCGGTCGGCTCCTCATCCGAAGCATAAACATGGTAAAGGGATTGACTAGACATACTGTGACAATGGAAATTGTGTGTGACATGTCAGTCGTATGTTAGATGTATGCAAACGTATGTATGAATGCATGAATGTTCTAGCCAAGGCTATAGTCTAGGTCTCTAAGGTTTTCAGTCACCTAAAGACTTCTAGTTCGCTATAACCAATGGCTCTGATACCAAGTCTGTCACACCCCCAAAATCGGTAATTGTGTTTATTTAATGTTTAGCGGAAACAAGTTAAGATTTAGCGGAAGCATCTTGTTTAAACAGTTTAACAGCGGGGTGATGACGTATCAATTGTGCATTCATCGTATCAGAGCATATGATCATACAGAACATAATATATAAAGGATGCCAGTTTAAAAGGTTGTTACAAAAGTAGTACGACTATGTAAGTCGTACAGTAATAATAGAGTTTAAAACATTTAAGTTTTACAATACATATGTTAAGATAAGATTTCATGAGTATAACTGCAATGTCTGCAGTAATACAGAGGAAATCCTCAAAAGCTGTCCCAAAATAATGGCATCCTAAGTAGTCCAGGGTTGTCCATCCTGAATGCATGCGATTCTTACTTACATGGCTAATTTCCTGTAAAACATAGAAAGAAAGTCGTCAACAAATATGTTGAGTGAATTCACAGGTTTTGTATAAATGTAAGGTATGTTAAACCATTTATGTTTAAGTTATTGAAATGTTATTCAATAAATAAATGTTGCAGGTTTTGCTTTTTATAAGATATTAGGGATAGTTACCCTAAAATATAGTTTTATGTGGGTTGTTACCCCAAATGTATGTCGGTTGTTTACCAGAATATAAATGTAATCAGTACGTATACTGAAATAAAACAGTTGTAGGATATGTTCATCCTAAATAATAATTGTGGGAAATTCTTAGACTATAATCCCCTGAAAGGTGAGCTAAACCCCGCAGGTTAAAGTAACGCGACCTAACCCTATAACCAAACCACAACCAAAACTTATGTTGTTTGCCTGAAGGACAATTAAGTATACGCTCCATCCACAGGAGGGTCGTCACGGCAATAGTACTATTCGTATACTCAGTGGCTAGAGTCACCTAGCTAATGGTTATAGTCTGCATGACATAAGGTCTTTCATGCACACATCTCAAGTCTGGTCCGTACTAGGATTTGTTGTCTAATTCCCAAAACAGTTGTGAAATAATATTTCATATCAAACAGTTTGTATAAATCAATAAAGCATTTATATAGTTTGCTGCATATGTTTGCATGCAGTTTCTATGTTTACACCCCTATGTTTAAAAGCATAAAACATTTGTAAAGTAGGGGCTGTGAACTCACTGTAGTTTGCTCGGTATGAAAGCTAGCAGCCAAACAGATAATTGCCCAAGGTTTGTTAACCTATATAAAATAAATATATTAACATAAGTACGTTTAATTAGAATGTTATTCCAATATCGTCGTGTGTGTACATATATTTGTTCTATATATGTATACTTAAGTAATATACTTGCTGTATATTATTAGGTCATACGTTTGTTAAACGTGAAATTCATTGTATATATATATTTGTGAATATATATTCTTAAGTGTCGTATATATATATGTTTAATCAATACATTGTTTACGTATATCAAAATATATATAAGTTTTCATTTGTTTAAGAAAACGTATAATCGTGAATATAATTCAAATGTCGTTTGTGTCTATATATATAACGTGTGTTCTCGTATATATATATATATATATATATATATATATATATATATATATATATATATATATATAGTAATACGTCGTTTCGTATTTAAAAAGTGTCGAGTTTTATTTGTTATAAAACTTGATAATATATTTATTCCGTTTAATAAATATCATTTGTTTTTAATATCTTTACGTTTGTTTAATAAGTGTTAAATATCTCGAAAGTGTAATCGTATCCAAATCGTATAATTTACAAAGTTCGTATATATATATATGTCATATATGTATTCATTCATATATCGTTTGTTCGTACGAAATAAACAAGTCCAAAGTCCGTGTCTCGGATATATCACATTAATGTTTTATTAATTGTTTACAATGTCTCATAAATGTCTATTAACAATTGTAATCGTTAACGGAATCGTTTGTATTTAAATTAAAAGTCAAAGTTGTTGACCAGGTGGGGAATCCGCCGGATTCCATATGAATCCGCCGGATTCATTCGGGTTTAATAGGATCCGCCGGATCGAACCACTGAGCCGCCGGATCGGGTCAAGAATACGGGAATCCGCCGGATTCAATTGAATCCGCCGGATTCGTTTCAAATTAGGGGAATCCGCCGGATTCGAATGAATCCGTCGGATTCGTTCGAGTTTTTGAGGATCCGCCGGATCCACCTATGATCCGTCGGATCAACCATGTCTTTTACTCGTTCATCGTTTTAGCCAAAGTTTGTGTGCGAGTCGTACGTGGGAATCCGCCGGATTCCCTTGAATCCGCCGGATTCGTTTGGATTTCGGTTATGAATCCGCCGGATTAAAAGGAATCCGCCGGATTCGTTGCTCGTTTCAGTCCCCTGTTCGTATCAGATTATATATGTACACGGTTTTATTTGGCTCAAATCCTTTACACTATGTTACCAAATGTTTATAACAAGTTTATATGTCATTTTTACGAGTTATTACACTATTCTAACAAGTTTTTATATAACGATTTTGGTTTTGTAGTTTTGGGTTTTATAAACTCATTTTCATGAATAATCACATATCATCATCGTATTGTTGTTATATACTTAGATTATGATATGTATACAAGTTATAGAACGAATTTGAAGTAAAGAAATTAAAGGGAATGAGTTTCCTTACAAGGTGAAAATTGGTGAGAATGATGATGAACGGATGATGATGATGATCTTGGTTATGCTTCTACTTCCTGATGTTGTTGCTTGCTGCTGATTTTGATCTTGTTAATTTTTGTTTGAGAGAAAAAGTGATATGGGTGTGTGTGTTGAGAAAGATCACAGAGAGAACGGAGGGAGTATGGCTTCAAATAGCCTGCCTCCTCAATTATTTGAGGTTGGTGGGTTATTTAAGCCCGTTAATTTCGAGTACGGGTATAATTTTAGCAATATGAACGTAAACTTTTTATATTTTCATTTTGTAGGTGTTCTCCTGGTTCGTATTTTATAATCAGAATAATGATGTTATCATTATTTTAAAATGTTGTACAAATGTGTACATTTTACTGCGCGCAGTTAATTGAGCGCCAAATTTCAGTAAATTTAGGATTTCATATTTTGAAGTAATGTTCTAACTTCTTCCAAATGAATGAGAAAATTTGCACTTTTATGATTTGACGTCGTATGCGCGTTTTAGCATTATTTCTGTTCGTTTTATATTACGTTTTATGTTAAACGTATATTTAGACCTTTATATCTACATGTTATAGATATGTAAATACTCGTAATTAATAATTATATTATTAATTATTTTTGTATCACAAAACTTTTGTCATTTATTTTTGTCGAGTTCGTTCTGATATATTTGTACGCGATTATAATTAATCACATATTTTGTAATACTTTTTGTTTAAAAGTACGGGCTTGCTAGGCTTACATCATAACAAAAAGTTTTGTTAAAACTTAACCAGGAAATTAGCGTAAGAATGCACATGCTTAAATGTTAATTAATACCTAATTTGGAGAGTTGTCACACAACCCTTGTGCTTTTCTTCTTTGATCGAACCACACAAGAACCGATCTTCGTTAGGGTTGAAAACCTTCAAACCCTACCTTCCTAGTTCCAAAGTCGTACTTTAATTCGCACCCTTAACCCTTAAGTCGAATTAAGCTTTTCCGAAAATGTATGGACTAAAGGCTGAGGTTAAAGCCCTATTTATACTTGCTGAACCGACTCCCAGCCGCCGGCTAAGCTTCCCAACCGGCGGTTGGGTTGGCTTTTGACCCAAGTATCCGCTTCTAAACCCCGCGACTCTCGACCACCTTCCATATTTAGTTCCAGCCGCCGGGTGCCATGTCCAACCGGCGGTTGGATTGTGTTTCCAGAATATTCTTTTAATTGAACGTACAATTAACACTTTTAATAATGTTTATTTATTTATTCGTGAACGTATTAATTAATATATCTCACATATATGTTAACTAATTATATTAAGCATAAGTGTCATTACGTGTGACCCCGTATGCTTAAACATTTTTCGGACATGCATTTATTTTACGTGGTCATATCCCAACAGTCTATAGCGTTGGTATGTTGATGGATTGGATCATGATCCCGATCGATCTAATTTAATCCATATATATGACTTATTAGATCAAAATATATATCTATTAGTTTAATAGGTCGATCCTTTATCATGGATTATCATAAGGATTTATCCATATAGAAAAATTAAGAATAAAAGTAACCAAAGATGTCATATATATTAGAATGATGATTATAATCAATTTGTATACTACAATCGTACGTTACGTCTAAATTAAACCAAATTAAAGAGAGATGAATATATTACTGTATTCACTTTTTTGACATATAATAAACGTATACTTGGTAGGCATTCATTATTTATAGAGATGATAGTTGTGCGTATACAATCATTTACAATATGTTAATGTATATATTCTCTTCAAACAAACAGTTGGTACGCAATCATAACTTATTACAAGAATAATGGTAGGTAAGTATAAATTCAAATGTACTAAACTTTAGCAGAAATAACGAAACTAAAAGAATAAGGTGATGATATTTAAAGAAGGAACTAGGACCTACTAAAACTGAGAGAGTAAATTTCATTCCTCGTCTCTAATATTTGTCATACATTACACTCCTCATTTCGGATCGGATTTTTTACGGATTCAGTCTCTTGACCCAGATATTTGATTCACTACCAAGTTATGGAGGGTCACAACCTTTCATCAAAAGTTGTAAACTTCCATTGAATCATCTAACTATTTTATGTAGAGTTACAACTTTTCATGAATGATTGCGCCATTTGTATTATACCACAAAACACTTTAGAGTTTCACTTTGGTTTGGTTAGGTCGAATACTTGATTGGTGTGCCTCCATTAAGTATTCCTTGAACCGTTATATCAGCACCGGTTGGACGCGAATAAAAGCCTTAAAGAAATTATGTCTAACAGAGGTCTCGTTTACTTAGTTTATCTCCATACTTAGTAAGTTTTATATTCGTCTATTTTAATTTGTTGAGAAATGAGATTAATATATTACAAATATATAATTTCCAAAATTTACTTCGGTTTATTTCCATAGTAAGCAAGTTTTTTATTCGTCTTTCTTAATTTGTCGAGAAATTAGATTAGATTAATTAATATATTACAAATACATAATGTCCAAAATTTTACCAACACATTCTGCGAACCGTTCGACTGTCTCATTGATAGTGGTAGGTTCATTTTAAATTTATTTCATCGAATATATCAATGTAAAATCGTAGAGGTACTACTTCTCATATTTAACATTAGACATTTAGATATATATACATGTAATGTAATATTTAAAGCATGAATTTCAAAAGTGTTATTCAAAAGGTTTAAGAAAATGATTTTGTTAAAGAGTGCCCAAAGGGCACTACTTAAACATTCCAAAATTAGATTACGAATATGATAGCTAAACATTCTAATTTAGGAATGTTTAACTAGTGCCCTTTTGGCACTTTTTATCAAAATCCTTTTCTTAAACCTTTTGAAGAACACTTTTGAAATTCATGCTTTAAATATTACATTACAATATATATATCTAAATATCTAATGTTAAATATGAGAAGTAGGACCTCTACGATTTTACATTGATATATTCGATGAAATAAATTTAAAATGAACCTACCACTACGATTTTATATGCTTATTAATGATTGCTTATTATTTTTGAAAAGATTGACCCACGTGATCCATTTAACCCGAAACTGACCTATTAACTTGAAAATGACCCAAAAAGCTATAGAGTTAAATAAAAATCGGGTTACCTAGGTCGTGTCCAGGTTAGTGGGTTTTGTATTGGGTTGAAATACTCAACCAGATCTAAAAATTAGGTTGTACCAACCCAAACTCATTAACTCGACTCAACCCGAATTACCACCTAGTATTAATATTCTGATAGGTTTAATATTTACTTGATTATGTTAATGATTTGATTTATCAAAAGTAACCCTTCTGTGTAGTTTTAGTTTTATCTTGTATATGATAATACCCCTTAATTATTCGGATAATAAACTGGTTAATCCGTAGCCCTATGCTACATCACATGTTAACTACGGAAGATCTTAATTCCAAAGTACAATTTCTCGTTAAAATCATGTTAAATAAACAAATGTTGTCATTTTCATGATAATGTTTGGCTGCTGCTGTCATTATTTGAATATTTGCACAAAGACTAATATTGTTTATGACACCTTCCTTATGGATGGTAATTGCTGACTGATAATAGGAACAACTACCTTATATATAAAACCCTAATTACATACTGTATTACAATTCACATACATTTCTTGAATTAATTCTACAAAAATGGCTTTGATTTCAAAATGTTCAATTCGCTCTTCTCAATTTCCTAAACTCACTTCTTCAATTTGTTCATCCTTATCTAAAAATCCACAAAATTTTGTTTCTTTTAAATCTCGGCCACCATTGTCGTCTTTCACCGCCGGCGTTTCGTCGTCATCGCCGCCGCTCACGACTGATGCCGATTCCATCATGGACGCCGTTCAGCGCCGTCTCATGTTTGAAGATGAGTAAGTTCCTGTTTCTATATTCAGTAATTATAGTTTAAAAATGCTCAATTTACAAAATTGAACCCCTAATTCATTACTTAGTTTGGAAGCACAGTATATTAGGTTATATTGAAAAGTGGAGACTAAAGACCACTAAAGTTGACTTTTTAAGTCAAAGTTTATGATAGTGATAAAAATGTTTCCAGTTTGGTTGAATTTTCATGCTCATGGATTTTATTATTGTTGCAGATGCATATTAGTTGATGCTAATGATGGTGTTGTTGGTCATGACACGAAATATAATTGTAAGTAAAGCTCCATTTTGGTGAAATATAACATTCATCCATTAATTGTTTGAATCAAAACAAAAGTATTTGCAGGTAATAATAAAAAAGTTCCCTTTTAGTACAATAAATAAAGATTACATATATTTATCAAAGAAATGAAACTCTGATTTTCTGAATAACTGTTAAATCTCTTCATCACAGAGTTAATAAACTTCTTTTTAATCTTTACTTTGTTTATGTTGAACTAGTAAGTCCTGATATGAAGTTGTATCGTCTTTAGTTATTATAACATCAAAGGCTGACAATTTCTTTAATATTTTATAGACCCTATGTTGTTGATCGTTAAAGATCATATTGTGCATTATAATGCATGCTGAGGTTATATAAACTTTGAACTACTATATGTTTTTTGCATTTCACCTTTTCTTTGCATTAGGGCTCTTGAATGCTTGAATGGTAGACAATTTTGGATATATACCATCAGCTTATATTATCCGGCTTCATACAGTTTTCGTTAGATTACGTATGAGTAGGAGGTAACTGCTAGCAAAATTTTCAATCGGTCCGAACCCTTCACCACATTAATGTCATTAGTTGACCTAGGTTTAATCAAAATGTGCATGTCTTGTCCATAATCTATTATTAACTACTACTTCAAGAATATTAGTTAGGTTCCACTCATACAATATATTATCCTGCCTTCAGAATTGAATCTCAGTACTAGATGCAATCTAAGCTTGCTGCATTACTTGTAAACAGTAAACCACGTTCCTAATTTTATCACAATATGTGATGTCAATTTGCACTATAAAACAAGATGGACATGATACCGAAGCGGTAATTTAGAAAAGGAGTAGTGAAATTTATCAAGAAAATGTAATTATTATTTAGTTTTTGTTGCAGTAATATTCATGATATATTATAAATGTTAAATTTGTGTAGTTTGATGTGTAAATGTTAGATTTATGTCCTTCCAAGGATATGGAATGCATGCTTAAAAGTTAAAACTAATATATACCTCATTTATCATGGGCATTTGCTAAGGCCATGATGCAAGCTCATGATGAACCTCTGATCCTCTTAAAAAGTTGTACCTTGGAACTAGCTTGCTATCAATGTACCTGTATGAAATATGCATCTAAACGTTTGTCATTTTGAACATTCAGTGTAATTTGTTTGTCAATACTCTATTTATATTTTCAGGCCACTTGATGGAGAAAATTGAGTCCGAAAATTTGCTGCACAGGGCTTTCAGTGTATTCTTGTTCAATTCAAAATATGAGTTACTTCTTCAGGTATGTATATGTGGCTCTGGTTTTAGGTATATATTTATCCATTCACAATGTTTTTATGATAATTCTAAATAATAATTGGTTTCATATAATTGCAGCAAAGATCTGCAACAAAGGTGACATTCCCATTGGTATGGACAAACACCTGCTGCAGCCATCCGCTGTATCGAGAATCTGAGCTTATTGAGGAGAAATCACTTGGTATCCCACATTATAATCCTATAAGAATATTGTGCTGACCATCTGTATCTGCAGTTCATTCATACTTTTCATTTTATTTTTAAGGGGTCAGAAATGCCGCACAGAGGAAGCTTTTAGATGAACTGGGCATTCCTGCAAATGAACTTCCAGTCGATGAATTTATCCCATTAGGTCGCATTTTATACAAAGCACCATCTGATGGAAAATGGGGCGAACATGAACGTAAGAACTTCGCTTCAACTCTTTTAGCGTTGAGTATTATGTTATGTTAGTATGGGAAAATTGGCTATAGCAGGTGTTTGGGTGTGCAATCTGAAAGGGATTATCCAATTATTGTGACTTAAAGTCTCAATAATTAGTTTTTTGTTAAGCGTAGTGGTTTCAAAAAATACATCCAAACACCAAATAATGTTTTCTTTGGCAAGGAATAAATAATCTCTATTAACTTATCAGTTTGAGATTACGACTGAAAGTATGTTAATATTGCAGTTGATTACCTACTTTTTATTGTACGCGATGTTAGCATGAATCCCAACCCAGATGAGGTTGCAGATGTTAAGTATGTGAACCGAGAGCAATTAAGGGAACTTGTGATGAAAGCAGACGCAGGTGAGGAGGGTCTGAAACTGTCACCGTGGTTCAGGATAGTTGTAGATAATTTCTTATACAAGTGGTGGGATCATGTTGAAAGTGGAAGTCTCAATGAAGCTGTTGATATGAAAACTATCCATAAGTTATAATTTTCCGGTGCTCATCAATTCCCAGTAAGATCTTCATTTCCGAATGTATTAATGTAATTTATTTAATGTTTTTTTGTATGTAATAATTGTGAGCGAGATTGGTCACGGATTAGTACGTAACTTATATTTCAGTATGTAATAATGTAATTTCCTGATGTAGTTTGTTGTCCAAAAATTGGAAACCAAATAAAAATCTAGTGTTTGGGTGATAAATTCCAGTGAGGTTTTGGTCAGCATGTTGGATTATGTTAAAGTTATGTGTAAATCACAAAAACCATGTTTGTCGTTGAGTAAGTATCGTTTTGTTCCTACTTTGGTTTTTTGTTTACGATCGGGTCCGTTGCATGGATGTCATGTCCTTATCGTCCAGCTGATAAACGTTTTGCACATCTGTCAGACAACATTTTTGGCCTTTTATGGTTACAAACATGTCCTTATGGTTCTCATTATCACTTAAGTCATTTTTCATCGGTAACTAAAAGAGATGGTATTCTGACAAAAAATATTAATAAAAATTAAACAGTATATTAAACTAGTTATACACCAATCTGTTTACCAACGGCTAAATTTTATACGATTCAAATGGTAGCCGTTGTTAATCGCAAAACCCTTCCTCTGTTTGGAGTTGTGATCTAAGTCCTCTTTAATCTCTTATGTAATATTTTATCACTAACTTCTTGGTTTCTTGATAGTTATCAGTTTGACGCACGCGCGTTATGTCACAATCCATAATGTCTTGATAAGATTTCAGAAGTTTCTGCTAGTTATTGTTTAAGTAGTTTGTTTGCAAACGGAACACATACAAAATGTGAACTGAACCACATTTCTTGGCAACTAAGTCCACATTTCATGGCTATATAATTAACTGATGACATTTAATAACCATTTATTTATCATGCGCTAGCTAGCTACTTGGAGACGTACATAATAATTGATAATAATAACTGTTGACAAAAGTATACATACACGTATCTGAATCTCGGTCATAATATATCGTGATCAAATTTGGAAAAAAAAGCAAAAAATTAATCAATTGGAATATTCGACCTCTGTTCTCTTGCTAGCTTTTCTGTTTACTTTCATAAGGACATGTTTGTAACCATAAAAGGCCAAAAATGTTGTCCGACAGATGTGCAAAACAGATGGTAACTAAAAGAGATCAAATATTATTAATAGAAATTAAATAATAGAACTGCAATTTCATATGGGAGTTGATAGATACAAAGTAAAAAGTGTTTAATACAATACACTGTACAACATTTACAGCTCATAGTACAAATGTATCATAGCACAATTTTGATGTTTGAAGCACTTTGTATGGTTTATTTATCACCTCCCATTTCATATCTTTGTATTTAGGTCTCACTTTTTGGGAATGGGTTGCTACTTGCATTGTTGCAAGCCTCTTTGGGCCTTGTGGGCTTGAACTCTTCTCATACATATACCTTTTTAATAAATAAGCAAGGACGACATAGGAACGCATTTTGCCATTTTGGTTGGTAAATTCATGATATGTAATTGAAAGATTAACATATTGTTGCATTTTAAATCACTAGAGATTGTAGATAGTCAATAGAACCATCTATCCGCATTTTCAAGAAATTGAATGTTTATTGATGATAGGGTACGTTTGGTTCGAGAAATGTTTTTTAAGAAATTATAATTCATCAAAAGAAAAGAAATTGCAGTTCCTTTAGCCAAAATAATTTGATGGATTCCAGTTTCATCGTTTACTCAACCAAACAAGATAGGAAATGATATCTCAATTTCAGTTTCATAAAATATTTTTTATCAATTATGTGAACCAAACACAATCGTAAGTATTTGGAATAACTAGAAGATATATTTTACAAATAAACTATAAGTATGCCAAACCCTCAAAATAGCTTACAAAATCACTATATGGATTTATAGCTTGCATTGTAGGAGTGTACTTAAACAATTCAATTTTGTTCAATCAATAAATAGAAAACAAGCATACATAATTATGATTTTCTATTAATTAATCTCACATATAGAAAGATGATTGCAAATAGTAGTATATGTACATATATGATTGACTTCATTTAAAATAAAAATTTAACCCCCACAACCTCCATTGTAATTGTAATAAAATCTAAAACACCAACAAAGAATTCTTGATATCATAACCCATCTTTTCTAAATTAGGGTTTATAGCAAACTGAATCATGGGTGGTGGTCCACAAGCCAATGCCAATGTATCTTCAGAAACCTCAGGAATATGTGCTCTCATTATATCCTCACTAATAAACCCTTCACTATATTTCCATCCTTCTCTTATTGACTTTGATACCACATACCATACTTTTACTCTATCTTGATACTTCTCAGCCCATGCATCAAGTTCATCCCTCAACAATATATCATCTTCCGTGCGATTTGCATACACGACATACATCTTTGTATCGTCCTCTGGATCCTTCATGATCGCTTGCATCACTTGATAGATTGGTGTAATCCCGGTCCCACCAGCGAACATGGCTAACTTTGTGGCAAACTTTTGTTTACCATGAACGGAAAACGTTCCTTTGCCCATGTACTCAATGTGACCTAATGGACCTTTGATTTCAAGTGAAGAACCTAGTGGCATTGACTCCAAGTATTGTGACATGAGCCCTCCATTTGGGAACTTGGGTTCGACGTTTTTGAAGTAGATTTTTACCAACAACTCAAAATATCCAACTTCATCGATAGTGCTGGTTGGGGTGTATGCTCTCATGCATAGCTTGTCATCAATAGTCGCACATATGAATATGTGCTTTCCCACTGGGAGCCCAAGAACTTGGTCTTGTGATGGGAGAGCGAAACGAAATAGCCTCACATCATGTGAAACAGAGGTTCTAGCAATGAGTTTACATGGGATCTTTTCGCGAGGGATTAAAGCTATGTTCCTTGTTGGTACAATTTCTTTGATGGTGGCTAAATGTGATGTCACGTAATTGGTAGCACCATGGACCGAGTTATTTGGTGAAGATGCAGCTGAGTCAGAACTATAGCCCATGGTTATGAGTTCACCAATTCGGTACTCTTCCAAAAGCTTCTTGGCTTTATCTGAATGAATTGCATCGAATTCCTCTGTGCAGTCAGTTCCAGCGTTGATGAGAATGCTGTCACTGCCACCAGGGTGGTCTTTTAGGAACGAGGTGCAGTCGTAGATGTGACCATGGACCACGATCCAAGCTGAATCAGCTGAGTTGTGTTTCTTGACCTCAGACATTGAGAAAGTCAAAGAAGTTGTGTTCATGAAAGGCGATGAAACACTCTTTTTAAGAGTTGGATTGGCTAGTTCTGTTGAAAGCTCAAGGTGTTTTTCTCGAGCCATCCATCCGCCCGATTGGTTTCCTGGTTGAGTCGGGTGCTCAAACACAATACCAATCTCGCCTTTATGTGGTTTGCACATATTGGTCTTCACTCGGAACCAACAGTTGTTCATCATACCCTGCATTTCATATACACATTATCAGTTTTACATTTTCACATAAACATAACCTTTATTATTATTATTATTATGATCTTTATGATATGATTATGATTTGCATAAACGTTTTATATCTTAATGAGAAAAAGTTGTGACATTCAAACTTTGTTACTTGTTGGTCAAATTCACTTAGCTTACTTTTGTACAAATAAAATACAAAAATTATTGGGTCATATCATGTTAAAAGGTTACATATAAAAAAGCTAGTCAAAAAGGATATATTTGAAGTGGAATTTGGTCCAATGAAAACAACAAAAGGTTATCCCATTTTGACAACCACCACAAATCAAAACCTTGCATGATGTCACCATTTTAATCATTAAAAAATAAGTGACTCTAAATTTTTAACAGTTCACTGCATCACTGTGTGTCGGGAACAAATTCTAAATACATAATTTTCATAGATTTATACTAAGGAAATAATGATGAAAATATAAAAGCTGCTCCTTTCATCCCATTTAAAGTGTCTAGATTATTATTTCGGAATCTCACATTATAAATGTTTATTTTGTGTTTAACCAATCAAAAAAGACTTTAATGAGTAGAGTTGATATTTAATTAGTGAAAAATGTATTTAATGAAGAATTTTAAAACTGCGTGCAGAGTCAAAGTTGACACTTTGACTAGGACGTAGGAAGTAGTTTACTACCGAATTTCTTTTATATTTAGTAAAATAAATCAAAAAACGATTAATTATCAAGTAGTTACCATGAGGTTCCAAATGAGTTTGTCAGGTTGGGTGTTAAGGGTCTCATCCCAGGCTCGAACCGCAATCTCTTTGGCTCCAAGAAGGTCCAAAACCTCAACTTCTAGCGACCAAAAACACCAACACCAATATTTCCCGTACTTGTTTGGTTTCTCTTTCCGGTCTAAACTGCACACACTCCACGTCTCACCTCCATCCATTGTTACCTCCACACGTGTCACTTTCTTCCCACCTCCTGTAAAAATAATAACCATTAATTTAAATATCTAAATGCCCCACTTTCTGTTTCATTAAATCATATTTATTTTTGCACTGACCCTCAACCCCCAGAAACTTAAGATATTTAGACATTTAGTTTAATCACTCAATTCTAATTATATTATTATCAATTTTTAATAGTTGCTAATTAGTAATAAGATAAGAAAACTGAGAACGACATCCCGTATACCTGTCAATAAGACCTTAAGACATGCATATCATTAGTTTTACTTGGACTACGATAAACTTAACGACTTCCTAAATATTTGGATTGATTAAAGGTTAACCATTTTTTCAATTCATATTCGAAAATATTAGTAGCAGCAATAAGTATTGTCGTTGATAAAACCCAAAAAGCTCCATTATTCGTCTAACATAAGAACTAGAAAATGAAATAATGAGTTAAAATGGATGGTTCATGTTAACGTAGACTCGAATCTAGAGAGCTCCAATGTATTTTGGGTACCACTTTTAAAATAAAAGAAATCTTACGAATATGCTTAAAATAGATAGTTAATGGTCTCCTACTATCATTACTTCCTCAATGCTTGTTGTAGATGGATATATTCTATCCACTAATCATACAATTAGTTATTTAATTTAATTAGTTCTAATTATTCCCTTAATCACATGATAAAGTAGTCTTTGCAAGTTGTCATTCATGTGGTTTGACTGACAAAAACACTAATTTATTACTTCAATCTCTCTTTGTCACTTTCTTAGTGAACATATTAGACTTAAATATACGTTATATTATTAAAGTAGATTAAATTATAATGTTTAATCAAATTAAGGGGTGTTTAGGATTGCTTAAATAAGTGTTTATCTGCTTATTTGCTTATTTTGACAGCAGTTAAGCAGATTCAAACAGCGTCCTGAAAACTGCTTATCTTGCTTATTTACTAAGTATTAAACACTTAAAAATAATTCATCTACTCATTTTTTAAGCATATAAGTGCTTATAATTAAGCAAATCCAAACACCCCCTTATTATAACTTGCGAACCTCAAACAAAATTACTAATTAAAAATAGTTATACCCAAGTGTATTATGATTGGAGATTAGAGACTTGAGAACATGATTCTTTTTTTTTTTCTTTTTTTTTAACTGTATTTATTTATTTAATTAATTATATAAATAAAAGATGTCGTGTTTATTTAACATTTGAGAACGAAGGAACTCAAAAACAATCATTTCCTTTATACGGAGTATATTTATTATGAAAATAAAATAAATGTAAGAAAAAATTATTACCGGAATAAGCATAGCCTCTTAACGTGTAAGGCCTTTGAGTAGTCCATGAATTTATCGGCAATATCTCCTCATGGCAAGGAGTTGTAATCACCGAGTTTATGTTCAACTCGTTGATTATGTACTCTGGCTTATACCACCAACCTGCATATACACAAACAAATTTCATTTTGATTTCCTATGTATATTATATCAAGAGTTGCGGGTCAAAATCTGCCCAACTCACGATGGACAAGTACATACGCCATAAGTTTTTTCTCGTCCATTATCATCCATAAAATCATATACTAAAATTAATCCCAATCTCTTACCCAAGTGGTAAGAGTGAGGTGGGAGGCTTGCCTCCCTGGAGGTTTGGAGTTCGAGCCCAAGCAGTGGTGTATGGGGGAATTAAATTTGGCTGTTCAAAAAAAAAAAAAAGGTAAAGTTTATTAACCCTGACCAATTAATTCATACATTTATGTTAATTACCTTTTGTAACACACAGCAATATAACTGAAAAAACGCAAAGTATTTATTGAGAAAATCATAAATCATATCTGTCTGTTACTTTATCTGTACAAAGATATGTATGTATTTATGGCTATCATCTACCTTTGTGACATATAAATACTTTAAAAGATCCTCGGAAACTGATGTCATTATTTCATATATACTAATAATAATATTCTCGGGTTACTAATATTTGATTTCGTCATCATCATCATCTAACCTATGTTCTGATGTTACACCCACAAATTAACTTACATCATATCATATAAAATAATGATATATTTACATAATTATTTAAATTACAGTAATTAGTAACGCATACCTTCGGAGTTGGCTAATTCAGCATCCACATGAGAAGGTAACACACGGTTATCTTTAAAATGGTAATAATTTTCGGATTCAGGGGTTGTTACGATTATACGTTTTAACCATTTCACCATTCTTCCACCGATAAATCCGGGGATAATCATCCTAACGGGAAACCCGTGATCAGGTAACAACTTTTCTCCGTTTTGCATGTACGCCAATATGATATCGCGGGCTGGATCCATCGCCATTTCGATACTTATGCTTGTTCCGTATTTCGAACCACCGCCTCCGGGGAGATCTTCGGCTCCTTCGAAGCACACGTTTAATGCTCCTTTCTTTCGGCTAAAGATTCCGCATCTTTTCAAGATTTGGACTAATGGGACACCTTTCCAAAGAGATGTTGATATCCCGGCTGCGCCCCAGTTGAACCCGATTGTCTGTTTCGTGAGATTCTGTTCTTTCCTTCTGTTTCCAGCGCAGACTAAGGACGCTGGGAACTCTCTGGACGGAAACTCTTTGACGAGCTGGGTCATGGTAAAACGACATGGTCGCTTCACCAACCCACATATTTCCACGGTCCAATCTTCCCAGATAGCATTGGGGACTGGACCGTGGTTCCTAACATAATGAAGAGGTGCAGGCGTGATGAACCCATGTTGCATGAGTTTGTTTAAAGGTGGTTCGGAATTAAACGGGTGTTTCCCCGTTAACCGAACCATGGACGGGTTTCGTTCGATCCATTGATCTGCCGTGCCCACATCTCTCGAATCAAAAACAGAAGATTCTAACTCAGAGTTGGATTTTTTAATGGCGTCACGATAATCGTCCTCATCCTCCTCCTCCTCATCACTAGAGTATTCACACATACGCATGCTGATCTTTTTAGGCGTCGTGAATTCTCGACTAGCGGGTGAATAATTGTAACCACGGTTAGGTGAATCTGCACGCTTGTGATTAGGACTAAAAGAACGGACAACACCATTGACCGATAGCCCATGTTCATGGCGGAACTGACGGTTTTCGACAGAGGCCGCCATAGAAAGTTATTGGACTCGGCCTCTTCTTGGTTTGTATTCGATGTGCTGAGGAAAGTGAGACACAAGATTTGCCTTATACAACACACAAAACTTACTTATATATATAACCACTCAAGGAAACCATGTAGTACTATACAACTAACAAAATTGCTGTTTAATACAGTATTAAATAAATAGTGACGTAAAAAAAAAGCTCATTTAATTACTCATCCACATATTATTTATTATAGAGACAGAATAGAGACGTGTGGACGTTAAGTTTAAGCAGCTCTTGAAAGAAAAAGGAGGTAACAAGGAGAAAATGGTGTTTGGCATGCAAGTGGGGGGCCAAAGATTGAAGGAGACCACATATATACATATTATTGCTACATTTTGTAATAGTACTAAGATTAATATTCAATCTCCAACGTTTGTGGCACTTTTTCAATCCTAAATATTATTTTTGTTAAACAATACATTTTGGTTATTAATCTAATTTTAACTAATTAGAAAAATAAAATTAGACAAATAATTTTATTTGATTCAAACCAAAACTTTTCGGTTATTGATCGGAGAGTTTATTTTTTCGTTATGTATTAAACTTTACGGAGAAAGTTCAAATAGTAACACTTTTTATGGTGGGAACAGTTCGAACATAATTTGTGTATCATATATTTTTAATTTTTTAATCAATCTATTATTAAAGAGGAAAAAACTTTAAAGTGTACATACGTTGAAATTAAAAATGAAAAAAGTCATTCATACGGTTCCTACCAAAACTAATGATTTTACTGTAACCCTCCCCTAAACTCTACACTTTTTAATATTGTATTTGTTATATTGTATGTATTGAACTTGTAAATACTCTCTCCATCCAAGTCAAAGTGTACTTTGACTGGGCACAAAGTTTTAAGATTCTCCAATAACTATATTTTTCACCAATCAAATATAATATCTACCCACTAAAGTTTTTTTTATTGATTAAACAACAAAGTGGACACTTATAATATGACAACCCAAAATAGTGATATGAACATTTGAAATTGGACGGATGAAGTATCGTCTATTGTAAGTAAAAAAAAAAATTGGGTAAAGCAAAAAAAAAAAAAAGACTTTCCTATTTTAGACTTACCCAAAAAGAAAAGTTTGGATATATATAAATTTAATAAATATAATAGAAGTTTTTAAAGTTCGACTTATACGGTTGTAAAATGTGTAAAATTTAATACTTTACGAAACAATAAATCCTTTATCGAATTGTCAAAATCAAACTGTCATTATACCTTAACTTTGGTGTGTTTTAGTCTATAATCGGATGATTCTGTTTAAGTTGTACTGTATATTGCTATAGTTAAAATTATCGTATAAAGGTAGTAACAGTGCAACATTGTACGTTTAGATAGTTTATATAAATATAATTTGTGACTGATCGATCTTTTAATTAACTTTTATAAGTTTAAGTTTTTATTTGTTACAACTCTTACAAGGGCTAACAACATTTTATTAAACTTACAAATCGAATAAAATGAACACAAAAATGGGACTTTAACTTGGATGGCTACCATACGAAGTCCGTATTCATTAAATTTCATTTAGATGTATGATCAGACGGGCAACTGCACTTTGATGGGAAGAAGTAACAAGTGATCTTAGTTGTTGATTTCTGTTTTCAATGACCCAGATTTGCTACATCTTCGTAACACGGTATATTACGTACATACTTACGTAACGTAGCTACCCTTCGAATTGCAGTTACCCCTCAAAACTTTACCCTTTCTTTTACCTTCAATATAAATGTACATTCTTGAATATTTATAAGAGTAGTGTAAGAGTATATAAATGATGTTAGATAATGGTGATTTAATAATATTGAATAGATAACATGATGATCAACCAAAAAAGAAGAAGAAAAAAATTGTAGTGTTATAAAGAATTTACAGATATACTCCCTCCGTTTCATGTTAAATGTCTTGGTTATTATTTTTGGGTCGTCCCAAATAAATGTCCATTTTCATTTAAATAAACTTAAGTAATTAGAAATGTTATTTTATTGGTAAATAGTGTAGTTAGTGAAAAATCTCAAAAAAATGTGTAAATTTAAAGTGGACACTTTAACTGAGACGAGGAGAGTATTAAATTTTGTTAATGTGACGAATGAATGGAATATTTAGGAACATGAGTTAACTAAGACTAATAATCCATCTAACGAATCTACTACAAACAAGTGGTCAAGACATATGACAAAATTACTTATAAATTAGATTTGTATAATTTACATTATTATTTTTATTCTCTGTTTGTGAAAACTAGACAATGCAATAGTGGTGTTATCCAATTAGTGAAGGGTGAAACACATAAGTCAAGTGATATAATAGGCTGATTTGGGAGAGGTGTTACCCCAAAGATCGATATCGTCAATCGATGCACTTTATTGAAATAATCACACACCGAAACTTCTAGGAACAACATAATATACCTTCTTACATTTTAGAATTGTAATTTAGATTATAAAAAAGATTTCATACTAGTTCATACTAGATAATAGGGTTAAACCCTAAACCCTAACCCCTAAACCCCAAACCCTAAACGCAACACTGTAACACATGTGTTAGTAAATGTGAAAACCCACCAAAAAAATGAAGAAAAAAAATTCGTCGAAAGTATGCCTTGAGGGACGGCAAATCAAAGAGGAGAAAACGCTGAATTTAATGGTGCAATTTTCATAATTTTTGGATCTTTCGTTTGTGAGATAATTGATGTTAGGGGTAAATGAGTTTTGTACATGTGAAAAATTTTCTTTGTACACATGGCTTGATATCATTGGTTCCCTCATTCTCACACAAATTCATATTCTCATTTGAACCCTACCCTAATTTATATAATACACTTTTTATTTTTTATTAAGTTAGGTTATTAACTATTTTTGTTTTATTACTAATGTAGGTAATCATCTAATAATTAAAAAAAGTGTATGTATCACAAGATGGTTTAGTGGTTGGCATCCTGATATCCTCACATGAGGTCTCATGTTCAAACCTCACTAGCAGCATATCTTGTGGTGCCAGGAAAAAGGTCGGAAACAGTAATGGGATAACCCGGTTAGACCGTGTACATTTGGGTAACAATCATGAACACGGGAAAACCTTCTCCATTTACCCGTTTACATTTAAAGTGGAACAGAAGGAGTATATTAGTCTGTATTAACAAAATAACAAGACTGGTCAACAACTTCTGGTTCAAAGTTTTGTATTCTTAATTTAGTTGTTTTCACATATGAATACAAGTGTTACATGATTATAAACGTGTAAATATGTCTAGTAAGCTCCTATTTATAAGTAGGGATGGCAAAAAGATCTAAATCCGATAGGGATCTCCGAACCCTGCAATTTTTGGATCGGGTTGGGTATGACTTATCGGGGATGGGGTGGGGTATGGGGCAATAAATGGGGATTTCTATTGGGTTGGGGTTGGGGTTGGGTAGTATCATCCCCGCCCCGCTCCGTCCGGATATATATATATATATATATATATATATATATATATATATATAGGGTAGTGATCAAGAGGGGAGTGTTTTTTTGGGGGGAAGCATGAAGCATCTTACAATTATTAATCAAAACGTCAACAAAAATTATTTTAACCAGTAAATAGTAATCAAAATCGAAGCTATGAAGAATAAGTTAACGAATGAATTTCATTTTAAAGTCATAACATTAGTTGATTAATGTTTATTCAATAAATTGTTAACATTCACCTTGATGAATGTTAACTAACATTCATTACGATGACTGTTAAAATATCACATTATTCGAAATATTTTTAATTGTAACATTCATCACAGTGAATGTTAACTAACATTCACCACGATGAATATTAACGATTTTGGGTCTAATATTCATAAAATGATGTTATAACTTTCCGAAATAATTTATCAAGGAAGATTAACATTCATAGCATCGATTCTGATTAACATTTACTAAATTTCAGTTCGTTATTTGTGAGATTTGTATGGGTGAAGGTAATATGTATCTTGATGAATAGTACGTAACGCTTCCCTCTTCCCGTAAAAAATGCATTTCTGTAACACCCGCTTTCTGGGCCTAGTAGTATTATAGTATTTCCTGACTTTAAATCTATATTTAATGTGTTAGGAAATGATTTCGTTTTGTTTATATGAAATTAATTGGAAAAAGAATCAAATGACGTATTGTGACAGATAAATTATTAATTGTTTTAAATTAATAAAGTTGTAAGAAGAATAAAAGTTATTGGTCTCGCAAATGGTTTTCGAGTTCCAGACAATAGGTTTAGAGGGGGACTAAAATTATACCAATATTTGAAGTCGGTTTTGGTGGGAGCCGACCTTTTTATGCAACTTTCCCAAACAGGAAAGTTTATTTCTTTTTCAATCTTCCAACCTAAGAACTAAAACCCAAATTTGAAATCAAACTTTGAATAGTAATTTGGAGCTAGTATTATCATTATCTTGCTTCATCTTGCTTGCTAAATTGTAAGTTAAATTTATAAATTGATGTTCATAGATTTCTCTTGATTGAGTTTTAGTGATTTATGATTGATGAATGAAATAGAGATTTGAAAACATGTTATATGATGATATAAACTGTTGCTGTTGTTATTAGTTGTATTTAAGTGATTCCACAACTAAGTTTGTGGTTTTGATAGTGAAATCAGGGTTTGAGAGTTTGAACAGGATGAAGATCGCTGGTACAGGTTGTGTACCCGGCGGGTACTAACCTTACCCGACGGGTAGTCTGGTTTTAAGGGTTACCTGTTGGATATAACCCAATCCGGCGGGTAGTGTGACCAGAGGGGAACCCGGCTACTAAATGGGTTACCAGGCAGCTAATATAAGCTTTAAAACGAGAAGTGGTTCTGTTACCACAATAAGTAATTTACCCGGCTGATCCTCTTTGATATCTGTGTTTACGATTATTTTTTGTATACAGATTTTGTTATGCTAAGTTGTGCTGATGGCTATAGTTTCATTCACTTAGCTTCGTGCTAATCCCCCACATTACTTCTTGCAGATTATGATTAGATAACTGGCTGGGCAAGAAGCTGTTGATTGGAATGGAATATTTGACGAGTAGGCGTTTGCTCTGATATCTGATTTGTATAATCAGTGTTGTATGATTTGGAATTATATAGCACCCAATTTGATACCTTATGACTTTTGAAAGGTTTGACTATATATATATATATATATATATATATATATATATATATAAAATATGAAACGTTTGTTTTGGACTTGCGCTTCCGATGTAAAACATAATTAAATAATGTTACGAGTCAGAGGGGTGTTATAAGTTGATATCAGAGCATAGGTTTGGGCAAATTGAACTTTGGTAAGCGTTCTATCCCAAATCTATTTTGTGTCTAGTCAAATATTCCAAGTTGTGGGATTAGTGTTGCATGAGAATTGGTTAGCATGTATGTACTAACCGTTAACAAGTTGTGAGATGTTGTTTTGATACAGATATGGCAGAACATGATCACCCGACCAATACTCCTAATAATACCTCTCGGATGGATGCTTCTCATTTGAAAACACCGAATGAGAGACATGGGCAAATTGGTACTTCATTTTCAGCTCATGAGAATACTAACCGGGATGAGTATGTATTTCGGTTAGAGGATGAGTTACTTGAACTTAGAGGATTTAGACAACAGGTTTTACAGGACAGACAGGCTGGATCTTCTCAGCACCAGCAGAGAGTTTGTTCTTTTAAAACATTCATGACTAATAAACCTTCAGAATTTTATGGAAGTTCAAATCCTTCAGTTACTTTAGATTGGTTACGGGATACTGAGAGAAAATTTGAGGTTTGTCAATGTGAGGAGGAAGTTAAGGTTCCTTATGCAGTTCAACTTTTGAAAGGTCAGGCAATGACTTGGTGGGATTCGATTTTAGCTGTTTTGACTCCACAACAGAAAGCATCTATTAGATTATCAGATTTTATAATGAGATGTGTAAACAATTTTGTTCTGATTTTGATATATCTCGTATTAGACAAGAGTTTATGGAACTTCACTTGACTGATCAGATGACAATTGATGAGTTGATTAATCAGTTTTCTGAGAAATTGAGATTTGTACAGCAGTGGGTTCTAGATGACAAGACTAAAATTCATCACTTTGTTGGAACATTACCACCCAGTTATCGGACAACGGTGAGATTAGCAGATTCGCTTTCTCAGGCTTTTGCCTTAGCTCGTTCAGGGGATAGTGACTTACGAGCTCAGGATGTACAAAATAGAGAAAGGGCTTTGCAGCAATCTGAAATTTTCCTTCTGGTAAGGGTAAACGGAAATGGCAGAGTAGTCAGCAAAATAGGAAGCAGAGTAACCGTGATGGTTCAGCTGATAAACCCAAATGGTGTTATAAATGTAAATCCAGACATACGAGGCAGTGTACTTCTCAGACTGCTAGATGCATTAAATGTGGTGTGTTTGGACACGATGCTAAGGATTGTACTTATCCTAATCATGTTTGTTGGAATTGTCACAAGGAGAGTCATCGAGCTAGTCAGTGTCCAGAAGCTAAGAGATAAGAGTTGGGATTGGTTGTGGAGTTGTCATCTTCTGGCCATAAGCGGAAGAATAGTTATCAGTTGCTGACAGAGTTCTTCAGATGATAGTTGATAAAACTGTCGGGACGACTGACGTCATCATAGGTACTTTTGTATTAACCTTGTGCTAGCATATATTTTATATGATTGTGGAATTGATTGTTCCTTTATATTGGTTCATTATGTGATAAATTGAAATTGATCCCACTGTGATAGTTAATTCTATCAAAGTAGAATTAATTGATAATAAGATAATTCATGTTACCACGTAGGTGACTGGAATTAGTATTGTTGATGCATTTTAGCGTGTCTGTCAGTTGGTCTATCTAGTTGTAAGTGTCGTTAGTTAAGTTGAATAGAAAAGTCATTTTCATGTATAGCGACACTTAGCTTCTGTGTTAGGCGACACTTGCCTTAGTGTCGCATAGCGTCACTGAGGTAAGTGACGCATGAGGGCGGCGACATGCGACACTTCCCAAGTGACGCATGTCTGCCGATTTTGTTTTTGTATAAATTGAAACCTACGGGTTTTCTGCTAGGGTTGACGAAACCCTATCACCATTTGTCGACTAAACTCTCTGTAATTCGTTCCCAATACCTATTCAAAGCTAATAAACTAGTATTATTTGATTAAGCATTCGTTTCAGTTAATGTTTATTAGTTATTTGTGTAATTGATTGATTCCGCCAATCAATTATTGACGATCATCACTTAGATTCACAGAACGGGCACTTTCAACTGGTATCAGAGCCTCTGGGTGATTTGATCGACGTGTGTTCTTGTATTGGAAGCTTTTCGGTTCGTTTGTGTGAAGATCATAGATATTCTAGCAATATTAGGATCGATTTGGTGCTATTATTGTGTTTTGAAAACCTTGGAGGTCAGAGAACCTTGGAAACAAATGTAACCCCTCCCCCAGAACCCGAAAATGTAAATCCAGATTCGATTAATGAAAATATTTCTTTGGATAATTTTGTTGATGTTCCGGGACAGCCGAGACCAATTTCGGTTGATTATTCGAACGTTAATCTCACATATATTCAGAGTTTGATAAATCCGGGTGGTGAAGAAGATAGATCAGTCGATCCGGATGATATAGAGATGGATGCGGAGGTTCCAGGGTCGGACGAAGAATATTTGGATAATCCTAATCAGGAACCGGCACCTGAGCGAGAATCGGAACCAGTTCATAAACAACCGGCTCAACCATATGATTTTGACACACCGATCATTGAGTCTGATGATTCTGATGATGAACAAGAACCTCCAACAGAACCTACTCAGGAACAACCATCTGCTGAATCTGTTCCTGAACAAGCGCAACCGTCTACATCTTCAGATCGTCCAATGTTTCGAAAGTTTAAACCTGAGTTGAAGATTTGCAAAACTTATCAGGTTCGAGGTGATTTGACTGGATTGATCAGAAGTTGGAAGTTTGATGAAGGTTAACTTTCCGATTCTTATTAAACGAAGAGATGGCGTACATTATTTCCGGCCGAGATTTAACTGTATTAGCACGCTGCCGAAGGAAGAATTGAATCGTCTTGCTCAACTGAACATTGTTAACCACACTGATGATTTTCATGGTAACATGTTTCAGAAGATTCTCAGAAAAGATATCTATAGCAAGAAGTATTTGTGGGTTAGACCAGAGCTGGGAGTTCGTTATTCATACAAGAAAAAGTTGGATTCAAGAACTCAGCAACCGATCGTGAAATATCATTATCCTCCAGTTGCTAGTCAGAAAACTGTGCCATTGCAGTCTTTACCACTTGATTTTCTTAAAAGATTACGATATTGGTGGTTTGATTCTGTTACTCAAGAAGCAGTTATTGAATATCTTTCAGTTGAAGATCCAGTGATTGAAAAGGGTAATTGGAGTCTATCTGCAAAGTATGGAAGAACTCTTCGTGTTTTTGATCCGATCAGCCTTATCAATCTGACAAAGAAAGATTTGAAAGCTCTTCACAAAAGCAAAATGGAGTATCATCGTTTTTGATAGTCCCGTACACGTATAGATCTGATCGGATCGCTTAATCTAATTGTAAGCGCGGAAATCAAACAATCAATAACAAACCTTTTCTATAAGCTTTTGTATATATTCACAATTGAACGTATGAAGCTTTACAAACACAAACCACAAATTCTTTTCTCTCTGCCTCTCTCTCTCCACAAAAACGCCTCTCACACTCTCTAGGGTTTGATCAACCCTCATCAGATCTCTAACACTTCTATTTATATCAAACCTAATGGACCATGCGACATTGGGCTCAATGTCGCAGGCCCAGACCACACCATTCTATGTATATTCTATAATTACAGACTCGAATATACACACTAAACACTTAAATACGCAGACTAATTGACTTTGACAATTACAATAGTTTGACCAACTGACTGACACACAAAATGCACCAACAGTTTTGATCAAGAAGAAGCTTCAAAGTTCGAGAAGGTGGTCGAGATTTGTGTTCGAGTGGGTATTCATGCTGGTGGAGTATTTCCACCAGGTTGGGTTTGAACTGAAGATGTTTTTGAAGACCAAGCTGAAGACACGGGGGAGTTTGTTGATGCATTTTAGTGTGTCTGTTAGTTGGTCTATCGAGTTGTAAGTGTCGTTAGTTAAGTTGAATAGAAAAGTCATTTTCATGTATAGCGACACTTAGCTTCTGTGTTAGGCGACACTTGCCTTAGTGTCGCATAGCGTCACTGAGGTAAGTGACGCATGAGGGCGGCGACATGCGACACTTCCCAAGTGACGCATGTCTGCCGATTTTGTTTTAGTATAAATTGAAACCTACGGGTTTTCGGCTAGGGTTGACGAAAACCTAGCACCATTTGTCGACTAAACTCTCCGTAATTTGTTTCCAATACCTATTCAAAGCTAATAAACTAGTATTATTTGATTAAGCATTCGTTTTGGTTAATGTTTATTAGTTATTTGTGTAATTGATTGATTCCGCCAATCAATTATTGACGATCATCACTTAGATTCACAGCACGGGGCACTTTCAACTGGTATCAGAGCCTCTGGGTGATTTGATCGACGTGTGTTCTTGTATTGGAAGCTTTTCGGTTCGTTTGTGTGAAGATCATAGATATTCTAGCAATATTAGGATCGATTTGGTGCTAATATTGTGTTTTGAGCATAGTATTACAGGTTTCGTTCGACAGGGATTCAAGAATTTTCGTTAGGTTTACGAAATTTTGATTTTTGGGGTTTTTGGGCGTTCACAGCCGTTTCTGCGTCACTCGAAGCGTCACTTCGTCACTTTGTGCGGCACTTCGAGCGACACTTCTGTAAGGATCAATTAGGGTTTTCACGACACTCAAGTACGTCACTTAGTAACGTCACTTGAGGATTATACGTCACTTCTCTTAGTGACGCCTACTATTCATTCCGACACTTTATTGCGTCATTTGATACGACACTTGTGTGTCATCCGTCACTTACTGCTAGTGACGCGTTACTACTGTGAGTCACTGAAAGCGTCACTTACCTTAGTGACGCCTGTTATTGCTAAGCGACACTCAAGTCCGTCACTTGAGTGCGTCACTTATTTGGTTATACGACACTAATCTCTAGTGTCGTTCTGTTTGTTTACTCGTCACTTGATAGCGTCACTTAACAAGTGTCGCTACTCTTTGCGACACTCAGGTGCGTCACTTACCAAGTGACTCCTTTGTTACTAATCAGCTTCCTAGTTTTTGTTTTAAGTTGATTTTACAGGTACATTTCAATGTCTGATAAGGAAGATATTAGAGGAATAAGAGAGATGCTCAGACAGAGCAATGATATTGGTTCCAGCAATAAACCTCCGTTCTTTGGACCATATTTGGATTATGTATATTGGAGAGATAGATATGAACAGTATATAGATTTCCACTGTCCAGAACTTTGGGGACCTTTAAAGGAACGATATGTTGCTCCAGTGGCTTAAGGAAATTATCGTGGTGTTCCTCCAGCTAAAACATACAATGCTATGTCACCTCAAGAAAAGAAAGAGTATCAAATTGAAAGAAAGGCTCATTCTTCCATTTGTATGTGTTTGCCAAAGGATGTTATGAGACTCTTTAAATCTCATGACACAACTTATGATTTGTGGAAGGCAATTGAAACAAGATGTGGAGGAAATGAAAAGTACAAGGAGGCCAAGCTAGAATTGATCAAAAAGCAGTATGATATATTTGACATCATTCCTAATGAGCTGACTTCCAGTCTATTCACCCAATACTCACAACTGGTTAGTGAGTTAAATGAAGGAGGATACAATCTCCCTGCACTTGAGGTAAACAAGAAACTGCTGGATGTGTTGCCAAGTGCTTGGGATGTGAAGGTCCAATTCTTAAAGGAAAATCCAGAATTACAACGGATGACTTTGGACCAATTGATAGGTATTCTACAAGTTCATGCAATGGAATTGAAGAAGAAGGAATGCAAGTCAAGTGGATCTGTACAAAATCCCACAATTTATGGTGGACAAGTCAATTCTGGCAAGAGCTATGGTGGAGTGGCATTTATAACAGATACCATTTCATCTTCTACTTCTTCAGGAGGTCAACATACAGCCTATCTCTCTGGTACATCTCAAGGAAATCAGCAACAACAGGCTCCAGTCTCACCAGCAATACAAGAGCAAGCTGCAATTTATACAGCTTTTCTGAGCTCTTACAAAGATTTGGTTACTCAACCAAACACAACTTTGGAGCTGATCAAGGAGGATTACGGACAACTGGATGACTATGATCTAGAACAAATGGACTTGAATTGGAACATTGCTATGATAACAAGAAGAGTTCAAAAATTCTTGCAACGGACTGGACGCAAGAGTTTAGAAGGCAATGGGAAGTCAGGATTTGGTTTTGATAAAAGCAAGGTCCGATGTTATAACTGCCAGAATTTGGGTCATTTCGCTAGGGAATGCGAGAAACCCAAGATGCCACCATCGGGTCTTACTAAGCCTGATCCTCCAAAAGCGACAGAAGAGGTCAAGTCGTTAGCTGTGGATAATGCTTTGGTTGTTTTTGAGCCAACTACTCATGACTGGAATGCGGAGGCAGCAAAGTTTCAACAGTGTCTGATGGCTCATATTACACCTGAGGTACAAAATGAATCAATTGAACCTTTAAACTGTATCTCATGCATTAATCTAACTGAATCTCTAAAGGCTTTTCAAAAGGACAACCAAGAGTTGCGAGATAAAGTTGCAAAACTTAATGAGTCAAATAAGTTTTTGAAAGAAAATGAAAAACTCTATGAAAAACATATTGAAGCTCATAAGTTAGATACTCAAACTTATAAAGCGAAAGTTTTTAGTCAACAGGATGCAATTAAAAGTTATCTTACTGAAATTGAACTGTTAAACAAAGAGCTTTCTGACTTAAAAGCTGAGTATGGAAATTATCAAGATAAAATCTTGGGTTCATCTTCTGCAACAATGATTTTTAATGAAATTGTTAGCAACCATAAGCAAGATAGGAAAAGTAAGGGAGGAAAATGAATAGGTTTTGTTGAAATAGCACCTCCTACTACTTATACTCCTTTACCTGTTAAGGAAGGCCTTGATGAGATTCCAGTTGATTATGCTAAGTTATTGGGTATCAAGGGTAAAGTGGCTAAAAATAACAAACAGGAGAAGGAGAAAACCACGAGGCCAGAGTATCCCACTCCTAAGTTTGTTAAGCCAATGAATGAATCTCCTGTTAGTGTTGAGGAGATTGTTGAGCAAAAGAATGAATCTCCAATCTGTTTTGAGGAGATCGTTGAGATTGAGGACATTACGGATCAGGAGTATCCTGAAGTTAAGAAAGTTGAAGTTAAACCTGAAAAAGCGGTTTCAAAAGTTGAACCTGAACTTAAGGTTCAACCAAATAAGGGAAAAGCCAAGGTTTTAAATTCGAAACAACAAACTTTACAGTCACCTGTAAAGATTTTGCAACGTAAAACAGTAAATGAAAAAGTTTCGTATGATAAACCTTCAACTTCAACTTCTCAACCAAAACAAACATTTTCTAAGACGTGTACTCAATGTTCATGTTCTAGAAATGTTTCTCCACCTCCTGTGGTAATTCCTCAGCCTCAACCGTTTGTTGAGACTCGTTCTTGTTTCTACTGCAAGAGACAAGGACATTTGATTCGTGAATGTCCCAAGCTGTCAAATCAACGCTATGGGAGAGAGATGCCTAGAACATCTGTTTATAGAAATTCCTTTTCAAAATCTCCACCTAGGCGTTACTCAAACTCTCCAAAGCCTGTTTTGAAGCCAAGTAATGTTGAGCAAAAATCTTTGCCAATTCAAAAGCCCAACATTACTTCTACTATCAATTCCGAACCTTCTAAAGTTTGGAAACGAAAAGAGTCTGATGTTGACTCTTCAGTCGTCAACAATAACACATCAGATAAAAATTCTCATTTGTTTAAAGATAAAATCCTATCTGACGTGCTTATTGTTGATGACCATGGAAGACCTAAGTCTGTAAAGGCTTGGGTCTCCGTTTCTCACTAATCTCTTTCTTTTTATGTGTTGCAGCAGTCGGAACGTGTGAAAGATAGCTTATGGTATATGGATAGTGGCTGCTCGCGACACATGACTGGTGATGTGTCTCTTCTGACGGATATTAAACCATACGCAGGAGGATACGTTGCTTTTGCAGGAGATTCAGGAGGAACTATTTCGGGAAAGGGAACGCTAACAAATGGAAAAGTTAGCTTTGAGAATGTGAATTATGTGGCAGAACTGACTCACAACCTGCTGAGCGTATCACAAGTTTGTGATAAGGATTACACCACGTCATTCACAAAGACTGAATGTGTAATATTGAAGCCTGGGTATGTCATTCCTGAGGAATGGGTATTGATGCATGCACCTAGAAAGAATGACACCTATGTGATGAACATGCGAACTGTGGAGACTACCAGTGACTATACTTGTCTCCTTTCAAAGGCTTCTGAAAAGGAATCACTCCTTTGGCATAGACGTATGGGACATATTCATTTCCGTAAAATGAATTTTCTGATTAATAATGATTTGGTGAGGGGAGTTCCAAAACAGTCATTTGCTTTAAAAGATGACTGCATTTCTTGTCACAAAGGAAAACTCCACAAGAAGTCCCATAAGTCTAAGGTTGTGAATTCTATTGCTGCTCCGTTGGAACTACTGCATATGGATCTTTTTGGTCCAGTCTCAACAAAGAGCATTGGTGGTCGGTCTTACTGCTTGGTAGTTACTGATGACTACTCAAGGTTTTCGTGGGTTTATTTCTTGACCACAAAGGGGGAGACTCCTGATATTCTGGTGTACTTGTTGGATAAGTTGGCAAATCTATGCAACTTAAAGGTGAAAAAGATACGAAGCGACAATGGAACTGAATTCAAGAACTCAACTCTCGAATTGTTTTGTGCTACAAGAGGTATTGAGCATCAATTTAGTGCTCCGAGGACTCCACAACAGAATGGAGTTGCACAAAGAAAGAACAGGACAATCATCGAGATAGCTCGGACTATGTTAGCTGACTCCAAGTTACCAATCATCTTCTGGGCTGAGGCAGTTAATACTGCCTGTTATGTTCTCAACAGAGTGCTCACGGTTAAGAAAAAGAACAAGACGTGTTACGAACTTTTCAATAACCGTAAGCCAAACCTGCAGTTTCTAGAACCATTTGGGTGTCCATGCATGATCATGCTTACAAAAGATAAGGTCTCTAAGTTTGGTGACAAAGCTGTTGAAGGGATTTTTCTTGGATATTCAGTCAACTCTCCGAACAAAAGAGTCTTCAACAAATCAACGAATCAGATTGAGGAACAGTTTGAGGTGAAATGTTTAAGGTATACGGAACCTCCTCAAGGAACAGGTCCGGATTGGTTTTTCAACTATGGAAACCTCTTTAATTCTTTCAATATTCCGGAAGAAGATGAAATGGAAGAGTTGGTTTCTATGCTTCATGGACTTGATCTTTCTCAAGATACACCAGTTAGTAAACCATCCGACCCATCTCCTAATGCAACACCCCAACCACCACCAACTAAACCTACACCACTGCCAACACCCACACCATCACCAACAACACCTAATCCAACATCTACATCTCCAGCTACACCTTCGAAAGATGCTCCTTCTACCTCTAAAACAGTTTATAACTACACAAAGGAGCTTCCTTATGATCCAAACATGCCATCATTAGAGGAAGGAGGAGAGGATGAGGTAGATAATGAGGGAGAGGAAGCAGAACAAATGAATTATTCTCATTTCTATTCTCAAGGAGATGACAATGATGATGCCTCTCCGAATATTTCTGCAACTGAGGGAGATTTGAACAACCTGGAACAGAATCTTGTGCCAGATCAAATTCCAGTTACTCGGATACATAAGGATCACTCCATTGATAATATCATTGGTGATCCTCATGCTCCCATTCAAACGAGACATCAAGCAAAGCAGACTGATACTGAGCAACTTTTGGGTATGATAGCTAATATCGATTCATGTTATCTTTCGCAAATTGAACCCAAGAAAGTTGAAGAGGCCTTGAAAGATCCATCCTGGATTGAGGCCATGCAGGAGGAACTGCAGCAATTTGAAAGTTGCAAGTCTGGGAAGTAGTTCCATTGCCCAATGGTGCCCACTTGACTGGTACTCGTTGGGTTTATCGTAACAAGATGGATGATAGGGGCGTTGTGATTCGTAATAAAGCACGTCTAGTAGTTCAAGGCTTCAGCCAAATTGAGGGTTTGGACTATGATGATGTATTTGCCCCTGTTGCTCGATTGGAGTCCATACACATTTTTCTGGCATACGCGTCTTTCAAGGGATTTCGCGTCAATCAACTTGATGTGAAAAGTGCGTTTCTGTATGGACAAGTTGATACCGATGTGTACGTTAAGCAGCCTCCTGGTTTTGAAGACCCTGCACATCCTGAATACGTCTGTAAATTGAACAAGGCGTTGTATGGTCTTCACCAAGCACCAAGACTTTGGTATGAGAGGCTAACTACACATCTGATTAAGCATGGTTTTGTGAGAGGCAACATAGATAGCACGCTATTTACTCTTCGTGAACAGACAGAGGATAGGGAAGATATGCTACTTGTGCAGGTTTACGTGGACGATATTATCTTCGGTTCTACTAATGAGGCAATGTGCAAGAACTTTGAGAAAATCATGAAGTCTGAGTTTGAGATGAGCGCGATGGGGGAGTTCACATTCTTTTTAGGTGTACAAGTTGAGCAGCTTGCAAAAGGTATCTATATACATCAGTCAAAATATGTCAATGACATGTTGACTAGGTATGACCTGCTCAATTGTAAAACCTATGGGACTCCCATCGAGCTAAATCACAATCTTAAACTTGCTGAGGAAGACGAAGATTGCAAGGAGAGGGACTATCGTTCAATGATAGGTTCTCTAATGTATTTGACTGCCTCTAGGCCGGACATTGTATTTGCTGTGTCAATCTGCTCTCGCTATCAGGCTAAACCAAAGGTGTCTCATATGAAGGCTGTTAAGCGAATTTTTGGTTATCTCAGAGCTAGACCTACTCTTGGTCTTTGGTATTCAAATGAGAAGACTTTCGCTCTTACAGCCTATTCAGATTCGGATCATGGAGGTTGCAGTATCGATAAGAAGTCAACAACTGGTGGATGTCAATTTCTGGGATCGCGTTTTGTATCTTGGCAGTGCAAGAAGCAGACTACAGTCTCTCTTTCTACAGCAGAGGCTGAGTATGTCGTTGCCGCTAGCTGTTGTGCCCAAGTTCTCTGGATTCAGCACCAACTACACGATTATGGGTTACTTCTTACTATGACTCCTATTCACATAGATAACACTGCTGCCATATCTATCACACGCAATCCCGTACAGCACTCTAAGACCAAACACATAGAACTTAGGTTCCACTTCATACGGGATTGCTATGAAAAACACTTGATAGACCTGGTCCACATAGACACCCTTAAGCAAAATGTCGACCTATTCACCAAAGCCTTTTCCCGTGCTCGATTTGATGAACTGGTCAACATGATCGGTTAAAGATTCTTTGGGTCTAAAAGGTAATGTGTGACTTGGATAGTTAACTTTATTTGCTTTTAAGTGTGTTAAAAAAAAAAAAAAAAAATTTGGCAACAGCCACTCTTTATACTCTTTAGTATATAAGAAATGCACGGTTGCTACATTTTTAAAAATAGACGTTGAGTTGTGTCTGTAAACAACTTGGGATATGATAGTACATCGGGTGACATGCACAAAATGGAATTTTAAGGTTTATCTTGGATGTGTCAGTAGGTTTATCTGACATATTTAAAACAGTTTTTATAAAATTTAGCTTTATCATACGATGTGTTGGTAGGCATGGTACACACCGGTCTCTGAGGTTTTAACAAGTAATTTAAATACATGTCTATGATCCTGTGGTAAACACCTTGTGATGTACGACTCTAAGTCTTAATTCCTTAGCGTAGCTTGACGTAATTCTATTTTTAGATTGTATATCTGAGATCTTTTGGGGGAGTATGCTGATTGTTTCCTCTGTTGTACGTAAGTGCAGACCTGGTCTCAATTCAGCTTACTCTCAAAACTAAGCAAACGTGAGTCAATGTACTTGCAAAGTCTTAAATTCTAAGATACTGATCAAGGTCGCCAATTGAATAAAAACAAGTTTGGTTTGACTGCGATCGGTTTTGCTTAAACCTGAATCAAGTGTATGTTGCTCTGTTGTACGCAAGTACAGACCTGTCACCGCTGGCTTGATTCTTAAAATTGATTCTCTTATATTCTTTCTGAATTTGGAAACTATGTTCATGTCTGGGTTACAGGGGTATATCTATGGTGGGGACCACGGTGAAAAATTCATATTAACAATAAAAGGTTACCTCACAGACACGGATGTAACATGTTTAGGTGGACAAACAATACCAATAATCGTCTTGAAATAACTTTTATAAAAGGTGTTTTAAATGTGCCAAGTAAATTTAAAGTGGACAAATATACTGATGATCGAAATAACACTTACTATTCCTAATAATTGCATGTTATTCCAATATGATCCCTAACCAGACTACATCAACTCCGTCACCAAAAAGAATGTATTTAGTTTGGTTTTATATTTGTAAGTTTGTGTTTATTTATTCTCCTTTTATTTTTAATCAAGTCACATTTACTGTAAAATTGAGCACTACGCAATAGATCGACAAAATTTCAAATTTTTTCACAAACTGTCGATATGCGTCACTTCATAAGTGACGCTTATAGTGACGCTATAAGTGACGCCTAAAGAGTCGTTCTAAGTGACGCAGATTAGGGTTTTGGTATAAATAGTTCCGTATACGGCACTTATTTTCACCATCAACCCTATTCAATACGCGTCACTTCCCTTGTCGCTGCGTCACTTCGACTGTTCGTGATTTCCGATCGATTTGTGGATTTCTGTGTATTTTGCGTGCAATCGGCCTCCGTGACTTTCTTCCTCTCACTCATACGCATCATTAGGTACAATTTTTATCATCTATAATTACGTATTCATGACTTAATCGTCGATTGAAGTTTCGGGTTTTTAGGGTTTGCCGAAATCACGATGATTGGGGATCGATTAGTTATTGTTTTGTGTTATTAAATGGTGTGTTTTACTCGTTTTCACTTGCCGCACCTTTTGGTTAAATCGTTTTCGAAAATCCCCAATTTTGTTCATTGTGATTTCTGGGCTTGAACAGTGACACGATGATCTTCATCATTGCGTCACTTCCATAAGTGACGCTAAATGGTAATTTCACAAGTTAAACGTCACTTTGCTGAGTGAAGCCTTTATGCGTCACTCTTGTACATTACTAAGTGACGCTTCACTCCGTCACTTCTTTCAATGACGCTATCAGTGCCGCTATTACTCTCCGTCACTTCCTAACTGACGCATAACCGACACTTGTTACTGACGCTATGAATGACATGTGTTTAGACAACGGCACTTACACCAGCGACGCGTTGAATGCGTCACTTACCATAAGTGACGCATCACTTGATTCTGTAACGAAATTTCTGGTTATCTTTTGTATTTTAGCTTACAGATGGCAGCTCTACAAGATTACTATCGTCGCACCAACTCTAGGCACAACATTGTTGCATTTTTGGAATCGACGCACAAGAACTCGATGCCTTTTCGGCCGATGATCGAGTTTCTCAGACGTTCGAGGATTCATCACGCTATTACAGCTTCTGCACCAGTGTATATGAACCAAATCGAGGAGTTTTATGACCACGCGTTTATCAGAACCGAGAACGACACTCCGAGGATTGTGTCAACTATGTTTGGACACGAGATTGAGATTACACAGGATTCAGTTCGCCGTGTTTTGCAGTTTGATGATGCGAACAATATGCCAACCGTCTTTGAGACCGCGTTTATCTATGGGGGTCTTCAGAGAATGGGTTATCCGGCAGATCAGCTTGTGGATTTTAGAAAACAGTATCTCTTATTAAATATTATGTCGATAATATTTACAAAGTATTTTGAATCGTACAAAACGTATTCTGCGCGACAAAACTTATCCAACAAACTGCAACAAAACAAAGTTATGATTTTAAAACTCAACTAAATTATTTTCATAAAATATCTCAACTAAAAATATATTCGATAATGCATTTAAAACTTTACCTTTTAAAATATCTTAAACGTTTAAACGATCGAAAAAACGAACACGGGTTATAATACCACAAATTTGGGATAAAGTCCCCTCCCTTTTTGGAAGACCAAAACCGGCCCCTTCCCCTTTTCATTTCATTTTTCATCATCACCATCTCTTCATTCTCTCTCTCTCTCTCTCTCTCTCTCTCTCTCTCTCTCTCTCTCTCTCTCTCTCTCTCTCTCTCTCTCTTTCAAGAACCACCACCACCACTCACTACCACCACCAAAACTACCACCAAACGACCTCCATTCATCTCACTCATTTAGAGAAAAGTGATCACGGTAACGAGAGCTACACAACCATCTTTTCGGATTTCTCGCGCGACGACTTGTAAGTTTCCGACAATTCTCGGAAACTCTTAAATTTCGCCATTTCTTTTGATATTTCATGTTTATAATACTTAATACATCATGTGTTAGTGTTTTTACCAACTGATTATGTCCAAAAACGACTCAAAAATGTGTTTTTAAAACCTAAGGTACGAACAGCCCGTCGTGCGAGTTGAGATCCCAGATCCCAGTTCGTCCTGCGAGGCCAGCCGAGATCTCGACTCGTGAAGCCAAAACTGACCTGTGAATTGAACCGACCTGCGAACTGACCTCACCTGCCAAATTGAACTGACCTGCGAACTGACCTGTCCTGCGAGTCGAGACCTGTGGGTCGAGACTTGCGAACCCACTTGTTTTGCGAACCCAATCTCAATTCGCATCGCGAACTCGGTTCGCACAGCAATTCCAGCCACGGCCAACCTTAGTCTATTTTTCCGAATTTAAATTCCAGATGCGATTTTTGATAAAACAATGTAGTAGAAATAAAAATTTTCCAAGCTGACCTAGCAGCTCGACCCTAGCCAAGGGCTCTGCCCCTTGGACCCCGCCACCAGGGGCACTACCCCCGTACACAATTTCATACTTTATGAAACACAATGAAACGAATATAAAAATGTTTTCAAAGATTACTATTACAAACAGTTACCAACAAGTCGTATACATATCTAAAACTACAAACTCAAACGACAAACAAACACTTTGGACATAATCTAGTTGCGTGGACATTAGAATGAATGGTCAAACTAAGACAACCACGTATTTATACTTATAACCTCCTATGTTCAGGACGTTAAGGACTTTACCCGGGCTTAGGCTTTGCTAGCACTCGAACATACTCAACTCAACAGGTGAGTTCACAGCCCCACTTTTAACTGTTTTACTGCTTCCAACTTGGGGTGAGAAACATAGTCAACTATTTTATTGATTGCCATAACTGCTTTCGCTTAACTGATTGTTTAACTTGCTTGTTTACTCGAACGATTAGAGTACTTTAGAACTGTTAAACTTTTATATAAACTGGTGTTTATGAAATAACGTTTTTCATATTACAAACCAATACAAACGTGTTAAACTATACTTGGTAAACCGGAGAACGACCGGTAAGCTGTTTTGATAAACTATTTTGTTTCGCTGGAGAACGACCATCAGTGTTTGAACGGGAGAACGACCAGTGCGTGTTTAGACCGGAGAACGACCGGTACTGTGTCTCGCTGGAGAACGACCAGCAGTGTTTAGTGCCAGAGAACGACTGGCCGAGTTGGACGGGAGAACGACCCGTGCGTCTTTAGACTGGAGAACGACCCGTAGTATTTTGAAAACGCTGAAGAACGACCAGCAACATATTTTAAACTGTATTTTGGGTAACATCCCACGTAAACTATATTTTGGGTAACATCCCACGTAAACTGTATTTTGGGAAACATCCCAACCGAACTATATTTGGATAACATTCCACGAAACATTTACCTAACTATTATGGCAAGAACTGTTTACAAACGAATTTGGTTTAACGAACTGTACTTGCAAACTTAAAACCTGTGAATTCACTCAACCTCGTTGTTGACTTTTACTATGTTTTTAGGGGAATTAGCTGCACGTAAGAACCGCCTGCACATATGGAACTCTAGGCGACCCGTGAAGCTTTCAGGATGCCAACTTTTTGAAACATATGGATTTCTTTTGTATAACTAATCTGTTTTTAGTCATATTTACGAAATCCGCTTTTGTATAACTTAACTACTTATACGATTCGATGAATCGTAAACTTTGTAACTATTACTCTTGGCATCTTAATAAATATGCTCTGTTGTAATCATATGCTCTGATACGTATGCATGTACAATGTTGGTGTCATTACCCCCATACTTAACTAAACGCTTCCGCTAAACAAAAATCAATGAATTTGGGGGTGTGATAGTTTATGGTTTTGATAGTGAAATCAGGGTTTGAGAGTTTGAACAGGATGAAGAACGCTGGTACAGGTTGTGTACCCGATGGGTAGTCTGGTTTTAAGGGCTACCCGACGGATATAACCCAATCCGGTGGGTAGTGTGACCTGATGGGGAACCCGGCTGCTAAATAGGTTACCCGACGGCTAATATAAGCTTTAAAATGAGAATTGGTTCTGTTACCACAATAAGTAGTTTACCCGGCTGATCCATGAAATACCTGGCTGCTTAGCCTAATTACCCGGCGGGTAATAAAGGTACCCGGCGGGTACTCTGTGTTTTTGTGTGCTTTTGAGTTTTGACCCTTAAATGGTGATGAGACTTATTCTAGCATGAATAACCTATGATTGTGTAACATTTTGTGTTTTTACTCAAACACTTGTAGTATTGATTATGTATATCATTTTTAAACTGAATTACTGACTCGTTAATCTGTTATTCTCAGATTGTGAGAAGATTCGGTGATATTAGACTACCGAGTGGACGATTGAGGTATTGGTGAGTGAATCTGTACCCTCAGTATGATTTAGTTGTAACAGGTTTGGTTACAACGGGTAACCGTAGATTTTACTGCTGATAGACTATTAGTCTGATATGATTCCATGATGATTATGGATTATGTGCTACATGGCCTTTGGGCGTATGTGATGAGAAAGAGGACAACAAGTGTTGGGCTTGGTTGCTATTGTTTGGCCTACGGAGGGTTCCTTGTACACATCGTTAATGGGAACCTTAGTTGTGTGAGAGAATAGCAATAGGTTATCGGTAAACCACTGTATTGGCCTGCAGCTCAGCGGGGTTTACAAGTGTTGCTTGAGGGCCACCGCGACATTGAGGGTTCCTCAAGGACCACCGATCCTCTTTGATATCTGTGTGTTTACGATTATTTGTTGTATACAAATTTTGTTATGCTAAATTGTGCTGATGGCTATAGTTTCATTCACTTAGCTTCGTGCTAATCCTCCACATTACTTCTTGCAGATTATGATTAGATAACTGGCTGGGCAAGAAGCTGTTGATCCACATTACTTCTTACAGATTATGATTAGATAACTGGCTGGGCAAGAAGCTGTTGAGAATGGAATGTTTGACGAGCAGGCGTTTACTCTGATATCTGATTTGTATAATCAGTGTTGTATAAATTGGAATTATATAGCACCCAATTTGATACCTTATGACTTTTGAAAGGTTTGACTATATATATATATATATATATATATATATATATATATATAATATGAAACGTTTGTTTTGGACTTGCGCTTCCGATGTAAAACATAATTAAATAATGTTACGAGTCAGAGGGGTGTTATAATTTCCCTCTGGATCTTTCCACTATATATATATATATATATATGCATGTGTGATTACAATATATATATATATATATATATAATAATTATTCTATATCTATAAATGACTAATATCATCAATAAATATATTTATTTATAAACTTTTTAATTATAAGAGTATTTACAATATAGTAATTGGCCTCGTTTACTACAACGGTTTAGTTATTATTTATTTGTAGTGTGCATGTGTAATCTTTTAAATGTTTTTAGTATACTATTGCCATCAACGAGGCCAAATACTATATGTTGTTTTAGTCATGTTACTATTTGTTTTTGAAACGAGAATGCCAATTAGAGTATGTCTAGATAATGCTTTAAGAAGAATCAACAAGTCGCCCGAATTTTGGGTGTTATTAAAAGAGAACGAGTACTGGGTTAGGATTTGAAGAGCTCATGTTCTCAACATGTACCCGATAAGACCCCGTTGGGATTTGGGGTAAGCCATTTCCCCAATGGGGAGCCCCGATAAGACCCCGTTAGGGTTTGGGGTGGGGTTGGGGATTACTTAGAATAATGGGGATGGGGTTGGGGCTGACACCCCCGCACCGAACCCGCCCCATTGTCATTCCTATTTATAAGACATTATGTAATTAAAAAGAATATAAAACATTCGTAGTATATTTTTTTCATATACTTAATAAGAGAAAAATTCAAAAAAGAATGGAAAAAAAATATAGAATGGAGGAACCAATAGAATTGTTTCATTTCAAAAATCAATTTCCACATTTGTTTTAGAAACTAAATATCTCACAAACCGTATGTCTATAAATTATAAAAATTACATATTCAAAATCAGCGTCTTTTTCTCTTCGATTATAGATCTCACAAGCTATATATTCGACAAAGTTTTTTTTATTGGGTTTTAAAATTTTGTAATGTGAAATCACATGTAATTTAACACTGAAAAATAATCACACACGCTTATACACGCTTATATCTCCAATTAAATTTTAAATTCATCATTGATAATTTAAAAGGATTTAAACATGAAAAACTAAGTTCTAATCACATGTGATTAAACATCAAAGTATAAATCACATGTGATTAAAGAGTAATTAAATATAGATTTTCAAATCATTGACTTTAATTATACAATTAAGTAAAAATCAAGTTGAAATCATATATGAATTATCATATATCGGTAAATTGATCATTAAATATTAATTTTTAAATGAAAATCAATGTGATTATATAACAAATCACGTGTGATTAAATGTAAAACTAGCAATCACATATGATTTTTAATGAAAACAAATGCAATTTTTTTAATTATATTTATAATTATTAATGTATATGAATATCAAGTTGTAATCACGTGTTAATTAACATATACCATAAATAAATAGTTGTGAACAAATTTTAACTTTTTATCATAAATCACATGTGATTATATTGTAAAATCTTGCAAAAAAAAAAAGAAAAAGAAGTTAGTCGAAAGTATAGCTTGTGAGATCTCTAATCGAAGAAAAAAAGACGCTGATTCTGAATATGTAATTTTTATAATTTATGGACATACGGTTTATGAGATATTTTATTTTAGGGGTAAAAGTAAAAGTGAGTTTTGTAAAGAAATTGAGCGATCCTATTGGTTCTCGTATTCCTTACTTTTTTACCATTCTTATTTCAACTCACCCCTAGTTAATAATTTTCTAGCCGCTTTTAATTAATTACATAAATAAAATTTTGTTGGTATATCGTAGCAAATGGTTCAATGACACTTTTTAGGCTCAAAGTATGATTTGGCTTTGGCCATATAATTAATTATACTTTAAATTAGAGCAAACAACAAAACAAATCACAAGCAAATACAACTTTCTCTTGGTCTATAAAACATGGTTAAATGAACTTTACAAGTAGTAAACAATTTGTATCCTTGTTGTTTTTAGAAAGATTGCTTCAAAATTGAATCTTAAAATGTTTGTCTGCAAATGTGTACCATCCAGAGTTAGTAATTAAAATGTTTATGGTGCGTTTACTTATGAAACTAAATTGTATGTGGAAATCAGTAGAAGTTTAAAAGCAAAGATGCAAAGAGAAAATGTATAATTTTGTGTCTGAAATTTATTGTAGAAAAGAACGTTATGGTTGATGGAGACGGAAGGATTTGAGGGAGGGTACAACAGGGGAGGAAGAATTATGGTGAGCGAATGTGTAATTTTTTTTTATTATAATCAAGGGTGTGTTTAGTTGTAATTTTTCATTTTCTAATTTTCTAGAGTAATGAAAATAGTTTTTCATTTAAAAAAGTTTTGAAAATTTGAAATGGATGTTTGAATATTGTTGTAATTTCATTTTGAAAAAAATGAAGTTTAGGGAAGCTAAGACGCGTCTAGTTACGAAAAACTTTCCCACTTTTTCAGAAGACCCCGTTAAGAAACTCAGGAAAAATGTTAAAATTTAAGTTTTTGAAAAACATTTCTAAGGAAAAAAAATAAAACTATTATTTTCTTTTTGAGAACCAAAAAGTTGTGTTTTTTTTTTTTTTTTGATTCTACAATTTAATAATCTGTACTCTTTCTTGGAAAAGGAAAACTCAATCTCTTACATTTGAACACATTTTACAAAATTTTATTTTTTTTCTAGAGAACCAAAACACTTCTTATTCCCTTGAAAAACGTAAAAGAAAATTGAAGAAATTTTTCCATAATTGTTGGTGCATATTATTGTGTCTGTCAGTTGGTCTATCGAGTTGTAAGTGTCGTTAGTTAAGTTTAATAGAAAAGTCATTTTCATGTATAGCGACACTTAGCTTCTGTGTTAGGCGACACTTGCCTTAGTGTCGCATAGCGTCACTTAGGTAAGTGACGCAAGAAGGCGGTGACATGCGACACTTCCCAAGTGACGCATGTCTGCCGATTTTGTTTTGTATAAATTGAAACCTACGGGTTTTCGGCTAGGGTTGACGAAACCCTAGCACCACTTGTCGACTAAACATTCCTGTAAACAGTTCCAATACGAATTACAAGCTAATATACTCGTTTACTTTGATTGATTTATTGTTTTCGGTTTGAGTTTATTACTCGTTTGTGCAATTGATTATTTCCGCCAATCAATTATCATTATCAGTCATCTAGATCCAAGGCTAAAGGGACTTTCAACTGGTATCAGAGCCTTTAGGTGATTTGATCAACGTGTGTTCGCGTATTGGAAGTTTTTCGGTTCGCATTTGTGAAGATCATAAGTATTCTAGCAATATTTGGAGCAATTGGGTGCTATTATTACGTTTTGAATCAAGTATTATAGGTTTCGTTCGTTTGGGATTCAAGAATTTTTGTTAGGTTTACGAAAATTCGATTTTTGGGGTTTTTTGGGCGTTCACAGCCGTTTCTGCGTCACTCGAAGCGTCACTTCGTCGCTTTGTGCGGCACTTCGAGCGACACTTCTGTAAGGTGCAATTAGGGTTTTAACGACACTCAAGTACGTCACTCAGTAACGTCACTTGAGGGTTATCCGTCACTCATTTTAGTGACGCCTACTGTTCTTACCGACACTTAATTGCGTCACTTTGGACGACACTTGTGTGTTATCCGTCACTTACTGCTAGTGACGCGTTTACTTCTGTGAGTCACTTTATAGCATCACTTATCTTAGTGACGCCTGTTATTACTGAGCGTCACTCAGGTCCGTCACTTGAGTGCGTCACTTCTTGATTATACGACACTAATCTCTAGTGTCGCTGTGTTCATTTATTCGTCACTTGATAGCGTCACTTACCCAGTGTCGCTACTCTTTGCGACACTTAGGTGCGTCACTTACCAAGTGACGCCTTTGTTACTAATCAGCTTTCTAGTCTTGTTTTAAGTTGATTTTACAGGTGCATTTCAACGATGTCTTATAGAGAAACTATTCAAAGTATTAGGGAAATGATTAGACAAGGCAACGATGTGGGAACCAGTAGTAAACCTCCCGTTTTTACTGCTGATATGGACTATACATACTGGAGATCACAATTTGAGCAGTATATCGATTTTCATTGTCCGGAACTATGGGGTCCACTTACTGAAAGATATGTACAACCATTAGCTGAGGGAAACTGTCGTGGCGTTCGTCCAGCCAAGAATTATAAGGCTATGACTCCTGAGGAACGTAAGGACTATGATATTGAACGCAAATGTCTTTCAGCTATAAAGATGGCCCTGACTCCAGATGTTCTGCGCATGTTCAAGCAACATGAAATTGCCTATGATCTGTGGAATGCGATTGAACTTCGTTGCGGTGGAAATGAGAAATACAAGGAGGCAAAATTAGAGTTGATCAAGAAACAATACGATCTCTTTGATATTGCACCTAATGAGACCACAACTAGTTTGTTCATGAGATACACACAGCTTGTGGGTGATTTGATGGAAGGAGGTTATACCTTTACTGAACTGGAGATTAATAAGAAGCTCTTGGATGCACTACCTAAAGAGTGGGACGTCAAGGTACAAATGTTGAAAGAGAATCAAGAGTTGGCTACATGGAAGTTAGATGAGTTAGTTGGGATACTCCATGCACGTGCTATGGAGTTTAAGAAGAAAGAATGTAAAAGTGGAGGTTTTGTACAGAATCCATCTTTGTATGGGGGTAAAATTAGTTCTGGAAATACTCCTGGTGGATTGGCGTTTATGTCAGATATCAGTGCTCTACCAAGCTCCACTGGCGGTTATTCATCAGGCCATTCTGCTGGCACTTCACAAGGTGCACAAGGTGCACAGACTCCTATTTCTCCAGCCATTGAAGAACAAGTTGCCATTTATACAGCTTTTCTTAGTTCTTACAAAGATTTGGTGTCACAACCAAATACCACTCTGGAATTAACAAAGGAGGACTACGGCCAGCTGGATGATGATGATCTGGAGCAGATGGATTTAAATTGGAACATTGCCATGATCACGAGAAGGGTTCAAAAATTCCTGCAAAGAACTGAAAAAAAGAGTTTGGAAGGAGCCGGTAAATCTGGCTTTGGATTTGATAAAAGCAAGGTTCGTTGCTATAACTGCCAGAACTTGGGACATTTTGCCCGAGAATGTGAGAAGCCAAAGATGCCACCGTCAGGTCTCACTGAACCATCTCCTCCCAAGACTCCTGAGAAAGATGTACAGACGACTGGAATTTCTGATGCGTTGATTGTGATCGAGCCTACTAGTCTGGATTGGAGCGCTCAAGCTCAGCAGTATCAGCAATGCTTAATGGCTCACATCACATCTGAGGTACATAAAGAACCTGAAGAGCTTGTTACTTGTTTATCTTGTATTAAATTGGAAACTTCTTTAAAATGTTTTCAAATTGAAAATGTAAGCTTGAGAGAAAAGGTTGAGAAACTCAATGAATCAAATAAGCTTCTAAAAGGTAATAAAAGACTTTATGATAAGCAGATTGAAGGTTATAAGATAGATACTCAAACCTTTAAAGCAAAAGTCTTTAGTCAACAAGATGCAATTAAAAGCTATTTAACAGAAATTGATTTGTTGAATAAAGAACTTTCTGAACTAAAGTCTGAGTCTGACAATTTTAAAAAGGGGATCACAAGTTTCTCAAATTCTTAAAAGATCTTCGATGAAATCGTTGACAAGCAGAGGACAGATAAAAGTAAGGCCGGAATAGGTTATAACTCAGTTCCACCTCCTACCAATCACTATCCTCTGCCTGTTAAGGAAGGCACAGAAGAACTTGTAGCTGATTATTCATCATGGTCAGCTACAAATTCTAAAGAAGTTAAATCCAATCCCAAAAGGCATGCAAAGGAGAAAACTAAGCGGCCAGAGTATCCCTTGCCTACTTTTGTTAAGCCTGAGAGTAAACCTCCAATTAGTTTTGAGGAGATCGTTGAGATTGAGGATATTACCGAACAGGAGTATCCGAAGGTTAAAAAGGTTGAAGTTACACCTGAAATTTCGAAAACTGAATCAGTTAAGGTTCAAAAAGAAAAGGAAAAGGTTCTAATTGAGAACATTCAAACTTTACAGACACCTGTAAAGATTTTGAAACGAAGTATAAATGTTAATAATGATAAAGTTTCTCATAACAAATCTTCTACTTCAACCAATAAACCTGAGAAAGCACCACCTAAAACGTGTACCCATTATGCATGTTCAAGGAATGCTTCTCCTCCTCCTTTGGTATATCCTGAGCCTCAACCTGTTGTTGAGATGCGTTCATGTTTCTATTGCAAGAAACAGGGACATTTAATCAGTGATTGTCCCAAGCTCTCTAACCAACGCTTTGGGAGAGAAATGCCTAGAACTTCTTTTTATAAGAATTCGTTTTCCAAATCCCCACCTAGGCGTTATTCTACCTCTCCCAAGCCAGTTAAGAAGCAAAGTGATGTTGAGAAAAATCCTTTGCCAAAACAAAAGCCCGACATCACTTCCAAACCAATTAGCAAACCATCGAAGGTTTGGAAAAGAGAAGAGTCTGCTGTTGACTCTAAAGTTGCCAACAATATCTCATCAGATGAAAATTCTGATTTGTTAAAAAATAAAATTCTATCTGATGTGATTATTGTTGATGACTCCGGTGTACCTAAGTCTGTAAAGGCTTGGGTCACCGTTTCTCACTAATCTCCTTATTCTTGTGTGTTGCAGCAGTCTGAACGTGTGAGAGATAGTAAATGGTATTTAGATAGTGGCTGCTCGCGACACATGACGGGCAATGTGTCTCTTCTTGTGGATATTAAACCATACGCAGGAGGATATGTTGCCTTCGCTGGAGATACAGGAGGAACCATTTCGGGTAGAGGAACGCTAACGAATGGAAATGTTAGCTTTGAGAATGTGAATTATGTGGCACAACTCAATCACAACTTGCTGAGCGTTTCACAAGTTTGTGATAAGGATTATACCACTGCATTCACAAAGACTGAGTGTGTTATACTGAAGCCGGGGTTCGTCCTTCCTCAGGAATGGGTGCTAATGCGTGCACCGAGGAAAGACGACACCTATGTTTTGAATATGCAAACTGTTGAGACAACCAGCGAGTATACTTGTCTCCTTTCAAAGGCTTCTGAGAAAGAATCACTTCTTTGGCATAGACGGATGTGACACATCCATTTTCGTAAAATGAATTTTCTCATAAAGAATGATTTGGTGAATGGAGTTCCAAAACAGTCCTTTTCATTAAAGGATGACTGTGTTTCTTGCCACAAGGGCAAACTCCATAAAAAGTCCCATAAGTCTAAGATAGTGAATTCTATTGCTGCACCATTGGAGCTTTTGCATATGGATCTTTTTGGTCCTATTTCTACAAAAAGTATTGGTGGCAGATCGTATTGCTTGGTAGTCACCGATGACTACTCAAGAATTTCGTGGGTTTACTTCCTAGCATCAAAGGGTGAGACGGCGGACATTTTGGTTTATCTGTTGGATAAGTTGGCAAATCTGTGCAACTTAAAGGTGAAGAGACTGCACAGTGATAATGGTACCGAATTCAAGAACTCTACTCTCGAGTTATTCTGTGCTGCAAGAGGCATTGAACATCAATTCAGTGCTCCAAGAACTCCTCAACAGAATGGAGTTGCAGAACGTAAAAATAGAACTATCATCGAGACCGCTCGGACCATGCTAGCTGATTCTAAGCTGCCTATAATCTTCTGGGCTGAGGCAGTTAACACTGCTTGTTATGTTCTGAATCAGGTGCTCACTGTTAAGAAGAAGAATAAAACATGTTATGAACTTTTTAATAACCGTAAGCCAAATTTGCAGTTTCTGTAGCCATTTGGGTGTCCTTGTTTAATAATGATAACTAAGGATAAAATCTCAAAGTTTGACAATAAAGCAGTTGAAGGGATTTTTCTTGGTTATTCTGTGAACTCTCCAAACAAGAGAGTTTATAACAAAACAACAAGTCAGATTGAGGAGCACTTTGAGGTAAAATGTTTGCGTTATTCGGATCCTCCTCAAGGAACGGGTCCGGATTGGTTTTTCAACTATGAGGGTATCTTTAATTCTTTCAACTTACCTGAAATAGATCAAGAGGAAGAGTTAGTCACCCTACTCCATGGAATCAGTCTCTCTCAAGAGACACCTGATTCTCCCTTAAAACCATCCAACCAAAACCCTGAATCAGCATCAAATCAAGCATCCACCTCAACACCTACTCCAACACCCACTCCAGCACCTGCCACAACACCAAGTCCCACACCTGCATCCGCATCTACATCTACACCCTCACCTACACCCAAAAATAAACCATCTCCCACTCCACCATCTTCGGCTGCTCCTTCTAAAACAGTTTATAACTACACAGAGGAGCTTCCTTATGATCCACGCATGCCATCATTAGAGGAAGGAGGAGAGGAAGAAGAAGAGGATGAGGAAGAGGAAGCAGAAAAGATGAATTATTCTCATTTCTATTCTCAAGGAGATGAAGATGATGATGCCTCTCCGAATATTTCTGCAACTGAAGGAGATTTGAACAACTTGGAACAGAATCTTGTGCCAGATTAAATTCCTGTTACTCGGATACATAAGGATCACCCCATTGATAATATCATTGGTGACCCTCATGCTCCTGTTCAAACGCGACATCAGGCGAAGCAGACTGATACTGAGCAACTTTTGGGATTAGTAGCGAATGTCAATTCTTGTCATCTATCACAAATCGAACCCAAGAAAGTTGACGAGGCCTTAAAAGATCCATCCTGGGTTGAGGCCATGCAAGAGGAACTGTTGCAATTTGAAAAGTTGCAAGTTTGGGAAGTAGTTCCATTACCCAAGGGTGCACACTTAACTGGCACTCGTTGGGTATATCGTAATAAAATGGATGATCGGGGCGTTGTTATTCGTAATAAAGCACGTCTAGTGGTTCAAGGCTTCAGTCAAATTGAAGGTTTGGATTATGATGAAGCATTTGCCCTTGTTGCTCGTTTGGAATCCATTCGCATTTTTCTGGCTTACGCATCCTTCAAGGGATTTCGCGTCAATCAACTTGATGTGAAAAGTACGTTTCTGTATGGACAAGTAGACACTGATGTGTATGTTAAGCAGCCTCCTGGTTTTGAAGACCCTGCGCATCCTGAATACGTCTGTAAATTGAATAAGGCGTTGTATGGTCTTCACCAAGCTCCGAGACTTTGGTATGAGCGGCTGACTACACATTTGATTAAGCATGTCTTTGTGAGAGGGAACATTGATAGCACGCTGTTCATTCTTCGACAATAGTCTGAAGATAGGGAAGATATGTTACTTGAGCAGGTTTACGTGGACGATATCATCTTCGGTTCTACAAACGAGGCAATGTGCAAGAACTTTGAGAAAATCATGAAGTCTGAGTTTGAGATGAGCGCGATGGGGGAGCTCACATTCTTTTTAGGTGTACAAGTTGAGCAGCTTGCAAAAGGTATTTATATACATCAGTCAAAATATGTCAATGACATGTTGACTAGGTATGACCTGCTAAATTGTAAAACCTATGGGACTCCTATCGAGCTTAATCACAATCTTAGACTTGCTGAGGAAGACGAAGATTGCAAGGAGAGGGACTATCGTTCAATGATAGGTTCTGTTATGTATTTGACTGCCTCTAGGCCGGACATCGTATTTGCCGTGTCAATCTGCTCACGCTATCAGGCTAAACCAAAGGTGTCTCATATGAAGGCAGTAAAGCGAATTTTTGGTTATCTTAGAGCTAGACCTACTCTCGGTCTATGGTATTCAAATGAGAAGACTTTCGCTCTTACGGCCTATTCGGATTCGGATCATGGTGGTTGCAGTATAGATAAGAAGTCAACAACTGGTGGATGTCAATTTCTGGGATCGCGATTAGTCTCTTGGCAGTGCAAGAAGCAGACTACAGTTTCTCTTTCTACAGCAGAGGCTGAGTATGTTGCTGCTGCTAGCAGCTGTGCCCAAGTTCTCTGGATTCAGCACCAACTACGCGATTACGGGTTACTTCTTACTATGACTCCTATTCACATAGATAACACTGCTGCCATATCTATCACTCGCAATCCCGTATAGCACTCTAAGACCAAACACATAGAACTTAGGTTCCACTTCATACGGGATTGCTATGAAAAACACTTGATAGACCTGGTCCAAATAGACACCCTTAAGCAAAGTGACGACCTATTCACCAAAGCTTTTTCACGTGCTCGATTTGATGAACTGGTCAACATGATCGGTTTAAGGTTCTTTGGGTCTAAAAAGTAATGTGTGACTTGGATAGTTAATTTTATTTGCTTTTATTTATGGTTAAAAAAAAAAATTGGCAACAGCCACTCTTTATGCTCATTAGTATAAAAGAAATGCACGGTTGCTACATTTTTAAAATAGACGTTGAGTTGTGTCTGTAAACAACTTGGGATATGATAGTACATCGGGTGACATGCACAAAATGGAATTTTAAGGTTTATCTTGGATGTGTCAGTAGGTTTATCTGACATATTTAAAACAGTTTTTATGAAATTTGTCTTCATCATACGATGTGTTGGTAGGCATGATACACACCGGTTTGTGAGTGAGTAAGAAGTAATACTAAAACTTGTCTATTACTTTGTGAAAAATGTTATATGATGTATGACATAAAGTCTTAATTGATAAATGAAGGTATTGCCATACATTGTCATAATCATTATGGAAATGCAAAATTGGCATATAGTAATAATATGATTATTCGTCTAACTAATGGTGACTATTGTTGTACTTACGTACAGACCTGAATCCATTAGTTATGCAAATAGTCTCAAACTTGTTATGTTCATACTAAGGGACCCTTTGTTGTACTAAATACAGATCTGGGGCTACTAGTATCTTCATAATTGGTTTGATGTATGCCTAAATTTAAATATCAAGTGTATGTTACGAGAAAGCAGAGATAAACTTGATCTTGTAATCTCTACCTTGTTTAAATATGCAGTGTTATTGAGTTTTACTAAAGTTTATCAGTATATCATATAATAGGTTTCACAAAATTAATATTCATACTAACAATAAATGTTAGCTCACAAATACGGATGTAACATGTTTATGTGGACAAACAATACCAATAATCGTCTTGAAATAACTTTTATAAAAGGTGTTTTAAGTGTGCCAAGTAAATTTAAAGTGGACAAATATACTGATAATCGAGATAACACTTACTATTCCTAAAAATTGCATGTTATTCCGATATGATCCCTAACCAGACTCAATCAACTCCGTCACCAAAAAGAATGCATTTAGTTTATATTTGTAATTTTGTGTTTATTTATTTTATTTTATTTTTAGTTTTACCCAAGTCACATTTACTGTCAAATTGAGCACTACGTAAAAGATCGACAAAATTTTAAAATTTTTCACTAACTGTCGATATGCGTCACTCCTTAAGTGACGCTGCTAGTGACGCAGTAAGTGACGCACAAAGAGTCGTTCTAAGTTAAGCAGATTAGGGTTTTGGTATAAATAGTTCCGTATCCGGCACTTATTTTCACCACCAACCCTATTCATTACGCGTCACTTCCACTGCTCTAGCGTCACTTCACTTGTCGTTGCGTCACTTCGACTGTTTGCTCTTTTCGATCGATCTGTGGATTTTCAAGCGTTTTGCGTGCAATCGGCCTCCGTCATCTTGTTCCTCTCACTCATACGCGTCTTTAGGTATAATTTTTACCTTCTATATTTGCGTATTCATGATTTAATCGCTAGTTATAGGTTACGGGTTTTAGGGTTTTCGAAATCGCGAAAATTGGGGATCGATTTGTTAATGTTTTGTGTTATTAAATGGTGTGTTTTACTCGTTTACGCTTTCCGCACCTTGTGGTTAACTCCGTTTGCAAAAACCCCAATTTGTGTTCTTCGTGATTTCTGGGATTGAACAGTGGCACGATGATCTTCAACGTTGCGTCACTTCAAGTGTCACTTCCATAAGTGACGCTTAATGGTAATTTGCTGAGTTTAACGTCAATTATACCGTCACTAGCTTAGTGACGCCTTTATGCGTCACTCTAATACTCTTTCACTTATAACGTCACTTCTTTAAGTGACGCTATTAGTGTCGCATACCCGTCACTTGTTTAGTACCGCTTGAATGATACATGTTGTGGCAAGCTCACTTACACAAGTGACGCTTGCCATGCGTCACTTACATCAAGTGACGCACACTTTTGATTTCTGATTTTCTTACGGCACTCCTTAAGTGCCGGTTATGATTAGGGCGTCACTTCCTTAGTGACGCTATAAATCAAAATTTTTCAATTATGTGTTTGAGCTTATTCTGTAACGATTTTTCTCGTGTTCTTTTATTGTTTATAGTTACAGATGGAGAATCTTCAGGATTATTATCGCCGAACAAACACCAGGCATAATATTGTTGCGTTTCTAGATTCAACGCACAAGAACTCACTTCCGTTTAGGCAAATGATTTCATTTCTTCGCAGATCCAGGATTCATCATGCTATTACAACGTCTACACCAGTCTATATGAATCAAATTGAGGAGTTCTATGATCACGCGTTTATCAGAACTGAAAACGACACTCCGAGGATCGTTTCTACTATGTTCGGTCGTGAGATTGAGATTACTGAGGATATGATTCGTCATGTTTTGCAGTTTAATGACACGCACAATATGCCGACTGCTTTTGAAACCACGTTTATCTATGGGGGTCTTCAGAGAATGGGTTACCCTGAGGATCAGCTAACAGACTTCAGGAAGCAATATCTATGCAGGGTCTGGAGATACCTGTGTCATATTGTTATCGTTTGTTTATCCCCGAGGAAAGGCGGATACGATGCTGCGAGTCATACGACTCTGTCTTTGATGTTGGCATTAGTGTTCAACAAGCCGTACAACTTCAGCGGTTATGTTTTTGGGAATCTGGTGGAGAATGTGCGAGCTGGGAAGGATAAGTGGTTGTTATATCCACGTTTTGTTCAGTTGCTGTTAAATGATCTGGATTTGGGAATCGCTCCGGATCAAAGGTCGTTATTGGTTCCGACACCAATGCTTCTGCGTGTTTTTAACGACTGCAAGCTGCCACCGAAAGATTATGCAGTTTGCCTGATCGCGAGTTGTTCGGGCACATAGTAAACGAAAACTATGTTGCGCCGCCTGGGGATGGTTATGAGGATATTGTTGTGCCTCCGGTAAATGAAGCTGACTTGGTTGATGCTGCTGTCGCTTAAGACTTAGAAGATATTGAGCAAGTTGAAGAAGTTGTAGCTGAGGAATATGACGGTGGTCCGACACCACCTGACTCTCCAGGTGATGTGCCACCTCAAGTTGCTTTGGATGGTATTCAGATTCCAGATCCTAGACGCTTTAAGCGTATTTTGCGAAGGATATCTGCAGGGCGTGTTCATGTACAGCCAAATTTGGGCAAGCGACCAGCTGGGTCTTCTCCATCTTATGCTGACTTACCTTTGAGGAGACGCCAGAGAACAGGTGTTCATATTCAGGAACCGGGTCAGCAAGCTCAACAGCAACAACAACATTCGCCTACGATGCTTCAGCAGTTTCTTGATCAGATGGCTGAGATGAATAAACGTTTTGATGATCAGGTTGCCGTGATTGAAGCTCAAGCTGCCCAAATAAAGGAATTGGAGATCAAGGCAGCTCAGGTGAATGATTTGAAGCTTGAATTGACGGATGTTAAGTCTAGGTTGTTAGAGTTGGAAGCGGTTACTGTTGTTTCGGGGGAGGAAGGTCAGAGAACCTTGGAAACAAATGTAACCCCTCCCCCAGAACCCGAAAATGTAAATCCAGATTCGATTAATGATAACATTGCTTTGGATTATTTTGTTGATGTTCCAGGACAACCAAGACCTATTTCGGTTGATTATTCAAACGTTAATCTTACATATCTCCAGAGTTTGTTAAATCCGGGTGATGAAGAAAATAGATCAGTTGATCCGGATGATATTGAGATGGATGCGGAGGTTCCAGGGCCGGATGAAGAGTATGTAGATAATCCGAATCAGGAACCGGAGCCTGAGCGAGAACCGGAACCTATTCAGAAACAACCGGCTCAACCTTATGATTTTGATGCACCAATCATTGAGTCCGATGATTCTGATGATGAGCAAGAACCTCCAACAGATACTACTCAGGAACAACAACCAGCTGCTGAATCCGTTCCTAAACAAGCACAATCGTCTACATCTTCAGATCGTCCAATGTTTCAAAAACTTAAGCCTGGATTGAAAATTTGTAAAACTTATCAGGTTCGAGGTGATATGACTGGTTTGATCAGAAGTTGGAAATTTGATGATGACAACTTTCTGATTCTTATCAAACGAAGAGATGGCGTACAGTATTTCAGGCCGAGATTCAATTGCATTAGTACACTGCTGAAGGAAGAATTGAATCATCTTGCTCAACTGAACATTGTTAACCACACTGATGATTTTCGTGGTAACTTGTTTCAGAAGATTCTTAGAAAAGATATTTACAGCAAGAAGTATTTGTGGGTTAGACCAGAGCTGGGAGTTCGTTATTCATACAAGAAAAAGTTGGATCCAAGAACTCAGGAACCGATCGTGAAATATCATTATCCTCCAGCTGCGAGTTTGAAAACTGTGCCACTACAGTCTCTGCCACTTGATTGTCTCAAAAGATTACGATAATGGTGGTTTGATTCTGTTACTCAAGAAGCGGTCATTGAATATCTTTCTGATGAAGATCCGGTGATCGAAAAGGGTAATTGGAATTTATCAGCAAAGTATGGAAGGACTCTTCGTGTTTTTGATCCGATCAGTCTTATCAATCTGACAAAGAAAGATTTGAAAGCTCTTCATAAAAGTAAAATGAAGTATCATCGATTTGATCAAGAAGAGGCTTCAAAGTTCGAGAAGGTGGTCGAGATTTGTGTACGTGTTGGTATTCATGCTGGTGGAGTATTTCCACCAGGTTGGGTTTGAACTGAAGATGTTCTTGAAGACCAAGCTGAAGACACGGGGGAGTTTGTTGGTGCATATTATTGTGTCTGTCAGTTGTTCTATCGAGTTGTAAGTGTCGTTAGTTAAGTTTAATAGAAAAGTCATTTTCATGTATAGCGACACTTGCCTTAGTGTCGCATAGCGTCACTTAGGTAAGTGATGCAAGAAGGCGGTGACATGCGACACTTCCCAAGTGACGCATGTCTGCCGATTTTGTTTTGTATAAATTGAAACCTACGGGTTTTCGGCTAGGGTTGACGAAACCCTAGCACCACTTGTCGACTAAACATTCCTGTAAACAGTTCCAATACGAATTACAAGCTAATATACTCGTTTACTTTGATTGATTTATTGTTTTCGGTTTGAGTTTATTACTCGTTTGTGCAATTGATTGTTTCCGCCAATCAATTATCATTATCAGTCATCTAGATCCAAGGCTAAAGGGACTTTCAATAATTAAATGCACCATAATCTGATGTTATTGGAAAATTTTAGAAAACTTAGTTATAAATGAAAAAAAGTGAAATTTCCGTGTTCAAACTTTCTATCACAATTTGAAAAAAAAAATGAATTTTCTTTAAAAAAATTCGACAACACGTATTCATTTTTTTTTATACATTTTTAAATTTTGAGTTTTCTTGATATAATATCCTAGAAAAGTGCTTCATTATTTTAATAAAAAGAATGGCCCTTATTTTTTTTTCTCTAAACCCTAGATTTGTATAATAGAAAAATGAACACAAGGTAAATGAATTTTCTACTTCATGTTCGTTTATAGAATAAAAGGCATAACTTATTGGTTTGGGTTCTTTGGGATAAGTATTTATAAATGTATTCAACCTTAGTAAAAAATATATAGTATGTATTCAAGTTATAACACTTCTATTGCATGTATTCAACTTTCAAATATCTTTATCGTATGTATTGGACGTTTTTGATGATTTGTCATTCCTAAAATGTGTCATTTGTCATACATATAACTTAACACATTATCAAAAATACCGTCAAGTACATACAATATAGATATTTGAAAGTTATATACATATAATAAAAGTGTTTTAAGTTAGATACTATAGATTTTTTACTAAAACTAAATTCATTTAGAAATTCTTATCCCTAAAGGTTTTCCAGTTGTCCGAATCAAGCCAGGTTTTGAATTAGATGTTGATGACAATCAAGGGTATAATGCGAGGGAAGAAATGAATAAGTTAATGGATAAAAATAAATTATCTCAATACCCTCACATGGTTTTCACTGTATCGACTTATTGGAGAAATTCTAAGATGTTGAGCACAGGGACGAACTTGTGACAAAATTGCCAAGCATGAGAATGGGTGATGTAACTCAAGTAAGGGGATGCAAAACTGTAAGAGAGGAAAACCAGATGGATGATTTGTTTAGTTTATCGTATCATCTATCAGCCATGACTAAGCCTATAAACAAACTGAATGAACACAAACGAGTCTTATTCAAAAAAAAAAAAAAATTTTGACAATACTCAAGAAGTTAGGAACATAAACAAGGAGAAGGAACCGTTGGCTTATTGTCGCACCCCCAAATTTATGATGCGGAAGCGATTCGGGTCGGGGCGCGACTAATTACATATCACAGTACAAAGATATAATGAATGACCACTACATGCGTCGTTTTAAACTTGTATTGATTAAACAAATGTTTACATCAAAATATTAAGTACATAAGCTCGGTTCGAAATTGAGAGATTTACATACATAATTATTTTATACGAAATATAATAATGCAGCTAAATCTCTGAATGTTTGTATGCTGACACGAGCTAAAGTATCCTAATCGGGCAGTCCAACCTACTGCTGGGTACCTGTGATACATGCTAAAATGGGTCAGCGAAACGCTGGTGAGCTCACAGGTTTGTATGTCAACACATATTTGTATGAACTGCAAGATTTAATTAAATTTAAAATCCAATTAAGCAAAATAAAAGTTATACAATCATGAGCATATAGTCTGAGCTTAAATTGAGGGTCGGGTCCAATTAAGGAATTCCGATCGAGGTGCCTCCTACGAATGCCTAATCCACATTCGTCTACCTAAATGCTGATACGTACTTTTAACCAGTTAGTGCTTGCTAACCCGGACGAGGATTGTCAATCCTATATGATATCATATACTAACATTCACGCTACAGATGTATTACCAAACTATATTGTGGAGGGCTTTAAATAGATTAGTTGAAAACAACTCATGTAGTATTTGAATTTGATTATACTTGCGTTCACATGTAAATAAATCGAGCAATGTATCACACCCCTAATGAAAACAGTAAAATAGGGGCTATGAGACTCACCTGAGTCTTGAGCATTTATCTAAATAAACTTGAATTGATTAGCCCTGAATTGATGTCCGAAGACTTGTAACTTGAGGGTGTCTACGGCACGCGATGGTTATTAATGTGAGTAGGTATCTATAAAGACTACCTTTGAAGTTGTTCGTCCAACTATAATGTCCAAATGACTACAATTTGGTTGATTAACTTGTCCAAATTACTACGATTTGGTTGATTGGTTTGAGTTTTGAAAATGTGTACGGCCCGTTGGTGATTGTTTGTAATAATAATCTCAACATATCATTTTGATTTCGAAGTGTTATACTTAAAAAGCATGTCCCAATGTATTTTAGAAGTCGTGTCGTATAATCGTTTGAGGTTTTGAGTGTTCGACACTTAGTGTGTAAATGAGTTACAAACTTTCTGTTTTTAGCGACACTTAGATGCGTCACTTATCGGTTATAGGCGACACTTAGGGAGTGTCACATAAAATGGTAAATTCTGTAATTTGGGCGTCACTTGGAGAAGTGACGCATAGTATGGCGTCACTAAGGCAGTGTCGGGTACAAGTGTCGGATTGATTGCCAATCGATTTAGGGGCGACACTTAAGAAGTGTCGGATGCAAGTGTTGGGCATTGAATTTGCGACACTTAGGCAAGTGTCGGGAAAAAGGGGTTTTATGCGGCACTAGGGTAAGTGACACAAAATTAGGGCTTGTTAGTGACACTCAATGCGTCACTTAAGTGACGCAATAAGTGACGCTACGCTGCACGAGTCTATGCGACACTTACGTCTCATGGCCGAATTTTGAGACGAAAATGAGTTTTCCGGCCACCGTTTGGTCCAAATCTTTTACCCAACCCATATTTGGACATTTTAAACTTAAACAACCAACAAACAAGAAAAAGTGAGTGAAATCGGAGAGTTTCGAGTTTTGTTGGAAAAATTACGAGTTAACGCCGGGAAAATCCGAAAAGATAGAAACGTAGATCGTGATGCGGTGATTCTTTTTCTCCAAACGAGTCTTGAAATCCGAGGTCATTTGAGGGTGTTATTTTGTGATTTTTGATGATGGTGGTGGTGGGTGTTTTGAGAGAAAAGAGGAAGAAGAAGGAGAGAAGAAAGAGAGAGTGAGATGGAGAATGAGAAAAAGAGTGGGGAGGGTGGGGGGTGTATGGGGCCATTTTGGTGGGGACCACGGGGGTGGACTTCACCAATTTTTGTTCCCTTGCGTTTGCGCTCCGTGCGGTGTTCGTTTCCCCGATTGTTTAAACGTTAAATAATTACTTTATACGTTTAAATATACGTTTTAAAATACGAATAATTATTCAATATTTTTGTTGAAGCATTTTACCAAATACTTTATACTTGAGTTATAAAAATTTATAACTTAGCTTTGTTTCGATTAGTTTGCGCGTTTTAATATTTTAATCGCGTAGTCTTTGTTTGTGCGATACGAATTGTGTACGAAATATTATCAAAATAATATTTTGGATATTATAGCGTTATTAAATAATGTTATATTATTTAATAAAATTGTTCACCAATGACCCTATTAATTGAATCGAAATCCATTCGATTTGAAATTCGTACGATTTAATCAAATCGTATAATTGTATATATTCAACAATATATATTACTTGATACATTAATTAGCCTAACACAGAACTAATTACATGTATTATAGTTGATTGGGCACTAATCACTAGTCATAATTTGGCGGGTGTCACATTCTCCCCCTGTTAGGAGAATTTCGTCTCGAAATTTATCTCGAGGTCGCGTTTGATGTAGAGTCAGTGAAGAGTTGAGGATACTTGAGTCGCATTTGGTCTTCCCGTTCCCAGGTGAATTCCGGACCACGCCGCGAATTCCACCTGACCTTAATGATTGGAATACGACTTTGTTTGAGTTGTTTGACCTCACGGTCCATGATTCAGCGGGTTCCTCAACGAAATGAAGTTTGTTATCGACGCGAATCTCATCGAGTGGAATGATAAGTGTTTCATCAGACATGCATTTCTTCAAGTTAGAAATGTGAAAAGTGGGATGCAAGCTGTTGAGCTCGGGTGGCAGCTGCAATCGATATGCCACTGGACCAATCTTCTCGAGGATCTAAAATGGTCCAATGTACCTGGGATTTAACTTCCCTCGTTTTTCGAATCGGATTACGCCTTTCCAAGGCGATACTTTCAAGAGTACTCGATCCCCAACCTGGAACTCGAGTGGTTTGCGTCTCACGTCAGCGTAACTTTTCTGACGATCATGTGCGGCTTTGAGTTTGTTTTGAATTTCAAAGTTTTTCTTGGTGGTTTCATGGATAAGTTCAGGATCAGTGAGTTGGCTATCCCCAACTTCGGTCCAACAGATAGGCGAGCGACACTTACAACCGTACAGTGCCTCGAATGGTGCAGCTCCAATACTGGTATGGTAGCTGTTGTTGTACGAAAACTCGCACAATGGTAGATGTTTTTCCCAATTTGCACCGAAATCAACTACACAGGCTCGTAGCATATCTTCCAGCATTTGAATCGTTCGTTCACTTTGGCCGTCGGTTTGAGGGTGGCATGCAGTACTCATATCAAGACGGGTACCCAATGATTTTTGAAGTGATTGCCAAAAGTGGGATGTGAAGCGACTATCCCTGTCGGAGATAATCGAGATTGGAACACCGTGACGGGTTACAATTTCTTCGATATAGATTTGCGTGAGGCGTTCCATTTTATCGGTTTCTTTGATCGCTAGAAAATGAGCAAATTTCGTGTGATGATCGACGATCACCCAAATGGTATCGCAACCGCTCGATGACTTCGGTAGCTTGGTTATGAAATCCATTGCGATTTGTTCCCATTTCCATTCAGGAATTTCGGGTTGTTGAAGTAAACCAGAAAGTTTTTGATATTCAGCTTTGACTTTTGAGCAAGTTGGCACTTGCTAACGTATGTGGCGATTTCGGCTTTCATGTTCGGCCACCAATAGAACTCATTGATGCCGTGATACATTTTATCGGACCCCGGATGAATAGAATATTTGGACTTGTGAGCTTCATCCATCACCAAGTATCGCAGGTTCCAAAAACTAGGTAACCAGATTCGATTTGAGAAACACCTAACTTCGTTAGGTTTGATTTCGAATTGTTTATCCATGCCTCGCAAGGCTTCGTTTTTGATGTTTTCAGGTTTGAGAGCTTCGAGTTGAGCAGCGAGAATTTGAATGTTTAGGTCGTTATGAATAGTCATACTGAGGGCTCGGACTCGAAGTGGTTTCGATCGTTCTTTTCGACTGAGGGCATCAACAACAACATTTTCCTTCCCTGAATGGTATTTGATTTCGCAATCGTAATCGGTAAGTAACTCGACCCATCGACGTTTCCTCATGTTGAGATCCTTCTGATCGAATATGTGTTGGAGACTTTTGTGGTCGGTAAAGATTGTGCACTTAGTGCCGTAGAGATTATGTCTCCAGATTTTGAGCGCAAAGATGACAGCTCCAAGTTCGAGGTCATGAGTAGTGTAATTCTTTTCGTGGATTTTGAGTTGTCGTGAGGCGTAAGCAATGACTTTGTATCGTTGCATCAGCACGTAACCGAGACCTTGGTGGGAAGCATCGCAGTATACCACGAAGTCATCGGTGCCTTTGGGTAATGATAAAGTAGAAGCACTGCAAAGCTTTTGTTTCAGAAGTTGAAATGCTGACTCCTGCTTATCAGTCCAATCGAACTTTTTGCCTTTCTGAGTCAGTTTCGTGAGTGGTTGAGCTATTTTCGAGAAGTTTTCAATGAATCGTCTATAGTACCCAGCAAGTCCTAGGAATTGCCGTACTTCGGTCGGGGTTGATGGTGCCTGCCAGCCCTTGACAGCCTCGATTTTCGATGGATCTACATGAATTCCTTGACTATCGATAACATGCCCAAGGAATTGAACGGTTTGCATCCAGAACTCACACTTAGAGAATTTGGCGTAAAGCTCCTCGTGTCTACGTAGTTCTAGGATGGTTTTCAGGTGTTGCGCGTGTTCCTGTTCATTTTGCGAGTATATGAGGATGTCGTCAAAGAAGACAATGACGAACTTGTCGAGATACGGCTTGCACACCCGATTCATAAGGTCCATGAATACAGCCGGTGCGTTGGTTAGACCGAATGGCATCACCTGAAATTCGTAATGCCCATAACGGGTTCTGAAGGCAGTTTTCGGAATATCGGTGTTGCGAACACGTAGTTGATGATAACCTGACCGAAGATCGATCTTTGAATAAAAACTCGACCCTTGAAGTTGATCAAATAGGTCATCTATTCGGGGGAGTAGGTATCGGTTCTTGACGGTCAACTTGTTCAACTCTCGGTAGTCGATACACATTCTGAAAGAACCGTCTTTCTTTTTCACGAATAAGACCGGAGCTCCCTAAGGTGAAGAACTCGGTCTAATGAATCCTCTTTCCAGAAGTTCCTGTAGTTGGGCGGACAACTCCTGAAGTTTGGATGGGGCTAAGCGGTATGGTGCTCGGGCCACAGGTGCAGCACCTGGCACGAGATTGATTGAGAACTCAACCTGTCTTGGTGGTGGTAGACCAGGTAGTTCCTCGGGAAAGACTTCTGGAAAGTCTCGAACGATAGGCACATCCTCGAGTCGCTTCTCCTCCGACTTGTTCTCCATGATGTGCGCGAGGATTGCCGGATAACCTTTTCTCAGAAATTTTCGGGTTTTCAAATAAGAGATGATGTTTAGTCTCGTCCCACTGGTCTCCCCCTGTATGATCAAAGTTCTACCGGCGGCGAGGGGGATGCGAACGACTTTGTCATAACAAACGATTTCAGCACGATGCTTGGACAACCAGTCCATACCAATGATGACGTCGAAACTTCCGATTTCAACGGGCATAAGATCGATTGTAAAGGTTTCGTTGGCTAGGTTTAAAGTGCAATTAGGTATCACACTATCGGTTTCTATGAGTTTATCGTTCGCTAGTTCTACAGTGTACTTAACATCTAGGGCAACCGGGGTGATGTCAAGCAGTGGATAAAATTCATCAGAGATAAAACTTACATCGGCACCAATATCAAACAGAACAGAAGCAGATAAATTGTTGAGGAGGAACATACCCGAGACCACATTCGGGTCTTGACGTGTGTCCCCAGGGTTGAGTACGAAGGCTCTACCTCTGGCGTTGTTGTTGTTGTTACCCTGGTTCTACAGCTTAGGACATTCACTTCTGAAATGTCCAGTGTCCCCGCACTCATAGCAGGATTTGGGTTGTCTGGTGTTGCTGCTGGAGGAGTTGTTGTTGGTTTTGGGGGCTCGACAATCCTTGGTCAGATGTCCGTACCACCTACAGTTGTTGCAAGGAGTACTACATGGACCATCATGATGGTAGTTACACTTGGAGCAGTATGGCCTGCCCCCAGTGTAGCCATGCTTGGGCTCAGAATTGGTGTTGTAAACTTGGATGGCATTGGGTTTCTTGTTTTGGTTGTTGGGGTTTTCGGATGATTTGCGTTTTTTGTTGTTGTTGGAGGATGGGAGAGGTGTCTCATGGCTGACAATCAGTGCCATGAGTTCGTGTGCTAGTCGGATTGCACTCTCAATAGTGGTTGGCTTAGATGAGGCGACGTTTCCTTGGATATTCTCCGGGAGGCCGCGGATGTATCTCTTGATGCATTTTTCCTCCGGATCAACCAAACCCGGGCATAACAAAGCGAATTGCTGGAATTTGGTAGTATACCCAGCAATATCAGTTCCCTGCACAGTCAGGTGCCATAACTCTTCCTCCAACCTGTGTAGTTCTTCTTCGGGACAGTATTTCTCCCTTAGCTTTTTCTTCAATTCGGCCCAAGGAAGTTGGTTTGCTATCTAAACACCCACCGAGTTTGCGTGGGTATTCCACCACGTGAGTGCACCTTCTTGAAAGGTGTAAGCAGCGAATTTAACTTTGCTGTTTTCCGCACAGTTACAGAGATTAAAGACGGATTCCATGCGTTCCATCCATCGGATTAATCCAATAGCACCTTCAGTGCCCTTGAAGTATAGTGGTTTGCAGCTGAGGAAATCCTTGTAAGAACAAGGCTTGATAATGTAACACCTGTCTAATTAGGATAATTATTTATGCCTAATTATTTGTAACTAGTTGTAATTAGTATGTAATAGGACTAATTACAGACTCTATTTGTGTATATAAGGTGATTTATATATATGTGTGTACTTACGCGATTTGGATAAATCGTACGGATTAGGACAGAGTCCGATACATTTTACTTGGACGTTGGTGACAAAACTTACTTAAATAATGGGAACGTATTTTACTGTATAAATGCATATTCGAACGGACACTATTAGATTAGCGCGACAACATTATGAGTATTTTAGCAAAAACGTATTAAACGCGAATCAAATAATTTAAATATCTCGACAAATGTTTTTATAATTAATTTCAAGACATTTTTATCAAAATACCCCAGTCACATTTTTAAAAATATAACTGTTTGGTTAAATACTAAAAATGAATGATTAATCAATTAGGACACGGAGTAAATACTGTGTTTTAGGGAGTGTTTTCCCTCCCTCCTCTTTTGGGACCAGCCATCATCACCTTCCACCCATCTTCTTCCTTTCATTTTCATATTTCCAAAACACACACCACCATATTTTCGGATTTAGCTCCAACGACAACAAAAATCACGTTTTCGGGATCACCATTACAAGGGGAACAAGTTTAACAAACGCACCATCATCATTTTCGGGCTCCATCTCTCTCGATTTGCATTTGTAAGAAAATACCTAAATTCCTAGATCTATTCATTTTGGTGTAATGTTTTGATGTTATAATGTTTACACAACTTAGTATTGTCCATATGTATGAATAAGACACGATTTTACAGCTTAAAAATATGTGAGATTTGCGTTTTTGGTCAAAAAATCGCGACAACCGAAACTTTCTGGGCTGGTGTTCATCTTTGCGACACAACGCTTGTGTCGCATGTTGTGTCCCATAAACTATATTGTGTCGTATTTTGTGTCGTACCATTATGTCGCACCGTGTGTCGTAAACCAAATACGACACAACCCTTATGTCGCTATTGATTTAGCATCGAACGCTTATGCGACACAACCCTTGTGTTTCTAAGCTCTTGTGTCGCATTCCTATGCGACACAACCCTTGTGTCGCATACCGAATCCTTGTGTCGCAAATTGTGTCGCAGGATCAGAATTTTGAAGCAATTTACCGTAGCAAAGTCATTCTAATATACGATGTTTCAACGCAATAACAACAACTTAGAACTATTGCTACAAACCGTCACCAACGGGCCAAACATGTTTTCCAACAACAAACAATTACGAACATACAAACAAACATTGGACTTAACTAGTTGTGTACAACTAAACGAAACATCTTGCGAGACACATACTTACATAACCTTACGTGTTTAGGCATTTGAAGATTACGGGTTCGGAGAACCTACTTGCTTTACTTACTACTTGTTATTTGCTACTGCTTGCTACTTGACTCAGGTGAGTCTTACGGCCCCACTTTTAATGTTTTATCTTATTGGGGGAGAAACATGCTACTACTTTTCCTTGAACACAAGTACTAAAACTGTTTACTATACCAAACGGAATTACATGAGTTGTTTACTATTTACAGAAGTCTCTCCATCATATATTGTTAGTTATGGACTTAAGCGCGAACACTAGTTAATGGATCCATTAGGGAAATGACCCTCCCCGCCCGGGGTAGTAGCGCTACCACGAACCGTTCTGTATAAACGGGCGACTATTATTCGTTACATACGCTTGCTCAGTTACGAGCATGTCACGGGAGCAACTTATTACTTACGGGTTAAGCTTCGATTATGAGCCTCATGGCAACGGTATAGCTTACTTACTTACATTTGCTGGATTGCAAATACTGGTTTTACATTTGCTGGGTTGCAAATACTGATTTTTCGCCTACGGGCACTACTGATGAAATCTTGTGTTCAAAACTGATATTACTTACAAACCTGTGAGATTCACCAACATTCGTGTTGACCCTTTTAGCATGTATTCTCAGTACACAGACGGAGTAGGATTACTCCAGGACATAGCTAGAGTCTGTAACACCCCCGAAATTCACTGTTTTGCGGAAGCATAGTTTGGGGTATTACTAATTAAATATCAAAGCACAAGATATACAGCAAACGACCTCTAAATGAGACGTTTTGTAAATTAGTTACATTCCATAGATATAGTGTTTGAAAACTTAGTGTTTTCGTATACAAAAATGTAGTTTCCCTAGAGTCCGCGCGTGTAGCGGGAGATTCTATTACATAATCAAAATATACAAAAGATAATGCTAAGAATCTCCGTTAATGCAGTTGTGTTGAAATCATGCGACTCTAGCTAGAATCCTGGAGTAATCCTACTCCATCCGGGTACCTGAGAAAACATGCTAAAAAGTGTCAACCAAAAGGTTGGTGAATCTCACAGGTTTGTCAATAATATCGGCTTTGAACACGAGATTTCATTAGTAGTGCCCGTAGGCGAAAAATCAGCCATTGCAATCCAGCAATCGTAAAATCAGTATTTGCAATCCAGCAAATGTAAATAAATAAGTTTATACCGTTGCCATGAGGCTCATAATCGAAGCTTAACCCGTAATAATATGTTTGCTCCCGTGACATGCTCGTAAGTGAGCAAGCATCAGTAACGAATAAGTTGTCACCCGTTTATACGTGTAAATCGGTACGTGGCAGCGCTACTGCCCCGGGTGGGGAGGGTCATTTCCATAATGGATCCATTAACTACTGTTCGCGCTTAAGTCCATAACTAACGATATATGATGGAGAGACTTCTGTTTGTAAGTAAACTCATGCAATTCCGTTTGGTATAGTAAACAGTTTAGTACTTGTGTTCAGGAAAAATAAGTAGCATGTATCTCCCCCAATAAGATAAAACAGTAAAAGTGGGGCCGTAAGACTCACCTGAGTCCTTGCAAGTACGTTTATATCAATAAACGAGTAAATAATATCAACCGTAGGTTCTCCGAACCCGTAACCTTCAAATGCCTAAACATATAAGGTTAAGTAAGTAGATGTCTCGCAAGACCACCTAGGCTAGTTGTTTACACAACTCATTATGTCCAAGTGTTTGTTTAGTAATTCGTTTGTAGTTTGAAAACAAATATGGCCCGTTGGTGACGGTTTGTAATAATGATTCAAAGTGTTATCATTTATAACGCAATTTAGTGTAATTGTAATTGAAAGTATGTTCTATGACGTTTGTTAAGTCGTATGACATAAGTATTTGAAATTGTGTAAGTTCGACACTTAGTAAAATCTGACTTTTCAAGGTTCTGGTCTGTGCGACGTAGCATGCGACGTAGCATGCGACGTAGGGTGCGACGTAGGGAGGTACGTCGCATGATGCGACCTTCGCAAATCAATGCGACGTAGGAGGCGACGTCGCTAATGCGACGTTGGTTCGGTTTGCGACGTAAAAGTCTACGTCGCTATGTGCGACGTCCGCAAGTTAATGCGACGTAAAAGGCTGCGTCGCTAGTGCGACGTTGGGATATCTGTGCGACGTAGGCCGTGACGTCGCTAAATGCGACGTTGGCCACAAAATGCGACGTTTTGAGCTACGTCGCAGAAAGTCCAGCGTCTCTGCGACGTAGCGGTCTGATCGGACTTTGTTGGCCGGAAAATCGGTCGAAAAGCTTCCGTTCGGTCCAAATCTTTTACCCAACCCATTTTTGGACATTTTAAGCATATATAAACCATAAAAACGTAAAAATGAGCAAAAACGGAGAGTTTCGGGTTTTGTCGGAAACTTACAATTTGCCGAAATGAAATTCCGGAAAGATAGGATTGTAGATCGTGTTGTCGTGGTCACTTTTCTCCAAAAGAGTGGTATGATTCGGCGAGGTTTCGTGGTGTTATTTTGCGATTTTAGTGATGAAATTGGTTTGGTGGTTTGAAAGTAAAAGAAAGAGAGAGAGAGAGAGAAATGAAAATGAAATGAAAGAGAAGGTGGGGAAATGGGAGGTTATCCTCCCATTTTCCGGTCCCCGCACCCTGTGCGGTGTTCGTTTCCTCCGTCGTTTAAACGTTAAATCAAGCAGTTATATTTTTAAAAGGTGACGGGAATATTTTAATGAAATGCCTTGAAATTAATTATAAAAACATTTGTCGAAGTATTAAAATTCTTAACTCGCGTTTAATACGTATTCGTTAAATTATTTAAAATGTCGTCGCGATATTATAAATAATGTTTGTTCGCTGTGTATTTTATATAGTAAAATACGTTCTCATTATTTAGGTAAGTTTCTGTCACCAACGTCAAAATAATTGTGTCGGACTCCGTCCGGTTAATTCGTACGATTAATCCAAATCGCGTATGTACACACATATATATATATAATTCACCTTATATATATACAAATAGAGTCTGCAATTAGTCCTATTACATACTAATTACAACTAGTTACAAGTAATTAGGCTAAATTAATTATCCTAATTTAGCAGGTGTTACATTCTCCCCTTGTTAAAGAAATTTCGTCCCGAAATTAGCTTGAGTGCACGGACGGTGCGTTGTCTGGGAAGAGATGTGGGTATTTCTGTCGCATTTGGTCTTCCCGTTCCCAGGTGAACTCAGGGCCGCGCCTAGAATTCCACCTGACTTTTACTATGGGAATACGACTCTGTTTCAATTGCTTGACCTCACGGTCCATGATTTCCATAGGTTTCTCGACGAAATGAAGTTTATCATCGATTTGAATTTCGTCGAGCGGTATAATCAGTGTCTCGTCAGACAGACATTTCTTCAAGTTAGAAATGTGGAATGTGTTGTGTACGTTGCTAAGTCCAGCAGGAAGTTGCAGGCGGTATGCCACTGGACCAATCCTTTCCAGGATTTCGAATGGTCCGATGTATCTAGGATTTAGTTTGCCTCGTTTTCCGAATCGAATGACACCCTTCCACGGTGCCACTTTGAGGAGTACCTTGTCCCCTACCTGGAACTCAAGGTGTTTGCGTCTCACGTCAGCATAGCTTTTCTGACGATCACGCGCGGCTTTCAGCCGGTTTTGAATACCAATGATTTTCTCAGTAGTTTCTTGAATGATATCTGGACCCGTGAGTTGGGAATCTCCTAACTCAGTCCAACAGATAGGTGATCGGCACTTACGTCCGTAAAGTGCCTCGAAGGGTGCAGCCTTTATGCTGGTATGATAACTGTTGTTGTACGAGAACTCGCACAACGGTAAGTGATTTTCCCAAGAAGTACCGAAGTCAACTACGCAGGCTCGTAGCATATCCTCCAGTGTTTGAATAGTTCGCTCGCTTTGGCCATCGGTTTGTGGGTGATAAGCAGTACTCATATCCAGACGAGTACCAAGAGATTTCTGTAGCGATTGCCAAAAGTTAGAAGTAAAACGGCTGTCCCTATCCGAGATGATCGAGATAGGTACACCGTGTCGCGAGATGATTTCTTTGACATAGATGCGAGTCAGACGCTCCATCTTGTCGGTTTCCTTGATGGCCAGAAAATGAGCAGATTTCGTGAGACGGTCCACGATCACCCAAATGGTATCGCAACCACTCGAAGTTTTTGGTAGTTTGGTAATGAAGTCCATGGAAATCTGTTCCCATTTCCATTGAGGAATTTCAGGTTGTTGAAGCAACCCAGAGGGTCTTTGGTGTTCGGTCTTAACTTTGGAACAGGTTAGGCATTTACTGACGTACAAGGCGATGTCAGCTTTCATGTTAGGCCACCAATACAACCCTTTGACGTCATGATACATCTTGTCAGATCCAGGATGTATAGAGTATCGAGATTTGTGAGCTTCAGCCATCACCAAATCTCGCAAGTTTCCGAATTTGGGTAACCACACCCGGTTAGAGAAGTATCGAGTTCCATCGGGTTTGATTTCGAATTGTTTATCCAAGCCTCGCAAGGCTTCATTTTTCAAGTTTTCATCGTTGAGTGCTTCAAGTTGAGCGGTAAGGATTTGAGCAGGAAGCTCGTTATGAATTGTCATAGAAAGTGCTCGAACTCGAAGGGGTTTCACTCGTTCTTTTCGGCTTAAGGCATCGGCAACCACGTTAGCCTTGCCCGGATGGTATTTGATCTCGCAGTCGTAGTCACTAAGTAACTCAACCCAGCGACGTTGCCTCATGTTTAGATCTTTCTGATCGAATATGTGTTGGAGACTTTTGTGATCGGTAAAGATAGTGCTTTTCGTACCGTAGAGATAATGTCTCCAGATTTTCAATGCGAAGACCACAGCACCTAACTCGAGGTCGTGGGTCGTATAGTTTTTCTCGTGGATTTTCAGTTGTCGTGAGGCATAGGCAATGACTTTTTCTCGTTGCATCAACACACAACCAAGTCCTTGGTGTGAGGCATCGCAGTAAACTACGAAATCGTCGGTGCCTTCGGGTAAGGACAGGATTGGTGCACTGCAAAGTTTGTTTTTCAATAGCTGGAAGGCTGACTCTTGTTTATCAGTCCAATCGAACTTCTTATCCTTCTGAGTCAGTGTGGTTAGTGGAACAGCTATTCTTGAAAAGTTTTCGATGAATCGGCGATAATAACCAGCAAGACCTAAGAATTGTCTCACTTCGGTTGGAGTGGTCGGTGACTCCCAGCCCTTGATTGCTTCAATCTTGGCGGGATCAACATGAATTCCTTGGCTGTCAATCACGTGCCCGAGGAATTGAACGGTTCGAATCCAGAACTCACACTTAGAGAATTTGGCATATAACTCTTCGTGTTTCAGAAGTCCTAGAATGGTTTTCAGATGTTGAGCATGTTCCTGCTCATTGCGAGAGTAAATCAGAATATCGTCGATGAACACAATGACGAATTTGTCAAGATATGGTTTGCACACCCGATTCATAAGGTCCATGAATACGGCCGGTGCGTTGGTCAACCCGAATGGCATCACTTGGAATTCGTAATGCCCATAACGGGTTCGGAAAGCTGTCTTTGGGATATCGTTGTCACGGACTCGGAGTTGATGATAACCCGACCGTAGATCAATCTTCGAGTAAACACTCGATCCCTGGAGTTGGTCGAACAGGTCGTCGATTCTAGGAAGTGGGTACCGATTCTTTATGGTTAGCTTATTTAGCTCTCGGTAGTCGATACACATGCGGAAAGACCCATCTTTCTTTTTCACGAATAAGACCGGAGCTCCCCAAGGCGAGGAACTTGGTCGAATGAATCCTCTGTCCAGGAGTTCCTGTAGTTGGTTAGACAACTCCTGCATTTCGGATGGCGCTAAACGGTAAGGGGCTCGTGCCACGGGTGCAGCTCCGGGCACAAGTTCGATTTGAAATTCAACTTGTCTAGGTGGCGGAAGTCCGGGCAAGTCTTCAGGAAAGACTTCCGGGAAATCCCGCACGATCGGAACATCCTCAAGTCGCTTCTCCTCCGACTTCTTCTCCGTTACATGTGCGAGGATGGCTTGATACCCTTTTCGTAGGTATTTTCTCGTTTTCAGACAGGATACAATGTTCAGATTTCGTCTACCGGTCTCCCCTTGTAGGACTAAGGTTCCACCGGAGACAAGAGGTATGCGAACGAGTTTGTCATGACAGATGATTTCAGCTCGGTGCTTGGATAACCAATCCATACCGACAATAATATCGAAGCTGCCGATCTCGACAGGGATTAAATCAATGGGAAATGTTTCGTTCGTGAGGTTAAGTGTACAGTTGTGTATGATGCTATCAGTCTCAATCGGGTTGCCATTAGCTAATTCTACAATGTATTTAGCATTTAAGGCAGTGGGAGTAATATCAAGTAAAGGGCTAAATTTCTCAGAAATGAAGCTTCTATCGGCACCGGTATCAAATAACACAGAAGCAGTAAGGTCGTTGAGAAGGAACGTACCCGTCACGACGTTCGGGTCTTGTCTGGCTTCCCCAGCCTTGATAACGAATGATCTGCCGCGAGCAGGGTTGTTGTTGTTTTTCAGTTTTGGGCAATCTTTCTTGAAATGCCCTGAATTTCCGCACCCAAAGCAGGCCTTTGGTGCATTAGTGTTGGGGGTGGGAATGTTGGTTCGACAATCCTTGACTAGATGCCCGAACCGCTTGCAGTTGGAGCAAGGGCAAGAACCGTCATGGTGGCGGTTGCATTTGGGACAGTAGGGTCTGCTCCCGCTGTACCCTTTCTTCTCCGAAGTTCCAGATGAATAAGCCTTAATGTACTCAGGCTTTTTGTTGGAGGTTTGGTTGGATGAGTTGGGGTTACCTTCCCACTTGCGTTTGTTGTTTGTAGATGGGGTTGAAGTTGTACCACGGCGGACAGAATTTGCCGTTAGTTCATGGGCCATACGGATGGCGCTCTGAATAGTACCCGGTTTGGAAGAAGTTACCAGATCTTGGAGTCTCTCAGGAAGACCATCAACAAATTTCTCGATCCTCTTGTACTCAGGATCGACCATGGTTGGGCACAGAAGTGCCAGTTGGTGGAAACGGTTGGTGTAGCCGGTGATATCATTACCCAGCATCTTGTGGTTCCAGAATTCCACTTCTAGTTGTTTCAATTCATCCCTGGGGCAATACTCACCCCTCAACATCTTCTTCAACTCCTCCCACGGGAGTTGGTAAGCAGTAGCAACACTCACAGTCTGGGCATAAGTGTTCCACCAGGTGAGTGCGGTGTCAGTAAAAGTACTAACGGAGAACTTAACCTTATCTCCCTCCGCACAGTTGCAGATAAGAAATACAGACTCAACTTTCTCGATCCAGCGTACTAGACCGATAGCTCCCTCGGTACCTGCAAAGTTTAGAGGTTTGCAGTTCTGGAAGTCCTTGTAAGAACAAGGTTTAGCAGTAGTGGTTTCAGCGGCATCGCTGTTTCTCGAAGAATTTGGTGGAGTATTCCGAGCCAAGGCTTCAGTAACAGCCTGGGTTATAAGGGAGGTAATCTGGGCATCGGTGTATGGTCGTGCCTTTGGCGGCATGATTCTTCAATAAAAGAAATGAAGATACATGAGATTTTGTATGAGCTGGTAATTGTCACAGATGTACATGTATAAAAGCGGTAACACATAACATCAACATGGCAAATGACAATTAAGGTGAGTTGAGATAATAAAGGATATCTGATAGATAAAGTGAGTTCAAAAGTTACATCCTACCGAGATATTACAAAAGGTGTCGGGAATGGTTACATCCGACTAGTTTATAGAGTAGTGCTAGATAGTCCCTAGATTACGAGATAGATTACAAAACAAAAACTACACTAATCTTAATGTAGATTAATTGGTTCCATCAGCGTGACAAGGCGGTCCACAGTTTCTGCTAGTCGGTTGGTTCATTCTTAGTTAGGGTTCCTGGCCTTCGGATTCTTCTTCCGACTCCAGGTTCAGGTCGTGTGGGTGGTAGCGTGCCTCGAGCATGTCCCTGTATCCTTGAGTCGTGGAGCGATACCTAGTCTCCTCCGTTGATTTCCTGCCCAAACGTTTGATCCATGTTTTGGTCCTACGGGTTAGGTTGGTGGCCACTTTCTTCCAGTAACGGATCTTATCTTTGATTCGTGTAGGGACAGATCGGTTTGAGATTCTCAGTCTTTGTTCATAGTCCATGCACTTACGCTTAAGTGCCCAATTTCGGCCGTCTAGTCCCACAGCCTGATCTCGCACTCTCTCATATTCTTCAATATCGATGCCAGTCATTCCGAAATCCTGATTTTCGTTTCCCTCCAGCATGATTTCTTCTTCTGGTACGATGTCCTCATCGAGATACGTGTACTGGATTTGTTCCTCGTGGACTTGGTCACTATCAGACATGTGGTCGTCCATTTGGGAATTCGCGTCTTTGAGTTCTATAGAAATGACAGAGAGAGGATTTTAGTCCTTGGAAGTACGTTGTTTCCGGGTGTTAGATGTGATTTTCGTAAAATCATTAGAGTGCGCCACAAGGTGGTGTGACGGAAATCAAGTCTGTCATGGTCGGTGCAAACCGCTGAGAGAAATTCGTAAGTGTCACCAGGGAAACGTCGGCTATCTCTATAGCGAGTGTGTTTACGTGCGAGGCCTATTCATATATATAATAGCCTAGTAGTATAGTCAGCGAGTGAGGCCTATGTATGTATATACTCGTATATTACATAATAGCCTAGCGTATGTCTAGCACATAACAAGTAAGAGTCTCGGTTCTCTCGTGGTCAGAGTCTACTAACGTATTCCTGTTTGACATAACCATTTCAGACCTCACATCATCTTTCCTTAATTGTACATAGTTGATCAGGCTATGTTAAATTAAAGTCGTATGATGTAATTCCTGAACCAATCATGCCTAATAAGGAATTACTGCCTAATGGTCATAGTCTAGGCCCACTAAATGCAACCTAGTTCACTATAACCTTAGGCTCTGATACCAATCTGTAACACCCCCGAAATTCACTGTTTTGCGGAAGCATAGTTTGGGGTATTACTAATTAAATATCAAAGCACAAGATATACAGCAAACGACCTCTAAATGAGACGTTTTGTAAATTAGTTACATTCCATAGATATAGTGTTTGAAAACTTAGTGTTTTCGTATACAAAAATGTAGTTTCCCTAGAGTCCGCGCGTGTAGCGGGAGATTCTATTACATAATCAAAATATACAAAAGATAATGCTAAGAATCTCCGTTAATGCAGTTGTGTTGAAATCATGCGACTCTAGCTAGAATCCTGGAGTAATCCTACTCCATCCGGGTACCTGAGAAAACATGCTAAAAAGTGTCAACCAAAAGGTTGGTGAATCTCACAGGTTTGTCAATAATATCGGCTTTGAACACGAGATTTCATTAGTAGTGCCCGTAGGCGAAAAATCAGCCATTGCAATCCAGCAATCGTAAAATCAGTATTTGCAATCCAGCAAATGTAAATAAATAAGTTTATACCGTTGCCATGAGGCTCATAATCGAAGCTTAACCCGTAATAATATGTTTGCTCCCGTGACATGCTCGTAAGTGAGCAAGCATCAGTAACGAATAAGTTGTCACCCGTTTATACGTGTAAATCGGTACGTGGCAGCGCTACTGCCCCGGGTGGGGAGGGTCATTTCCCTAATGGATCCATTAACTACTGTTCGCGCTTAAGTCCATAACTAACGATATATGATGGAGAGACTTCTGTTTGTAAGTAAACTCATGCAATTCCGTTTGGTATAGTAAACAGTTTAGTACTTGTGTTCAGGAAAAATAAGTAGCATGTATCTCCCCCAATAAGATAAAACAGTAAAAGTGGGGCCGTAAGACTCACCTGAGTCCTTGCAAGTACGTTTATATCAATAAACGAGTAAATAATATCAACCGTAGGTTCTCCGAACCCGTAACCTTCAAATGCCTAAACATATAAGGTTAAGTAAGTAGATGTCTCGCAAGACCACCTAGGCTAGTTGTTTACACAACTCATTATGTCCAAGTGTTTGTTTAGTAATTCGTTTGTAGTTTGAAAACAAATATGGCCCGTTGGTGACGGTTTGTAATAATGATTCAAAGTGTTATCATTTATAACGCAATTTAGTGTAATTGTAATTGAAAGTATGTTCTATGACGTTTGTTAAGTCGTATGACATAAGTATTTGAAATTGTGTAAGTTCGACACTTAGTAAAATCTGACTTTTCAAGGTTCTGGTCTGTGCGACGTAGCATGCGACGTAGCATGCGACGTAGGGTGCGACGTAGGGAGGTACGTCGCATGATGCGACCTTCGCAAATCAATGCGACGTAGGAGGCGACGTCGCTAATGCGACGTTGGTTCGGTTTGCGACGTAAAAGTCTACGTCGCTATGTGCGACGTCCGCAAGTTAATGCGACGTAAAAGGCTGCGTCGCTAGTGCGACGTTGGGATATCTGTGCGACGTAGGCCGTGACGTCGCTAAATGCGACGTTGGCCACAAAATGCGACGTTTTGAGCTACGTCGCAGAAAGTCCAGCGTCTCTGCGACGTAGCGGTCTGATCGGACTTTGTTGGCCGGAAAATCGGTCGAAAAGCTTCCGTTCGGTCCAAATCTTTTACCCAACCCATTTTTGGACATTTTAAGCATATATAAACCATAAAAACGTAAAAATGAGCAAAAACGGAGAGTTTCGGGTTTTGTCGGAAACTTACAATTTGCCGAAATGAAATTCCGGAAAGATAGGATTGTAGATCGTGTTGTCGTGGTCACTTTTCTCCAAAAGAGTGGTATGATTCGGCGAGGTTTCGTGGTGTTATTTTGCGATTTTAGTGATGAAATTGGTTTGGTGGTTTGAAAGTAAAAGAAAGAGAGAGAGAGAGAAATGAAAATGAAATGAAAGAGAAGGTGGGGAAATGGGAGGTTATCCTCCCATTTTCCGGTCCCCGCACCCCGTGCGGTGTTCGTTTCCTCCGTCGTTTAAACGTTAAATCAAGCAGTTATATTTTTAAAAGGTGACGGGAATATTTTAATGAAATGCCTTGAAATTAATTATAAAAACATTTGTCGAAGTATTAAAATTCTTAACTCGCGTTTAATACGTATTCGTTAAATTATTTAAAATGTCGTCGCGATATTATAAATAATGTTTGTTCGCTGTGTATTTTATATAGTAAAATACGTTCTCATTATTTAGGTAAGTTTCTGTCACCAACGTCAAAATAATTGTGTCGGACTCCGTCCGGTTAATTCGTACGATTAATCCAAATCGCGTATGTACACACATATATATATATAATTCACCTTATATATATACAAATAGAGTCTGCAATTAGTCCTATTACATACTAATTACAACTAGTTACAAGTAATTAGGCTAAATTAATTATCCTAATTTAGCAGGTGTTACAGAGTCGCATGATTTCAACACAACTGCATTAACGGAGATTCTTAGCATTATCTTTTGTATATTTCGATCATGTAATAGAATCTCCCGCTATACGCGTGGACTCTAGGAAACTACATTTTTGTATACGAAAACATTAAGTTTTCAAACATTATATCTATGGGAATGTAACTAATTTACAAACGTTGCATATAGATGTCGTTTGCTTTATCTTTGCGATGTGATATTTGATTAGTAGCACCCCAAAACTTGCTTCCGCCAAACAGTGAATTTGGGGGTGTTACAGATTGGTATCAGAGCCTAAGGTTATAGTCAACTAGGTTGCATTTAGTGGGCCTAGACTATGACCATTAGGCAGTATTCCCTATTTAGTACTATTAGTTCAGAAATTACATCATACGAAGTTAATTTAACATGGCCTGATCAACTATGTACAATTAAACAAAGATGATGTGAAATCTGAAAGAGTATACTGGGATAGGAATACATTAGTTGACTCTGTCCACGAGAGACACCGAACTTGAACGTGTCTGTGTTAGACACCCTAGGCTATATGTTATATGTATTATGAATATAGGCCTCATTCTTTTCACGCTTTGTCTCAGAATGGCAAACACACCACCTAGTTCGTCACGCTCTCATCCTCAAGGATCTCGAAACCCGCAAGTGGCTAGGAGAGAAAGCAGGTCGCCTCGAGCTAGCCCGTACCCCACTCACCTCACTCTACCGGATTTAGCCACTAGAGTACATCACCACGATCAACGACTCCACGAGATGGACATTGAACTACAAGAAACCCGCAAACATTGGAGACTCACGGCGATGGAACGAATCGATCAAGTCTCCAAAGATCACGAGAACACCGTCACCGCTATGGAAACCCTTCAAAATTAAGTAGGGGAAACAGTCGGAACCATGGAGGCTGTCCACAACCAAGTGATCGGCAACCGAAATGAGATTGCTATCCTACAATCAAGGTTGCGCCAGTGCGAGACACGTCTAAGGGAAACCGAGGACGCTCTCCGAACGGCCAACAGTCTTGTAGAATCGGTGGACCGCCTCAACGCACTGTTGCCACAACTCAACTTGCGTCAGAATTAGCTTAGGCTGAATCTGTATTTTCTTATGCTTTCGTAGGAATCTATGTAATTCGACCGGGTGAAATAATTCCCGGTACTTTTGTACTACAATTACTCTGTAATCTTTTGGAAAACCCGTACCTTGTATCCAACTTGTTTATCTAAATGGAATGTGATTGTCACTTCGTACTATTATCGTGTATCTCATCATATACACTTGTGATATATCATAATTTCATGCAAATATCTTATTCCTCTTTCCTTGTTCTTTTCTTGCTCAGCATCATGCCTCCTCGCCGACAAGTCACCCTCAGTGAAGCTGAAATCGCGGGGCTGATTGCCCGCAGTGTGGCTCAAGCCTTGGCTACCCGAACGCCGACTTCTGGTAGCGAGGATTCAGCTACTAACGGGCCACAACCCAAACCCTGCTCTTACAAGGACTTCCACAACTGCAAACCTTTGAGCTTTGCAGGTACTGAAGGAGCTATCGGTCTAGTACGCTGGATCGAGAAAATCGAATCTGTATTCCTTATCTGCAACTGCACAGAGGGAGACAAGGTCAAGTTCTCTGCCAGTACTTTCTCTGACACCGCTCTCACCTGGTGGAACACCTATGCCCAGACTGTGGGTATTGATAATGCTTACAAACTCCCGTGGGAAGAGTTGACGAAGATGTTGAGGGGCGAGTACTGTCCCAGAGATGAACTGAAACAACTGGAAGTGGAATTCTGGAAACACAAAATGCAGGGTGATGACATCACTGGTTACACCAACCGTTTCCACCAACTGGCACTTCTGTGCCCATCCATGGTCGATCCTGAGTACAAGAGGATCGAGAAATATGTTGACGGACTTCCTGAAAGACTCCAAGACCTGGTGACATCATCCAAACCGGGTACTATTCAGAGCGCCATTCGTATGGCCCATGAGCTAACGGCAAATTCTGTCCGCCGTGGCACAACTTCAACCCCATCTGCAAACAACAAACGCAAATGGGAAGGAAACCCCAACTCATCCAACCAAACCTCCAACAAAAAGCCTGAGTCTGTTAAGGCTTATTCATCGGGAACTTCGGAAAAGAAAGGGTACATCGGGAACAAACCCTACTTTTCCAAATGCAACCGCCATCATGACGGTTCTTGCTCTTGCTCCAACTGCAAACGGTTCGGGCATTTAGCCAAGGATTGCCGGGCCAATGTTCCTACCCCCAACACTAATGCACCAAAGGCCTGTTTTGGGTGCGGAAATTCAGGGCATTTCAAGAAAGATTGCCCAAAGCTGAAAAACAACAACAACCCTTCTCGCGGTAGAGCATTCGTTATCAAGGCTGGGGAAGCCAGACAAGACCCGAATGTCGTAACGGGTACATTCCTTCTCAACGACCTTACTGCTTCTGTATTATTTGATACTGGTGCCGATAGAAGTTTCATTTCTGAGAAATTTAGCCCTTTACTTGATATAACTCCCACTGCCTTAGATGTTAAATACATTGTAGAACTAGCTAACGGCAAACTGATTGAGACTGATAGCGTCATACGCAACTGCACACTTAACCTTACGAACGAAACGTTTTCCATTGATTTAATCCCTGTCGAGATCGGCAGCTTCGATATTATTGTCGGTATGGATTGGTTATCCGAGCACCGAGCTGAAATCATCTGTTATGACAAACTCGTTCGCATACCTCTTGTCTCCGGTGGAACCTTAGTCCTACAAGGGGAGACCGACAGACGGAATCTGAATATTGTATCATGCCTGAAAACTAGAAAATATCTGCGGAAAGGGTATCAAGCCATCCTTGCACATGTAACGGAGAAGAAGTCGGAGGAGAAGCGACTTGAAGATGTTCCAATCATGCGGGATTTCCCGGAAGTCTTTCCTGAGGATTTGCCCGTACTTCCGCCACCTAGACAAATTGAATTTCAAATCGAACTTGTGCCAGGGGCTGCTCTCGTGGCACGAGCCCCGTACCGTCTAGCACCATCCGAAATGCAAGAGTTGTCTAACCAACTACAGGAACTCCTGGACAGAGGATTTATTCGACCAAGTTCCTCACCTTGGGGAGCTCCGGTCTTATTCGTGAAAAAGAAATATGGATCTTTCCGCATGTGTATCGACTATCGAGAGCTGAATAAGCTAACCATAAAGAATCGGTACCCACTTCCTAGAATCGATGACCTATTTGACCAACTCCAGGGATCGAGTGTCTACTCAAAGATTGATATACGGTCAAGTTATCATCAACTCCGAGTCCGCGACAATGATATTCCAAAGACAGCTTTCCGAACCCGATATGGGCATTACGAATTCCAAGTGATGCCATTCGGTCTAACCAACGCGCCGGCCGTATTCATGGACCTTATGAATCGGGTGTGCAAACCATATCTTGACAAATTCGTCATTGTGTTTATCGATGATATCCTGATCTACTCTCGCAATGAACAGGAACATGCTCAACATCTGAAAACCATTCTACGACTCCTTAGACACGAAGAGTTATATGCCAAATTCTCTAAGTGTGAGTTCTGGATTCGAACCGTTAAATTCCTCGGACACGTGATTGACAGCCAGGGAATTCATGTTGATCTCGCCAAGATTGAAGCAATCAAGGGATGGGAGTCACCGACCACTCCAACTGAAGTGAGACAATTCTTAGGTCTTGCTGGTTATTACCGCCGATTCATTGAAAACTTTTCAAGAATAGATGTTCCCTTAACAACACTGACTCAGAAAGGTAAGAAGTTCGATTGGACTGATAAGCAAGAGTCAGCTTTCCAGCTATTGAAACACAAACTTTGCAGTGCACCAATCTTGTCCTTACCCGAGGGCACCGATGACTTCGTAGTTTATTGCGACGCCTCACACCAAGGACTTGGTTGCGTGTTAATGCAACGGGAAAAAGTCATTGCCTATGCCTCAAGACAACTAAAAATCCACGAGAAAAACTATACGACCCACGACCTCGAGTTAGGTGCCATGGTCTTCGCATTGAAAATCTGGAGACATTATCTCTACGGTACAAAAAGCACTATCTTTACTGATCACAAAAGTCTCCAACACATATTCGATCAAAAGGATCTAAACATGAGGCAACGTCGTTGGGTTGAGTTACTTAGTGACTACGACTGCGAGATCAAATACCATCCGGGCAAGGCAAACGTAGTTGCCGATGCCTGAAGCTGAAAAGAACGAGTGAAACCCCTTCGAGTCCGAGCACTTTCTATGACAATTCGTAACGAGCTCCCTGCTCAAATCCTTACCACTCAGCTTGAAGCACTCAGCGATGAAAACGTGAAAAATGAAGCCTTACGAGGCTTGGATAAACGATTCAAAATCAAACCCGATGGGACTCGATACTTCTCTAACCGGGTGTGGTTACCCAAATTCGGAAACTTGCGAGATTTGGTGATGGCTGAAGCTCACAAATCTTGATACTCTATACATCCTGGTTCTGACAAGATGTATCACGATGTCAAAGGGTTGTATTGGTGGCCTAACATGAAAGCTGACATCGCCATGTACGTCAGTAAATGCTTAACCTGTTCCAAAGTCAAGGTCGAACACCAAAGACCCTCGGGATTGCTCCAACAACCTGAAATTCCTCAATGGAAATGGGAGCAAATTGCCATGGAATTCATTACTAAACTACCGAAAACTTCGAGCGGTTGCGATACCATTTGGGTGATTGTGGACCATCTCACAAAATCTGCTCATTTTCTGGCCATCAAGGAAACTGACAAGATGGAGCGTTTGGCTCGCATCTACATCAAAGAAATTGTTTCGCGACACGGTGTACCTATCTCGATCATCTCGGATAGAGACAGCCGTTTCACTTCCAACTTTTGGCAATAGAAATCTCTCGGTACTCGTCTGGATATGAGTACAGCTTATCACCCGCAAACCGATGGTCAAAGCGAGCGAACCATCCAAACACTGGAGGATATGCTACGAGCCTGCGTAGTGGACTTCGGTACTTCTTGGGAAAGCCACTTACCGTTGTGCGAATTCTCGTACAACAACAGTTACCATACCAGCATTAAGGCTGCACCCTTCGAGGCACTCTACGGGCGTAAGTGCCGATCACCTATCTGTTGGACTGAGTTAGGAGATTCCCAACTCACGGGTCCGGAAATCATTCACGAAACTACTGAGAAAATCATTGGTATTCAAAACCGGCTGAAAGCCGCACGAGATCGTCAGAAAAGCTATGCTGACGTGAGACGCAAACACCTTGAGTTCCAGGTAGGGGACAAGGTACTTCTCAAAGTGGCACCGTGGAAAGGTGTCATTCGATTTGAAAAACGAGGCAAACTAAACCCTAGATACATCGGACCATTCGAAATCCTTGAAAGGATTGGTCTAGTGGCATACCGCCTGCAACTTCCTGCTGAGCTTAGCAGCGTTCACAACGCCTTTCACATTTCTAACCTGAAGAAGTGTCTGTCTGACGAGACACTAATAATACCGCTCGACGAAATCCAAATCGATGATAAACTTCATTTTGTCGAGGAACCTATGGAAATCATGGACCGTGAGGTCAAGCGATTGAAACAGAGTCGTATTCCCATCGTAAAAGTCAGGTGGAATTCTAGACGTGGTCCTGAATTCACCTGGGAACGGGAAGACCAAATGCGACAGAAATACCCACATTTCTTCCCAGACAAAGCACCGTCCGTGCACTCGAGCTAATTTCGGGACGAAATTTCTTTAACAAGGGGAGAATGTAACACCTGCCTAATTAGGATAATTAATTATGCCTAATTATTTGTAACTAGTTGTAATTAGTATGTAATAGGACTAATTACAGACTCTATTTGTATATATAAGGTGATTTATATATATGTGTGTACTTACGCGATTTGGATAAATCGTACGGATTAACCGGACAGAGTCCGATACATTTTACTTGGACGTTGGTGACAAAACTTACTTAAATAATGGAAACGTATTTTACTGTATAAATGCATATTCGAACGGACACTATTAGATTAGCGCGACAACATTATGAGTATTTTAGCAAAAACGTATTAAACGCGAATCAAATAATTTAAATATCTCGACAAATGTTTTTATAATTAATTTTAAGACATTTTTATCAAAATACCCCAGTCACATTTTTAAAAATATAACTGTTTGGTTAAATACTAAAAACGAACGATTAATCAATTAGGACACGGAGTAAATACTGTGTTTTAGGGAGTGTTTTCCCTCTCTCCTCTTTTGGGACCAGCCATCATCACCTTCCACCCATCTTCTTCCTTTCATTTTCATATTTCCAAAACACACACACACCAAAAACTCTCTCAAACACACACCACCATATTTTCGGATTTAGCTCCAACGACAACAAAAATCACGTTTTCGGGATCACCATTACAAGGGGAACAAGTTTAACAAACGCACCATCATCATTTTCGGGCTCCATCTCTCTCGATTTGCATTTGTAAGAAAATACCTAAATTCCTAGATCTATTCATTTTGGTGTAATGTTTTGATGTTATAATGTTTACACAACTTAGTATTGTCCATATGTATGAATAAAACATGATTTTACAGCTTAAAAATATGTTACATTTGCATTTTTGGTCGAAAAATCGTGACAGCCGAAACTTTCTGGGCTGGTGTTCATCTTTGCGACACAACGCTTGTGTCGCATGTTGTGTCGCATAAACTATATTGTGTCGTATTTTGTGTCGTACCATTATGTCGCACCGTGTGTCGTAAACCAAATACGACACAACCCTTATGTCGCTATTGATTTAGCATCGAACGCTTATGCGACACAACCCTTGTGTCGCTAAGCTCTTGTGTCGCATTCCTATGCGACACAACCCTTGTGTCGCATACCGAATCCTTGTGTCGCAAATTGTGTCGCAGGATCAGAATTTTGAAGCAATTTACTGTAGCAAAGTCATTCTAATATACGATGTTTCAACGCAATAACAACAACTTAGAACTATTGCTACAAACCGTCACCAACGGGCCAAACATGTTTTCCAACAACAAACAATTACGAACATACAAACAAACATTGGACTTAACTAGTTGTGTACAACTAAACGAAACGTCTTGCGAGACACATACTTACATAACCTTACGTGTTTAGGCATTTGAAGGTTACGGGTTCGGAGAACCTACTTGCTTTACTTACTACTTGTTATTTGCTACTGCTTGCAACTTGACTCAGGTGAGTCTTACGGCCCCACTTTTACTGTTTTATCTTATTGGGGGAGAAACATGCTACTACTTTTCCTTGAACACAAGTACTAAAATTGTTTACTATACCAAACGGAATTGCATGAGTTGTTTACTATTTACAGAAGTCTCTCCATCATATATCGTTAGTTATGGACTCAAGCGCGAACACTAGTTAATGGATCCATTAGGGAAATGACCCTCCCCGCCCGGGGTAGTAGCGCTACCACGAACCGTTCTGTATAAACGGGCGACTATTATTCGTTACATATGCTTGCTCAGTTACGAGCATGTCACGGGAGCAACTTATTACTTACGGGTTAAGCTTCGATTATGAGCCTCATGGCAACGGTATAGCTTACTTACTTACATTTGCTGGATTGCAAATACTGGTTTTACATTTGCTGGGTTGCAAATACTGATTTTTCGCCTACGGGCACTACTGATGAAATCTTGTGTTCAAAACTGATATTACTTACAAACCTGTGAGATTCACCAACATTCGTGTTGACCCTTTTAGCATGTATTCTCAGTACACAGACGGAGTAGGATTACTCCAGGACATAGCTAGAGTCGCATGATTTCAACACAACTGTATTAACGGAGATTCTTAGCATTATCTTTTGTATATTTCGATCATGTAATAGAATCTCCCGCTATACGCGTGGACTCTAGGAAACTACATTTTTGTATACGAAAACATTAAGTTTTCAAACATTATATCTATGGGAATGTAACTAATTTACAAACGTTGCATATAGATGTCGTTTGCTTTATCTTTGCGCTGTGATATTTGATTAGTAGCACCCCAAAACTTGCTTCCGCCAAACAGTGAATTTGGGGGTGTTACAGATAATAGGGGTGGTATCAACAGTTTGGTCACTGGTTCGTTGTGAGCTCCGAGCAGCCAAAGCATCAGCTACAGCTCAGGAGATGATAGCACTGAGTTCAGCATCACTGTAACTTTTCTTCTTGGGTGGCATGATTCTTCAAGAAAGAAACAAATGGTACATGAGAAATTCTACAGGAATGACAATCACAACAGATGTACATATATAAAACCAGTAATATATAACATCACAATGTAAAAATCAATAATGTAGAATAATCGAGGGAAATTATCAATTGATATTACGAATCCAAAAGATGATAGACAATTTCGAGTTACGAGTTCCAAAAGTTACAGCTTTAGATGTTTTTACAAAAGTACCGGGAATTGTTACATCCGGTCGAATTACATAGGTCCTACAAAAGCCTAATAGAGTACAGATTCAGCCTAAGCTAATTCTGATGTAGATTGAGTTGTGACAGTAAAGCAGTGAGATGATCAACGGACTCTGCAAGTCGGTTAACCATCCTGAGTGCCTCTTCGGTTTCCCTCAGGCGAGTCTCGCACTGATTCAACCTTGATTGTAGGACGGAGATTTCGTTTCGATTACAAATCACTTGGTTGTGGACGACCTCCATGGTTTTGATGGTTTCTCCCATTTGGTTGCGAAGGATGTCCATGTTGTTAACGGTATTTTCGTGATCCTCAGAGACTTGATTGATACCTTCGAGTGATGTGAGTCTCCAGTTTTCGTTAGTTTCCTGCAGTTCGATATCCATATCGCAAAGTCGTTGCTCGTGACGATGCACCCTGGCGGCTAGGACAGGTACAGTGAAGTGAGCAGGTTCTTGAGTATAGGGAGAGACTTCCATGTTGGAAAATCCTCCATCTGAGGCGGGGAGTCGGATTCCTTCCTCGTCCCTCCAGGTGTTGAGTCGATTTGATAACCATCTCCATTGGCTAGTGGTTGCTTGCCTCTAGGACTGGTTATTGAGTTGGTTTTGGGTGGGATATGGGCTAGCTCGAGGCGACCCAGTGTCCCTCCCAGCTACCCTTGAGTTTCGTGATCCATAAGGATGCGAGCGTGATGAATTTGGTGGTGTGTTTGCCATTTCTGAGACAAAGCGTAAAGTGAGTGAGGCCTATATTCATATAATACATATAATATAGCCTAGATTTGTAGAGAGGCCTATCTATGTATACTTAGTATCACATAATAGCCTATTGGGTGTCTAGCACAGACATGTTTGAGTCCCGGTTCTCTCGAGGTCAGAGTCAACTAGTGTATTCCCGTTCAACATAACCATTTCAGACGTTACATCATTTTTCCTTAATTGTACATAGTTGATCAGGCTATGTTAAATTAAAGTTGTATGTTGTAGTTCCTGAACCAGTCACGCCGAATTAAGGAAATACTGCCTAACGGTCATAGTCTAGGCCCACTAAATGCAACCTAGTTCACTATAACCTTATGCTCTGATACCAATCTGTCGCACCCCCAAATTTATGATGTGGAAGCGATTCGGGTCGGGGCGCGACTAATTACATATCACAGCACAAAGATATAATGAACGACCACTACATGCGTCGTTTAAACTTGTATTGATTAAACAAATGTTTACATCAAAATATTAAGTACATTAGCTCGGTTCGAAATCGATAGATTAACATACATAATTGATTTATACAAAATATAATAATGCAGCTAAATCTCTGAATGTTTGTATATTGACACGAGCTAAAGTATCCTGATCGGGCAGTCCAACCTACTGCTGAGTACTTGTGATACATGCTAAAATGGTCAGCGAAATGCTGGTGAGCTCACAGGTTTGTATGTCAACACATATTTGTATGAACCGCAAGATTTAATTGAATTTAAAATGCAATTAAGCAAAATAAAAGTTATACAATCATGAGCACATAGTCTGAGCTTAACTTGAGGGTCGGGTCCAATTAAGGAATTCCGATCGAGGTGCCTCCTACGAATGCCTAATCTACACTCGTCTACCCAAATGATAATGCATCCGTTTGACCAGTTAGTGCTTGCTAACCCGAACGAGGATTGTCAATCCTATATGATATCAAATACTAATATTCACGCTACAGATGTATTACCAAACTATGTTGTGGAGGGCTTTAAATTGATTAGTTGAAAACAACTCATGTAGTATTTGAATTTGATTGTACTTGCGTTCACATGTAAATAAATCGAGCAATGTATCACACCCCTAATGAAAACAGTAAAATAGGAGCTATGAGACTCACCTGAGTCTTGAGCGTTTATCTAAATAAACTTGAATTGATTAGCCGTGAATTGATGTCCGAAGACTTGTAGCCTGAGGGTGTCCACGACACGCGATGGTTATTAACGTGAGTAGGTATCTATAAAGAGTACCTTTGTAGTTGTTCGTCCAACTATAATGTCCAAATGACTACGATTTGGTTGATTAACTTGTCCAAATTACTACGATTTGGTTGATTGGTTTGAGTTTTGAAAATGTGTACGGCCCGGTTGTGATTGTTTGTAATAATAATCTCAACATTATCATTTTGATTTCGAAGTGTTATACTTAAAAAACATGTCCCGATGTGTTTTAGAAGTCGTGTCGTATAATCGTTTGAGGTTTTGAGTGTTCGACACTTAGTGTGTAAATGAGTTACAAACTTTCTGTTTTTAGCGACACTTAGATGCGTCACTTATCGGTTATAGGCGACACTTAGGGAGTGTCGCATAAAATGGCAAATTCTGTAATTTGGACGTCACTTGGAGAAGTGACGCATAGTATGGCGTCACTAAGGCAGTGTCAGGTACAAGTGTCGGATTGATTGCCAATCAATTTAGGGGCGACATTTAAGAAGTGTCGGATGCAAGTGTCAGGCATTGAATTTTCGACACTAATGCAAGTGTCGAGAAAAAGGGGTTTTATGCGGCACTAGGGTAAGTGACGCAAAATTAGGGCTTTTTAGCGACACTCAGTGCGTCACTTAAGTGTCGCATTAAGTGACGCTACGCTGCACGAGTCTATGCGACACTTACGTCTGATGGCCGGATTTTGAGACGAAAATGAGTTTTTCGGCCACCGTTTGGTCCAAATCTTTTACCCAACCCATATTTGGACATTCTAAACTTAAACAACGAACAAACACGTAAAAGTGAGTGAAATCGGAGAGTTTCGAGTTTTGTCGAAAAACTTACGAGTTAACGCCGAAAAAATCCGAAAAGATAGAAACGTAGATCGTGATGCGGTGATTCTTTTTCTCCAAACGAGTCTTGAAATCCGAGGTCGTTTGAGGGTGTTATTTTGTGATTTTTGATGATGATGGTGGTGGGTGTTTTGAGAGAAAAGAGGAAGAAGAAGAAGAAGAGAAGAAAGAGAGAGTGAGATGGAGAATGAGAAAAAGAGTGGAGAGGGTGGGGGGTGTATGGGGCCGGTTTTGGTGGGGTCCACGGGGGTGGACTTCACCAATTTTTGTTCCCCTGCGTTTGCGCTCCGTGCGGTGTTCGTTTTTCCGATTGTTTAAACGTTAAATAATTACTTTATACGTCTAAATATACGTTTTAAAATACGAATAATTATTCAATATTTTTGTTGAAGCATTTTACCAAATACTTTATACTTGAGTTATAAAAATTTATAACTTAGCTTTGTTTCGATTAGTTTGCTCGTTTTAATATTTTAATTGCGTAGTCTTTGTTTGTGCGATACGAATTGTGTACGAAATATTATCAAAATAATATTTTGGATATAATAGCGTTATTAAATAATGTTATATTATTTAATAAAATTGTTCACCAACGACCGTATTAATTGAATCGAAATCCATTCGATTTGAAATTCGTACGATTCAATCAAATCGTATAATTGTATATATTCAACAATATATATTACTTGATACATTAATTAGCCTAACACATAACTAATTACATGTATTATAGTTGATTGGGCACTAATCACTAGTCCTAATTTGACGGGTGTCACACTTATACGTCAAATTTAAATAATATTAATCAATAACTTTTCTTTAGTTTATGCCGTATAACGCGTATAGGTTACTAGTAGATAAAAGTTACTACACTATCAAGTAAATAACGAGAATAATCAAAAGTTCAATCATCAATAAAAATGGGAGAAATGTGTGTGTGGTTTGTAGCAACGGAGATAAGTAAACAAAATAAAAGAGACGTGTATAATCAAAGATAACGGTAGGTAAGCATTTAATCAAATTTATATCTAGTACGTACATCATATTCTCTCAATTTACAGTTGCAAACTAACATTGACCATGCAAGTATGCAACTTATGATAGTGACGTGGGTATAGTAATAATTTTTTGGTCGTAGAATATATTAGAAAGCATCATTATGTATATACCATACATACTTTTTTGCCTAATTATAATTAACAGAAGCTTATGCTATAATCAATGTAGCTAGGTTAGCTATAGAAACCATTCACCAAATTTATATTGTATAGGGGTCAGTCCAAAAGCATCTAATTAAAGATCTGTAATAATTATAAATATTTGTAGTTAAGTATATGATTCCATCGTTGATTATAGCACTTAGGTATTTTAACAATATATTAGAACACATTATAATAGTTAAATACAAAAAGAGATTTCTAATTCCTGCCCGTGAATGAACTTGGTGCTGTTTTACATGGTATCGGAGCTATGGATTAGTTGAGTTGGGACATGTGTGGTGTCATCTCGGCTCGACCAGTTACAATTGTGATCGATGAATCATGGGGTCATGTATTAACAGTCTTCCTCATGTAATCGGTTCAGGCCGACCTGACAATGGAAGTGGCGGTACGAAAAAGTTTTAATCATGTGAACTATTATTGAAGAAGGTGCATAGTAAAAATCAAGTACTATAACAGAGAAGGATTTCTACACCATCTTTAAGAAAAGATGTTAAATAATGATTTTGTTTAACAGGAGTAATAGCTAAATGGTGGTTATAAAACCAACCTACATTGTTAAAGTTGGCTATTTAATATAATTAGTTGATGGTTAATTTCATGTCGACTGATAATTATTATTATTATGTGTCGTAACTTTTTTATTATTATTATTATTATTATTATTATTATTATTATTATTATTATTAGGAATTAGGATATTGCTATTTGTAGTCCTAAGGGCTACGCATAGTATTTTCCTTATTATTATTGTAAATTAGTGAGTTGATTTTAGGATGAAATCAAGTTGGGTCTAAGAGCACACAATGTGGGACAATCTTTGGCAACGTTTTTGGTCGAGAACGTCGTCGGATGGCGTTCTGCCGCACCGGAACGGCGTTCCTGGCGGCGTTTTCGAGCGATGTCCTAAACACGACACTGTTTTCTTCCTTTTTTTCCCTTTTTCTTTTTTCTTTCTTTTTTTTCTTCGATAATAAAGTAGAGAGATGTGCGTTTTGTTTTGTGTGTGTGTTTATATGCGTTTGTGTGTGTGTGTTGTGACAGGATGAAGAAGAAGAAGCATGGAAGAAGAAGAAGCATAGCAGATTTAGGTTTTAAACTTTGGTGGGTTTTAAAATTAATTTGGTTCAAGCCCATAACACTACTAATTTTGTTCTTTTTAAATTATTGTATTTATGTATTTTTAATTTTATAAATGATAATTTATTTATTTGTTTTAATAAATGAATTGTTGTTTTATTTAATTTTGTTGTTATTGAAGTTAATTTTGTTGAATTATTTGTCTTTAAAAAAAGTATAAAAAAAAAAACCAGAATACTGTCTATCATATCACAAAATCTTCAGCAACATCTTCCAAGATACTGGAAAACAACATCACGACACCTTGTGCTCTAAAGTTGTCAAGGATAACATATCTTGACAATTACCATTATTAATCATTGTTCTCATTATTCTATTGCATATACTTACTACTAAAATAGTATAGCATGTGTGGGCAGCATGTGAATTTACCATGAAAATAGAGGGGGCAAAAATGTGGAAAAATCAAGCCGAGAGTGACTCCTGATTAACTAAAAGGCCAACTTTAAAACATCTTGTGTTACACACACAAATGTGATGCTATTATAACCCCAAAAACTTCTATTAGCCGCCTTTTAAATTTGACCTTTTTATTACGGAAAAAAAAAGAAAAAAAACTTATCTACACTAAACGACAAAACTCCAAAAATGTGAGGATTAAAACAGCCAAGCCTTTGGGTTGCGCCCCATGTTTGTTACGATTGGCCGGCTGTTCGGATGACCATCCGCCACTTCTCAATTTCCAATTACCCCCAAAATCCCATTATTTACCCCCTCATTTTTTGGAACCACATGTTTATTTTAAGAGAATTGATCCTCACCCCACTTGTTTTTATCCTTACATCATTTTTATGCATCACAGTATTGTACAGTACAAGACTGTAAAGCAGATTTGGTGGTGTATGGATAAAATCAAGTGGTGTAAGGATCACTCCCTTTATTTTAATTTTGGATTCCATATTTATACGTATATTCATATATAATCATACATATTATTCCCTTTTTTATTATTTAAATACTAATTATTAATTATTAATAATATACTAAAATGTGATGTTTAATAGTATTATCGTTGTCACGTATTAACTAAAACGCGTTTAGGTTATGGATTACTATATATCTTCTTTCTAACAAAGTTTAAGTACTTTATGTGTTTTTAATTGGTATCATCATTGCGGATTAACAAAGTTGGTTGATTTGTCTTCGTTTAACTCGTCCTTTAGATATTTGATATATATAATGCATTTCTACTTAACCATGTCGTGATTTATGTGTGATGCAATAGATGTACAAGAAAAGAATAATAAAGAAAATGTTTTTGTTGCTAATTTATGAATGCTAGCATCAAATCCGCGAACACTAGTGTAACACCCCCAAATTAATGATTTGCGTAAGTATACATGGGTGTTACTAATCAATATACAAAGCACAAGATATACAGCAAACGACCTCTAAATGAGACGTTGTAAAACGATTTCATATGAAATAAATGTTTGAAAACTCAAAGTTTTCGTATACAAAATGTAGTTCCCTAGAGTCCACGCGTGTAGCGGGAGATTCTATTACATAATCAAAATGTACAAAGGATAATGCTGAGAATCTCCGTTAATGCAATTTAGTTGAAATCATGCGACTCTAGCTATGTCCTGGAGAAATCCTACTCCGTCTGGGTACCTGAGAATACATGCTAAAAGGTCAACACGAATGTTGGTGAATCTCACAGGTTTGTAAGTAGTATCAGTTTTTGAACACAAGATTTCATCAGTTGTGCCCGCAGGCGTAAATCAAGTATTTGCAATCCAGCAAATGTAAAGTAAATAAGTTATACCGTTGCCATGAGGCTCATAATTGAAGCTTAACCCGTAAGTAATAAGTTGCTCCCGTGACATGCTCGTAACTGAGCAAGCATAAGTAACGAATAATAGTCGCCCGTTAATTATACAGTACAGTTCGTGGTAGCGCTACTACCCCGGGCGGGGAGGGTCATTTCCCTAATGGATCCATTAACTAGTGTTCGCGCTTAAGTCCATAACTAACGATATATGATGGAGAAACTTCCGTAAGTAGTAAATAACTCATGCAATTCCGTTTGGTATAGTAAGCAGTTTAGTACTTGTGTTCAAGAAAAATCAATAGCATGTATCTCCCCCAATAAGAAAAACAGTAAAAGTGGGGCCGTAAGACTCACCTGAGTCGAGTAGTAAGCGGTAGCAAACAGTAAGTAGTATGTAGGTTCTCCGAACCCGTAACCTTCAATTGCCTAAACACGTAAGGTTATGTAAGTATGTGTCTCGCAAGACGTTTCTTTTAGTTGTACATAACTAGTATGCCCGATGCTGGTTTAAGTATTCGTAATCGTTTGTCTTTGGAAAACATGTTTCACCCGTTGGTGACGGTTTGTAATAACAGTCCAAAGTGTTATCATTATATGTATCGTTGAATCAGGTTTCGTTATTTGTAAGTGTTCGACACTTAGTGTGAAAAGTATTTACAACATCTAATGACGGGGGTCCGGGGGCAGCGCCCCTGGTAGCGGGGTCCAAGGGGCGGCAGCCCCTGACGGGGTCCAAGGGGCAGAGCCCCTGGTTGGGGTCGAGCTGCCAAGTCAGCTTGGAAAATTTTTATTCCTCCCACTTTCCTTTAGTGAAAACGTATCCGAGATTTGAATTTGGAGTAAAATTAGGTGGTAAAATCTTGGTTCCGACACTTAGTAAAAATCCGAGTTTTCAGGGTTCTGTTTTATGCGACGTTGGGTGCGACGTCGCAGGTCCTAGCTGCGACGTTGAGCATGGCGTCGCTATGTGGGTCTTTCGCAATTTAATGCGACGTTGTGGGTGGCGTCGCTATGTGCGACGTTGGCCAATTAAGGCGACGTTAGTGGTGACGTCGCTATATGCGACGTTGTGATGGGTTTTTGCGACATTGTGGCTGACGTCGCAATCGGGCCAAGCCAAATGCGACGTCGGGGTCTGTTACGATTCTGGTGGTCGGAAAAACGGCCGAGCGGCTTCCGTTTGGTCCCAATCTTTTACCCAACCCATTTTTGGTCTTTTTAAGCATATATAAACCATAAAAACGTAAAAATGAGTAAAAACGGAGAGTTTCAGGTTTTGTCGGAAACTTACAAAATGGCGAAATGAAAATCTGGAAAGATAGAGTTGTAGATCGTGAGTCCGTGGTTCTTTTATTCCAAATAAGCTTGAAGATTCGAGTTCGTTTTGGTGTAGTAATTTGTGATTTAGTGGAGGTTGTGTGGTGGTTTGGTTGGAGAGAAAAGAAAGAAGAAAGAGAGAGGGTGTAGGTGGAAGTGAGGTGAGGGAGGTGGTGACCCTCACCTTTTGGCTGATTTCGAGTGGGGTCCATCGAGTGTGGACTTCACCAATTTCGTTCCCTGTAATCGCGCTTCGTGCGGTGTTCATTTTTCCCGATTGTTTAAACGTTAAATAATCATTTTGCGTGTTTAAATATACGTTTTAAAATACGAATATATGTTTGGTATTTTTGTTGGAGTATTTCATTCAGTATTTAATATTTGCGTTATAAAGTAAACCTTAACTTTATTTTAACTGTTTGTGCGTTGTTGTACGTTACGGAATAAATATGAAATATTATTAACATAATATTTTAGATAAAATGATAGTGTTATTAAATAAGGTTATATTATTTAATAAAATTGTTCACCAACGTCCAAGTAAACTGTGTCGGACTCCGTCCGGTTAATTCGTATGATTTATCCAAATCGCGTAAGTACACACATATATATAAATCACCTTATATATACAGATAGAGTCTGTAATTAGTCCTATCACATACTAATCACAACTAGTTACAGATAATTAGGCATAATTAATTATACTAATTTGGCAGGTGTTACATTCTCCCCTTGTTAAAGAAATTTCGTCCCGAAATTAGCTCAAGTGCACGGACGGTGCGTTGTCTGGGAAGAGTTGCGGGTATTTCTGTCGCATTTGGTCTTCCCGTTCCCAAGTGAATTCAGGGCCACGTCTAGAATTCCACCTGACTTTTACGATGGGAATACGACTCTGTTTGAGTTGTTTGACCTCACGGTCCATGATTTCACTGGGTTCCTCAACGAAATGAAGTTTGTCATCGATGCGAATCTCGTCAAGTGGTATGATAAGTGTCTCGTCAGACAGACATTTCTTTAAGTTAGAAATGTGAAAGGTAGGGTGCACGCTGCTGAGTTCGGGTGGCAGCTGCAATCGATATGCCATGGGGCCAATCCGTTCGAGGATCTCAAAAGGCCCAATGTACCTGGGATTTAATTTCCCGTGTTTACCGAACCGGATTACGCCTTTCCAAGGCGATACTTTCAAGAGTACTCGATCCCCAACTTGGAACTCGAGTGGTTTGTGTCTCACGTCAGCATAACTTTTCTGACGATCACGCGCGGCTTTGAGTCGGTTTTGGATTTCAAAAATTTTCTCGGTGGTTTCGTGTATGAGTTCAGGACCAGTGAGTTGACTATCCCCCACTTCAGTCCAACAAATCGGTGATCGGCACTTACGACCGTACAGTGCCTCAAAAGGTGCAGCTTTGATGCTGGCGTGATAGCTGTTATTGTACGAGAACTCGCACAACGGTAGATGTCTTTCCCAATTTGTTCCGAAATCTACTACGCAGGCTCGTAGCATATCTTCCAGTGTCTGAATAGTTCGTTCGCTCTGGCCATCGGTCTGAGGGTGGTACGCGGTACTCATATCAAGACGGGTACCCAGTGATTTTTGGAGTGATTTCCAGAAGCGAGATGTGAAACGAGCATCCCTGTCAGAGATAATCGAGATAGGGACACCATGTTGGCAAACGATTTCTTTGATGTAGGTTTGTGTGAGGCGTTCCATTTTATCGGTTTCTCTGATTGCTAAGAAATGAGCTGATTTGGTGAGACGATCGACGATCACCCAAATGGTATCGCAACCGCTTGACGACTTAGGGAGTTTGGTTATGAAATCCATGGCAATCTGTTCCCATTTCCATTCAGGAATGTCGGGTTGTTGGAGTAAGCCGGAAGGTTTCTGGTATTCGGCTTTGACTTTTGAACAAGTAAGACACTTGCTGACGTACGTGACGATTTCAGCTTTCATGTTCGGCCAACAATAAAACTCTTTGATCCCGTGATACATTTTATCGGATCCCGGGTGGATAGAATATTTAGACTTGTGAGCTTCATCCATCACCAAGTCCCGCAGGTTCCCGAAACTAGGCAACCAGATTCGGTTAGAGAAGTACCTAACTCCATTAGGTCTGATTTCGAACTGTTTATCCATGCCTCGTAAGGCCTCGTTTTTGACATTATCGGGTTTGAGAGCTTCGAGTTGAGCGGTGAGAATCTGAATATTCAAATCGTTGTGAATGGTCATACTGAGGGCTTGGACTCGAAGTGGTTTTGTACGTTCCTTACGACTGAGAGCATCGGCAACCATGTTTGCCTTTCCTGGATGATATTTGATCTCACAATCGTAATCGGTGAGTAATTCAACCCACCTACGTTGTCTCATATTAAGATCTTTTTGGTTAAAGATGTGTTGAAGACTTTTGTGGTCGGTGAACACGGTACTTCGGGTGCCATAAAGGTAATGTCTCCAGACTTTGAGGGCGAAAACCACAGCCCCTAACTCGAGGTCGTGGGTCGTATAGTTTTTCTCGTGGACTTTTAGTTGTCGGGAGGCGTAAGCAATGACCTTGTCTCGTTGCATCAACACGCAACCGAGACCTTGGTGAAAAGCATCGCAGTATACCACGAAGTCATCGGTGCCTTCGGGTAAGGATAGAATGGGTGCACTGCAAAGCTTTAGTTTCAACAGCTGAAATGCTGACTCTTGTTTATCAGTCCAATCGAACTTTTTGTCTTTCTGAGTCAGTGTTGTGAGTGGCAAGGCTATTTTTAAGAAGTTCTCGATGAATCGGCGATAATACCCCGCCAATCCCAAGAATTGACGTACCTCGGTGGGAGTGGTTGGCGCTTGCCAGTTCTTGATGGCCTCGATTTTTGATGGGTCTACATGAATTCCCTGACTATCAATCACGTGTCCAAGGAATTGAACGGTTTTTATCCAGAACTCACACATAGAGAATTTGGCGTAAAGCTCCTCGTGTCTAAGTAGTTCTAGGATGGTTCTGAGGTGTTGTGCGTGTTCTTGTTCGTTTCGTGAGTATATGAGAATGTCATCGATGAAGACAATGACAAACTTGTCGAGATAAGGTTTGCACACCCGATTCATAAGGTCCATGAATACAGCCGGTGCGTTGGTTAGACCGAATGGCATCACTTGAAATTCGTAATGCCCATAACGGGTCCTGAATGCGGTTTTTGGGATGTCGGCATCGCGAACACGCAATTGATGATAACCTGATCGAAGATCAATCTTTGAATAACAGCTTGATCCTTGAAGTTGATCGAACAGATCATCGATTCGAGGAAGTGGGTATCGGTTCTTGACGGTTAGTTTGTTCAACTCTCGGTAGTCAATACACATTCGAAATGAACCGTCTTTCTTTTTGACAAACAAGACCGGAGCTCCCCAAGGTGAAGAACTCGGTCTGATGAATCCTCTATCCAGAAGTTCCTGTAACTGAGTGGACAGCTCCTAAAGTTCGGATGGGGCTAGTCGGTACGGTGCTCGGGCCACGGGTGCGGCACCCGGCACGAGGTCGATCGAGAACTCAACCTGTCTAGGTGGTGGTAGACTTGGTAGTTCTTCTGGAAAGACTTCGGGGAAGTCTCTAACGATTGGCACATCTTCAAGTCGCTTCTCCTCCGACTTTTTCTTCGTGATGTGCGCGAGAATTGCTGGGTAACCCTTTCTCAGAAATTTTCGGGTTTTCAAACAGGAGATTATGTTTAGTCTCAACCCACCGGTCTCCCCCTGTATGATAAAGGTTCTACCGACGACAAGAGGAATGCGGACGATTTTATCATAACAAACTATTTCGGCCCGATGCTTGGACAACCAGTCCATACCCACGATGACGTCGAAACTTCCTAGTTCAACAGGCATAAGATCGATTGAGAAGATTTCGTCGGCCAGGTTTAGAGTGCAATTAGGTATCACACTGTCGGTTTCTATGAGTTTACCATTTGCAAGTTCTACAGTGTACTTAACATCTAAAGCCACGGGGGTGATGTCAAGTAGTAGGCAAAACTCATCAGAAATATAGCTCCTATCAGCACCAGAATCAAATAGAATGGAAGCAGATAAGTTGTTGAGGAGGAACATACCCGAGACCACATTCGGGTCTTGACGGGCGTCCCCTGAGCTGATCACGAAGGCTCTGCTCCGGGTGTTGTTGTTGCGGTTGTTGTTGTTGTTGTTGTTCAGCTTGGGGCAGTTGCTCTTGAAATGCCCAGAATTTCCGCACCCAAAGCAGGTCTTTGGTGCATTGGTGTTGGGGGTAGGAATGATGGCTCGGCAATCCTTGGCTAGGTGCCCGAACCGTTTGCAGTTGGTGCAAGGGCAGGAACCGTCGTGGTGACGATTGCATTTGGGACAGTAGGGTTTGTTCCCGATGTACCCCTTCTTTTCCGTAGTCCCTGATGAATAAGCCTTAACAGACTCAGGATTTTTGTTGGTGATTTGGTTGGATGAGTTGGGGTTTCCTTCCCATTTGCGTTTGTTGTTTGCAGATGGGGTTGATGTTGTGCCACGGCGGACAGAGTTTGCCGTCATAGGCCATACGAATGGCGCTCTGGATAGTACCCGGTTTGGATGATGTCACCAGGTCTTGGAGTCTGTCAGGAAGTCCATCAACGTATTTCTTGATCCTCTTGTACTCAGGATCGACCATGGTTGGGCACAGAACTGCCAGTTGGTGAAAGCGGTTGGTGTAACCAGTGATGTCATCACCCTGCATTTTGTGGTTCCAGAATTCCAATTCCAGCTGTTTCAATTCATCCCTGGGGCAGTACTCGCCCCTCAACATCTCCTTCAACTCCTCCCACGGGAGTTTGTAAGCATTAGAGATACCCATAGTCCGAGCATAGGTGTTCCACCAGGTGAGAGCGGTGTCTGAGAAAGTACTGGCGAAGAACTTTACCCTGTCTCCCTCCGCACATTTGCAGATAAGAAATACCGATTCGATTTTCTCGATCCAGCGTACCAGACCGATCGCTCCTTCAGTACCATAGAAGCTCAAAGGTTTGCAGTTTTGGAAGTCCTTATATGAGCAGGGTTTAGGTTGTGGCCCATTGTTAGCTGTATCTTCGCTACCAGGAGTTGATGTTCGGGTAGCTAGGGCTTGGGCCACACTACGGGCAATCAGTCCCGCAATTTCGGCTTCACTAAGGGTGACTTGTCAGCGAGGAGGCATGATGCTGTACAAGAAAAGAGCAAGGAAAGAGGAATAAGATATTTTCATGAAATTATGACATGTCACAAGTGTAAATGACGAGATACACGATAACAGTACGAGGTGATAATCACATTCCATTTAGATAATCGAGTTGGATACACGATACAAGTTTTTCCATAAGGTAACAGAACAGTGGTAGTACAAAAGTGCCGGGAATTGTTACATCCGGTTGAATTACATAGGTCCTAATTAAGTAGTTAACTGGTTACAAGTTACAGACTAATCTAATCTTGATGCAGATTAATCCGCTCCATCAGTGCGACAAGGCGGTCCACGGTTTCTGCAAGTCTGTTGGCTTGTCTGGCGTTGTCTTCAACCAAGGCCAGTCGTTGTACCAGTGTTCGAGAGTACTCCTCAGCCTCCTGTGAATGCTGTTCACATTCCTCTAGTCGGTCTCTTATGAGTTCATCCGCACCTAATTCAGCGGTCATTGAATCCTGAATTATGCTTACAGAGAGGTTGGTATCTTTTTGTTCTCGCTGGAGTTGTGATATATGATCAAGAGCTTGGCGGAGCAGGTAGGTCATTCGGTGTTGTTCCCACTCGAGATTCTCGAGTCTTTGCTTCTGACGGCGGAGTTGGATAGCCAACACTGGCACCGTGGGGTGTGCCGAGTTTCGAGAGTTATGAACAGGATAGGGGTTGGTTCGTGGTGACCTAGTGGTTCTCCTGGCTACTCGCGGGTTTCGAGATGCTTGCGGACGAGAGCGTGACGAATTGGGTGGTGTGTTTGCCATTCCTGTGGCAGAGTGTAAGTAAGACGAGGCTAATATATGGGTAAGTACATAATATCCAGCCTAGTGTCTTGCACGTACCAAGTAATGGTCTGGTTCTCTCGTGGTCAGAGTCAACTAACGTATCCCCGTTCAACATAATCGTTTCAGACCTTACATCATCTTTCCTTAATTGTACATAGTTGATCAGGCTATGTTAAATTAAAGTCGTATGCTGTAATTCCTGAATCAGTCATGCCTAATAAGGAAATACTGCCTAACGATCATAGTCTAGGCCCACTAAATGCAACCTAGTTCACTATAACCTTAGGCTCTGATACCAATCTGTAACACCCCCAAATTAATGATTTGCGGAAGCATACGTGGGTGTTACTAATCAATATACAAAGCACAAGATATACAGCAAACGACCTCTAAATGAGACGTTGTAAAACGATTTCATATGAAATAAATGTTTGAAAACTCAAAGTTTTCGTATACAAAATGTAGTTCCCTAGAGTCCACGCGTGTAGCGGGAGATTCTATTACATAATCAAAATGTACAAAAGATAATGTTGAGAATCTCCGTTAATGCAATTTAGTTGAAATCATGCGACTCTAGCTATGTCCTGGAGAAATCCTACTCCGTCTGGGTACCTGAGAATACATGCTAAAAGGTCAACACGAATGTTGGTGAATCTCACAGGTTTGTAAGTGGTATCAGTTTTTGAACACAAGATTTCATCAGTTGTGCCCGCAGGCGTAAATCAAGTATTTGCAATCCAGCAAATGTAAAGTAAATAAGTTATACCGTTGCCATGAGGCTCATAATCGAAGCTTAACCCGTAAGTAATAAGTTGCTCCCGTGACATGCTCGTAACTGAGCAAGCATAAGTAACGAATAATAGTCGCCCGTTTATACAGTACGGTTCGTGGTAGCGCTACTACCCTGGGCGGGGAGGGTCATTTCCCTAATGGATCCATTAACTAGTGTTCGCGCTTAAGTCCATAACTAATGATATATGATGGAGAGACTTCCGTAAGTAGTAAATAACTCATGCAATTCCGTTTGGTATAGTAAGCAGTTTAGTACTTGTGTTTAAGAAAAATCAATAGCATGTATCTCCCCCAATAAGAAAAACAGTAAAAGTGGGGCCGTAAGACTCACCTGAGTCGAGTAGTAAGCGGTAGCAAACAGTAAGTAGTATGTAGGTTCTCCGAACCCGTAACCTTCAATTGCCTAAACACGTAAGGTTATGTAAGTATGTGTCTCGCAAGACGTTTCTTTTAGTTGTACATAACTAGTATGCCCGATGTTGGTTTAAGTATTCGTAATCGTTTGTCTTTAGAAAACATGTTTCACCCGTTGGTGACGGTTTGTAATAACAGTCCAAAGTGTTATCATTATATGTATCGTTGAATCAGGTTTCGTTATTTGTAAGTGTTCGACACTTAGTGTGAAAAGTATTTACAACATCTAATGACGGGGGTCCGGGGGCAGCGCCCCTGGTAGCGGGGTCCAAGGGGCGGCAGCCCCTGACGGGGTCCAAGGGGCAGAGCCCCTGGTTGGGGTCGAGCTGCCAAGTCAGCTTGGAAAATTTTTATTCCTCCCACTTTCCTTCAGTGAAAACGTATCCGAGATTTGAATTTGGAGTAAAATTAGGTGGTAAAATCTTGGTTCCGACACTTAGTAAAAATCCGAGTTTTCAGGGTTCTGTTTTATGCGACGTTGGGTGCGACGTCGCAGGTCCTAGCTGCGACGTTGAGCATGGCGTCGCTATGTGCGTCTTTCGCAATTTAATGCGACGTTGTGGGTGGCGTCGCTATGTGCGACGTTGGCCAATTAAGGCGACGTTAGTGGTGACGTCGCTATATGCGACGTTGTGATGGGTTTTTGCGACATTGTGGCTGACGTCGCAATCGGGCCAAGCCAAATGCGACGTCGGGGTCTGTTATGATTCCGGTGGTCGGAAAAACGGCCGAGCGGCTTCCGTTTGGTCCCAATCTTTTACCCAACCCATTTTTGGTCTTTTTAAGCATATATAAACCATAAAAACGTAAAAACGAGTAAAAACGGAGAGTTTCGGGTTTTGTCGGAAACTTACAAAATGGCGAAATGAAAATCTGGAAAGATAGAGTTGTAGATCGTGAGTCCGTGGTTCTTTTATTCCAAATAAGCTTGAAGATTCGAGTTCGTTTTGGTGTAGTAATTGGTGATTTAGTGGAGGTGGTGTGGTGGTTTGGTTGGAGAGAAAAGAAAGAAGAAAGAGAGAGGGTGTAGGTGGAAGTGAGGTGAGGGAGGTGGTGACCCTCACCTTTTGGCTGATTTCGAGTGGGGTCCATCGAGTGTGGACTTCACCAATTTCGTTCCCTGTAATCGCGCTCCGTGCGGTGTTCATTTTCCCGATTGTTTAAACGTTAAATAATCATTTTGCGTGTTTAAATATACGTTTTAAAATACGAATATATGTTTGGTATTTTTGTTGGAGTATTTCATTCAGTATTTAATATTTGCGTTATAAAGTAAACCTTAACTTTATTTTAAATGTTTGTGCGTTGTTGTACGTTACGGAATAAATATGAAATATTATTAACATAATATTTTAGATAAAATGATAGTGTTATTAAATAATGTTATATTATTTAATAAAATTGTTCACCAACGTCCAAGTAAACTGTGTCGGACTCCGTCCGGTTAATTCGTATGATTTATCCAAATCACGTAAGTACACACATATATATAAGTCACCTTATATATACAGATAGAGTCTGTAATTAGTCATATCACATACTAATCACAACTAGTTACAGATAATTAGGCATAATTAATTATCCTAATTTGGCAGGTGTTACAACTAGCGGGTGAAGAATTCGCATGTTGGTATTGAGAGACAAATTTAAGAATATTCGATTTCTCATTTTTGTTTTGCGGTGGAGATATAATTTAGTTACCGTTTAATTTCGTGAGTATTATTTAGTTTATAATTCCTTTGTAGATATCTTGATGATAGTAAGTTGACATTTCCTTTTTAGGAAGAATAATGATTGAGATGATTTGAATGTTGAATTAATTATCAAGGGTAATTTAGTCGTTTCTTTTAGTTGAGTACAATTTAAGATAAGTGACAAAATGCTTTATATATAGTATAGATATAGATTTAAGATCTTGGGTCAAATGTACAAGTGAATTCAAGGTTTAGGTCATCCGCTTACACATAAATAATAAAATGGACTTATAAGTAGAGTGATGCTCAAATGAGAATGGAAAATTTGGTGAGAATGGAGGAACCAATAAGAATGTGCCATGTGTCATAAAACCCATTTTTCCTCACGTTTTTTAAAATTAAATATCTCATAGACGGTAAGTTGAAAAATTATGAAAATTACACCATAAAAATCAGCATTTTTTTTCTCTTCGATTCGACATCTCAAAGGTATACTTTCGACGACTTTTTTTTTTCGGGTTGTACAAATTTAGTAAGTGAGAGTCTCTGAATCACTATTAGTTAGTGATATGGAATCGCAATGTGTAAAGTTTAATTGTAGAAGGGGGGGTTGAATACAATTAAAAACTTTTTCGGATTTTATCTAAGTTATTTGATCAAGTTTTTAATCGAACAATTACAAACAGAGTATTATAAACAAATATAGCAATTAAGGTAAAGATGCAATAATAGCTGAAGGATGAATCTTATTGATCATAAAATTCACTAGGTGTTGATTGCGGAATAGACTAGCCAAAGCTAATCTAAATCAAACTCTTAAGCTAATTATTACAAAGAGATGAACAGTAGTGGACAAACACGCTAACTGTTCACTCGCTGATCGCTGCTACGTGCTTAGACTTACTACTCACTGACTTACAAGTGATTAACATGTACAGACTACAGACGACTAGTTTCTATGTACAATGTACTCTTCTATATATAGTACAAATGTCCCGTAAATATCTCCTACAAAATAGGATCTGGAATGACACGTGTCGCTGCTTGATTGACTTGATTTCTTGTTAACCGACATTCTACGGGTCCCAATTCTGTTACCGCGAATATCTCTATTTCCTTAACACCAATCACTAGCTGCCACGTAATTCTTCAGATATTTGATTGTACGAGGAACACTTGCTGACGTATAAGTAAAAAGCGACTTGTACTTGTGTGTAGAAACTTTATTTGACAAAGTCACTGAAGATGTAATAATCTTCCTCATTCACTACGAGCTAACATGCTCTTGTAGAATAACTTGAAGTATAAATCTCCAGCGACTGGTTTTTATTCGGGTAGTGACTTTTGTCTTTATTCATTTTAAGATGTAAAACTCTCGCTGTCAATTATTGGACCAGCGACACACAGAGTTGAGTTTTAATCTTCCTCAGCATATCAACTTTCTTGAGTAGAATGAACATCAACCAGCGAGTACCATCTTCAGCAACACCAGCTTTGACTTAAATTATTTCCTTCATTGAGTTTACTAATTATTGAGTTGGTCAGCGACTAGTGACTCAACAGTAACACATGTGTTACTAGCTGGTATCACATGTGTTACTTGCTGGTATCACATGTGTTACTAGCTGGTAACACATGTGTTACTAGCTGGTAACACATGTGTTATTCGCCGGTAACACATGTGTTAGTCGCTAATAACACATGTGTTAGTTGTTTTCAAAACCCACCGAAAAACGAAAAAAAAAAATTCGTCGAAAGTATACCTTGTTACAAAAATATAACTTAAAATTTAAATTTTGACAATATCATACGGTGCATACAAAATCTTTTCTCTTAAAAAAGATGGAGGATCATTGGAGAAGGGGGCATTTGAAGAGAAGGAGGAGAATATTTAATTGTGGCAATTGGATGATCTTTTGGGTTGGATCAATGGTTATAAGTGATGGCAATTTTGTAATTAGTTTTAAAAATAAGGGTTATAGTTAACAAAAAAATAAACATAACATAAAATTTCACCCTACACCCCTTCCACTTATTAGATTTTTACATTTTAATCATTCCACTTTCTTTTCTTTCTCCCCCAACCTTCTTCTTCCCCAAACCCCACCTACCACCACCCCCTTACCTGCAACCGCCACCTGGCCGCTGCCAGCCATCGCCGACCACCACCAGCCGCCGCTGGCCACCACCAGTCGCCACCGGAATTTTATTTTATTTTTTTCTAAAAAAAAAATTTTCAAATTTTTTTTTTTTAATATTTTTTTCTAAGACTTTTTCCAAATTTTATTTATTATATATAGCATCCTTTTTCCAATTGCGTTTTGGATAAAACTATAAGCTTTTTTCACTGCATTTTGTATATTATCGTTAATTAACTAAAACTTTTTATATATTTTACTGCATATTCTATACACGACGTCAGCAAAATGCCGTACAAATGGATAATATGTATAATATAAAATGCAGTAAAAAGAGAGTAATATTTCCTAAATGAAATATATACAAAATGCAGTAAAAACAACAATATCTAGTATACTTTTATACAATATGCAGTACAAATAGATGATATATATAATATAAAATGCAGTAAATAACAAACAATATCTAATAAATGAAATATATGCAAAATGCAGTAAAAATAATAAAATGCAGTACAAATAGATTATGTATAATATAAAGTAAAAAAGTGAACAATGTGTACTAAATGAAATATATGAAAAATGCAGTACTTTTATACAAAATGCAGTAAAAATGGATAATATGTATAATATATAATGCAGTAAAAAAACAAACAATATGTAATAAATGAAATATATGCAAAATGCAGTACTAATAATAAAATGCATCATAATTTTAACAAAATGCAGTACAAAATAGATTATGTATAACTTAAAATACAGTAGAAAACAAACAATATTTATTAGATCGAAGTGTATAAATAAAATGCAGTAAAAACATCAAAAGGATAATGTGTATTACATGAAAATGCAATAAAAATGAATAATATCTACTAAACATATATATACAAAATGCAATAAAAATTATAAAATGCAGTACAAAGTGATAATTAATATGTAAGTTTTTCTTTAAAAAAATTTAAATTAAAAAAAAAATTCCGACGACCGACAGCGGCGGGTGGCGGCGGCTGGTGGCGACGGGTGGCAGCTGGTGGTACCAGCTAGTGGTGGGTGGTGGATGGGAGGGGGTAAGAAGGAAGAAAGTAGGATGGAGTATTGTACAATATTAAAAAGGTGGATGTGGTAAAAATGAAACTGTGACATGTAACAGGTAAGACTTCTCTTTTTCCTCAAAAGGTACATTCTTCTCTGAACCTTATCCATTGGAAAAAAGGTAATCATGTATAATTTTGTGAAAAAATATCAAGGAAGTACATGATTTTTGTAAAGTATGGAAGTACTAATAGGAGTGTGCCATGTGTACAAAGAGAATACCCACATGTAAAAAATAAATTTACCCCCTAACTTGAATATCTCACAAACGACAAATCGAAAAATTGTGAAAATTGCACCATTAGATTCAACATTTAATCCTCTTCGATTTGCCGTCCATTAAGGCATACTTTCGAAGAATTTTTTTTTTCCACGTTTTTTGGTGGGTTTTACTAATTGCTTTTTTTTGAACGACCAACCAACTCAAATTTCATTATATGGATTCACAACAAAACGTTGAAAATCCGAAAACCATTACAAGCACCAATTACAAAACGCCAAAAGAAGCCTATAACATCAAAACATGTTATCTAAATAAGATTGAAATTGCTCCAATTTTCCCATGACAGCTTCTTGAATCTTGAACGGTTTTTAAACCAAACGAAAGATAATGAACGGATCTCTTCCGTTATTAAGTGTGCAGTTCCATGTTTCGAGTTAAAGACCACATTGTTTCTGTTTTTCCAAATGCACCAAATTGATGTAGCAATAACCAAATGAACCCCACGTTTCCAGTTTGCATTTCCTCTTAGATTGGATGCCAACATTACTAAGTCTTTTGCAGAAAAAAAGAAGAAATTGGAGATTCTGCACCACTGTGAAATATTGTTCCAGATTTGCATCGACGTAGTACAGCTTCCAAGTAAATGTTCTAGTGACTCATTCGCAAGGCCACAAACGTCGCATGTTTGAGATGGAAGATTGATGTTCCTGCTTACCAAATTATCTTTGGTTGGTAGTCTATTTAACCAAACCCTCCAAAGCAAGAAGTTGACTTTTATTGGAACCCAATTTAGCCAAATCATGCTGTTACCATATTCTTCTTCTTGTGTTTCTTGAATTTTTGTTCTCATCAGCTTCACTGCAAACTTTCCCATGATGCAAACATCGGATCTCCATGTGTCATAATTCCCGGCCCACGATGCAGATGATAACAGGTTAATCAGGTCACTTACCTCCGAGTGTTCCACTTGATTTAACTGCCTAGTCCAATGGAAGTTGACACTTTGACCACCATTGTTATTGCGACATCTGTCCTTTATATAGCATAATTTGTTTACTTCAAGCTGAAATAAACGTGGTAATTGAAATCGTAGAGGAATATTGGATAGCCAAGGGTCATGCCAAAATGATAGATCAGATGATGAGCCCGAGATGACGTGGAAAAGAGTTTGTAGATTAAGACCAAAGTTAAATAAATGATCTGATATCCTACAAATCTGTTTCCAAGGCCCCGGAATAGATAGTTTCCTCGGTAAAAAATTCCACGATCTTGAAGAATTATGGAAACACCAAATTACCTTCCTCCACAGTCTATCTGGTTCGGTCTTGAATCTCCACCACCATTTGGATAACATAGCGAGGTTTGTATCCGAAAGCGATCCGAGACCTATCCCACCGTTTTCTTTCGATGAAATTACTTTAGACCAAGATATCCACCTGATCTTTTTTCCTTCCTCATCGAAACCCCACAAAAAATCCCTTCTTATCCTTTCCAGAGTGTCAATTACTCCGGTGGGTGCTTTAAACAGGGAGAAATAATACGCTGGCAACGAGTTGAGTACTGATTTGATTAAGGTAATCCGACCACCAAAAGAAAGCTTTTTTGCTTTCCAAGCCGATAATCGTTTTTTGAAAGTTTCGATCAATGGGTTCCAGCTGCGCACAAGATTCATATTCCCACCTATACATAAACCCAAATGTTTAAATGGGAAGGTTCCAATCTGGCATTGCATTTCCGTGGCCCACGTTCGAATAGATGCAACTTCCACGCCGATGCCATAAAGATGGCATTTTTCCAAGTTTATTCCAAGGCCAGAGCTTAGAAAAAAACAGCGTAATATTCTCCTTATATTGATCAGGCTTGGAGGGCTCCATTCTCCGATGAATATGACATCATCGGCATACATAAAGTGAGAAAGAAAAAACCCAGAGTTGTTACATCTTAAACCTTGAATCAAACCCTGATTACAAGCCTTTTTTATTACCTGCGATAATGGTTCCATAGCAAGTAAAAATAAAAAAGGAGAGAGAGGATCTCCCTGACGTAAGCCTCTATGACATTGGAATTCCGATGTCGGAGATCCATTGATTAAAACAGACGCCTGCCCAGCTGATATTATTGCACGAATCCATAATCTCCATTTATCCGGGAAACCCATCTGAAACATTACAGAATCGAGGAACTCCCAGTTCAAGGAGTCGAAAGCTTTCTTGATATCTATTTTAAATAGAAAACCGGATTTGCTCGATTTCTTTAACCACCCAATTACTTCATTTATCACAAGAGGACCATCAATAATGCTTCGATTGGCAATGAAAGCCGATTGTTCCTCAGAGATCAAGTCATCCATGAAAGGTTTAAGTCTTTCGGATAAAACCTTAGAAATTACCTTATTTATGCATCCAATAAGGCTAATAGGTCTGTATTCGTCGAAAGAAAGTGGATCTGAAGTCTTGGGAATCAAAGAGATGAAAAACGAGTCACAAGCAGGGTGGATTGAATCGGATTCATAAAAATTATCAAAAAGAAGATATAAGTCATCTTTGATCCATTCCTAATTTTTCTTGATGAAATTGAAATTGTAACCATCTGGGCCCGGAGCCCGATCCCCGTCACAGGCCCAAACCGCATCCTTAATCTCTTGCATTGAAAATTTCGAGATCAGGGAAGCACCGTTTGATGATGAAATTCGAGCCAAATCTGGGCAGAGCAGCTTAGGTCTTGAAGGAATGGGTTCCACAAATTTCTGAGAGAAGAAATCAAAAGCCATGCTTTTAATTAGAGAAGGGTTCGTTATCCAAATACCATCCTTCATAATGCCATGCATACGATTGTTTGAGGTGTTGGCATTTACGATTCCATGAAAAAAAGAAGTATTTTCATCACCATCAATTGCCCAACGCATTCTCGATTTTTGTCTTATATCCATGGCTTTCTTAAGTTCGTGATCACGGATGAACCGTCTACACTCCTCACGTTTGGTGATTTCCTCACTATTCAATATTCTATCTTCCGATAGAATGTTTAGATCCTCCAAAGTCCTGGTTTTTGCTTGGTATAAACTGGATTTTGAGTTCTTATGGTTGGTAACCCAAAATCGGATCTTTGACTTTAGCCACTTTAATTTTGTAGTCAAAGCAAGACTAGCATCTCCATGAAAATGAAACCGATGGCTTTGATACTTAATGTATTTCATTAATCCAGGAAATTCCAACCAAGAATTGAAGATCTTAGTAGGAATCGGACCAAAATCAGTATTCACCGTGTTCAGCAATATAGGGCAGTGGTCAGACCCTATCGAAGAAAGACAACATAATGAAGCCAAAGGCCATTTGTCCATAAACTCTCGACATAGCAGAAACCTGTCCAATTTACTACAACTCGAGCCGTTATCCGCGTGATAGGTGAATTTCTTACCAAACATATTGTACTCACCAAGTCCAGCGGAATCAATGAAAGAATTAAAGGCATTTGAATTGCTTTCAATGAAAATCGAGTTCCAACGTTCGGAACTAGATCTGACCTCATTGAAGTCTCCAGCGATGATCCACATACCTGGTATGGACTGAATTAAGGAGGATAAGTTGGACCAAACCGATCTCCTTGAAGAAAAATCGTTCGGGGCATGGATGTTCACTATGTTTATCAATTGATTTGTGTTATTTATGCAGCCCGATATCACCAAGAAATGTATGTGCTTTTGAGTACCCAATCTTTTAAAAACTCTAGGATTCCACACACTAATCAAACCACCCGACAATCCCACAGATAGTGTTTTTTCATATTCAAAAGATGATCTACCCCAAAGAGAATTGATATTGAATAAGGAGTTACCTTGGTATTTACTTTCTTGAACTATAAGAAAATGTACGCCATGAGAAGTCACCAAACCTTTTACCTTTGCGTTTTTTGTCGGACAGCCGACCCCCCTGATATTGATTGATAAGATATTCATTGATTCACTGTGTTTACGCCTTCTCCACAAATAGTATCTTCAACTAGCTCATAATGGTTTTCCAATTGGAAGCCCAATGCCTCACCGATTTTGATTGTTTCAGCTATCTCTTTCTGCAAAGTATCAGATTGTTCTTTATTAGCCTCTCCATCTTCAACATCCATTACTTGATCGATGATCGGAGAGTTATACGCAGGCAAAGGTTGTGGTGGGCCATTATTAGAAGATTGAGAGTTTGAATCATTTGATAACAAATTGTTTAGGTCTGGAATAATATGATTTGGTGTTGGATTAAAATTGAAATCTGGGCTAGGGGATGGGTTTGAGAAATTAAAGTGAGCGGTGGTGGGCCGATTCGAATTTGGACATGGAAAGTGAAGGTTTGGGGAATGTGGGCTTGAAATACGTGGACTTCTAACGGATTGTAACACCTGCTAAATTAGGATAATTATTTATGCCTAATTGATTGTAACTAGTTGTAATTAGTATGTAATAGGACTAATTACAGGCTCTATTTGTATATATATAAGTTGATTTATATATATATATGTGTGTTTTTACGCGATTTGGATAAATCGTACTAATTAACCGGACGGAGTCCGACACAATTATTTTGACGTTGGTGACAGAAACTTACCTAAATAATGAGAACGTATTTTATTATATAAAATACACAGCGAACAAACTTTATTTATAATACCGCGACGACAATTTAAATAATTTAACGAATATGTATTAAACGCGAGTTAAAAATTTTTATACTTCGACAAATGTTTTTATAATTAATTTCAAGGTATTTCATTAAAATATTTCCGTTATCTTTTAAAAATATAACTGCTTGATTTAACGCCTAAATGACGGAGAAAACGAACACCGCACGGAGCGCGGGGCGTACACTGAAAACGGTGGGGATCTCCCACCTAAATCACCACTTTCCTTCTTTTTTTCCCATTTTCATTTTCCATTCTCTCTCTCTCTTTCTTTTACTTTCAATCACCAAACCAATTTCATCACTAAAATCGCAAAATAACACCACGAAACCTCGCCGAATCATACCACTCTTTTGGAGAAAAGTGACCACGACAACACGATCTACATTCCTATCTTTTCGGATTTTCTATCCGACATTTTGTAAGTTTTCGATAAAACCCGAAACTCTCCGTTTTTGCTCATTTTTACGTTTTTATGGTTTATATATGCTTAAAATGTCCAAAAATGGGTTGGGTAAAAGATTTGGACCGAACGGAAGCTTTTCGACCGATTTTCCGGCCACCAAATTCCGATCAGACCGCTACGTCGCAGAGACGCTGGACTATCTGCGACGTAGCTCAAAACGTCGCATTTAGCGACGTCGCGGCCTACGTCGCACAAAAATCCCAACGTCGCACTAGCGACGCAGCCTATTACGTCGCATTAACTTGCGGACGTCGCACATAGCGACGTAGACTTTTACGTCGCAAACCGAACCTACGTCGCATTGATTTGCGAAGGTCGCATCATGCGACGTACCACCCTACGTCGCATGCTACGTCGCATGCTACGTCGCACAAACCAGAACCTTGAAAAGTCAGATTTTACTAAGTGTCGAACTTACACAACTTCAAATACTTATGTCATACGACTTAACAAACGTCATAGAACATACTTTCTATTACAATTACACTAAATTGCGTTATAAATGATAACACTTTGAATCATTATTACAAACCGTCACCAACGGGCCATATTTGTTTTCAAACTACAAACGGATTACTAAACAAACACTTGGATATAATGAGTTGTGTAAACAACTAGCCTAGATGGTCTTGCGAGACATCTACTTACTTAACTTTATATGTTTAGGCATTTGAAGGTTACGGGTTCGGAGAACCTACGGTTGATATTACTTACTCGTTTATTGATATAAACGTACTTGCAAAGACTCAGGTGAGTCTTACGGCCCCACTTTTACTGTTTTATCTTATTGGGGGAGATACATGCTACTACTTTTTCCTGAACACAAGTACTAAACTGTTTACTATACCAAACGGAATTGCATGAGTTTACTTACAAACAGAAGTCTCTCCATCATATATCGTTAGTTATGGACTTAAGCGCGAACAGTAGTTAATGGATCCATTAGGGAAATGACCCTCCCCACCCGGGGCAGTAGCGCTGCCACGTACCGATTTACACGTATAAACGGGTGACAACTTATTCGTTACTGATGCTTGCTCACTTACGAGCATGTCACGGGAGCAAACATATTATTTACGGGTTAAGCTTCGATTATGAGCCTCATGGCAACGGTATAAACTTACTTACTTACATTTGCGGGATTGCAAATACTGGTTTACGATTTCTGGATTGAAATTGCTGATTTTACGCCTACGGGCATTACTGACGAAAGCTCGTGTTCAAAACTGATATTATTTACAAACCTGTGAGATTCACCAACCTTTTGGTTGACACTTTTTAGCATGTTTTCTCAGGTACCCGGATGGAGTAGGATTACTCCAGGATTTTAGCTAGAGTCGCATGATTTCAACACAACTGCATTAACGGAGATTCTTAGCATTATCTTTTGTATATTTTGATTATGTAATAGAATCTCCCGCTATACGCGTGGACTCTAGGGGAAACTACATTTTGTATACGAAAACACTAAGTTTTCAAACATTATATCTATGGAATGTAACTAATTTACAAAACGTCTCATTTAGAGGTCGTTTGCTTTATCTTTGTGCTGTGATATTTAATTAGTAACACCCCAAACTATGCTTCCGCAAAACAGTGAATTTCGGGGGTGTTACAGATTGGTATCAGAGCCTAAGGTTATAGTGAACTAGGTTGCATTTAGTGGGCCTAGACTATGACCATTAGGCAGTATTTCCTTATTAGGCATGATTGGTTCAGGAATTACATCATACGACTTTAATTTAACATAGCCTGATCAACTATGTACAATTAAGGAAAGATGATGTGAGGTCTGAAATGGTTATGTCAAACAGGAATGCGTTAGTAGACTCTGACCACGAGAGAACCGAGACTCTTACTTGTTATGTGCTAGACATACGCTAGGCTATTATGTGATATACGAGTATATACATACATAGGCCTCACTCACTGACTATGCTACTAAGCTATTATATATTGAATATATATGAATAGGCCTCGCACGTAAACACACTCGCTATAGAGATAGCCGACGTTTCTCTGGTGACACTTACGAATATCTCTCAGCGGTTTGCACCGACCATGACAGACTTGATTACCGTCACACCACCTTGTGGCGCACTCTAATGATTTTATGAAAATCACATCTAACACCCGGAAGCAACGTACTTCCAAGGACTAAAATCCTCTCTCTGTCATTTCTATAGAACTCAAAGACGCGAATTCCCAAATGGACGACCACATGTCTGATAGTGACCAAGTCCACGAGGAACAAATCCAGTACACGTATCTCGATGAGGACATCGTACCAGAAGAAGAAATCATGCTGGAGGGAAACGAAAATCAGAATTTCGAAATGACTGGCATCGACATAGAAGAATATGAAAGAGTGCGAGATCAGGCCGTGGGACTAGACGGCCGAAATTGGGCACTTAAGCGTAAGTGCATAGACTATGAACAAAGATTGAGAATCTCAAACCGATCTGTCCCTACACGAATTAAAGATAAGATCCATTACTGGAAGAAAGTGGCCACCAACCTAACCCGTAGGACCAAAACATGGATCAAACGTTTGGGCAGGAAGTCAAAGGAGGAGACTAGGTACCGCTCCACGACTCAAAAATACAGGGACATGCTTGAGGCACGCTACCACCCACACGACCTGAACCTGGAATCGGAAGACGAATCCGAAGGCCAGGAACCCTAACTAAGAAGGAACCAATCGACTAGCAAACTGTGGACCGCCTTGTCACGCTAATGGAACCAATTAATCTACATTAAGATTAGTGTAGTTTTTGTCTGTAATCTATCTCGTAATCTAGGGACTATCTAGCACTACTCTATAAACTAGTCGGATGTAACCATTCCCGACACCTTTTGTAATATCTCTGTAAGATGTAACTTTTGAACTCACTTTATCTATCAGATATCCTTTGTTATCTCAACTCACATTAATTGTCATTTTCCATGTTGATGTTATGTATTACTGCTTTTATACATGTACATCTGTGACAATTACCAGCTCATACAAAATCTCATGTATCTTCATTTCTTTTATTGAAGAATCATGCCGCCAAAGACACGACCGTACACCGATGCCCAGATCACCTCCCTTATAACCCAGGCTGTTACTGAAGCCTTGGCTCGGAATACTCCACCAAATTCCTCGAGAAACAGCGATGCCGCTGAAACCACTGCTGCTAAACCTTGTTCTTACAAGGACTTTCAGAACTGCAAACCTCTAAACTTTGCAGGTACCGAGGGAGCTATCGGTCTAGTACGCTGGATCGAGAAAGTTGAGTCTGTATTTCTTATCTGCAACTGTGCGGAGGGAGATAAGGTTAAGTTCTCCGTTAGTACTTTTACTGACACCGCACTCACCTGGTGGAACACTTATGCCCAGACTGTGAGTGTTGCTACTGCTTACCAACTCCCGTGGGAGGAGTTGAAGAAGATGTTGAGGGGCGAGTATTGCCCCAGGGATGAATTGAAACAACTAGAAGTGGAATTTTGGAACCATAAGATGCAAGGTAATGATATCACCGGCTACACCAACCGTTTCCACCAACTGGCACTTCTGTGCCCAACCATGGTCGATCCTGAGTACAAGAGGATCGAGAAATTCGTTGATGGTCTTCCTGAGAGACTCCAAGATCTGGTAACTTCTTCCAAACCGGGTACTATTCAGAGCGCCATCCGTATGGCCCATGAACTAACGGCAAATTCTGTCCGCCGTGGTACAACTTCAACCCCATCTGCAAACAACAAACGCAAGTGGGAAGGTAACCCCAACTCATCCAACCAAACCTCCAACAAAAAGCCTGAGTACATTAAGGCTTATACATCTGGAACTTCGGAAAAGAAAGGGTACAGCGGGAACAAGCCCTACTGTTCCAAATGCAGCCGCCATCATGACGGTTCTTGCCCTTGCTCCAACTGCAAACGGTTCGGGCATCTAGCCAAGGATTGTCGAACCAACATTCCCACCCCCAACACTAATGCACCAAAGGCCTGCTTTGGGTGCGAAAATACAGGGCATTTCAAGAAAGATTGCCCAAAACTGAAAAACAACAACAACCCTGCTCGCGGCAGATCATTCGTTATCAAGGCTGGGGAAGCCAGACAAGACCCGAACGTCGTGACGGGTACGTTCCTTCTCAACGACCTTACCGCTTCTGTGTTATTTGATACCGGTGCCGATAGAAGCTTCATTTCTGAGAAATTTAGCCCTTTACTTGATATTACTCCCACTGCCTTAGATGCTAAATACATTGTAGAATTAGCTAACGGCAAACTGATTGAAACTGATAGCATTATACAAAACTGTACACTTAACCTCACGAACGAAACGTTTCCCATTGATTTAATCCCTGTCGAGATCGGCAGCTTCGATATTATTGTCGGTATGGATTGGTTATCCAAGCACCGAGCTGAAATCATCTGTCATGACAAACTCGTTCGCATACCTCTTGTCTCCGGTGGAACCTTAGTCCTACAAGGGGAGACCGGTAGACGGAATCTGAATATTGTATCCTGTCTGAAAACGAGAAAATACCTACGAAAAGGGTATCAAGCCATCCTCGCACATGTAACGGAGAAGAAGTCGGAGGAGAAGCGACTTGAGGATGTTCCGATCGTGCGGGATTTCCCGGAAGTCTTTCCTGAAGACTTGCCCGGACTTCCGCCACCTAGACAAGTTGAATTTCAAATCGAACTTGTGCCCGGAGCTGCACCCGTGGCACGAGCCCCTTACCGTTTAGCACCATCCGAAATGCAGGAGTTGTCTAACCAACTACAGGAACTCCTGGACAGAGGATTCATTCGACCAAGTTCCTCGCCTTGGGGAGCTCCGGTCTTATTCGTGAAAAAGAAAGATGGATCTTTCCGCATGTGTATCGACTACCGAGAGCTGAATAAGCTAACCATAAAGAATCGGTACCCGCTTCCTAGAATCGATGACCTGTTTGACCAACTCCAGGGATCGAGTGTTTACTCAAAGATTGATCTACGGTCGGGTTATCATCAACTCCGAGTCCGTGACAATGATATCCCAAAGACAGCTTTCCGAACTCGTTATGGGCATTACGAATTCCAAGTGATGCCATTCGGGTTGACCAACGCACCGGCCGTATTCATGGACCTTATGAATCGGGTGTGCAAACCATATCTTGACAAATTCGTCATTGTGTTCATCGATGATATCCTGATTTACTCTCGCAACGAACAGGAACATGCTCAACATCTGAAAACCATTCTAGGACTTCTGAAACACGAAGAGCTATATGCCAAATTCTCTAAGTGTGAGTTCTGGATTCGAACCGTTCAATTCCTCGGGCACGTGATTGACAGCCAAGGAATTCATGTTGATCCCGCCAAGATTGAAGCAATCAAGGGCTGGGAGTCACCGACCACTCCAACCGAAGTGAGACAATTCTTAGGTCTTGCTGGTTATTACCGCCGATTCATCGAAAACTTTTCAAGAATAGCTGTTCCACTAACCACACTGACGCAGAAAGATAAGAAGTTCGATTGGACTGATAAGCAAGAGTCAGCTTTCCAGCTATTGAAAAACAAACTTTGCAGTGCACCAATCTTGTCCTTACCCGAAGGCACCGACGATTTCGTAGTTTACTGTGATGCCTCACACCAAGGACTTGGTTGTGTGTTGATGCAACGAGAAAAAGTCATTGCCTATGCCTCCCGACAACTAAAAATTCACGAGAAAAACTATACGACCCACGACCTCGAGTTAGGTGCTGTGGTCTTCGCATTGAAAATCTGGAGACATTATCTCTACGGTACGAAAAGCACTATCTTTACCGATCACAAAAGTCTCCAACACATATTCGATCAGAAAGATCTAAACATGAGGCAACGTCGCTGGGTTGAGTTACTTAGTGACTACGACTGCGAGATCAAATACCATCCGGGCAAGGCGAACGTAGTTGCCGATGCCTTAAGCCGAAAAGAACGAGTGAAACCCCTTCGAGTTCGAGCACTTTCTATGACAATTCATAACGAGCTTCCTGCTCAAATCCTTACCGCTCAACTTGAAGCACTCAACGATGAAAACTTGAAAAATGAAGCCTTGCGAGGCTTGGATAAACAATTCGAAATCAAACCCGATGGAACTCGATACTTCTCTAACCGGGTGTGGTTACCCAAATTCGGAAACTTTCGAGATTTGGTGATGGCTGAAGCTCACAAATCTCGATACTCAATACATCCTGGATCTGACAAGATGTATCATGACGTCAAAGGGTTGTATTGGTGGCCTAACATGAAAGCTGACATCGCCTTGTACGTCAGTAAATGCCTAACCTGTTCCAAAGTAAAGACCGAACACCAAAGACCCTCTGGGTTGCTTCAACAACCTGAAATTCCTCAATGGAAATGGGAACAGATTTCCATGGACTTCATTACCAAACTACCGAAAACTTCGAGTGGTTGCGATACCATTTGGGTGATCGTGGACCGTCTCACGAAATCTGCTCATTTTCTGGCCATCAAGGAAACCGACAAGATGGAGCGTCTGACTCGCATCTATGTCAAAGAAATCATCTCGCGACACGGTGTACCTATCTCGATCATCTCGGATAGGGACAGCCGTTTTACTTCAAACTTTTGGCAATCGCTACAGAAATCTCTTGGTACTCGTCTGGATATGAGTACTGCTTATCACCCGCAAACCGATGGCCAAAGCGAGCGAACTATTCAAACACTGGAGGATATGCTACGAGCCTGCGTAGTCGACTTCGGTACTTCTTGGGAAAATCATTTACCGTTGTGCGAGTTCTCGTACAACAACAGTTATCATACCAGCATAAAGGCTGCACCCTTCGAGGCACTTTACGGACGTAAGTGCCGATCACCTGTCTGTTGGACTGAGTTAGGAGAATCCCAACTCACGGGTCCAGAAATCATTCAAGAAACTACTGAGAAAATCGTTGGTATTCAAAACCGGCTGAAAGCCGCACGTGATCGTCAGAAAAGCTATGCTGACGTGAGACGCAAACACCTTGAGTTCCAGATAGGAGACAAGGTACTTCTCAAAGTGGCACCGTGGAAAGGTGTTATTCGATTCGGGAAACGAGGCAAACTAAATCCTAGATATATCGGACCATTCGAAATCCTTGAAATGATTGGTCCAGTGGCATATCGCCTGCAACTTCCTGCTGAACTTAGCAGCGTACACAACACATTCCACATTTCTAACTTGAAGAAATGTCTGTCTGACGAGACGCTGATTATACCGCTCGACGAAATTCAAATCGATGATAAACTTCATTTCGTCGAGAAACCTTTGGAAATCATGGACCGAGAGGTCAAGCAATTGAAACAGAGTCGTATTCCCATAGTAAAAGTCAGGTGGAATTCTAGGCGCGGCCCTGAGTTCACCTGGGAACGGGAAAACCAAATGCGACAGAAATACCCACATCTCTTCCCAGACAACGCACCGTCCGTGCACTCAAGCTAATTTCGGGACGAAATTTCTTTAACAAGGGGAGAATGTAACACCTGCTAAATTAGGATAATTATTTATGCCTAATTGATTGTAACTAGTTGTAATTAGTATGTAATAGGACTAATTACAGGCTCTATTTGTATATATATAAGTTGATTTATATATATATGTGTGTTTTTACGCGATTTGGATAAATCGTACTAATTAACCGGACGGAGTCCGACACAATTATTTTGACGTTGGTGACAGAAACTTACCTAAATAATGAGAACGTATTTTATTATATAAAATACACAGCGAACAAACTTTATTTATAATACCGCGACGACAATTTAAATAATTTAACGAATATGTATTAAACGCGAGTTAAAAATTTTTATACTTCGACAAATGTTTTTATAATTAATTTCAAGGTATTTCATTAAAATATTCCCGTCATCTTTTAAAAATATAACTGCTTGATTTAACGCCTAAATGACGGAGAAAACGAACACCGCACGGAGCACGGGGCGTACACTGAAAACGGTGGGGATCTCCCACCTAAATCACCACTTTCCTTCTTTTTTTCCCATTTTCATTTTCCATTCTCTCTCTCTCTTTCTTTTACTTTCAATCACCAAACCAATTTCATCACTAAAATCGCAAAATAACACCACGAAACCTCGCCGAATCATACCACTCTTTTGGAGAAAAGTGACCACGACAACACGATCTACATTCCTATCTTTTCGGATTTTCTATCCGACATTTTGTAAGTTTCCGATAAAACCCGAAACTCTCCGTTTTTGCTCATTTTTACGTTTTTATGGTTTATATATGCTTAAAATGTCCAAAAATGGGTTGGGTAAAAGATTTGGACCGAACGGAAGCTTTTCGACCGATTTTCCGGCCACCAAATTCCGATCAGACCGCTACGTCGCAGAGACGCTGGACTATCTGCGACGTAGCTCAAAACGTCGCATTTAGCGACGTCGCGGCCTACGTCGCACAAAAATCCCAACGTCGCACTAGCGACGCAGCCTATTACGTCGCATTAACTTGCGGACGTCGCACATAGCGACGTAGACTTTTACGTCGCAAACCGAACCTACGTCGCATTGATTTGCGAAGGTCGCATCATGCGACGTACCACCCTACGTCGCATGCTACGTCGCACAAACCAGAACCTTGAAAAGTCAGATTTTACTAAGTGTCGAACTTACACAACTTCAAATACTTATGTCATACGACTTAACAAACGTCATAGAACATACTTTCTATTACAATTACACTAAATTGCGTTATAAATGATAACACTTTGAATCATTATTACAAACCGTCACCAACGGGCCATATTTGTTTTCAAACTACAAACGGATTACTAAACAAACACTTGGATATAATGAGTTGTGTAAACAACTAGCCTAGATGGTCTTGCGAGACATCTACTTACTTAACTTTATATGTTTAGGCATTTGAAGGTTACGGGTTCGGAGAACCTACGGTTGATATTACTTACTCGTTTATTGATATAAACGTACTTGCAAAGACTCAGGTGAGTCTTACGGCCCCACTTTTACTGTTTTATCTTATTGGGGGAGATACATGCTACTACTTTTTCCTGAACACAAGTACTAAACTGTTTACTATACCAAACGGAATTGCATGAGTTTACTTACAAACAGAAGTCTCTCCATCATATATCGTTAGTTATGGACTTAAGCGCGAACATTAGTTAATGGATCCATTAGGGAAATGACCCTCCCCACCCGGGGCAGTAGCGCTGCCACGTACCGATTTACACGTATAAACGGGTGACAACTTATTCGTTACTGATGCTTGCTCACTTACGAGCATGTCACGGGAGCAAACATATTATTTACGGGTTAAGCTTCGATTATGAGCCTCATGGCAACGGTATAAACTTACTTACTTACATTTGCGGGATTGCAAATACTGGTTTACGATTTCTGGATTGAAATTGCTGATTTTACGCCTACGGGCATTACTGACGAAAGCTCGTGTTCAAAACTGATATTATTTACAAACCTGTGAGATTCACCAACCTTTTGGTTGACACTTTTTAGCATGTTTTCTCAGGTACCCGGATGGAGTAGGATTACTCCAGGATTTTAGCTAGAGTCGCATGATTTCAACACAACTGCATTAACGGAGATTCTTAGCATTATCTTTTGTATATTTTGATTATGTAATAGAATCTCCCGCTATACGCGTGGACTCTAGGGGAAACTACATTTTGTATACGAAAACACTAAGTTTTCAAACATTATATCTATGGAATGTAACTAATTTACAAAACGTCTCATTTAGAGGTCGTTTGCTTTATCTTTGTGCTGTGATATTTAATTAGTAACACCCCAAACTATGCTTCCGCAAAACAGTGAATTTCGGGGGTGTTACACGGATCTGGCCCGTTTCTTTGGCCAATTGTTTGAAGAAGGCCCGATTGTGAATTGGGAATTATTTGAATTTATGTCCACGTCATTTTTAGGATCCGGAAAGGCGCCAGATGCATGCATGCTTTTTGAGTTCCTAGAACCATGCGCATCCGATTTACCTTGGTATTGGGAATTAGACTTTTCAACTTCTAAAGGTTGTTCCGATCGACTATTGGGCTTCTCCGGTGAAATCGTAGTGAATTCACCTTCTTCAAGGTTGAAAGACGGCGACCAAGAGTTCGTATCTTCAGAGACCCATACCTTGAAGCTTTTGTCTCTCCAAATAAGTTCAATTTCCTCATTGATAATCCTTCCTGAATCAGACAATATAAAGCATTTGCCATATGAATTATCATCGACACCCCAAGAGAATGTCGATGTTAGGAATCTGGATCCAAAGAGACGTTCTATTTTTTCATAAATTGTGGCATCACGAAGGTGGAGAGGAACTCCCCAAATCTTAAGAGATACTATTCGATCAAAAGAAATAATATCACCTTTCCAAATTGAGACTTTAGAGAAAGCACCAGAGCAAACAGTTGAATCGTTTGAGATGAACTCCTTTGCCAAGGAATTAGATTTGAAAACAATTAAAACCTTGAGACCTCCAACATATGATAAAGCCACATTTCTATAACCATTTTCCATTAAAGAGTCTGATAAGCCATTGAATGCTTCCATATTTGAGACCTCGCCCAAGACTGCGCGACCGATACAATGTTGTGGATATAGGTTATGAATTTCTCCGATGGTGACTGATTTTGTGGAATGGTTCCCCGTTGTCGTGCCCAAAAATGCATCCCTATAAGATGTTTCGCCAGTTTTTCTTGAATTGTTGAAATTTCGTGTCACATGAATCTCCTGGTTACGAGCATGTGAAGGTCTGTGAAGGTTGGAAGATGACGAGGTCTTGATATTGTAAGATATCGGTTTTCGATTTCGGTCAAATCTGGCTAAGTTAGCACCAATCTTTAAACCATCCCATTTGACTGTGTTTAGTTTTGATTCCATGATATAAGGATCAATAACATTTTTGAATCTTACAAAACCAAAAACATTCTTCAGTTTATCCTTCTTTCTTGAGACAAAAGAATCACATATGTTACCAAACTTTTCAAATAATCTCCATAGTTTGTTGTTCGTACAATCTTCAGGGAGGTTAGAGATAAAATAAGTGATAACTGATCCGTCTTTTGGAAAACGAAAATTGTTTTGATTCCTCTTCCGATGATACACATGTGTCCAGCCTGCTTCATCTCCGTTCCGGCCATTGTCATGATTGAAGTTTTCCGGTGGGTTCCTAGGTGAAGGTTGCGCCATTATCCCGAAATTATTTACCTTAAACCAAAACGATAAAACACGATATAATAACTGATAATATTTGGTTAAACACATGTGTTAATATTTGGTTAAACATTTAATTTAAATATAGGGTTTAGGGATTAGGGTTTAGGAATTAGTAGGGTTTAGAGTTTAGGGTTTAAGGTTTATTAGGGTTTAGGGTTTAGAGTTATATAAAGCGTTTAGGGTTTAGGGTTTGGGGTTTAGGGGTTAGGGTTTAGTAATTTACTAACACATGTGTTAAAATGTTGCGTTTAGGGTTTGGGGTTTAGGGGTTTGGGTTTGGGGTTTAGGGTTTGGGTTTAGGCCCAAACCCTAAACCCTAAACCCAAACCCTAAACCCCAAACCCTAAACCCTAAACGCAACATTTTAACACATGTGTTAGTAAATTATAAAACCCACCAAAAAACGTAAAAAAAAAATTTCGTCGAAAGTATGTCTTAATGGACGGGAAATCGAAGAGGATCAAACGCTGAATCTAATGGTGCAATTTTCATAATTTTTCGATTTGTCGTTTGTGAGATATTTAAGTTAGGGAGTAAATGAGTTTTGTATTCTCTTTGTACACATGGCTCCCTCCCATTGGTACTTCCATTCTTTCTAAAATTCTTGTACTCTGGTGATCCCTTCTCATAATTTTGTATGATAAATGATTAGTGTGTATAAAACTTATGCTTAAAAATAGAACTAAGTAGGAGGTAGAACATACGCATAGTTTAGTACTACGTGGTATAGATGAGGAGAGAGAAAAATATATATAATACGTACAAATGATATACGTTATACGTTTACTAAAAACGTTAGTTACATATTTACTCCCCAAAGTCTTCATAATATATATAAATGGTTCCCCATTAATATTTTACGTACTACGCCAAGTAGTTCGTAATGTTGCTGCATGTATGATTTTTCCTTCATTCAAAAATCATAAACTCTAAGTAATTACTCAAACTATATTTCTAGTTGCACGGTGTATCAGTCTAACTTGTATTATACAACGATTCAATGTTTTAGTCAATTGTGTAATAGTCAAAATCTATATGCTTTGCCAACGTATTACGTTTTGAATGATCTTTCACTTTCATATACAACGATTCAATGTTTTCACTTCTCACGTATTAAAAGCCACCTACATGCGTACACACGGTACCCGCATAAATTTATGTTATAATAACGAATAATTTACGCCTTTACGGCAGTGATAATGTTGTAAGAGGTAAATGTAGGATGACATAATAGGTTCATGTTGAAACAACATAATGTGAAAAAAAGGAAAGATGAAAAGATCGAGGGTAATGTTTTATATAACGGTCATGATGTGTATAACCCATTTTTATCCATCCACCAACTAGTAATGGTATTGAAGTATAAATAGATGCGCACGTTTGACATATGTCTCGAGAAAGATTATAATTCCTTACGATTGGAAGATATCATAATTCGTTGTTCTTTCTGTAGATCGAAATCGAAACCAATAGGAAAGGAAATGCGAAAACATAACGATCGCTGCAGGTAGCTATAATTCCTATAAAGTAAGATACTAATATGAGACTTGCAATCACTCAATATATATCCAACATGATCTTTTATATCGATCATATACAGAAACTATCAGATGTGACCCACCAACCTGTTAGCAAATCAAAATGGGTTACTAAGACTACTCCCAATTGTGATTAAAACTGATTGAAACCGACTGAAGCTACGTCAGAGCCACGTCAGTTTTTTCAAAAACTGACTGAAACTGACGGACCCCTGCCATCAGTGACCCGTCGCTTCTATTTTTAGGTCCCACATTTACCACTTTACCTTTAATATTATACACAAAAAAAAAAAAAAAAAAAGTACGCATCGAATTTCCGACTAAAAAAAGCGACGAGCCGAACCGACGGAGTCGTGCCATCGGCGTCGGCTCCGTCACTTCAAACCGACAAAAACCGACGTTTACCAATATGAGTGGTCTAATTGATCAATGGTAATTCTACAAGACAGAAGCCATCATAAATAATAAATGCTTATTTTAATCATAATCATCATCACCATTTAATAAATAACGGGATGTAGCGATAAATACAACATGTAACATTATTTTGATAAATCTATCAATGTATTCAGGGGCGGAGACAGAGTGGGGGTAGTGTAGGCAACCACCCCCACAAGAACTTTTAAATTACGTAAAAAAAAAAATTTTTAAGGTATTAATGACATTTTAAGATTTTCACCCCACTAAACAACAAAAGAAATAAAAATAAACCTTTTTCGCCCCCTCTACTTGAATTTTCTGGCTCCGCCCATGTATTAATAATGTATAGGGTTGAAATGTATAAGTAAATAATGCGAATGTTTCATGAATTTATCAAAACTAAGAGAGAATTTATCGTTGGCTGTAAATAGACATGGATATTATACCTGATTATCAATTCCTCAAGTAAACTCATGAGAAATCAGGGAGATATTATATGCTTGTCACGATATATTGAGAAAGTGGAAGTTTTTCTTGAAATTCAGATATTTATGATAATTTAAGGGTAATATAGTTTTTTAGTTTCACTTAGAAATAATAAAGGGCAAAAATGTTGTGGTGGATGGATTTATGGATTAAAATATTAGATGATTAATATTAGAGTTTGATGGAATCTATAAAACAACTTTCTTAAAAAATACATACATGTATAAAACAAATACGGAGTAGTATATAACACAAATATGTCAAATAAATACTAAAAGTGTGAAATTCTAATTAAAATGCTTATCCAACATGCGCAAGTACACCTCGTTGATAAACATTTAGTGTAGTATCGTATGAATATTGATAAAAAGAGTTAGCGTAGTACCGTAAGCAATTTGGATTCAATAGTGGTCCTCTATTGGCCCATTTACCTACCTTCATAAACTAACCTGTCTACGCTTTGATCTAGGCCGCCCCGATTATCTACTTTTTGTAAGAAAGATTCTGTGTGAAATATATGTTTATTTATTTATTTTATTTTTTTGAAAGGCAGTTTGGAATCACTGACGGGCCACTTAGGCCCACCCGATCATCTCACCATAATGCACCCTCGAGAAGAAAGCCCAGCTTCGTCCCCTACCCAAGTGCCGACAGATCCGGTTGCCGAAGTGGGTAAAACTCCTCACCCCGGAGCCCAAAGGCCCAAGGGATTTTCATGCACTGAGTAGGGTTTGAACCCTATACCTGCAGCATAAATGCCTGATAGCTCTACCACGTGAGCCAGGTCTCAAGTGCATGTTTATTGTTTAAAGTTTAAACGTACCTATTCTAATTAGACAGACTAGACTCGACAGGCAGTCCATTAGAACGTGAGTACAATAATTTACCTCTTCGTTGGTATCTTTATGTTCTAAACAGTGCTTTCAAGGGATTTTGACTATGTAAATTTTGTTCTTAATTGAGTCATCGGCGACTGATGCGTCACCAGCAGTCAGTCACGGAATTACTCTTGTCGTTGTGGACTGACTGGCTGCTGATGACGACACCAAGGGTTTTGAATTTATATTTTGTTGGAAGCCAAAACCTCCGTATTACCTACCGGTACTAGGTATGAGTACTTGATCCCTGGTATGCGGAAAGCTAGAATGATCCACGGACGTTCCTTGTGACGGTCGAATTGAAACGGAGCTCATTTCGATAACTTAGTGATCAAGCTAGGGTTTTGGATAGATTGATAGGTAATTGTTTTTTGGTTTTTATCTATTAAACTAATAAAGCATAAAAGTAAAAGGGAGGCTAACAAGTATAATACTTAAGGATAACAAAGATGTGGTTCACCATGATTTATGATAGCGTATTGTTGGGATGATGATTATTGGGGACACATTAAGCTAACAGAAAGATAAACTATAGGTGTAACCGTGTAAACACTAGGACCCTACTCCTCTAGACCGGTTCTATATTAGTATGTCACTGAGTACTTAGGCTATCGTGATTCTTGTCAGAATCAGACTGTTCAAACCCCCTCACTGTCCGGTAGGACTGTGGATAGATATATCATGGGTGTAGGATGTGGTAACAGCCTGCAATTTAATATCTAACATTTTCTAACACCTAAGTCTATATGTTATCATCTAAATGTGTTATGGTTATTAGCTCTGTTATTCTAAACTATCAGTTATTGGGTTAAGCGGTTTAAGCAGTCTAGTCTTTGCTTTCTTTTCAGAACTATGTATGTAAACATTTTGAGTACACATACCTCTAATTTTACTTTTTTCTATTTGTATACTTGTCATGAGAAATGGTCGTACTCTATAACATCAATTAATAAATATAACAGTTGACAAATATTTAACATTGAGTAAAAAGCAACATCGTTCTAATAATAGTGTATGATCTATTTGATCTTTCACCAACCTTGATAAAACGTATCGATTTAACCCATGACTTCCTGCCTGTTGATCAAGAAATAAATCTCAAATTTTAGTGTTACAAAATGCATACCATCTACAATGGCACACACTAGTAGTATTTATACACCTAATATACGCGCGTTCTCAAATTGTGGAAATATCTATTTAAAACTATTTCGTAGAGTTTTTTTTATTATTATTATTATTTTTGAATGGAAAATTGTATTAGCTTCTCGTAAGAAACTAAAAGAGAAAATAGATTACATGCATAAAGGATTAACAAGAGCTTGGTTGAGAAGTCCAATGAATCCATTTTAAGTTTGCATTCTTAATTAAGCCTACTCTATATCCAACGAAAAGAATAAAGCTTGACTTCTTCTCCTACTAGCTTCTTTCTCGGCTATTTCTAAGTGTTATGAAATGGCATGCATACACTAGTAGTATTTATACACCTAACCTATTATACGTTCTAGGAGAGATTACAAATGTGTTTAAGGATAACTAAAGTTTATAAAAATGTGTATAAGGATAACTAAACTTTATAAAATTGTTCAAAATGATGAATCCTTTTGGTTGCTAATCGGATTTTTTTACACTAGACGTCAAGTTTTAAAAGTAAAGTTATTTTTTTTTTTTGTAAAATAAGTAGATTGTTCCTTAAATTGAAGATTTTGTGAAAGTTTGATACTCTATCTCTCTATTAACCCTGACAGGGCCTGGTATGTATCATTAGGCCAATAGCATGGGCCGACAAGACTTGTGAGAACATCATCTTCAATTTTTTCTTTTTGTACTATATATGCTATAAGAAACTGTCAGGATGATATGCCAACACATTTCTAGCAAGTCATCGTCTGAAATGTCAATGTGGTAGAGGTAGAGATCCACCATGCCTTTCTTGCTCTGCATGTGTCGTCTCTGCTTAATGTATCATGAGTTAGAGCAGTCTTGCACTCGGATCCAATGATGTATACAATTAGTACCTTAAGGGCATAGGTTAAGAATCAACAATCGAACTCATATAAAAGGAAACTAGAAAATTAATTGAATGGATTTTATCATTTGCTGGATAGTTATGCTCTTAAGATACATATTAGGCGAACTCTTTATAGCCAATCATTTTCGACATACGGTACACACCAAGTTATATTAAAGAGAAATTATAAATTGTAAAAGTCAAAATTTACTATGCTTAATTTACATATATTTAACCGTTTCTTGGTTTGTACGGTACTTGTACCCGTCTTCGTTCGTACGGTACTTGATGACATGATATTCACTTTCACGAAGAACCATTCAAAGCTTTACTTAACTAGAAAATTGAAAAATAGAGAATGTCATTTTCTATATATTTCCTTAATGAGTACTTATAACATTATATGATATGATGAACGAAGTGAACATAATTATATAATGGTAATACAATATGGTATCGTGAAGAATTTATACGATATAATGGATGGATATAAAGATATTTTACGATGTGGACCTCATAAATGATATTTTATGTCATCTTGTCATAAAAAATATAGATCTCTATCACACTATGTCACACCCAGGGATCTGTAGCTTCCATTGACATATCCAACTTGATCTTAAATATTGAAAGCGACAATTAACAAGTAGATATATATTAATCTTATTCTAGTTGAATAGTTGACATGTATAAATGGTCGTACTCAACAACATTAACATTTGAGCATTGATATTTCCAACATTAAAAATGATAGATCCACCGTTAGATATAGCTGTTTATGTATATGGTACAACTGCTTACTGCATAGTTTTAACTGACCTACTTGGGTTAGAGCTTAGAATCGACTTTATACATATATATACCAATAACAGTTATCGATTTATTTGATCATTCACCAACCTTAATTCAAAAGAGGACATATAAAGGTATGATCCGCTATATATTTCCTCTTGTTGATTGGATTTTCGAAGTTAAAAGATGCAATCCCAAATTTATAATACATTCAAAGATGTCTTGTTATCTTATGCATTGATGATTAGCATGTTTTAACTTTCTTTTTAGAAAGACACTCATTTAATTTGAACGATAGACTCGATTGATTCCTTGCAATCACATATTATATACACGTCTACAATGATACTTGAACTCATAACATATTGATTAATGGGTTAACCTATACCGCCAAGGAAGACATTTTGGTAGTTAATGTAGTGCACGTTATAGAAGTCAAGTATGTCTTTTATAGGAGGGAGTGTACGTGTAGTTGTCGTTTCACGATACGTCTTGTAATCATGTTTGTCTAATAGTTAATCACTCTACATGAGCAAATGATGTATTGCTATCCTCTTATATTGCGCTAAACATAAATTTCCATGGTCTCTCATAAACAAATACTGTGAGTCCCATATTATAACATAAAATCTATTGTTTAATTCAATCAACTTTTGTGTGTAAGATAACATATCATGTTGGTGTTCAACACGAGAGGATCTTAATCCATACATCATATGTTTATTGTATCTATAAATGTTGGCTAAGTGCTAGGGTCAAGGCAAGGCAAGACGGATGGTGAGTGAGAAGGCAATTAAGAGAAGGTAATGATTCTTTTAAAGGAAGTATAATAATATTATTATAGGTAATACAGTCTTGATTTTCATATGATTATTTTAATTAATATGATTTGTGACGTTTGTGAAAAACCTATCACTTCCACCTCGTCTTTTATGTCAATCTATAAATGAATGAATGAAGTAATTAAGGTGGTTCTACACTTCTACTTTCTTGTTGAAGAAACTTGGCGATCAAAATTGTCACCACGCAAAAAAAATAAAATAAAATTTATTTAATAGCATATGAATAATAGCAACACGGTAAGAATTTCATAAAGACATATAAGAACACACTGATTACACGGTCCGATGATCACCTTATGATCATGTGATTGGTTTGATCAACGGTCTTCTTAGACATATATTTTTAATTAGAACTAAATGATAGGGTTTAAGGCATGGCTCCCTTAACCCTGCCTACTCAATCGATAAATATACCCCACCAAAGTGTTTCTACTTTCTAGTAGTTATTTCTACCATAAGTATTAAAAGAATTCTATTTCAAATGCATTAGAACAAGTTTGTAAGTATTTCATATTGTTATTTGAAAATTCTAACGCAACGCGTGAACATGATAATTCTTGTTGAGTTCAATATTAAACGAAATGAATAATATTCTAAAATCCACTTCGAATAAAACTTCTTTCAAGTTAACTCAACTGATAAATAAAAAAGAAAATCCAAGTAGTGCCAATAGGCCCATTTCAACCTTCGATCCAGCCCATTAACAAAATTTATTTTTAACGGGCTTTAACTTGGGTCATTTACTGGATCCATAATTATTTACACATCATCCCGTCCAACTTTCCTACCACTCCTGTTATAGTCCCTAAACTATACTTACCAACACACAGCATCTATTTTATGCTTTCGCAAACGAGGAACATAAGCTAAATTGCTAAAATAACACAAACCCTAAAACGTATTTTTTTCTTCTTCTCTTTCGTCGATAAATCAAATCAAATCAAATCAGATCAATTACACATATAAACAGTGTAATAATTCATCAATTGAGTGAATTCATCTGTGTGTGTGTTTGTGTGTGTGAATGGGGAAAAAGAAGAAAAGAGTAGCATCATCAGATGTATGGTGTTATTATTGCGATAGAGAATTTGATGATGAAAAAATATTGGTTCAACATCAAAAAGCTAAGCACTTTAAGTGCCATGTTTGTCATAAAAAGCTTTCTACTGCTGGTGGTATGGCCATTCATGTCTTACAGGTTCATAAAGAAACTGTCTCAAAGTAAGCCCTAATTTCTCTTTTTATTGTTTTTGTTAATTTTAGAAACAGATTATGATTGCTTATTAAAATTTTGATGTAATTGATTGAATTTTACTTGACTGTTTGACTTTATATGTGAAATTGTGGACATGCATTTTATCGAACACCTTGTGGGCATACAAGTTTTTTGTAATAGGATTGTTGGATGTTAGACAGAGTAGATTACATTGGATACAAGTTTTTGAAATTGGTTAAATTTTGTAAGGTTGTAGCAAAGATGTAAAGTTCGAGCTGTATGGATTGATATATTTGTTAGTTACTTAGGCTATTATGAGGTTAAATTATGGCAATCGATTATCAGTTTATGGATTTTTGATTTATTGATGCACTGCCGCATGTACACAAAGAAAAAACTGGCCTGCCAAGCTACACAAAACTATTTATATTAGCTGAACTGTTAATTTCAAATACTGTTTACCTGATAGGTTTACACAACTGTAGACAAATTTCAGTTTAGAGATGAGCATAGGGGAAGAAGAAAGGCGTGAAAGAAGTGCTTAACGCTGTTAGTAACTCATAGATATAACAACTATTATGAATATATTTGTTATCGTCATTGAGGGATTAAGTAATGTGTATTATTGGTTTGATAACCTTTATAATGTTACACAATACAGATAAAGACTATCAATTTAGAACGTAGGCTATGTACCCACTTTGCTGTTAACAGGTCTTATCTTCATCTCTTCTCTTATAGACGTTACAATAGGGTGTTAATAGGTTGATGATTTGTATGTGTGGGAGCAAATTGAAAGGAAAGAAATGTATTTGAGTCCTTATTACTCGATGTCATACACTCATACTACATGATAGTCAACTTATAGCCTTCTACACTCATGGAAGCCTGCTTTTCACAATGCATGCCACATCTAGCCCACAGAAGAAGTCCCAACAATAAAATAGGAACTTGTTTTGCTATCCCATTAGGGTTTTATGAAGTCCTGGTAACTTGATGTAGAAGGGAAAACTACTGTCATTTGTCTTTATAATGTAAAGAGATAGATACTAAAATGTTGCAGTAACGAGTGATGAACCTTTAGTAATTAGGCTCTGTTGATATGTATTAGAGAAGTCTTTTGCTGAGCGTGTCCTCAGTGAGTCTGGTACTCAATTGTCTAATTATTTGACTAACATTCGCATCATGGGCGATAAAAAATAATGATATATGTATTTGAGTACTCGGGCAAGAGTGCTTCAGTAGAAATTCCACCAGTTGTGGTTAATAGTTGAATCAACAATCCTGCATCTTTGTAAAATATATATTATTGTAAAAACAATTTGTGACACTTTTTCTGTTGACAAATTGCACTCCAATTTCAAGACGTGACACTTTAATCCCCATACTTATAGTACTCTTCTTATGGTGGCCTGTGTTTTAAAATGCGCGCCTGCAAGGCGAGGCTAACACCTAATCGCCTTTTATAGTTTTATTACAAAAGCGTTGTGTTTACAAGAGGTGGGTCAGAGGTGACGATTCTTAACGCATTACAGGAGCAGCATCACAGTGAGGCACACATCATGTACATGAAGATAAATTATTGACCTGTACATTCTAATTGAATAAATGGGCTGAGATATCTTTAATCGGCCATGGTTTTTTACAGCCCGTGTGCACAAAATCATAGTCACATAAATCGCTACAGTACCCACGATCTGCGATCTAGATCGCATGTTCCCAATCGCGGTACGATCGCGTTCCAATCGCTATCCAGATCGCGTTCGAATCGGTGGTCAACGCCGGCCCAAATCGTTGGTCAAATCGATCCAATCAGCCTTCAAATCGTCGATTGGAACGCGTAATTGAACGATTTTGAACGATTGAAACGTCGATTGGAACGATTAATCACATACTTGAACGTGATTTTGAACGATTGAAGTCCAATGGGCTTAGCGGCGGTCCGTTTCTTCAATAACGCGGTCCAATCCACGAATCATGTATCTGACGCATCGATTCAGCTTCTGATTTCACACTTCTCAACCATAAATGATGATTAATTTCACATCCCAGCATCTATTAATTTGTTTAGAATTTTCAATTTCATCCCATCGTTTCCCTCCATTCTCTGTTTTTTTTTAATATTGTTAACTCACTGAAAAAATGGTGTTTGAAAGTATTGATATTAATGTAGTATGAAGTTTGGTAAATTGGTTGTGACTTGTGGATTTATAAAAATATAGGAAATTAATATTGTTACTAATTGGGTACACCGTACCATGTTATATGGTACACCGTACCGAAGCAATCCGGAATGAGCCTACCCATCTCCGTACCGAATTTTAGAAATTAGCGAACCGTGTTCCCGATCCTCGTTCCCGTACCGGAGCGTACCGCGATCTATGTGACTATGCACAAAACCCTAAAAATTAATGGACTTTTCCAAGAATGTCCATCCATATCCTCCAATTAGCTTTTAATAGTGATAAAGTAATAGTTAATTTTATAGCAGTAGTATTACAATCATTAGTCTTTTTTTTATGAACGGCACTTTTTCCTAAGCTTTCTTTTGACTAGTGATTTTCTATTTTTGCTTCTATTTCATAGTATTACATAGACTTGTGTTGGTGGGTATGTACTATTTATGCATCTTATGATAGGGAATATGAAACTGTGAGACTACTTGTTGGTTTTCACTTTGTGTATGAATATGGTTTAAAAACAATTTTGAAATATTTTTGTAAACATTCTGCTTTGCGTACGTGATGCATTCGCCTTCGTCTCTCGTATCTCGCCTCGGTTCAGAGGACGTGATCGCAACAGACCACCTCATGCCTTTTAAAACCCAGATGGTGACTAAAGGAACACATACAAAGCTAAGATTGCTGACATATTGAATGGGTTCTGGTACTGAGATATTTGGCCAAGTCAAAATTTTGGATGTTCCTTATGAATATCCAAAGACCTCTGGCCATAGATGCAACTTTTGTCTTCTCTTTAAAGATAAAACATGTTGTTTAACCATGCAAAAGGTGGAGTGTTGCACCGAAGTATAGCAGGACAAATTTGAATGAATGGAGCTTTCAAAGCTGGAGTATGATACTTACAGTTTTCATGATGAAATTTTTTAATCAATAACATTTTTTACCGAGAAAATCTCTAGTTAGCACTCTCATGTCGTCCATCTCATTATGCATGATGCTGCGTCTATTTTGATGATGAGCTAAGTAGCTAACCATCTGGTTAAAAGGGAACTGAAGCCGTGTAGTGTTAATTAGGATAGGATTTGTAATACAAGTTCACATGCCTTGCATCCTAGGTGTCAATGCAGTATATATGAGGTTATCTCTATTATTATTTGGTTTTTTGATGTAGGGTTAATAATGATTTAATCTTCAAAGTTTCACTTTTTTTTGTTTTATCCACTTAAGTTTTTTTCTCATGATTTTAAAATTTTGGTGGTTTAATTCACCAAGTTCCTAATACCATAGAAATTTGATGGTTTAATCCATAAAGTTTATCTTTTATAATGATTTTGCCCTTTTAAGTTTTTTTAGTTTAATCATCAAACTTTCAAAAATTTAACGGTTTAACCCTTCAAAGGGTTAAACTAATAAGTCAATGCAAACTTCAAGGATTAAATTATGAGAAAAAAACTTGAGTGGTTTAAACGAAAAAAAAGAAGTGAAACTTTGAGGATTAAACCATTATTAACCTTTTGATATATTTGCCTTTTCCTCTATAATTATACTATCTTGGTGCAGTATTCTTTCTTATATTCTATCGCTTATTGATTGAACGTTAGCCAAACTGTGCTTAAATCTTATCTGATCATCAAATTCTAGTATATGATCTTACATTGATTATCTGCAACTTGATCGTTTCTGATTTCTAGTCCTTTCATTTCTCTGATTTTTTTTTTATCTCTTGAGCTTGTTTGATAAACTTCAACTAACTTTTTTTTTAATGGCATTTCTTACAGGGTTCCCAATGCTAAAGAAGGCAGAGAATCAACAGATATTGAAATTTATGGCATGCAGGGGATCCCACCTGATATCTTGGCAGCTCATTATGGAGAGGAAGGTATCCATTACTCTCCAATATGGCAATTTTATTTAGTCATTTAATTGCATTTACTCTTCTGTATTCTGTATTGTCTGTTGTTTCTTAGTTGATACAGAGATGCATAATAGTCAAGTTTTTAGATTTCAAAGATATAAGATTGATTCAAATTTAATGAACTTCTGAAAATAACCAGTATGATATTTGTATTTACTGATAGCTTAAATAGGTATGGGTAGTTATATTAAGATAAAATTGACTCAAATTAATTGGGTTCAGATCTTAATATCTCTTTCAGTGGCTTCGCTTTTTTTTTTCTTTTCTTTTTATAAATTAAATTTACTCAATTAGAGTTTGGACATTTTTTATCTTATAATTTTTATATAACTGTCTATAAGATTGATTTAGTTTATATACATATAGGTTAGTCAAGATAAATATTTTTTGTTCATTATATATTACTGTCACTAGTGTTATCCATGTAATTCATCATTATCTGTATCGCTAAAGGGGTCGCTCTGTTTATGAATAGATTTAAAACAAAGTTATCCCAACAGTCAACTGTTTCATGGTATCAGACGGTTCATGGTGTAAACTGCCCATAGATTGATGTATTAATAGTCAACTATGGTTTATGTTTATATTCGTTTGCTCCTTTAAGGCTTCTAGCAAACTTTATTGTTATCCATTTGTTTTTAATCCACGTAATTCTGTCATCTTTTTTGGTGATCGGGGTTCTAATATAACATATGTCATCTTATTATGGATGTTAAGAATAGAGTACTCTATATTACTTGGCTTAGTCAATGGAGTGATAAATCTCTATTCGTTTGTTTGTTTTGTTTACGAGAAGGAAAATGATTAATAGGACTATTTTTGTAGGACTAAAATAAAGATGTGATTGGTTGGTTTGACAAATTGATTGGATAAGATTAAGAGAGAGAAAAAATTCAACCAATCTGAAAATTAGGCCTACTTGTAGGTCTACGTAAGTAGGCCTATTTAGCATTACTCGAGAAGGAGAAATAACAGTGAGCATTTTCTTTCACATTTGCAGACAATGACAATCCAAATAAAGTTGCAAAATTGCCCATTCCTTCCCACGTTGGCATGGTCCCTGGTTCATTAGGATATCCTCCATCAACAATGTAAGTTTGTTTTCCACTAAGTTAATGCCTTTCGGATTTCATGTGCATTTTGCAGACTTTTAATGAGGGTCAAAATATATAAGCTGACTGATAGAATGCTTGATTTACAAAAATGAAGAGTCTTAAAAATTCAAAATTTCTGATTTCACATGTTCATGTTTTATTTGTAGCAGGTACAATCCTGGATTAGCTGTCCCTCGTCCTGGTTGGGCAGTTCCACCTCGCCCGCAGCCCTGGTTTACACAGAATCCAGTTGGTTCGGTTCCTGCTGCACCATTAGGAATGGTTCCGCAACCCCTATTTCCGGTTCAAACGATGCGGCCTCCAATCTCAACTGCACCACCAGGTCTACAAACGTCATTTCCTGCAGCTCCTCCTGGATTGCCAACATCATCACCTGTTCTTGTATCTCAACCCTTATTTCCCGTTGTTGCTAGTAATGGCATGCCTTCTCAAAGTTCACCTTATTCGGCGTCTGCTCTTTCAACAAGCATTCCATTAAGCTCTCCTTCGGACTCAATTGCTAACACTAACATGCAAAGAGGATACCTTACATCCGGCTTTCAAGGTTCAAGTCTTCCTCCGCCCATATCCTAATGCTTTTAAATTGGAAGTGGCTATTTGGACCCATTTACTTATAAATGGTTTGATTTAGTTCTATTATATATGAAAAAGGTCTAATGAATACAAGATGTCAAAACTGAATGTGCCCACATGGGTGGAACATGTTAAAAGTTGCCCAAAATCTATTTTCTATGCACATAACATCCTAATCATTTAAGATTTGAATTCTTGTTGTAATTTTTTTTTTTTTGGATTTAATCATAAATGACAAAAAAGTTATCTATCTAAAACATGTCAAAAAAATATGAAGTGTTAGGGGCCAACCCCATCTGACCTGTTTAACCAGTACCGTTACCTATTTCAACTCAAACACGTATAACAGTGTCACAGACCACCCATCCCACCCATCTTGCCACCTAGACTTGTAATGATGCGGATTGTAATACCATTGCAATGTGAAAAGTTCTACTATTGGGAACAAGTGACTCCTGTTATTTGGGGTATATGATGACCTGCTTTATTGTTCCGACCGCTTAAAAACCAATGTTTACAAAGGTTACCTAAGTAAATAAAAATTCTATACATAAATTTCCCATCGTAATCACATATCATTCAATAAATTATTAAAACAATTGAAAGATCCAAGAAGTGCTAATTCCCCTCTTAGTAGGCATTATGTCATTAATTGGTTGCATTTGGATTTTGTCATTATCACTATTTTTCCACTGCTGACTATTTGCTTGTATTGCATCTCTTGTTACCATCCGTTATAATATTTAATATGCATTTTGTCATTTATACAGGTGGAGTACCTGTAAGTTCACATTCCTATGCTTCTGGGCCCAATACTGGTGGTCCTTCAATCGGCCCACCTCCTGTAATTGCAAATAAAGCTCCTGCTATTCAGCCGGCTACAAATGAGGTCTACTTAGTTTGGGATGACGAGGCCATGTCCATGGTCAGTTGTGTTCTGTGAATATTCCGTTGATTCATTATTTTTCTCTTCAATCCTATTTCTGTTTCTTAATCCTCTTTATTTTCTTATTGACAGGAGGAAAGAAGAATGTCGTTACCGAAGTATCAGGTGCATGATGAAACAAGCCAGGTAAGTTGTACCTTATGCCATACTATTTTACATGGGTCCCGTGTTATGATTTTCAGATTTCAGTTTAAACAATGTTGCATAAATGTGAAGGTATTTCAGTACCCTTCCAATTTTATTTTCTTTTTTAAATATTGTGTGAAGAGTTATCTGAGCCTTTGCTCTTGTAAATGGCTGTTCATCTGTTTTTGGTCATTCTCCGGTTTGCAAGCAATCCCACCAATTTACTGAGCATCAATGTGCAAGTAGGTATTTACATTATTGTTGTTTTTAGTTAGTGATTGTAATTATAATTCTGCTGAGGTTGCCGCAATCAACTTGAGGACTCTCCAACCGAGGTGTATGTATTTGTTTTCTAGAATTATTGTATATTTAATTCTACATATTCCTCAATGCTTTATCGTGAAGTGTTGGATATGGGTGGAACAACACATTACAATATAATTTTATGACTGAACTATCGATACAAACTTGGCCCAGGTTAGCCTTTTCTGGAAAGTTCTGGAACACTTAGATGCAAAGTTGTATTACTGAGCTTTATCATAGAGTGATGATAATATTTGATATTGAGTTGTGATTTTATAGGATTCTAATTACATGTGTTGTTGGTTCAAATTTTTTCAGATGAGCTCAATTGATGCAGCCATTGATAGGAGGATATCAGAAGGCAGGCTTGCTGGTCGGATGGCCTTCTAGACGGTGATTAAATGAAATGAACTAGGCATTCTTTTGTAGAAGGTGACGGAAGAAGATAGGCTGCCTATTCTTTGAATCATTCCAAGTAGAAGCAAGACGTGGAACTTGCAATTTGTGATATCTTCTTCATAATGGTCTTTTTCTTATTGTCATGTGGAGTTGTTTGTATTAGTTGATGAAAAGAACTAAGTTAAGGTTTTAGTTCATGGCTAATGTGAATCAAATGAAATCAACCAGGGTATTTATCGACATTCCATACTTGGTCCTTTTAACCGTTCAGGTGTTTTCGAAATGGACAAACATAGAATTTAACATTAGTTTAGTCATAGCTCTATTTATGTATAAAACAAAAGCATGTCTTTTCTCTTTATGACTTGTTGAATTTACCGGTTTTTACTCCTATTTATTCGAGGATTGTGGTTCTGGGTTCCTGTTTTGGATTAAAATTAATTCGTGGCTGTTTTATTACTACACTTTAAATAGACGAACAAAACTTCAGTTTTGTATGTGCAAACTGGGTGTTATCCTTTTTGATACTTTTCTGTAGTACCCACAACGGGTTGTAAACTTTTATTACTGCCAACCGACTAAAATAGACGGATGAATGTTACTGATATGTCATTGCTCCAAAAATTTGCTGAATTTGTCTAGATAATCTTTGTAAGCTGTTTCTTGTTATCCCAATTTTGAACTTGGCTGCGAAAATCAAAGTTATTTTAGGAGAGGTCTCGAGCTGAAGCTCAATAGCTTTTTGGTTGGCGATTCCAAACTGGTAATCTCTACTAAATATGGATTTTATGTTGCTAGTGTTGGGAACCTCTTTCGTAGATTAATTCTCTTGATGGACTAATGGTGGTAGTTATTGTGAGATCTAGGAGAGTGAGGGAAAAATAGTTAAATGTTAGGGAGAGTAGAAAGAGAGTCCCTTTGTGAGTCCTATTCTAGGTGATAGTGGGTATCCTTAGATACATACCTACGATCCTACGATATTATCAAGTGAAAACGTGCAGGATCTGTCACACCCCGTCAAACGGTAATCACGATCAGTACTAATTAAACATGCGGAAGCTTAGATATCGTGACGGGGCGTGAGCTGTTAAATCAACCAAACAATACATACATACTCAGAGCATATGGCTATTGCGCAACATAATATATAAGGATGCCAGTTTTAAATAGTTGTTACAAAAGTAGTACGACCATGTAAGTCGCACAGTAGTAATAGAGTTTTAAAACATTAAGTATTACAATACATATGTTTATAATAAGATTTCATAAGTATAACTGCAATGTCTGCAGTAATACAGAGGAAATCCTCAAAAGCTGTCCCAAAATATGTGGCATCCTAAGTAGTCCAGGGTTGTCCATCCTGAATGCATGCGTTGCTTACTTACATAGCTAATTTCCTGTAAAACATAGAAAGAAAGTTGTCAACCAATATGTTGAGTGAATTCACAGGTTTTGTATAAATGTAAGGTATGTTAAACCATTTATGTTTGTGTTATTGAAATGTCATTCAATAAATAAATGTTGCAGGTTTTGCAAAATACAAGATTATAGGGTTGTTACCCAAAAATACAGGTTTATGTGGATTGTCACCCAAAATATAAGTCTGGTTGTTTACCAGTATTTAAAGATAGAGAAAATTGCCCATTTCGTCCCTGTGTTTGTCCAAAAAATCACTGGCAGTCCCTGAATTCAATAAATGTCACTAGTCATCCCTATATTTGTTATTTTTGCTCGCATTTCATCCTTGACTCTAATGACGTTAAAAAAATCCGTTAAGTCTTGTCATGTGCCAGGCACATGAAGGGTATTTTTGTCCTTTCATTATGTTCCCACCTTCCATTGTACTTTCGTTTCTCTCTCTTTCACAGTTTCCTTTCCCCTTTATTTTTCTTTGAAACTAGATCTATCATCTATCAATCCACTTCACACATTAAATCATAAAAACTAAAAATCAAAATCTTAAACAATTAAGGGAAAGTCTTTTGCAGATCATTCTTGAAAACTAAATTTACGGGTTGGGAGTAACAAAACAACTTTCTAAGTTTTTAATACCTTCTGGAATCACATACAGATTTTTCATATAATGTAATGAAAAATGTACAGATGCTAATAAGCACAGTGTAAATCAGAGAGTAGATCGACCTAAGAACATTCTTCTCAACAAGTGTGTTCGAACTACGGTGGCTGAATCTCAAATATTCAAATCCGGATTATCGTGAATCTCAAATATCTCAAATATTTGAGTGAACGAAGTCATGGAAGAAAACGAACATTAACGATTGAGATTTCCGACCCCCTACAAATCGAACTCGTCGTTATCTCGATTGCGATTGTGATGGTGGAGCACCGTCGCTTTCGAATGTGATGGTGGTGGCAACGATGGTGATTTATGGTGACGGTGACGATGGTGGCGTGACGGTGAGAAGGTGTTGCAGGTGAAAATCGAAAGGGCTTAGCGAAAATCCTCAAAATAAAAATCTCATACGCCTCACTCGTATCGTAATCGTATCTCTTCGTTTCCGACGATGTCGACGTTTTTCAGGAGATTAAGCAAATCAACTCCGATCGCATTTTCACACGCTTTCCGATCTCAATCACAATCCCATTTCAGATTTCCAGTCGGTGCAATCGCTGCCGTCTCCGGTTGGATCTCATATTTCTATTACTTTTCTGAGCCAAATTTGGTACTTTTATTCATCTTATTGTAATTTCGGTTTAATTGCAGTATGAAATGGATATGATATCTGTATCTATTATCTATATCGATATCGATGTGTGGAGAATGTGATGTGTGTGTGTGTGTCTTCAGGAAGCTGAAACGCTATTATGTGATTATGGATGGCAATGGGTCGGGTTCGGGTCGGGTTTTAATGAACCCGTACCCAAACCCATTTAGAATATGCATACCCAAATCCAACCCAATAACTAGCGGGTACCCATTTAATATTACCCATCGGTTTTTCGGGTTTCCCCACGGGTATCGGTTATTCCCGTTTGACTATTCCGCATATAAAATAGCAAGTATGGCAATTATAAATGATGTCTTAAAATGGAAACGTGACAAAACATAAGAAGGAAACCAAGATACCCTAAATAATAGAATGGTTGTTCAAACTGGTCATAATACAAACAATTACATGTTTTTGAAAGTACAAAATTCAAATGTCATGATCATTCAAATTCAAAGAAATAGATGCAAAATATATAGATAATATGATCATTCTTAATCTTCATTATTCAATTTTCATTCACAAATTAATTATGCTTTAATTATATTATTATATTATATATATTATAGATTACATATAATTAAGAATAACAATTATGCGGATACGGGTACGGGTAATTGGGTATGGGTACGGGTACGGGTAATCGGGGCGGGTATTACTAAAACCCGTACCCAAACCCAAACCCGCGAAGAAAGAAAAACTTGTACCCAAACCCGTATCCAAACCCATCTACCCATACGGGTACGGGTATTAATTGGGTCGGGTTCGGTTTTCCCCATCGGGTTCGGATGTTTTTGCCATCCCTAGTGATGGGTAAAAGGGTGATTGATGGGTAAAAGGGAGATGGTACAACCAAGGGCAGAGGGACTGTATTTTGAGGAAGAAAAGGCCATTTTAGTCTTTTTGCATGACTTAACAGATTTTTTTAACGTCATTAGAGTCAAGGACGAAATGCGAGCAAAAATAACAAATATAGGGATGACTAGTGACATTATTGAATTCAGGGACTGCCAGTGATTTTTTGAACAAACACAGGGACGAAATGGGCAATTTTCTCTTAAAGATAACCAGAACGTTTTTCCGGTATTAAAACGGTTGTAGGATATGTTATCCTATACAGTATGTGGGAATGCTTAGACTATAATCCCCTGAAAGGTGAGCTAAACCTCGCATGTTAAAGTAACGCGACCTAACCCTATAACCAAACCACAACCGGAACTTATGTTGTTTGCCTGAAGGACATTTAAGTATACACTCCAACCATAGGAGGGTCGTCACGGCAATAGTACTATTCGTATACTCAGTGGCTAGAGTCACCTAGCTAATGGTTATAGTTTGCATGACATAAGGACTTTTCATGCATACATTGGGAGTCTGGGTCCGTACTAGGATTCGTTGTCTAATTCCCAAAACAGTTGTGAAAATGTTATTTCATATCAAACAGTTGTATAAAGCAGTAAAGCATTTATATAATTTGCTGCATGTGTTCGCATGCAGTTTCTATGTTTACACCCCTATGTTTAAAAGCATAAAACATTTGCAAAGTAGGGGCTGTGAACTCACAGTAGTTTGCTCGGTATGAATGCTAGCAGCCGACAGGTAATTGCCCAAGGTGTGTTAACCTATATACAATAAATGTATTAACATAAGTACGTTTGATTTGTTTAATCAACTTATGTTAACAGTTTGTTTGTTTGAAAAAATGGTGGATTTCTTAATAATGTAAGTTGTTAACTTTGTTGGTGACGTTGTGTTGAAATATTGTTATATTCTCTCATATCGTATACTTTGTTAAGTGTATATACACGTATGTAGTTGTTTTCATAATTGAGTGTCGTTTTGTCCCCTTTGTACATATAATTGTTCTATATATGTATACGTATGTAAATATACTTGTTGTATATAATTAGGTCATACGTTTGTTAAACGTGAAGTTCATTTGTATATATATATGTGTGAATATATAATTACAAGTGTCGTATGTATATATATTGTCAATATACATGTGTATATAATTCCAATACGTTGTTTACGTATAAAAATATAAGTTTTCATTTGTTAAGGAAAACGTCCAAGTATGAATATAATTCCAAGTGTCATTTGTGTGTTTATAATAACATTTGTTGCTTGTATATATATATGTTTTAATACGTTGTTTACGTATATAAAACGTTATAAGCTTTATTTGTTATAAAACTCGTTGTCGTACTTATTTCCGTTTATAAAATAAATGTCATTGTCTCAAAAATTATCGTATAAGTTTGATCGTATCATTGTTAATGATTTTGATTCGAGTTTCACGATAATATAAACGTATAAAGTTCGTACATATATTTGTAATACATTTATATCGTTTGCTCGAGCGAGTTATTAAGTCCAATGTCCGTATCCATGGTTTGTCCCGTTTATGTATTATTAATAGTTTATTATGTCTCGGTAATGTCTCGTATAAATGTAATCGTTAACGGAATTGTTTGTGTTTAAAATCAAAGTCAAGGTGTTGACCCAGTGTGTGAATTCGCCGGATTCTATTTCAAAGAAAAGGTGTTGCCGGATCTTCGGGTCAAGCCGCCGGATCGGGTCAAAAACGGGTGAATCCGCCGGATTCAGTTTAATCCGCCGGATTCTTTTGTGTTCACAAGGCGTTCGTGTGAAGCTTTGGGAATCCGCTGGATTCAGGTGAATCCGCCGGATTCGAGCGTGTCTTTTACTCGTTCACAAATGTTTAAACCGGTTACGGGGTGTGCGAGTTTTGCATGGGAATCCTCCGGATTCGACATTCGACATGAATCCGCCGGATTCATGTTGCTTTCAGGGCCTGTCCGAACAGGGCAAAATACATACATGATCATTTTGGTTCCAAATCGTTTTTACCATGTTACCAATAGATTATAACGATGTAATATGACGTTTTTATCGTCCTAACATTGTATTTTAACAAGTTTACACATATTGATTTTGGATTCAAAGCCTTGGTTTTATAAACCCATTTTCAAGATCAACCAAGTAATCATCAAATTTATGTGTTATATACTCAGATTATGATATATATACAAGTTATATAACCAATTTAAAGCAAAGAAATCAAGATTAGAAGGTTTCTCACTTTGAGTTTTGATGATGGTGATGAACGATGATGATGATAATGGAGATGATTATGTGAAGATGTGTTGGATGTGCTTCTGCTCTTACTACTTCTTGCTGCTACTGATCTTGTGTAATTTCTTAATGAAGAAGGAAAAGTGAAGTGAGAAGATGATGATGATTTGTGATCTCAGGAAAATGAGTAAGGGTGGGAGTACGCATATTTTAAAATAGAACGAGTATGGGAGTGATACAGTAGGGTGTCTCCTGCATTATTGATGTTTGGTGGCATTTTTGTCCCGTTAATTTCGAGTACGGGTATAATTATAGCAATATAGAATATAACTTTTTATATTTTTATTTTGTAGGTGTTCTCCTGGTTCGTTATTTAAAATCAGAATAATGATGTTATCATTATTTTAGAATGTTACACAAATTTGTACATTTTACTGCGCGCAGTTAATTGGGCGTCAAATTTCAGTCAAATTATGATTTCATATTTTGAGGTATTGTTCCGAATACTTTCGAACATATGTGAAAAATAGAACTTTTATGATTTGCGATCTCTAGGTATGTTTTAAAATTGTTTCTGTTCGTTTTATAATACGTTTTATGTTAAACGTATATTTAAGTCATTCTATCTATATGTTATAGATATATTAATAATCGTAATTAATAATTGAATTATTAATTATTTTTGTGTCACGAACTTTTGTCATTTATTTTTGTCGGGTTCGTTCCGATATATTTGTACGTAACTTTTAATACTTACGTATTACGTATTACTTTTTGTTTAAAAGTATTGGGCTTGTTAGGCTTACATCACCTCAAAAGTTTTGTTAAAACTAAACCAGGAAATTAGCGTAAGAATGCACATGCTTAATGTTTAATTAATACCTAATTTGGAGAGTTGTCACAAGATCGGAGTAGGATCGCTCAGGAGGTAGGATCGGAGTAGGATCGTAGGATCGATCGTGGATCGTAAGATTGCTGAACGATCCGATCCTACAAATGGGCTAATTTTTTTATTTATTTACAATTGTGCAAAAATATTTATAAAGCCCATACCATAGTCCAAAGTCCAATGATATTGATGATTCGTATAAAGTTACGATTGATATATTAAATTGGTAATTTTCATTTGTAGGCTCGTATAATCTTAAACTTGTTATGACTATTCGTGCAATTGTACCATGCTACTATGTTTGGTTTTAATACGTTTATCGTCCTAGAAATATATGTTGACAAATTGCATCATTTTTGTAATCTAAAAGTATGAATGTTACACCAATTTCTCTAATTGTTAGTATCCTGTACGAATTTGGATATATTTAAATAAATAATGATATTTTGGTAGGATCTTACGATCCCGATCCAATATTATGAATCACGATCTTGTAAAGGCAAAAACGATCCTATGTAGGATCCCGATCCTGACAACCTTGCCTACGTCCCAATTTAAATGTTCACGTTTCTGTTTTGGGATGTTTCCAAAATACTTGTCCACTATTAATTTCAACCAATCACAAGTTTTTTTTAATGGATATATCATATATATAAAATTTTATTGGTTGATACAGTAATCAGTGTACTTTCCGAAAACTGTGTGCATTTTTATAGTGAAAAATTAAATTGGGACGGATACAATAGTATTTACGGCAAATGAATGTTACTCGCCTGTCATTACCCGCCCTTATTAGATGAACCTTTTCTCTAGTCTTTTGACGGACTATTTTAACTCATATAGCATATAGCATATTTGATCCTTTTATGTTGAGGTGGTTTCAAGTTGGGTTGGTGTTTTTGACGGTCAATTTAGCTCCTCATCTTAATTAAGCTAAACTAAAGGCTTCATCCTATCTTATAAATTATGAATGTCCTAACCAAGGTTTTTAATCAATTTCATAATCTTTCAAACTCCATTCGGTAATCCTCAATGACCCAACGTGTTTGATTTTGACACGGCCTCATCAATCGTGGGTGTAGTTCTTTATTTGTATGGATTTAGGTACTCGATTAATGGTTTGTGTGTTGATTCGGGGTTTAATTTCAAGGGTAGCCGATATTGGTGGCTAAAAGGGGTGAAGATTGTGACTTTAAGTATTTTTTATAAAAAGAGTAATCTATTAAGAGTTTTTATGGGACAATATATATGTAATTTAGATCAAGGGTATAATGATCGTGGGTGTGTAAAAATTCAAAAGTAGGAATGATTGATGGATCTGACTTAAAAAGTTAGATATAATGTTATCATTCAGCAATTAATGTATACCACATGGATAATCGGTTGTACCTTTCTTAAGATTGATTTAAATTTAAAATGTTACATTATTTTGACATTCTACTTAACTTTAGGTCTCGTTTAGTAACAGAAAAGTTTCTTATTTTTCTGTTACCATTTCTCTATACAATGAGAAGAGTTTTACTTCTCTAGTTAGCATGAAAAATCTAAAAACGTGTTTAGTTGCAATGGGTAGAGTTTTCATTTTGCAAGGAATAGTAGAGATAGAAAACTTAGAAACCATTAAAAGTAGTTTTCAACTTTGTCGTTATAAAAAGGAAAACAAGAGTTTTCCTTTTTTTAGAAAACTCGAATTTGAACACGTTTTCTAATTTTATTGTTTTCTTAGATAATTTTTCTAGAAAAGTGGAGAGTATCCTGTAACTAAACGCACCCTTAACTTTTTTAACCTTTTGAAAGTTATGACAAGTAGCGGTGATATGGCATGAAAATATTTCAAACTAATACGGACTACATTTTATTTGATTATATAAGATCTTCTTTTCTATTCAGCCTGGAAAAATATTATATACTCCGTAATATTTTAAGTTAAATTTGTTAGAAGATGTAGGTAATAGATTGGTTTGTGTGTTGATTTGGGATTTGATTTCAAGGGTGGCTAAAAATTGTGACTTTAACTGTTTTGTATAAAAACGAGCATTTTATGAGAGTTTTTATAGGGGACAATATAATTATGGGTTTGTAAAAATTCCAAAGTAGGAATGATCGATTGATCTAAATTTAAAAGTTAGATACAATGTTCTCTATCATTCAGTAATTAGTGTAAACCACATGAATAATCAGTTGTACTTTTCTTAAGATCGATTTAATTTTAAATTTTGCATAATTTTCACATTCTACTCGACTTAATTTTTTTTTAACTTTTTGAAAGTTACGGCAAGTGTTCTAAACTTTTTACAGTGGTAATTTGGCATAACAATATTTCAAACTTATATGGAGTACATTTTACATATTATATAAGATCGTTTTCCTTTCAACCGGGAGAATTATTATATAATATTTTAAATTAAATTTGTTACAAGATGATGAACACTAAAAGATATTTGTATCAAAAGGTATGGAACAAGTCAGGGCGGATGTATATTTGGGTTCTTATGTGTAGTGTAAAAAAATATTTTTTTTACATGTGTTTAGTAGAGTTTCTACAAAATTTATACCTTCAAAAAAGGAGGTGAACACCCTATGCTTTATAATAAAATATCAAGTGACAACTCAACTAAACTATGACATCTATTTGCTGTAACTACCTTGTTTATTACTTCATCCTTCCCACTTATATTGTATATTTGTCTACTAACTTTTTTGTTGGATTTAAAATAGATTAGAAAAATATCAGTTATGCCCTTATATTTAATGTAAGTTTGATTGAGAATTTTGTTAAAATAAATGAATGATAGTAATAAATGAGTGTAAAATAGAGAATTTAATGATTTTTTACAAAACTAGTAAGGTGTACAATATAAATGAGACGGAGTGAGTAATAATTAATCCATATCCAAATGTATAGATGTTACAATTTTGTTACTATTCTATGAGCCGGACTTTGAAAATCTATATTGTACGTATTTATGTAACACCCCCGAAATTCACTGTTTTGCGGAAGCATAGTTTGGGGTGTTACTAATTAAATATCACAGCACAAAGATAAAGCAAACGACCTCTAAATGAGACGTTTTGTAAATTAGTTACATTCCATAGATATAATGTTTGAAAACTTAGTGTTTTCGTATACAAAATGTAGTTTCCCCTAGAGTCCACGCGTATAGCGGGAGATTCTATTACATAATCAAAATATACAAAAGATAATGCTAAGAATCTCCGTTAATGCAGTTGTGTTGAAATCATGCGACTCTAGCTAAAATCCTGGAGTAATCCTACTCCATCCGGGTACCTGAGAAAACATGCTAAAAAGTGTCAACCAAAAGGTTGGTGAATCTCACAGGTTTGTAAATAATATCAGTTTTGAACACGAGCTTTCGTCAGTAATGCCCGTAGGCGTAAAATCAGCAATTTCAATCCAGAAATCGTAAACCAGTATTTGCAATCCCGCAAATGTAAGTAAGTAAGTTTATACCGTTGCCATGAGGCTCATAATCGAAGCTTAACCCGTAAATAATATGTTTGCTCCCGTGACATGCTCGTAAGTGAGCAAGCATCAGTAACGAATAAGTTGTCACCCGTTTATACGTGTAAATCGGTACGTGGCAGCGCTACTGCCCCGGGTGGGGAGGGTCATTTCCCTAATGGATCCATTAACTACTGTTCGCGCTTAAGTCCATAACTAACGATATATGATGGAGAGACTTCTGTAAATAGTAACAACTCATGCAATTCCGTTTGGTATAGTAAACAGTTTAGTACTTGTGTTCAAGAAAAAGTAGTAGCATGTATCTCCCCCAATAAGATAAAACAGTAAAAGTGGGGCCGTAAGACTCACCTGAGTCTTTGCAAGTACGTTTATATCAATAAACGAGTAAGTAATATCAACCGTAGGTTCTCCGAACCCGTAACCTTCAAATGCCTAAACATATAAAGTTAAGTAAGTAGATGTCTCGCAAGACCATCTAGGCTAGTTGTTTACACAACTCATTATATCCAAGTGTTTGTTTAGTAATCCGTTTGTAGTTTGAAAACAAATATGGCCCGTTGGTGACGGTTTGTAAAAAATGATTCAAAGTGTTATCATTTATAACGCAATTTAGTGTGATTGTAATAGAAAGTATGTTCTATGACGTTTGTTCAGTCGCATGACATAAGTATTTGAAGTTGTGTAAGTTCGACACTTAGTAAAATCTAACTTTTCAAGGTTCTGGTTTGTGCGACGTAGCATGCGACGTAGCATGCGACGTAGGGTGCGACGTAGGGAGGTACGTCGCATGATGCGACCTTCGCAAAATCAATGCGACGTAGGTTCGGTTTGCGACGTAAAAGTCTACGTCGCTATGTGCGACGTTGGGATTTTTGTGCGACGTAGGCCGCGACGTCGCTAAGTGCGACGTTGGCCACATAATGCGACGTTTTGAGCTACGTCGCAGATAGTCCAGCGTCTCTGCGACGTAGCGGTCTGATCGGAATTTGGTGGCCGGAAAATCGGTCGAAAAACTTCCGTTAGGTCCAAATCTTTTACCCAACCCATTTTTGGACATTTTAAGCATATATAAACCATAAAAACGTAAAAATGAGTAAAAACGGAGAGTTTCGGGTTTTGTCGGGAACTTACGATTTGCCGAAATGAAATTCCGGAAAGATAGGATTGTAGATCGCGAAATGGTGAACGTTTTTCTCTAAAGAGGTGGTATGATCCGGCGTCGTTTAGTATGTTTATTTTGCGGTTTTGTAAGATTTTTGGTGATGAAATTTGAGAGAAAAGAGAAGAGAGGAGAGAGAGAGAAAATGAAATAAAGAAAGAAAAGGGAATTGGTGGGAGGTAATATCCTCCACCATTTCCAGTCTGCGCACTGCGCCTCGCGCGGTGTTCGTTTAATCCGTCGTTTAAACGTTAATTCAAGCAGTTATATTTTTAAAAGGTGACGGGAATATTTTAATGAAATACCTTGAAATTAATTATAAAAACATTCATCGAAGTATTAAAATTCTTAACTCGCGTTTAATACGTATTCGTTAAATTATTTAAAATGTCGTCGCGATATTATAATTAGTGTTTGTTCGCTGTGTATTTTATATAATAAAATACGTTCTCATTATTTAGGTAAGTTTCTGTCACCAACGTCAAAATAATTGTGTCGGACTCCGTCCGGTTAATTAGTACGATTTATCCAAATCGCGTAAAAACACACATATATATATAAATCAACTTATATATATACAAATAGAGCCTGTAATTAGTCCTATTACATACTAATTACAACTAGTTACAATCAATTAGGCATAAATAATTATCCTAATTTAGCAGGTGTTACATTCTCCCCTTGTTAAAGAAATTTCGTCCCGAAATTAGCTTGAGTGCACGGACGGTGCGTTGTCTGGGAAGAGATGTGGGTATTTCTGTCGCATTTGGTCTTCCCGTTCCCAGGTGAACTCAGGGCCGCGCCTAGAATTCCACCTGACTTTTACTATGGGAATACGACTCTGTTTCAATTGCTTGACCTCTCGGTCCATGATTTCCAAAGGTTTCTCGACGAAATGAAGTTTATCATCGATTTGAATTTCGTCGAGCGGTATAATCAGCGTCTCGTCAGACAGACATTTCTTCAAGTTAGAAATGTGGAATGTGTTGTGTACGCTGCTAAGTTCAGCAGGAAGTTGCAGGCGATATGCCACTGGACCAATCCTTTCAAGGATTTCGAATGGTCCGATATATCTAGGATTTAGTTTGCCTCGTTTCCCGAATCGAATAACACCTTTCCACGGTGCCACTTTGAGAAGTACCTTGTCTCCTATCTGGAACTCAAGGTGTTTGCGTCTCACGTCAGCATAGCTTTTCTGACGATCACGTGCGGCTTTCAGCCGGTTTTGAATACCAACGATTTTCTCAGTAGTTTCTTGAATGATTTTTGGACCCGTGAGTTGGGATTCTCCTAACTCAGTCCAACAGACAGGTGATCGGCACTTACGTCCGTAAAGTGCCTCGAAGGGTGCAGCCTTTATGCTGGTATGATAACTGTTGTTGTACGAGAACTCGCACAACGGTAAATGATTTTCCCAAGAAGTACCGAAGTCGACTACGCAGGCTCGTAGCATATCCTCCAGTGTTTGAATAGTTCGCTCGCTTTGGCCATCGGTTTGCGGGTGATAAGCAGTACTCATATCCAGACGAGTACCAAGAGATTTCTGTAGCGATTGCCAAAAGTTAGAAGTAAAACGGCTGTCCCTATCCGAGATGATCGAGATAGGTACCCCGTGTCGTGAGATGATTTCTTTGACATAGATGCGAATCAGACGCTCCATCTTGTCGGTTTCCTTGATGGCCAGAAAATGAGCAGATTTCGTGAGACGGTCCACGATCACCCAAATGGTATCGCAACCACTCGAAGTTTTCGGTAGTTTGGTAATGAAGTCCATGGAAATCTGTTCCCATTTCCATTGAGGAATTTCAGGTTGTTGAAGCAACCCAGAGGGTCTTTGGTGTTCGGTCTTTACTTTGGAACAGGTTAGGCATTTACTGACGTACAAGGCGATGTCAGCTTTCATGTTAGGCCACCAATACAACCCTTTAACGTCATGATACATCTTGTCAGATCCAGGATGTATTGAGTATCGAGATTTGTGAGCTTCAGCCATCACCAAATCTCGAAAGTTTCCGAATTTGGGTAACCACACCCGGTTAGAGAAGTATCGAGTTCCATCGGGTTTGATTTCGAATTGTTTATCCAAGCCTCGCAAGGCTTCATTTTTCAAGTTTTCATCGTTGAGTGCTTCAAGTTGAGCGGTAAGGATTTGAGCAGGAAGCTCGTTATGAATTGTCATAGAAAGTGCTCGAACTCGAAGGGGTTTCACTCGTTCTTTTCGGCTTAAGGCATCGGCAACTACGTTCGCCTTGCCCGGATGGTATTTGATCTCGCAGTCGTAGTCACTAAGTAACTCAACCCAGCGACGTTGCCTCATGTTTAGATCTTTCTGATCGAATATGTGTTGGAGACTTTTGTGATCGGTAAAGATAGTGCTTTTCGTACCGTAGAGATAATGTCTCCAGATTTTCAATGCGAAGACCACAGCACCTAACTCGAGGTCGTGGGTCGTATAGTTTTTCTCGTGAATTTTTAGTTGTCGGGAGGCATAGGCAATGACTTTTTCTCGTTGCATCAACACACAACCAAGTCCTTGGTGTGAGGCATCGCAGTAAACTACGAAATCGTCGGTGCCTTCGGGTAAGGACAAGATTGGTGCACTGCAAAGTTTGTTTTTCAATAGCTGGAAAGCTGACTCTTGCTTATCAGTCCAATCGAACTTCTTATCTTTCTGCGTCAGTGTGGTTAGGGGAACAGCTATTCTTGAAAAGTTTTCGATGAATCGGCGGTAGTAACCAGCAAGACCTAAGAATTGTCTCACTTCGGTTGGAGTGGTCGGTGACTCCCAGCCCTTGATTGCTTCAATCTTGGCGGGATCAACATGAATTCCTTAGCTGTCAATCACGTGCCCGAGGAATTGAACGGTTCGAATCCAGAACTCACACTTAGAGAATTTGGCATATAACTCTTCGTGTTTAAGAAGTCCTAGAATGGTTTTCAGATGTTGAGCATGTTCCTGCTCGTTGCGAGAGTAAATCAGAATATCATCGATGAACACAATGACGAATTTGTCAAGATATGGTTTGCACACCCGATTCATAAGGTCCATGAATACGGCCGGTGCGTTGGTCAACCCGAATGGCATCACTTGGAATTCGTAATGCCCATAACGAGTTCGGAAAGCTGTCTTTGGGATATCATTGTCACGGACTCGGAGTTGATGATAACCCGACCGTAGATCAATCTTTGAGTAAACACTCGATCCCTGGAGTTGGTCAAACAGGTCATCGATTCTAGGAAGTGGGTACCGATTCTTTATGGTTAGCTTATTCAGCTCTCGGTAGTCGATACACATGCGGAAAGATCCATCTTTCTTTTTCACGAATAAGACCGGAGCTCCCCAAGGCGAGGAACTTGGTCGAATGAATCCTCTGTCCAGGAGTTCCTGTAGTTGGTTAGACAACTCCTGCATTTCGGATGGTGCTAAACGGTAAGTGGCTCGTGCCACGGGTGCAGCTCCGGGCACAAGTTCGATTTGAAATTCAACTTGTCTAGGTGGCGGAAGTCCGGGCAAGTCTTCAGGAAAGACTTCCGGGAAATCCCGCACGATCGGAACATCCTCAAGTCGCTTCTCCTCCGACTTCTTCTCCGTTACATGTGCGAGGATGGCTTGATACCCTTTTCGTAGGTATTTTCTCGTTTTCAGACAGGATACAATATTCAGATTCCGTCTACCGGTCTCCCCTTGTAGGACTAAGGTTCCACCGGAGACAAGAGGTATGCGAACGAGTTTGTCATGACAGATGATTTCAGCTCGGTGCTTGGATAACCAATCCATACCGACAATAATATCGAAGCTGCCGATCTCGACAGGGATTAAATCAATGGGAAACGTTTCGTTCGTGAGGTTAAGTGTACAGTTTTGTATGATGCTATCAGTTTCAATCAGTTTGCCGTTAGCTAATTCTACAATGTATTTAGCATCTAAGGCAGTGGGAGTAATATCAAGTAAAGGGCTAAATTTCTCAGAAATGAAGCTTCTATCGGCACCGGTATCAAATAACACAGAAGCGGTAAGGTCGTTGAGAAGGAACGTACCCGTCACGACGTTCGGGTCTTGTCTGGCTTCCCCAGCCTTGATAACGAATGATCTGCCGCGAGCAGGGTTGTTGTTGTTTTTCAGTTTTGGGCAATCTTTCTTGAAATGCCCTGTATTTCCGCACCCAAAGCAGGCCTTTGGTGCATTAGTGTTGGGGGTGGGAATGTTGGTTCGACAATCCTTGGCTAGATGCCCGAACCGTTTGCAGTTGGAGCAAGGGCAAGAACCGTCATGATGGCGGCTGCATTTGGAACAGTAGGGCTTGTTCCCGCTGTACCCTTTCTTTTCCGAAGTTCCAGATGTATAAGCCTTAATGTACTCAGGCTTTTTGTTGGAGGTTTGGTTGGATGAGTTGGGGTTACCTTCCCACTTGCGTTTGTTGTTTGCAGATGGGGTTGAAGTTGTACCACGGCGGACAGAATTTGCCGTTAGTTCATGGGCCATACGGATGGCGCTCTGAATAGTACCCAGTTTGGAAGAAGTTACCAGATCTTGGAGTCTCTCAGGAAGACCATCAACGAATTTCTCGATCCTCTTGTACTCAGGATCGACCATGGTTGGGCACAGAAGTGCCAGTTGGTGGAAACGGTTGGTGTAGCCGGTGATATCATTACCTTGCATCTTATGGTTCCAAAATTCCACTTCTAGTTGTTTCAATTCATCCCTGGGGCAATACTCGCCCCTCAACATCTTCTTCAACTCCTCCCACGGGAGTTGGTAAGCAGTAGCAACACTCACAGTCTGGGCATAAGTGTTCCACCAGGTGAGTGCGGTGTCAGTAAAAGTACTAACGGAGAACTTAACCTTATCTCCCTCCGCACAGTTGCAGATAAGAAATACAGACTCAACTTTCTCGATCCAGCGTACTAGACCGATAGCTCCCTCGGTACCTGCAAAGTTTAGAGGTTTGCAGTTCTGAAAGTCCTTGTAAGAACAAGGTTTAGCAGCAGTGGTTTCAGCGGCATCGCTGTTTCTCGAGGAATTTGGTGGAGTATTCCGAGCCAAGGCTTCAGTAACAGCCTGGGTTATAAGGGAGGTGATCTGGGCATCGGTGTACGGTCGTGTCTTTGGCGGCATGATTCTTCAATAAAAGAAATGAAGATACATGAGATTTTGTATGAGCTGGTAATTGTCACAGATGTACATGTATAAAAGCAGTAATACATAACATCAACATGGAAAATGACAATTAATGTGAGTTGAGATAACAAAGGATATCTGATAGATAAAGTGAGTTCAAAAGTTACATCTTACAGAGATATTACAAAAGGTGTCGGGAATGGTTACATCCGACTAGTTTATAGAGTAGTGCTAGATAGTCCCTAGATTACGAGATAGATTACAGACAAAAACTACACTAATCTTAATGTAGATTAATTGGTTCCATTAGCGTGACAAGGCGGTCCACAGTTTGCTAGTCGATTGGTTCCTTCTTAGTTAGGGTTCCTGGCCTTCGGATTCGTCTTCCGATTCCAGGTTCAGGTCGTGTGGGTGGTAGCGTGCCTCAAGCATGTCCCTGTATTTTTGAGTCGTGGAGCGGTACCTAGTCTCCTCCTTTGACTTCCTGCCCAAACGTTTGATCCATGTTTTGGTCCTACGGGTTAGGTTGGTGGCCACTTTCTTCCAGTAATGGATCTTATCTTTAATTCGTGTAGGGACAGATCGGTTTGAGATTCTCAATCTTTGTTCATAGTCTATGCACTTACGCTTAAGTGCCCAATTTCGGCCGTCTAGTCCCACGGCCTGATCTCGCACTCTTTCATATTCTTCTATGTCGATGCCAGTCATTTCGAAATTCTGATTTTCGTTTCCCTCCAGCATGATTTCTTCTTCTGGTACGATGTCCTCATCGAGATACGTGTACTGGATTTGTTCCTCGTGGACTTGGTCACTATCAGACATGTGGTCGTCCATTTGGGAATTCGCGTCTTTGAGTTCTATAGAAATGACAGAGAGAGGATTTTAGTCCTTGGAAGTACGTTGCTTCCGGGTGTTAGATGTGATTTTCATAAAATCATTAGAGTGCGCCACAAGGTGGTGTGACGGTAATCAAGTCTGTCATGGTCGGTGCAAACCGCTGAGAGATATTCGTAAGTGTCACCAGAGAAACGTCGGCTATCTCTATAGCGAGTGTGTTTACGTGCGAGGCCTATTCATATATATTCAATATATAATAGCTTAGTAGCATAGTCAGTGAGTGAGGCCTATGTATGTATATACTCGTATATCACATAATAGCCTAGCGTATGTCTAGCACATAACAAGTAAGAGTCTCGGTTCTCTCGTGGTCAGAGTCTACTAACGCATTCCTGTTTGACATAACCATTTCAGACCTCACATCATCTTTCCTTAATTGTACATAGTTGATCAGGCTATGTTAAATTAAAGTCGTATGATGTAATTCCTGAACCAATCATGCCTAATAAGGAAATACTGCCTAATGGTCATAGTCTAGGCCCACTAAATGCAACCTAGTTCACTATAACCTTAGGCTCTGATACCAATCTGTAACACCCCCGAAATTCACTGTTTTGCGGAAGCATAGTTTGGGGTGTTACTAATTAAATATCACAGCACAAAGATAAAGCAAACGACCTCTAAATGAGACGTTTTGTAAATTAGTTACATTCCATAGATATAATGTTTGAAAACTTAGTGTTTTCGTATACAAAATGTAGTTTCCCCTAGAGTCCACGCGTATAGCGGGAGATTCTATTACATAATCAAAATATACAAAAGATAATGCTAAGAATCTCCGTTAATGCAGTTGTGTTGAAATCATGCGACTCTAGCTAAAATCCTGGAGTAATCCTACTCCATCCGGGTACCTGAGAAAACATGCTAAAAAGTGTCAACCAAAAGGTTGGTGAATCTCACAGGTTTGTAAATAATATCAGTTTTGAACACGAGCTTTCGTCAGTAATGCCCGTAGGCGTAAAATCAGCAATTTCAATCCAGAAATCGTAAACCAGTATTTGCAATCCCGCAAATGTAAGTAAGTAAGTTTATACCGTTGCCATGAGGCTCATAATCGAAGCTTAACCCGTAAATAATATGTTTGCTCCCGTGACATGCTCGTAAGTGAGCAAGCATCAGTAACGAATAAGTTGTCACCCGTTTATACGTGTAAATCGGTACGTGGCAGCGCTACTGCCCCGGGTGGGGAGGGTCATTTCCCTAATGGATCCATTAACTACTGTTCGCGCTTAAGTCCATAACTAACGATATATGATGGAGAGACTTCTGTAAATAGTAACAACTCATGCAATTCCGTTTGGTATAGTAAACAGTTTAGTACTTGTGTTCAAGAAAAAGTAGTAGCATGTATCTCCCCCAATAAGATAAAACAGTAAAAGTGGGGCCGTAAGACTCACCTGAGTCTTTGCAAGTACGTTTATATCAATAAACGAGTAAGTAATATCAACCGTAGGTTCTCCGAACCCGTAACCTTCAAATGCCTAAACATATAAAGTTAAGTAAGTAGATGTCTCGCAAGACCATCTAGGCTAGTTGTTTACACAACTCATTATATCCAAGTGTTTGTTTAGTAATCCGTTTGTAGTTTGAAAACAAATATGGCCCGTTGGTGACGGTTTGTAAAAAATGATTCAAAGTGTTATCATTTATAACGCAATTTAGTGTGATTGTAATAGAAAGTATGTTCTATGACGTTTGTTCAGTCGCATGACATAAGTATTTGAAGTTGTGTAAGTTCGACACTTAGTAAAATCTAACTTTTCAAGGTTCTGGTTTGTGCGACGTAGCATGCGACGTAGCATGCGACGTAGGGTGCGACGTAGGGAGGTACGTCGCATGATGCGACCTTCGCAAAATCAATGCGACGTAGGTTCGGTTTGCGACGTAAAAGTCTACGTCGCTATGTGCGACGTTGGGATTTTTGTGCGACGTAGGCCGCGACGTCGCTAAGTGCGACGTTGGCCACATAATGCGACGTTTTGAGCTACGTCGCAGATAGTCCAGCGTCTCTGCGACGTAGCGGTCTGATCGGAATTTGGTGGCCGGAAAATCGGTCGAAAAACTTCCGTTAGGTCCAAATCTTTTACCCAACCCATTTTTGGACATTTTAAGCATATATAAACCATAAAAACGTAAAAATGAGTAAAAACGGAGAGTTTCGGGTTTTGTCGGGAACTTACGATTTGCCGAAATGAAATTCCGGAAAGATAGGATTGTAGATCGCGAAATGGTGAACGTTTTTCTCTAAAGAGGTGGTATGATCCGGCGTCGTTTAGTATGTTTATTTTGCGGTTTTGTAAGATTTTTGGTGATGAAATTTGAGAGAAAAGAGAAGAGAGGAGAGAGAGAGAAAATGAAATAAAGAAAGAAAAGGGAATTGGTGGGAGGTAATATCCTCCACCATTTCCAGTCTGCGCACTGCGCCTCGCGCGGTGTTCGTTTAATCCGTCGTTTAAACGTTAATTCAAGCAGTTATATTTTTAAAAGGTGACGGGAATATTTTAATGAAATACCTTGAAATTAATTATAAAAACATTCATCGAAGTATTAAAATTCTTAACTCGCGTTTAATACGTATTCGTTAAATTATTTAAAATGTCGTCGCGATATTATAATTAGTGTTTGTTCGCTGTGTATTTTATATAATAAAATACGTTCTCATTATTTAGGTAAGTTTCTGTCACCAACGTCAAAATAATTGTGTCGGACTCCGTCCGGTTAATTAGTACGATTTATCCAAATCGCGTAAAAACACACATATATATATAAATCAACTTATATATATACAAATAGAGCCTGTAATTAGTCCTATTACATACTAATTACAACTAGTTACAATCAATTAGGCATAAATAATTATCCTAATTTAGCAGGTGTTACAATTTAAGTTTTGTAACCATATTTTCGTACGTTTTTAGTTGTGTTTCCTACAAATAACTTTTTCTTTGTGAAGTTTTATACATACAATGGTAAGAAAAATGCTTCAATAAAGCTTTTAAAACCTAAAATATATAATACGAATTTTGAAATATCGTCTCATAGAGTCATAGGATAGTAAAAGGTGTGAAATTTAATTGATTTTGAAACAATAAATTTCAATTTTTATACTAATTTATCGTATGATTAATAGTCTTCAAAAATTAGGATTATAAGTTGTAGCTAAAACAAATTTGATTTAGGCATTTGGTTATTTAAAATCAATTTAGCTGGTTAACCAATTTAAAAAAATTACCGAAAACTTGAATCGAAGAATCGAAACTTGACCCGGTAAATACCTCTAACTTTCTCCTAAAAAAATCCGTCCATTCTAGCTAGTGTTTTTATGCATACCCAATCTCATATTCTTAAATCCGCCACGGGCAACTACTAACTTTATCATACCGAAAATATTACCATGACTTGTGATCAAAGGCCATTTGGTTTAATGGTACGTGACTCACCTATCAACTTATATAACGTGTGAGGTAATTGCAAGTTTGACGTTCCAAATAAATTTTAGAGGTGTTAGGTTGGTTACTTGTTATGGTTATGGGAATGACTTCCATTTCCACTTTTCAAACCCACCCTTTTACGTGGGTTTCACATATACTTTTTTTTGAGCGTATCAATCCAAATAATCATGCTCATACCTCCATACGAAACAACTAATTTTGTCTATCATGCACTAACCCCGTATATATATGTTGGATATGTTGGTGGTTCCAAAAATGTCAAGTCAGCTCAATTCAATTATTCATTATGTCTACTAATTAAATATGTATAACAAATGTACAATCTCTTTGTGTAAAATATAATATGACAAATAACTATTCTAAAATATACTGATATATAGCATATATATACCTTGACAAGTACTTTATATATTATTTAATTTAATTTGTGTTACCAAGATAACTTCAAAAGAAATATTATTTAATTCCATTTTCATCTACTACCATGCGTCATAAACAATCATACTTCATATGCTACAGTTGCATAACATTGTCTTCTTTTAAAGCAAACACTTGATTCATTTCACATAATTAACCCTAGAAATAGCAACTAGTACATACATCAACTAGCATCAACATACAGTACTTCAATATTTAATAAACATAATTAATTTATAATATGATAAAATAAACTAAAACGGATTTAGGGTAGTCAGTTGATCAAGAAGTCCAGTCACAGGTGTAGCAAGTCTTGGCTCATATGCAAAACCATTCAACTCACCACCATCAACATATGGACACCCCGGAATCCAAATCCACCTTTTCCTTCCAAAATCAAACAACAATGCTTTTTCTGCTGATGTCCCCATTATCATCACCACCACAAAATCTCCATTTCCTACACAAGTAAACCCTCTTCCACCTTCCAACTCAGCAAACTGGGCATACAATTGTTGCGGCATTCGTTCGATTTCGACCCATGTTGTCCCACAATTCTGAAGCCCCCACATCCTTAGACTTTTCGGCACATTTAACTTGCTTTTTTCAACTGCAGCTATTAGTACTAACTTCCCTTTACTTTCCACTAAACTTGGAGACCGAAGAAACCGCCTCATTGGTGCTTGAATCTTGCACTTTCGGCCCATATCGTAACCTAACACACTAAAAGGACTATAGTTCATGCAATAGAATTTACCATTTGGACCATTGGTTTGTGGGACATACACCATTTTACCAGACTCTAAACTGCATAGTCTTGGTAGAGTAGAAGTGGTTCCCCATATGGAATAAAATCCACCCACATCAATGTGAAAGCTTTCAGTTGTCAAGTTTTTGACGGCGTATGGGGAAATTAAATCATCTCCAGCTACCATTACATCGATTGAAGAGTTTGTGATGGTTAATCCTACTGATGGGAATAATCTAGGCCTTAGGGTCGATGGAAGTGGTGTCAGTAAAGATGGAAAAAGTGGGTTAGAAAGAATTAATCCTTTCGAACCCGCTTCATGATGCAGCGAGAAATAAGATAACAAAAATTAGACTTGTTGATTCTAAGAATACCCAAGAATAATTCTTCCAACAAACGTTGATTCACAAAGAATACCGTTGCTAGGATAATTCAACTCAATAGTCTAACACAAAATTGAGAGAAAATAAACTTTCATATAATCATCAAAAACTAACTTTTTTCTATTACATAAATAAGCCTTAATATAGGCTAAAAAAAGCCTAATAACTTATGGATTTGAAAAGTCTAAGACTAATCAAAAGTCTAAGACAAATCAAAGGTTGCAAACTATTAAATAAAACATTAAACATACCATTAAGATAAACTTATTATTATTATTATTATTATTATTATTATTATTATTATTATTATTATTATTATTATTATTATTATTATTATTTTGTTGAAGAGAACAATGTTGGTTCCACATCATTCTCCCCCTCTAATTTGGGACTTGTCCTCAAGTCCTTTCACATAGACTTTGTACCCCTTTCATCTTGCATCTAATCTTCCAATCATTTCCATATACAATCGTTGCTCGACGGTGGCCACTATAAACATCACTTTTGTAGAACAATGAGCAAACATAGAATTCAACAATCAAATCACTTTTTTGAAATTGACAACCATATGTAAATAATTTGACAAATTTAGTAACCATGTCATATTTGAAAGAATTATGATCCAAATCTGGCTCAAAAGAAGCATCATCAAAATTAGATTCATGAGATTTAGCGTCCACCTCAAATTCGAAAGATTCAACATGCATATCAATTGATGCTACATTCACACAACTTCCTCCATCCATAATGACATCATCATTGCCATTTTCGTTGTTGCAACTTGGATGGAATATGTCTTCCATTTCTTCATAACTAGAAAACTCAAATTTGCCATCGAGAATTTTGTTTATAAAAAAAATCTCATCTTCATTTGGTTTCTCGAGTTCTTCATAGACATCATAAACTGTCATTTTGAATAGGAAATTCGGCTTTGATACCAACTGATGCAGCGAGAAATAAGATAACAAAAATTAGACTTGTTGATTCTAAGAATACCCAAGAATAATTCTTCCAACAAACGTTGATTCACAAAGAATACCGTTGCTAGGATAATTCAACTCAATAGTCTAACACAAAATTGAGAGAAAATAAACTTTTATATGATCTTCAAAACTAACTTTTTCTATTACATAATAAAGCCTTAATATAGACTAAAAAAAGCCTAATAACTTATGGATTTGAAAAGTCTAAGACTAATCAAAAGTCTAAGACAAATCAAAGGTTGCAAACTATTAAATAAAACATTAAACATACCATTAAGATAAACTTATTATTATTATTATTATTATTATTATTATTATTATTATTATTATTATTATTATTATTATTATTATTATTATTATTATTATTATTATTATTATTTTGTTGAAGAGAACAATGTTGGTTCCACATCACTTCATCCGACACCCAACATATGAGTCCTCCGGAGGAACATGTGGGTGAAAATCCTTCTGGGACTAATGGAAATACAAGGCGATGCCACGTCAGATTTTTAGGATCGAACACGTAACCTTCTTCAGGGACAATGTTGGTTGCGGTGGTGGTGGTGGTCTTGAAGATTGTGGAAGTGGTAGTGGTGGTTTTAGGGTTTGTGGGTTTTTGTTTAAAGAAAATGAAAAAGTAGGGTTTGTGATTAATTTGGAGGTACATTTGCAAGAAGGTATGAGAGAATAGGAGAGAGTACCATCTTTTGCAAACGGAACGAGATCGAAAGAAGGCGGGTGGCGGTAGGAAAGCGATGACTCGATCGATGAGTTTTTGGGGAAGCCTACTCCAAATCCTGGTGTCCATCCAAGGAGGACTTGTGGTGGTTGTTGGTATGGTAGGGGTGGGGAAATTAGGGTAAGAAAAGGGAAATGCAGTGACAAAATGAGTATGATCAAAAGCTTCCATAAGGTTAAAAGTGTAAGGGGAAATTTAAGGTTGTTGGTGTTCTAAAGAGAGAAGTGAAATAGCTAAGTAAGTGGTGTTACAATGTTCTCAAATTCAGTGGAGACTATATAAAGAGAAGTAGAAGTATAATAATATTGAAATGAAGAAAGAAAAAAAGGTTAAGTTAGGTTAGTTGTAGTTTCCATTGTATTATTGGATGTAAAGAGTGTTAAAAATAGGGCCACCTGAACAGAAGTAAAGTGAGAAGATGGGAAATGTGTGTGTTGTCTGATGGATGCATCTATCAGATCAATTAGATCAGTGTTTTCATGTCAATGGCCGAGGAAGAAAGGACAAATAGTACAGGGAAAGAAATTGACACTAAATCGGCTCTAGACAATATGGTTAATAGTCTTTCCTTACATATTTAATGTCACCAGATTTGGCCTAGATTTGTTTTGGTAATATATATATTTTCTAGGGCTTTTATACCCTAGTGTTTTAGAATATCATCATTTAGAATCAACATCTATATCTATAGTTTTTATATGATGATTGATATATATCATTAGAGTAAGGACAGATTGAATAAACTTTGAGATATGCATGATATATATATATATATATATATATATATATATATATATATATATATATATATATGTTTAGAAAAATTTCATCTAATGGTAACAAATGGAATAAAATGCAAATCTGAATTTTAAAGAATGCAAAACTTGACGATCGACTAGTTGTATTCTTTTAAATCGGTGTAGATAACCCGATGCATAGCCAAGAGAGATGATTGAGTTGATGAACCTTGTCCTTCAATGCTAAGTCGACCTATGTTTAAACAATAGATAGAGATAACATGGTGAACCGCAAACATATGAGCATCTCAATCTGCCATGTTGAAACTAAATACAAAGCAAAAGTATAGAGGTTTACAATGATACACAATCTTACGTACACTATAAGAACATCCAAAACAAAACAAAAAAACTATTAGAAGTTTTTTCGCAAGCTAGTACACTCAAAGAACATCCTAAGAAAACTATTCTCGTAAGCATTTCTGGCCATTTCACTAGCCTCTCCAAGATGTGTAACTAGTAAGGTTTAAATATGAGACATCTGGTAAGAATATCAGTACGCCAATAAAATATGGTTAATTTTAATTCAAAACTTTAGGTGATATAATATTATTTGAATATAGGTAAAATAGGAAATAACTAAAAGGTTACATGTAAATACCCGATAGGTGCATAGTGGAAGCATTGAAAACACAAGTCAAATGAGAGAGAGTACAAGAAGAAAGTACAAGTGAGAATCTAATGAGTATTTTGCAAAATCTGAAGACTGAAACTTTAATCCAAAAATGGAGGTTCCTTCAAGGACTGGATTTGTTTCTTTCCATTTCTGAACTTCCATATAAAGCACTTCATTATTACTCACTGTAAACGGAAACCCTGCACCAAAATCAAACATAAAAACTACAGTTTTATAAACAGTTTTTAAATTTTTTAATGGAATTTCCTAAGTAGATCATGCACTTCATACAATAAGCTTTGTACTACATGATTTATTAATAAAATAAATATCTAGCTTGCTTGTTAGAAGACTTTTACCACTCGTATTTCATGATCTTGCGCAGAGCCGTCTCTGAGTTTTCGAAGGCCCTGGACAAAACCTTGAATAATTATTAAAATGAGGCCTTATATCGAATTATAAGATGTTTTATATATCGAGCTATAAGATGTTTTCTAATTTCTTGTTGTGGCTTAATTAACTTTGAAATAACTAGAACATTTTTTTCTTCTTCTTACAATTAACAATCTAATTATATACTATATGTCTATATGTATATACACACACATATTTATATACACACAAACACACACATTTTGAAGCTCCTGTAGTTCGGAAGCCCTAGACGGTCGACCATGGCTCTGGCACTCCTGCGTGTCTAAGTGATTCACAACCTCATGTTATCACTACACTTCTAGTCATGACTGAATAGTTTTAAATTTTACTAGACCCACTTACTTTTGATTAAAGTTTATTTAATAGACCACATAGATACTACCTCTGTCCGAATATAGTTTACACATTTTTATTGAATATTGATTTTCATTTTAGTCGATCAAACACTACAACAAAAATATCAATTCTTCACACATTTTTCTTCACACTTTAAAAAAATGTGAACTTTTTTATTATGTTCTTCACTCTTATATATGTCTAGAAAATATTTACATTCTTAAGTGTCAAGAAAGTTAATAAGTTCTAATATTGTTCACACTTATAATAATGGAAAATATATATTCACACTTGTAAGTGTAAACAAATTAAAGGTAAGAAAAATTCACACTTTAAAGAGTAGAAATTATTTTGTGACACTCAATTTCTTCACGCTTCCTCTTGTGTGAAGAAATTAGGTGTAACAAATGAATTTCACATTTATAATTGTGAACAAGTTTGAATTTGTTCATACTTGTAAGTGTGAACATTTTTTCCCCACAATTATAAATGTCAAGTTTGTATATATATTCACGCTTGTAAGTGCGAATATTTTATACACATTAATAAGTGTGAAAAACTTGATTATATATTTCACATTTTTTAAAAGTGTGAAGAAAATGGTGTGAACAATCAACATATTTGTTGTAGTGAAAAAGTAGTTCAGTGAGAATAGATGATACTTAATTGGTGAAGAGCATAGTTAGACCACTTACAATGCAAGCGTTCTGGGCATATTTTCCCACCACAACGCCCGCAGTGGAAGTCATGGTGTACGGTCGTTGTACGTGAATTCAAGAACGGGTGATAGAAAGTCAAAAGTAGGACCCTCATGTTTTTCTCTTTTCCATTTTCTTTTCTTCCCTTTTTAGTCTAACCGAATTTAATTTTGTGGGACCTACCCTCCACAACCTTGTGTTACCATTGCAAAGGTTGTCTGATAACACAAGGTTGTGGACAGGTGGTACTCACAACGCCCTCACGTCTCCTGTTACCATTGCAAATGGTCATAATGAACATTAAAAGAATATTACATAAATTATTTCAGGGTAAATGGCGGATATAAGCAACGTACTTTCAATTTTGTTCACATATAAGCAATCTACTTTTTATATTACCGAGTTAAGCAACGTACTCTTAAATTTTGTTTCGACTTAGGTAAGTAAGTTGTTTTTTACCGATTAAAAGTGATTTTCTGCTGACATGGTTTTGCCATGTCACGGATATCGTTGATGTGGCTGCCACATCTGTTAAATTTGTACACATAAGCGTCCACATCATTATTATGTGATACTATAAAAAAGAATAGCGGCTTCTTCCCCCTTTTGTTCCCGCCGCTAACCCATCACCATAAAACCCTAAAAACCAAAATTTTCTTCAATGGCTTCATCAAGCTCTTCCGGTAACTCTCGAATGCCAAGATTATGCAAATGCAAAGTGCCGCAACCCTTGAAGCTTCGCACTTCATGGACGATTACCAACCCAGCTAGGCGATTTTTGAACTGTCCGGATGCTCTGGTAAGGGGTTTTGATTGTTTGGTAGCTCTTGAGTAGTTCACTATTTGACTGGTGGTTGGAATGTATTTTGCTTGGTACATCAGTCTATAGCATTTGTATGTAAACAGAGTGATAGGTCACCATCGTAATAGCTTTTTAAATTGAGTAATGTATCTTCATGTATGTAACTGACCGTACCATTTGTATGTAAACAGGCTGATGTATCTTCATGTATGTAACATGAACACATTCACATACGTAGTAGCTTTTTTAATTGAGTGGTCTTCATTATGATATATCTGTACATAGTAGCTCTTGAATAGGTCACCATCGATTGTTTGGTATTTCTGAAACCGTTGTTGTTTTTATTAGATTCCATGGAAGAGGTGCAAAGCATATTATTGGGTTGATGAGGAAGTTAAAAATGCGTGGTACAAGATGAATCTGTACGAGTTGCATGAAAGCTTGAACCATGACCAACGAGATTCGTATTATGAGATGATGAAGTATAGAGAAATGTTTTCGAAAATGGAAGATGACTTTGCATTGTATAGGTCCGAGATGGAAGGTATGGTGGAACGGCTGCAAAATGAAGTGGTGGACTACAAGAAAAGCATCAAGTTTTACCTGAAGCTAACTCTGTTTCTTGTTGTGATCATAGTTGGTATGGTGTGTTTTGGTTAGTTGCAGTACATTTAGGATAGTAGCAGCTTGATATAGTTCAAGTTTTACCCGAAGCTAACATTTAGGATGGTGTGTTTTGGTTAGTTGCAGTACATTTTGTGTAGTTGGTGAATGTAATCAATCCAATGTAATCTTTTGGTGTAGTAATGAACGGATGTAGTTGCAGTTTGTTGTTGAAACTTTATTGCATATTTCAATTGGTTGTTGAAACTTTATTGCATATTTCCTGTACTTGAAAAGTGGTACAAAACAACAATGGCACAACCTGGCAGCATCTCAATGACCAAAACTTGAAAAGTAACACCAATGGGACAAAACAATAGAGCATCTCAATGACCAAAACATATAAAGAAATGCCATTGCATTGACCCAAGAACAACAATCAATATAAAAATGACCCACTGCATTAAGCTAATTGAAAATTGGGATCATTTGTTAGATACATTCACTGCAACATACTTAAGACCTACTAAGTTTGATACATACATACTGCAAAGACACAAACATCAATCACCAAGTCTTGATACATACTGCAATCCTACTAGTTATATGACATACATACTGCAAACTCACAAAAAACATCACCAAGTCTGCTTTGATCCTTCACCTGCATACAAGAACTGCAATACAACTACTTTGATCCAGGATCTTCATCATCCTTCTCAGTCAAGTCAAATGGTCTCTCTAAGGTCAATCCAGTACCATACTTATCTGCCTTGAATGGCTTACCTATCAGTGCAATTCTTTCAGATTTTCTCCTCTTTGTCTTCTTTGGAAGATTTAGCCACCATTGATCAACAGGTAGCTCAGTTTCTTTTGGTTCTGGATTGGACACATGGCTTGATTGTGTCAATGGGCCACCAGTTGGCTCATCCACATCCATTGGATCATCATGTTCATCAGTGTCATGCTCAACTTCAGGTTCTTGGTTTTCCTGTCAATACACATATGTATGGTTAAACATCTGTCATGTGTAAACATATGAAATATACTGGAAGTCAAAGATTCATACCTGGTCAAAAAGCATACTCCTTCTCACCTTATACTTCCCACCATAAGCAGACCCCCTTCTAACCCCACTTGCTCCACCACTCTTAGCACCACCACTAGTTACTTGACTAGATCCACCTGCAGTCATTGTTGACCCCACAATACCACCACTTGACCCCCTGCCACGACCTCTTGAACCCCTTCCACCACCCCTTGACCCCCTGCCACCACCTCTTGAACCCCTTCCACCACCAGGTACACCCGTATCACCACCACCAGTTTCACCCATATTGCCACCACCAGGTACACCCATATCACCACCACCACCTCTTGACCCTCTGCCACCACCAGGTACACCCATATCACCACCACCACTTCCAGCCATCAGCTAAACCTTTGAAGCATATGTACATCCTGTTGAAGTATGCCTCTCCACCCCCTTTCTCATCCACCTCAAGCTTCACTGTTGAACCAGGATTACTCTTAAGTATAGCATCCCTATAGTCCCAAAGTATGGCATAGTGTTCTCTCAAACCACCCTCATGATCATATAGGGCCCTTTGCTTAGCCCTTTTACACTGCCCTATGCTAACATTAATCAAAAAATGCTTTTTTATTTCAGCCCTCAATTGCCTATAAGTCATCTTAGGATTAGACACTATTTCAGTTGCAAAATGTTTGGCAATCCATTTGAAGCTAACCAGTGGACTCAAGTCAAAATTCCTAACACAAGAATGAGTAGGAATAAGTGATTTAATCTGGAAGGAACTCTCACTAGACATCCAGGAAGCCCACAACCTAAAAGGGCAGGCTTGACTCTTATTTTTCTTGGGCGTTGTTTTCCTAGGAATACTTTTTTTATTACCCTTCTTTTTTGGTGTCACCTTGCCTTTTCCTTTCACACTAACAGGCTTCTTCATTGGTATCCCTTTCTTCTTGGGAGTACCTTTCTTTACTGGTGACTTTTTCTTCTTTGCTCCTTGTGCACTGCTTTCTCCCTCTTGACTTCCATCAAACTCTCTAGCTAGTTTTCTTGCCCTTCTAGCTCTCCAATCACCACCAGCACACCTACCAGTATCTACACACCTTCCACACTTAACTAACAAGGATCTCCAGTCATTCCTAGCATACCATAGTGGCAGACCATTAGCTACACCATAGTTCACCATCATTTGCTTCACTTGTTGTGGAGTCTCAAATCTCATCCCTAAAACTGGTTGTTGCTCCTTCCAATGGACATTGGGGTTGTGAATAGGATACTGAATACCAGGCTGCACCTTATATTGCTCCTCTATATCATCTTCTTCAAGCTCATACTCATTCAGTTTCTCACGGGAGCTATTTGGATCAAAAGGATCATAAACAATGGTTTCATCAAAAGAACTAATAAAACTGCCTCCACACAACTTAGTTAGGAATGGGTCCTCTATGCCTTTATGGTCAATAACAACATCATCTTCACCTTCGTTATGCAACTCAACATAAGGCTTAACATCCTCCTCTAATTCTATATCACTATCAGATTCATCAGAATCATCTAGCATGTCCTTATTCTTTATCCAAGCCATAACATCATATCCATGGTGTTCAACATATATCCCTACTTTACCCTCATGTAAATTACCCACTTGCATAGCATCAAGTAAATGGCCATCATTTGTTAGCTCTCTTATACCAGTAAGTAGTGGTTGATCAGGCACAGAATAATATAACGTACGAATAGGTAATCTAACAAACTTTGATAATTTAGCTAATACTACCTCATATTTGAGTCCTGAAAAATCAACCTTGATGATATTATCGTGTTCGCCATTCACATACTTCAACCGGTCCCCTGTTAAACTGAAAGAGCCTTCGTGATGGAAGCTTACCTTCAATTTGTTGAGCATTCTGCGCAGATAACAAAATTAGGGTTTCGATAATTGGGGTTTTCAAATATCAACAACAATCAACGAAGATAAGCATATATACATGTCGAAATTCACATACCTGAGACGATTTCAGACAACATACGACATTAACGAAATCTTTGTGTGTGTAATTTTGATTTAATTGAGAGAGGGTTTTTAATTTTGATACGGGAGTGGAAACGAGTAAATGAGGGGAAATGTTTTATGCCATGTCACAAAATAGGTAAAATTATTCTTTTTTAAAAAATGGTGAAACCGGCTAAATAATACTGGTGACCGGTTGCTTCCGGTCAAAAAAATGACAGCGTGGCATCTTACCTAAGTCGAAACAAAATTTAAGAGTACGTTGCTTAACTCGGTAATATAAAAAGTAGATTGCTTATATGTGAACAAAATTGAAAGTACGTTGCTTATATCCGCCATTTACCCATTATTTCATTAGCAAGAAATACTACATTATATTAGGAAGTTTAACCAAAACCGGATCATTTCAAAGGATGTGATGCATACCTATATCGTGTATTTTTTTTCTTTTTATTGCTTACAAATACATATATAACTCGTAACCCGTAGTAAATGCGTGGTTTTTAGGAGTAGAGAGACAGTCTTCCTCCATATCAATTATTTCATAAATGTTGTCTTTGATAATCTTATTATGTAATATAACATAAGTGTGCACGATTCTTATAAAGTTGTTGACACTACAAGATCTTGCCGCCTTCATGCTCATAACTCGCTACACTTTCAGCGAAGTTGCATTCTGATCCAGATGGTAACTCTATCACTAACTATAGTGATATGATTAGATCATTCTATATATACCTCACTACAAGTATGGAGGACATATATTATGCGAGTTTGGCTAACTTAATTATTGTATAGAACTTCATTTAATAGAAATTAGTGTACGCTTTCAAAATAAGAATGGTTGGTTGAGGTGGTTGTCGATATTTGAAAACAACAACTAAGTACTCTGTTATGTTATGTTGTATTTAATCTAATACTTATTTAGTTCTAAACTCCATTTGGATTATATTGATATTTATGCTACTATTATTTTCACGCATGGTTAACCGTGCTTTTGCTTTATTGTGCAACATAATAAAAGTGCAACATAATACAACACTATTAGTATTTGTACGAGAAAATGATAGTTTATTAGTTGAGTATATTCCATAGATGGTTCACGTGGTTTACATCAATTTACGAAAATCGTCCTTATATTTTTTTCCCCAGATTTTCGGTCCAATAAGTTTATGTTTTGCTTGAAAATAGTCCCTCCGCACTTGAAATGACTAAAATACCCTTATTCCTTTCATTTCTTTTATTTTTAATTATATTTTTAATTCAATACAAAAGATTAAAAACACAAAGTCTATTCCGGTGTAAACAGTATTCCCTTGCTTCTTTTCCACTTAGCTTCCACAAACTGTAAATTCCGGTGTCTTCTTCGATAAACTCAACAAAAACCGCTAGAACCCAACTTCCTTTTTTAGCAAAACAAAAATCAGTAGGATTACACACCCATTCAAACATCATAAATTCATAATCGATTAAATGATTCAAACAAAAATCCAAACCATAGAAAACGGTGGTGGCGGATCTGCGAAGGTACAACGATGGTGGGTGGTGGCGGATCTCTATAGGTACGGCAGTGGTTGCGGACCTGCTACGTACGGTCGCACGCATTAATAAACCTTTTTCTGTCGTTTTTCTACGTCTTCTCCTCCGAATTCATAGTTCAACCGTCTCCAAACATATAAAAAACTCTTATTGTCGTCGAGTTTTTTGGTTCGGGTTTGTACAAAATTGACGCTTAGGCTTTATACGAAATTCGACGGTATAATATCTACATTTGGTATAAATATCTACATTTGTATAAATATTTGCTTTTTAGATTAAAATTTTGGATGAAGATGATTATAATATGGGAATGGAGATGGTCTTGATGGTGTATAACTCAGTTTGTGAGGATCGAGAAGGTGTAGGGTATTTTGTGGATGGGTTTCGTTGTTGTTTTTCCAGATCCATCGGCGGTGGTGTTGTTCTTTCGTCCAGATCCACGACCCTTAATTGCGACAGGGATAAGGGATTCAACGGCGGTTCTCCGGTGATCTCCTATTTGCTTCGAATCCCTTCTCCGGCCAGCAGCAACCACTGATCTCTGGTCATCGCCCTACAGTCACCACCTAGTTCCACCACTACTCCCCTCCCCATTACGTCCTCTCACTGCCAACCATCAGATTCGTGACTAGACTGAATATAGATCTAGGGTTTTTTATTTGAGATTTTCGTTCTGGTCTTCTAGTTTTCAGGTTAGTCGGAAATTGTTGGAGGTGGATTAAATATGGGGTATATGATCTGATGATGGTGGTGGTAGGATTTAAAAGGGTATTCAATTATTTGTTTTTTAAGTAAAATTTTGGGTTAAGAAAACCATAAAATATGAAAGGAGATGGAAATAAGTGTGTGAATATTTTTGATGAATTTAATTGGACAATAATCTTTGTCATTAAACAACAATCTTTAATATTTTCATGGAATTCAGGATCATTAGCCATTAAATAATAATCTATGTCTAGACAAAGCATTGCTTCTTCTTCATCAGATGATGAAGATGAATCAGAGTCGCTGAGTGAACTTTCTTCAGCAACAAATCATTTTCTCTTCTTCTTTTCAGATTTCGACAATACTTTCAGCTTCTTATATTTTGCCTTGTATTTGTTGTACTTGTCGTTTCTGACATCTGGCATGGGTTCAGGGACTTGATTCACTTATTTTGATCTGCATTCAGCTGCAAAATGACCAATTCTGCCACACTTGTAGCATTCACCTTTAGATTGAAATTTATCAGATGATAGAGCACCAGCCATATCCTTCTCAAGTTTCTCCAATCCTTCATCATACTCATATTCTGACTCTTCTTCATTCAGACCACCTTCTTCTTCAGCTATCAGTGACTTCGAGCTTTTCTTAGACACTTTTGACTTCTGTCTCTGATCGATTTCATCAAGCTCTGCTACAAGGGCATTGGATATCTTCTGACTTCCAAGAGTAGCACGAATATGCTCACTCTGATCAGCTTGCTTTTCAGACTGCTCCCAATTGAGCAAAATACCATAGACCTGAGTTAAATTCAGAATTGAATAATCATTTCTCTGTCTGGTACACGTTGCAATGGTTCCCCAGATTTTCCTTGGCAGCAACTCAAGAAACTTTTCAACAACAAATCTCTGTTCCTTGCCTATACCAGCCTTCTCCATTTTGTTCATCAGTGACTGGTATCTGGTGTAAGTGGAAGACAGAGATTCATTTGGTTCCATTGCGAAGAGCTCATACTGGCGAGTGAGATTGACTTCCCTGCAGCGAATAATATCAGGAGTTCCAATATATATATATTCCTAAGGGTATCCCACATATCTTTAGCAGTTCTACAAAGCCTGATTGATTCGAACACTTCAACAGGAAGTGCCATGCCTATGTAGATTTTAGCTTGTTTATCAAGTCTAACCAATCGCCTATCCTCATCAGTCCATTGTTCCTCTCTTTTATGTAAAACCATTTCTGGTATAGCTGGAGTAGTAGCTGTTGCAATTACAGCAAGAACAATAGTAGTTGGGATATGTGGACCATTGGTTATGATATTACAAAGACGGTCATCAACTAAGTCCAAAAACATCATCATCCGGGACATCCAAGTTTCAATCCTTGAAGGATCAAAAGCTGGAGGTTTGGTTGTAGAACCATTTCCCTTTTGATAATCAGAGTCAACACAACTGTACTTTACTGATTCCATAGCAGACCTGGTTAATTGAATTTAAACCAACTCTGCTCTGATACCAATTGATAGTCCCGTAATCACTATTAGTTAGTGATTTGGAATCACAAAGTGTAAAGTTTAATTGTAAAAGGGGGGGGGGGGGGGGGGGTTGAATATAATTAAAAACAATTTCTGATTTTACCAAGTGTTTCAGCTTGTTTTAAATTGATTATCTATAACAGAGTATGACGGTATTGGAGTAACAGATTAAAGATATAACAGAATCAAAGAACGACAAGTAATAGTAGCTGAAAGTGAATTGTATTGATTAAATTCACGAAGTGTTGAATGCGGAATGGATTAACCAAAGTTAATCCAATTCAAACACTTAGCTAAATTATTACAATGAAGAGTATTAACTACAGTGGACATACACGCTGATAGTTAACCTCGCTGAGTCTTAATACACACCTAGACAAACTAGTTCTCTGACAAACAGAATAACGGTGCATATGACGACTAGCCTCAATAGTACAAAACACTGAACTATTTATACTACAAGAGTTCCTAAAATATCGCCTACAAAATAGGATCTTGGATGGACACGTGTCGCTGCTTGATTGGTCCTGATCTCTGATAAACCGACATTCTGCGGGTCCCAATTCTGTTACCGCAAATATCTCGTTACCTTTAAACCAATCACTTGCTGCCACGTAATCTTTCAGACATACTTCGAACTGGAACACTCTTGCTGATGTATAGTTAAGTATAGTACTTTTTATTACTAGATGATTGAGAGGCTTTATTGAATAGTCACTGAAGATGCAGCAATCCTCCTCACTCACTGCGAGCTAACATGCTCATGTAGAATGAATTGAACAAAAGATCTTCAGTGACTAGCTGTTATTCTGGCAGTGACTTTTGCCTTTATTGATCTGAAGAAGTAATGCTCTCGCTGACGTTGATCAGCGACACACCAAGTTGAGCTTTAAATCTTCCTCAGAATATCGAACAGAATGAATGACGATCAGCGAAACCTATCATTAGCAACAGCAGCTTCGATACAATCCATTTCTTCATCGAGTAGTGTATAGTTGAGTTGATCAGCGACCAGTGACTTTATCATGGTCAGCGACCAGTGACTCAACAAAGTAAAAATAATAACTTACATATTTATCATCCGCCTCCGTGCAAAGTTTACCCTTATGCGATCGAAGACGAGCATATTCTTCAATCAGACTCGATGGCTCATTTGTGTCCTTGTTTGTAACACCCCCAAATTCGTTGATTTTGATTAGCGGAAGCATTTAGTTTGAGTACTGGGGTGCCACAATAACAAAGCATGCATACGTATCAGAGCATATGATTACAACAGAACATAATATATTAAGATGCCAAAAGTGTAAATTACAAAGTTTTACGATTACTCGAATCGCACAAGTACAAAAGTAGTTGAGTTTTACAAAGGTAGATTTCGTAAATATGACTAAAAACCGATTAGTTATATAAAAGAAATCCATATGTCAAAAGTTGGCATCCTAAAGCTTCACTGGTCGCCTAATTCTCCATGTGTGTTGGCGATTCTTACATGCGCAGCTAATTCCCTGAAAAACATAGTAAAAGTCAACAACTAGGTTGAGTGAATTCACAGGTTTCATGTTTACAAGTTCAGTTTTGATAACCCACTGATGTGTAAAATCTAGTTATAAAATTAAACAAAGAAATACTGATCGTTTACTATTACACAACTGAGGTAAGTATACCCTATCGTGTATAGTATAGCTATAGTAAGTCCAAGTTCGTTCCACATGGATTGTGAATTTAAGAATTATAAGTAAAAATGTAATTAACTTAATACAGAAAAGACTTGGGTTTTTGTGACCGAATTGTCACGTTGCTTAACAACTAAATTTAATAAACTAAGTGGACTCAGAAAGAGTCAAAATGATTTGATTGATTAAACTTTATCAGTTATTAAAAACGACACTTACTTGAACTAGCTCACTAATGATTTCGGGCTGTATAATAAAAACCAGGTTATCTAGCAATCAATGCTCATCTTAATTTAGATCAGGTTTAACGTTCGCCATGACCTTCACATAAATCTTAATTAACTAATTAATAATTTAATTTAATGAAAGACATCCGCCAATATCATCACCTTATACATTTAAGTTTAATTATTTAACTTGTACCAAATCTGCGTCCGTTATCATTGGATTAATCATATATAGACATATAATTAAATAATGAAATAACTTTGTGACAAACGTTCGCTATAGCCACTAATTAAATCATTAACAAGCTTCAATAATATATAAAACTTAAACACATAATAGTTTCAATTAAACATTAATTAAATTGCAATAGATAGTTTAATTATGTTGAATATATATGAATCTTAATTAAACTAAGATTAGTGCGTCCACTTAACCTACACCTTAATTTCGATTCAATAATTTAAGATTTAATCTAGTGAATAACTTCCGTCAACTTCACCTACTTACACATTCATGTTTAAACGATTATCTTGTTTAATATCTGCTTCCGCAATCAATTAACAATTATTCATAGACAAATAATTATAATAAACTATTATATGAAAAAGCTCCCGCTAAATTGATCATATAATAATCTACCAACAAGATAAATCAATTAATATAAACTCGAATACATAAGGTTCACGATTAAACAAAAATAATTCAACATAAATATTAAAAGATAACAACCCTAATCACTAGATCACATCATCCAAGTAAGTGTAAGGAAATTTAGCTACTCATAATCATTATAAAACAAACACAAATAATAATTGAAAATAAAGTAAACATTATTATTAAAATAATAAAAAGAATACAAACCAAATAATTATTGTGCTCTTACAATGATTGTGCGTAACCCTAACTTCTCTTGCTCCGAAAGCACGCTCCTAAACCCTTAGAAAAACTCTAAAATTCGAATTTAAGGTTAAAAACCCTAAAATTCGTATTTATATTCGACTTTGGGGTTTTAGTCGACTGAAAAGTGTATCAAATTCGTATGGCAAAGGCTGCTATTTATATTTGCGCTGGGGACAATTTAGCCGGCGGCTAAGTATGTAGGCCGGCGGTCAAATGATATTTTCGTACCCTCCAAGCTAAACTGCAGCCGCCTCAAAATTCCACCGACTTACATACGAGAGCTCCTTATTTGCTTCATGCCGTCATATTCGTTTCTGTCTTGGGCTATTGACCTAACTTTGACTTGGACTTGGCTCCTTTGTTGCTTCACGTTAACCTGCCACCAAAATAAGAATCATACATCAACATTTTTATTTATCATTATTTACTTATTATGATTATTACTATTAATTATTGTTATTACTAACTATTAATTATACTACTACTACTAAAAACGTTAGTTTATTAATATGATTATATTATTATTTAGCCTAATTAATTTATTTGGTCCAACTCATAAACTCCAATAAATACACAATCTAAATATTTTCGCTCAATCCATTTAACTTTTTTGAACTCAAATATGTACAAACTTAATTTATTTTCTTTACTCTTTTAACCACTTTGTCCCAACTAAATTTAAGTCAAACTAACTTTTATACAAAAACTACTTTATTTGATCTATTTTTAACTTATTTTCATTCTATACTAATACAAACTCTATTTCTACCTAATTTGTAAATATGAACAAAATAATTAACTTTTATCAAATAATTGTAACTAAAAGTATATAAACACTATGAAATATTACTATACAAATATAACATTATTCAATGTTATCAAATTATCCCCACACTTAAACTCTACTTGTCCTCAAGTAGACAAAAACTAGACTACTAAAAAACTACATCACTAATCCAAAAATGATTACTTATAAGCATAAAAACTAATATTTAAAAATTAAAATATCTAAATTAAAAATCTGTTTTCAATTTTTAAAATTTAAACAATTTAATTAACATGAAAAACTATTTTGTACAATAATGGAATAAATTCCTTTATTATTATTCACATAATATATAGCTCATCAACGATTACTAATATTGTTGTCCACTTAAACAATCTATACTCAAATTTCTGAAAACACATTTATTGTTAGTATGTACATTACTTATGATCCCCACCTATGATATACCCCTAAAATTTAGTCATGCACTTTACTTTATATTTAAAATAAGTATACAAAAATCATTTTTAAGAATCAAGACATTGGTGACAGGTCTGCATTTTCACTCAACAAAGCGACATAACTTGATTCAAGTAAAGCAAACCCTTTTTAAATCAAACCAGCGGTGACAGGTCTATACCTTAGTATAACAGAGCGACATAGTTTGATAAGTTTGGGAATCTTATTTTAAAGATTTTATATTTCTTTTGCTTATTTTCAAAAATACTAATATGAGACCAGGTCTGTATTTTCATACAACAGAGGAAACAATTAGTAAACCCCCAAATGGTATTATATAAATATTAAAAATATAAAATATTGCATGCTAAATCCACGAATTAAGACTTTTTGTCATACATCATAGTATGTTTATTACAAAATAATATACAAGTTTAAAATTTACTTCTTAAAATTCAGAAATTTTCATATAGATTGCCTATCAGTACATCATATAATGAAACTATACATTCCTTTATTATTATTATAAAATTATATGCACAAAAAGTTTAATCCATGTTAAAGTCTAAACTTTTAAAAATAAAAACAAACTTTTAATAAAACTATTTTAACTAATAAATACTTAATTTCAAAACTTAAAAATAATTTTTTTTTTTAAAGTAATAAAAAACTAAGATACAACAAAAACTAAGAACAAGTAAACTTCTTTTCGACCCCCATCCCCACACTTAAGTTGTACAATGTCCCCATTGTACTAAACAGAATAAAATCATAGTGAAAATGAGAGAAAAGAAGTTAGAACAGTAAAACTCCCCTTATATCTCTTGAAAAGTCCAACAGCATGCGCGTACAAGTCCGTGTCCGCATCAGCAGCATCATTCAACAGCACAGCACACAAAACAAAACCAAAAGAAACATAACATATAAAACAATTAAATAAATAGTTCAAACATAAAAATAAATCCTAACTCACTTTCGTAGGAATCACGATTGCATTTAGCATATGCAATAAGCCTTTAAACCCCTCGGTATCCCAAGTGGACGAGTTATAGTCTCGTGAGGGTTTCCAGCGAACACACCCACAAAGTTCAAACCCTTGAATTTATCAGTTCTTAGGGTAAATCACGAGTGCCTCCCACTCGTTTTCCACATCTTCCTCGTGGTAATGCTTTAATCGATGTCCATTAACAATGAAAGACCCTCCATCTGTTTTAAACAACTCAACATAACCAGAAGGATAACCGTGCTTAACCGTATATGGACCGGTCCATCTAGGCTTAAACTTCAGTTGTTTCAATTTAAAACGAGATTGAAACAAAAGTACCTTATCTCCAGCTTTAAATTCCTTCCGCACCTTCAATTTCCGATCATGCCAAACTTTGGTCCTCTCCTTATACAACTTTGAACTCTCATAAGCATTCATCCTCAATTCATCCAACTCATGCAATTGAAGAAACCTCTTCTCACCGGCTTCTACTAAATCCGTATTGCAATTCTTGAGTGCCCAATAAGCCTTATGTTCTATCTCCATCGGCAAATGAAAAGTTTTTCCATAAAGCAACCTGTAAGGTGTAGTTCCAATCGGCGTCTTGTAAGCAGTTCGAAATGCCCACAAAGCATCATCAAGCTTCTTCGCCCAAACAACTCTATTATCTTTCACTGTTTTCTCCAAAATCCTCTTCAATGCTCTATTGGTGTTTTCTACTTGACCACTCGTTTGAGGGTGGTAAGAAGTTGAAAATCTATGATTCACTCCATACTTTTTCAAAACCTTTTCTAATTGTTGGTTCGCGAAATGGCTCCCACGGTCACTAATTAAAGCTTTAGGGATTCCAAACCGACAAAACAAACTTTTCAAAAAATCAATCACTACCCGAGCATCATTCTTAAGCAGTGCTTTCGCCTCAGCCCACTTTGACACATAATCCACAGCAACTAAAATATATACACACTTATGAGATGGTGGGAACGGACCCATGAAATCTATTCCCAAAATGTCAAAAACCTCACAAACTTGAATACTTTGTTGTGGCATTTCATCTCTTTTGGAGATGTTGCCTACACGTTGGCATGCATCACAAGTTTGACAAAGTGTTTGCGCTTCCTTGAAAATGGTGGGCCAATAGAATCCTGCATCAAAAACTTTCTTGGCAGTCACAGACGGTCCATAGTGTCCACCGGTTGGTCCGTGATGGCACTCATCCAAAATTCTTCTTGTTTCCTCCCCGGAAACACATCTTCTAATCATTCCATCAGCACAAACCCGAAACAGATACGGGTCCTCCCAAAAATAATATTTCAAGTCCGAGAAAAATTTGCTTTTCTGTTGGTGGGTCATTCCTTTCCTCAAAACACCTGCAACTAAGTAATTAGCAAAATCCGCGTACCAAGGTGCTTCTTCCTCATTCTCCACATCGTCACCTACCTGCAAAAGAAATTCCTCGGGAAAGGAATCATCAATGTTAGTATCGCCTAACTTGTCTAGATTTGGATTCTCCAACCTTGACAAGTGATCGGCGGCAAGGTTTTCAGCCCCCTTTTTATCTTTTATCTCAATGTCAAATTCTTGCAATAAGAGAATCCAACGAATGAGACGTGTTTTAGCATCTTTCTTGGCAAACAAATACTTAAGAGCTGAGTGGTCTGTGAAAACTACGGTCTTAGATAGGACAAGGTAAGATCTAAACTTATCAAAAGCAAAGACAACCGCAAGGAGCTCTTTTTCAGTCGTGGTATAATTCTGTTGCGCTCCATTCAGAGTCTTACTAGCATAGTAAAATTAAAATGGTTTCCCTCCCTTTGTCCTAAAACAGCCCCTAAGGCGTAGTCACTAGCATCACACATCAATTCAAAAGGCTGAGACCAATCAGGTGAAACCATAATAGGTGCATTGGTCAACTTATCCTTTAGAGTCTCAAATGCCTTAACACATTCATCATCAAACACAAAAGACACATCCTTCTCAAGCAATTTGGTCATATGTCTAGTGATCTTAGAAAAGTCTTTAATGAACCTACGGTAGAAACCCGTATGACCTAAGAAACTTCTAACTCCCTTAACATTGGCGGGTGGAGGTAACTTAGCAATGACGTCAATCTTTGCCCTGTCAACCTCAATCCCCACACTTGACTCCTTGTGTCCCAAAACAATACCTTCTTTAACCATAAAATGACATTTTTCCCAATTAAAAACTAAATGCGCCTTTTCGCATCTTTCAAGCATCTTGTCTAAGTTAGACAAGCACGATTCAAATGAATTTCCAAAAACAGAAAAATCATCCATGAAAACTTCCATGGAAGTTTCAATCATATCCTGAAAAATAGCAATCATACACCTTTGAAAGGTGGCTGGGGCGTTACAAAGCCCAAAAGGCATTCTCCTATATGCATACGTACCAAATGGACAAGTAAAGGTCGTTTTCTCTTGATCTTTAGGGTCTATGGGAATTTGGAAATATCCCGAAAACCCATCAAGAAAACAAAAGAATTTATTACCTGCAAGTCTCTCTAACATTTGGTCAATAAAAGGCAAAGGGAAATGGTCCTTTCGGGTGGCATCATTAAGCTTCCTATAGTCTATACACACTCGCCATCCCGTGACTGTCCTAGTGGGAACTAATTCATTTTGTTCATTCGTCACAACAGTCATACCCCCCTTTTTAGGCACACAATGGACAGGACTCACCCAAGGGCTATCAGAAATTGGGTAAATTATACCCGCATCAAGCAATTTAACTACCTCCTTCTTGACAACATCTTTCATGTTCGGGTTAAGCCTCCGTTGTCTTTGAACAACGGGTTTTACATCATCTAAAAAATTTATTTTATGTTTACAGAAAGATGGGCTTATTCCGGGTATGTCGGATGTACGCCAAGCAAAGGCGCCCTTGTGAGCTTTCAACACATCAAGTAACATGCATTTTTCAGAATTAACAAGAGTAGAAGAAATTACAACCGGTAATAGATTTTCTTCTTGCAAGAAAGCATATTCCAAATGGCTTGGGAGCGGTTTCAGCTCCAAGTCTCTCGGCGGATCCTCCAGTAAAGTCTTGATCCTCATACGATCCTCTTTTGCTAGCTCCTCATAGCTTTCTTCCTCTTGTGGCTCTTTATCAATCAACATAGCTTTCATTCCTCTTAGAAGCTCTCCGGCTATTCCTCCTTCTGTTCCAAAGTTGAGCAATTCCTGTAACTCCTCATCCACGACCTCATCTACAACATCAATTCTAAAACAATAATCATCATTAGAATAAGGATGCTTCATAGCCTTATCAACCGTGAAAGCAATCTTCTCCTGACCCACTCCTAAGGTCAACTGCTTATTTTTAACATGAATAATGGCATCAGCAGTATGTAAAAAGGGACGTCATAGAATGAGTGAGACTTTACTATCTTCCTCCATTTCAAGGATCACAAAGTCAACAGGAAAAGTAAATTTACCTACCTCTATCAACATATTTTCCGCAATCCCTACCGGATATTAGAATGATCTATCGGCCAGTCTTATACTCATACGTGTGGGCTTAAGGGATCCTAAAGACAATTTAGCATAAAGGGAGTAAGGCATTAAGTTTATACTAGCACCTAAGTCAGCTAGGGCATCACAAGTCATAAATTTCCCTAAAGTATATGAAACTATAAAACTCCCCGGGTCACCCAACTTTGGTGGAATCTGATTCTGAACGATAGCAGAACACTCATCATTCAAAAATGTAGTTGATGCCTCCGATAGCTTATCCTTGTTGCTCACCAAGTCTTTGATAAACTTGGCATAGTTCGGCATTCCAGCTAAAACATCAACCAAAGGCACGTTGATCCGAATGCCCTTGATCATATCAACAAATTTCCCATATTGGGCAGCTATCTTCTCCTTCCTCAAGCGTTGAGGGTATGTAATCTTTGGTTTGTATGCCTTCACCACCGGTGGAGTAACCGAAGGTGTAGGTGAAACCGGAATAGATGCAGGTTCTTTGACCTCTTTTTGCTCATCTTCAACCTCCTGCTCATCAATATCCTGCAAAACAGTGTTAGAAACTTTGGCCTTTTTGGGCGGAGGAGGTGGTAGCTCTTTCCCGCTACGAGTGATAATGGCATTGGCATGCTCATTTCGGGATGGTGGTGGTTGGTATGGCTTTGGACCACCGCTAGAAGATGTTTGCCTTGGGTTCGGTTGGGTGTTGCTCGGTAAACCACCGGTTGGTCTACTACTCTGCCCCTCAGATAAACGATCCATTTTCCTTTCCAAATCCTGAATCGAGGCTTGTTGATTTTTCTGACCTTGATCCACACTTATTCTCAAATTCGTCATTTGTGTCTTCAACCTCTCAGTACAAGCATCCTGTTTGGAAATGAATTCCTTCATCATCTTTTCTAAAGCAGATTCTGTAGCTTCCTGTTGCTGAGCTGGTGGTGGTGGTGCGTTATCCCTTTGATATTGATTGTGGTAGTTCTGACCTTGTTGAGAATATCTATTGCCTTGATAATTACCCGAATAGTTACCCGAATTTTGGTTCTGGTAGCCGCCTCTCTGATAATTATTTTGTTGCAAATAATTCACATCTTCATCCGCCATCCTCATAGGTTGATTATCACTATCGCAATCATTTGTGGCATGATTACCACCACAATTTCCACATCCTTCACGAAGCTCTTTAATCTCTCCTTTGAGAGTTTTGAACTGGTCATCAAACTTTGTGGACATAGCCTTCAACTCTCTCATCATCTTAGAATTATCATAACCGCTAGTAGAAGCTGAAGCAACGGTTTTCTGAGTAGTCTTGGTTTTTTGATCGTTAGCCCAATTGATATTCTGTAAGACCTTATCTTCCATCATCTTCCATGCTTCATTTGGAGTTTTGTACATAAACACACCCCCTCCTGCAGCATCTAGAACCGAAGCCGATTGTGTATTGAGCCCGTTATAGAAAAGCTCAATAATCTCCCGTTTAGATAACCCACGACCATGACAGTTCCTGAGCATCTCTTTCATCCTCAACCAGGCTTCCACTACTGTTTCTATATCATTCTGTTTAAATCCTCGAATCTCATTCAGTAACCATCTGCTAAAGCCGGAGGAAAGAATCGGCTAACAAACGCCTCCCTCATTTGGTTCCAAGTGGTGATCGTGTTCGGTTCAAGTTCTTGGTACCAGATTTTTGCTTCCCCACACAGAGACATGGGAAAAGTCCTCAATCGAATGGCTTCATCAGTATTCGGCCCATATTTGAACATGTCCCCGATTTCCAAGAAGCTAGCAATATGCTTGTGCGGATCGGCCCGCACTCTTCCATCAAACTGACTATCTCTGATCAGACTCATATGATTTCCCTTTAGTGAAAAGTTATTGTCAATAGACGGCCTTCGAATGGCAGATTCCGGTGTAGGAGCAACATCCCTAGCCCTGGACAACATTGGGGTATCATTCTCGTCAGCCATTTGATACTCCTCTTCTTCTTCTTCTTCTGATTTGATCTCCTCTTCAAACTTCGATTCAAGCTCTTCTTCGTAAACCTCTTCAATGATTACGTTTGCTGAAGTTGATCCACTTTCCGTTTGGCTTTCAGTAGATTCCGTCGGCGTATTCTTTGATTTCTTCTTTTGTTTCTTCTTTGTGGTTTTCTCCGGATCGGACAATGGACTAACAAGTTCGTTACCCGAAGTCCTCGTGCTCATCCACTACCTGATTAAACCTACAAAAGCACAAAAGATAAAACCGTCAAATGTACCGGCACAAAACAAATTAAAAAAAAATAACTTTCTAAGAATAAAATTCAAAGAAAGGATCAATTAACTACACTTAATCAAATTCTTAAATTAAACACAGTCCCCGGCAGCGGCGCCAAAAACTTTGATGTGTAAAATCTAGTTATAAAATTAAACAAAGAAATACTGATCGTTTACTATTACACAACTGAGGTAAGTATACCCTATCGTGTATAGTATAGCTACAGTAAGTCCAAGTTCGTTCCACAGGGATTGTGAATTTAAGAATTATAAGTAAAAATGTAATTAACTTAATACAGAAAAGACTTGGGTTTTTGTGACCGAATTGTCACGTTGCTTAACAACTAAATTTAATAAACTAAGTGGACTCAGAAAGAGTCAAAATGATTTGATTGATTAAACTTTATCAGTTATTAAAAACGACACTTACTTGAACTAGCTCACTAATGATTTCGGGTTGTATAATAAAACCCAGGTTATCTAGCAATCAATGCTCATCTTAATTTAGATCAGGTTTAACGTTCGCCATGACCTTCACATAAATCTTAATTAACTAATTAATAATTTAATTTAATGAAAGACATTCGCCAATATCATCACCTTATACATTTAAGTTTAATTATTTAACTTGTACCAAATCTGTGTCCGCTATCATTGGATTAATCATATATAGACATATAATTAAATAATGAAATAACTTTGAAACAAACGTTCGCTATAGCCACTAATTAAATCATTAACAAGCTTCAATAATATATAAAACTTAAACACATAATAGTTTCAATTAAACATTAATTAAATTGCAATAGATAGTTTAATTATGTTGAATATATATGAATCTTAATTAAACTAAGATTAGTGCGTCCACTTAACCTACACCTTAATTCCGATTCAATAATTTAAGATTTAATCTAGTGAATAACTTCCGTCAACTTCACCTACTTACACATTCATGTTTAAACGATTATCTTGTTTAATATCTGCTTCCGCAATCAATTAACAATTATTCATAGACAAATAATTATAATAAACTATTATATGAAAAAGCTCCCGCTAAATTGATCATATAATAATCTACCAACAAGATAAATCAATTAATATAAACTCGAATACATAAGGTTCACGATTAAACAAAAATAATTCAACATAAATATTAAAAGATAACAACCCTAATCACTAGATCACATCATTCAAGTAAGTATAAAGAAATTTAGCTACTCATAATCATTATAAAACAAACACAAATAATAATTGAAAATAAAGTAAACATTATTATTAAAATAATAAAAAGAATACAAACCAAATAATTATTGTGCTCTTACAATGATTGTGCGTAACCCTAACTTCTTTTGCTCCGAAAGCACGCTCCTAAACCCTTAGAAAAACTCTAAAATTCGAATTTAAGGTTAAAAACCCTAAAATTCGTATTTATATTCAACTTTGGGGTTTTAGTCGACTGAAAAGTGTATCAAATTCGTATGGCAAAGGCTGCTATTTATATTTGCGCTGGGGACAATTTAGCCGGCGGCTAAGTATGTAGGCCGGCGGTCAAATGATATTTTCGTACCCTCCAAGCTAAACTGCAGCCGCCTCAAAATTCCACCGACTTACATACGAGAGCTCCTTATTTGCTTCATGCCGTCATATTCGTTTCTGTCTTGGGCTATTGACCTAACTTTGACTTGGACTTGGCTCCTTTGTTGCTTCACGTTAACCTGCCACCAAAATAAGAATCATACATCAACATTTTTATTTATCATTATTTACTTATTATGATTATTAATATTAATTATTGTTATTACTAACTATTAATTATACTACTACTACTAAAAACGTTAGTTTATTAATATGATTATATTATTATTTAGCCTAATTAATTTATTTGGTCCAACTCATAAACTCCAATAAATACACAATCTAAATATTTTCGCTCAATCCATTTAACTTTTTGAACTCAAATATGTACAAACTTAATTTATTTTCTTTACTCTTTTAACCACTTTGTCCCAACTAAATTTAAGTCAAACTAACTTTTATACAAAAACTACTTTATTTTATCTATTTTTAACTTATTTTCATTCTATACTAATACAAACTCTATTTCTACCTAATTTGTAAATATGAACAAAATAATTAACTTTTATCAAATAATTGTAACTAAAAGTATATAAACACTATGAAATATTACTATACAAATATAACATTATTCAATGTTATCACCCATTGTCGTTTATAATGTATCGTTGGGATGTCACCCAAAAGTGTTGTTCGTAAAACCAAATATGTTTCCAAATAGTTGTTTGTAGGAATGTTCGTATCCTATTAGTTGTAGGAAAGTAGTATCCTATTTTCAAGTATGTTCTGTAGGATTTTACGTATCCTAATAGTTGATATGTTTCGCTAGGTTTTTGCCCAAAAGTATAGTTCAAGTTATAGTAGGAATGTAGGTATCCTATTAGATGATCGTAGGTGTAACACCCCCATAAGACCCGTGCCTGGACCACGTGCGGGTAGTGTTACTATTGAATTGAGTATCCTAATCGTTTGGTGGGTCCATGTTAGTAGGAAACCCAGTGCCCATGTCAGAAGGGACTTTTCATCAGTCGAATAACAATAGTAGACCCATGTTCGTAGGATCTAGTGCCCATGTTAGAAGGGACTTTTCAATAGTCGGTGCCCATGTCAGAAGGGACTTTTCATTAGTGTTGCCCATGTTCGTAGGGACTTTTCAGTAGTGTTGCCCATGTTCATAGGGACTTTTCAGTATTGTTGCCCATGTTCGTAGGGACTTTTCAGTAGTGTTGCCCATGTTCGTAGGGACTTTTCAGTAGTGTTGCCCATGTTCGTAGGGACTTTTCAATAGTGTTGCCCATGTCAGTAGGGACTTTTCAATAGTGTTGCTCATGTTCGTAGGGACTTTTCAGTAGTGTTGCCCATGTCAGTAGGGACTTTTAGTTACCCAGTCCGTTATATAAAGTGTTGCTGGTTATCCTCCAGCGTTCTCAAAACATGTTCATGTGTTTACAGCGTTGGTAGTATGAAAGTATTATGTAACACCCCCATAAGACCCATACCTGGACCACGTGCGGGCAGTGTTACATATTATGTTGAAATCGTCAGTTTGTTTATCAGTTTACCAGTTCAATGTACTCCACTTGTTTGAGTAAAATAGTATACAACCATGTTTGTATAAAAGTGTTTGACTATGTTTTCCACCCCTGTTCAAAGCAGTTAAAATAGTAAAAGTAGGGGCTGTGAACTCACCTGTTGAGTTAAGTAGTTGTGCGAGTGCTAGCAAACCTAAGCCCAAGTACAATCCAGAATCTCCTAACGTCCTAAACGTATGAGATTTAATAAGTATTGTGGATGTCTAAGCTAATCATCCATGTTAGTGTTCGTACAATCAGTTATGTCCAAAGTGTTTGTTAAACGTTCACGTTTGTATTTCGTTGTTGGTGAAAATGTATACGACTCGTTGGTGATAGTTTGAAATCATAATTTCAATAAAATAGCGTGTTTGCAATGTTTGTAAAGTTCACATATGGCATTGTATGTAAGTATTTGTTATCGGTTAAGTTCGACACTGTTGAGTCACTGGTCGCTGACCATGATAAAGTCACTGGTCGCTGATCAACTCAACTATACACTACTCGATGAAGAAATGGATTGTATCGAAGCTGCTGTTGCTAATGATAGGTTTCGCTGATCGTCATTCATTCTGTTCGATATTCTGAGGAAGATTTAAAGCTCAACTTCGTGTGTCGCTGATCAACGTCAGCGAGAGCATTACTTCTTCAAATCAATAAAGGCAAAAGTCACTGCCAGAATAATAGCTAGTCACTGAAGATCTTTTGTTCAATTCATTCTACATGAGCATGTTAGCTCGCAGTGAGTGAGGAGGATTGCTGCATCTTCAGTGACTATTCAATAAAGCCTCTCAATCATCTAGTACTAAAAAGTACTATACTTAACTATACATCAGCAAGAGTGTTCCAGTTCGAAGTATGTCTGAAAGATTACGTGGCAGCAAGTGATTGGTTTAAAGGTAACGAGATATTTGCGGTAACAGAATTGGGACCCGCAGAATGTCGGTCTATCAGAGATCAGGACCAATCAAGCAGCGACACGTGTCTATCCAAGATCCCATTTTGTAGGCGATATTTTAGGAACTCTTGTAGTATAAATAGTTCAGTGTTTTGTACTATTGAGGCTAGTCGTCATATGCACCGTTCTTCTGTTTGTCAGAGAACTAGTTTGTCTAGGTGTGTATTAAGACTCAGCGAGGTTAACTATCAGCGTGTATGTCCACTGTAGTTAATACTCTTCATTGTAATAATTTAGCTAAGTGTTTGAATTGGATTAACTTTGGTTAATCCATTCCGCATTCAACACTTCGTGAATTTAATCAATACAATTCACTTTCAGTTACTATTACTTGTCGTTCTTTGATTCTGTTATATCTATAATCTGTTATTCCAATACCGTCATACTCTGTTATAGATAATCAATTTAAAACAAGCTGAAACACTTGGTGAAATCTGAAATTGTTTTTAATTGTATTCAACCCCCTCCCCCTTCTACAATTAAACAATACACTTTGTGATTCCAAATCATTAACTAATAGTGATTACGGGACTATCAATTTTATTTTCAAACTTTTGGTAGAGGAGTTTGAGTTTTTCTTGGATGGAGGATGATCAGCTTTGGTCACTGGGGGTGTGAGCAATGACGTGATCAATGGGGGGGGGGGGGGGCAGAAACAGACGGGTGTACAGCAGTTTCATACTGGATTTCAAGAAAACCTTGTAATCCCATCAGAGTAGATAAAAATGGCATCACTAGACCAAGTAAAAACAAGGCGATTATAGACCAGGTTGATTTTAAAAGAGAACTTTATCCTGATCTATCAAGTGATAAAGTTAATTTCATACTCTGTTTTTATGAAAAAGAGATTTTATGGTGATGAAAGTGATTTTGAGTGCTGTAATGACAAAGTTCCTTTTCAACTGAAAGAAGTAGAAGATTTCCAGTGATGTATGAAGATTTAAAAACGTTTGAATTTGTCGTTACAGAAATCGGAAAGACTTATATTTGTTTGGGTATTTGAAAAGAATCATGAAAACCAAAACTGATTCACAACATGATCACATAGTTACTACCGGATTTTCTGATATCATCAAGGGGGAGAAATATCTACATGATGAAATTGCTGATGCTTACCGAAAAATGTTTATCTACTTTCTGATATCATCAAGGGGGAGAAAACGTGCGAATGAATGCAAAAACCAATGGTGCTCATATAAAGAATTGTTGCTGATTGGAAATCATCTATTTGGATCCTATCGCAGGAACAACATATCTACAACTCATGTGGAAAAGTTGATGACGCTATTTGAACCATATAGAAAAGTTGCTGACGCTATATGGAATTTTGCAAATTTCTTGGCAATTTATATTCCATATCAGCTTAGCAACGAATCCTTCTCCATCAACTGCAGCTCAGATATGTCTCATTGATTTTCAGTCTGTTAAAAGCTGCATGAGAAGGATATTTGCATATAAAATTTCCTTCACAAGTGTCTTTCTCTCTGATGACAAGTGCACTGTGATGATATATATTCTCACAGATGAGATTGTGTTCACTGAAGCCATCTCTATATCTTTCCCTAATAAAACTTTGAATCATATGTCAAGAAGGACGGATTTTTGGCCTGATTTCACTCTGGTTGAAGGTCTTCCCGTTTACAAAATGACTTCTTTCAAAGGAATGTGAGTCAAAGCTGAAGATATCAAAAGTTGCTGAATCTCTTGATCGCTGAAGAAGATTGACTTATCTAAATCAGATTAGAGTATTGTAACTAAAAATGATCATGTACTTTATATTTTTAGTTTTAATAATATTTGAACTTTAGTGCAAAACTCAGATCATATCAAAAGAATCCAAAAAGAAAAATGAATGGATCACAAGTATAAAGTCACTGAATGTTTAAATTCTTAAACACTGACTATAAACTTTCACAGCAACAAGTTTGTCTAGGGAGCTTCAATCACAATCATTTAGGGGGAGATTGTTGAGTCACTGGTCGCTGATCAACTCAACTATACACTACTCGATGAAGAAATGGATTGTATCGAAGCTGCTGTTGCTAATGATAGGTTTCGCTGATCGTCATTCATTCTGTTCGATATTCTGAGGAAGATTTAAAGCTCAACTTGGTGTGTCGCTTATCAACGTCAGCGAGAGCATTACTTCTTCAAATCAATAAAGGCAAAAGTCACTGCCAGAATAACAGCTAGTCACTGAAGATCTTTTGTTCAATTCATTCTACATGAGCATGTTAGCTCGCAGTGAGTGAGGAGGATTGCTGCATCTTCAGTGACTATTCAATAAAGCCTCTCAATCATCTAGTACTAAAAAGTACTATACTTAACTATACATCAGCAAGAGTGTTCCAGTTCGAAGTATGTCTGAAAGATTACGTGGCAGCAAGTGATTGGTTTAAAGGTAACGAGATATTTGCGGTAACAGAATTGGGACCCGCAGAATGTCGGTTTATCAGAGATCAGGACCAATCAAGCAGCGACACGTGTCCATCCAAGATCCTATTTTGTAGGCGATATTTTAGGAACTCTTGTAGTATAAATAGTTCAGTGTTTTGTACTATTGAGGCTAGTCGTCATATGCACCGTTCTTCTGTTTGTCAGAGAACTAGTTTGTCTAGGTGTGTATTAAGACTCAGCGAGGTTAACTATCAGCGTGTATGTCCACTGTAGTTAATACTCTTCATTGTAATAATTTAGCTAAGTGTTTGAATTGGATTAACTTTGGTTAATCCATTCCGCATTCAACACTTCGTGAATTTAATCAATACAATTCACTTTCAGCTACTATTACTTGTCGTTCTTTGAATCTGTTATATCTTTAATCTGTTATTCCAATACCGTCATACTCTGTTATAGATAATCAATTTAAAACAAGCTGAAACACTTGGTGAAATCTGAAATTGTTTTTAATTGTATTCAACCCCCCCCCCCCCCCCCTCTACAATTAAACTTTACACTTTGTGATTCCAAATCACTAACTAATAGTGATTACGGGACTATCAATTTTATTTTCAAACTTTTGGTAGAGGAGTTTGAGTTTTTCTTGGATGGAGGACGATCAGCTTTGGTCACTGGGGGTGTGAGCAATGACGTGATCAATGGGGGGGGGGGGGGGGGGGGGGCAAAAACAGACGGGTGTACAGCAGTTTCATACTGGATTTCAAGAAAACCTTGTAATCCCATCAGAGTAGATAAAAATGGCATCACTAGACCAAGTAAAAACAAGGCGATTATAGACCAGGTTGATTTTAAAAGAGAACTTTATCCTGATCTATCAAGTGATAAAGTTAATTTCATACTCTGTTTTTATGAAAAAGAGATTTTATGGTGATGAAAGTGATTTTGAGTGCTGTAATGACAAAGTTCCTTTTCAACTGAAAGAAGTAGAAGATTTCCAGTGATGTATGAAGATTTAAAAACGTTTGAATTTGTCGTTACAGAAATCGGAAAGACTTATATTTGTTTGGGTATTTGAAAAGAATCATGAAAACCAAAACTGATTCACAACATGATCACATAGTTACTACCGCATTTTCTGATATCATCAAGGGGGAGAAATATCTACATGATGAAATTGCTGATGCTTACAGAAAAATGTTTATCTACTTTCTGATATCATCAAGGGGGAGAAAACGTGCAAATGAATGCAAAAACCAATGGTGCTCATATAAAGAATTGTTGCTGATTGGAAATCATCTATTTGGATCCTATCGCAGGAACAACATATCTACAACTCATGTGGAAAAGTTGCTGACGCTATTTGAACCATATAGAAAAGTTGCTGAAGCTATATTGAATTTTGCAAATTTCTTGGCAATTTATATTCCATATCAGCTTAGCAACGAATCCTTCTCCATCAACTGCAGCTCAGATATGTCTCATTGATTTTCAGTCTGTTAAAAGCTGCATGAGAAGGATATTTGCATATAAAATTTCCTTCACAAGTGTCTTTCTCTCTGATGACAAGTGCACTGTGATGATATATATTCTCACTGATGAGATTGTGTTCACTGACGCCATCTCTATATCTTTCCCTAATAAAACTTTGAATCATATGTCAAGAAGGACGGATTTTTGGCCTGATTTCACTCTGGTTGAAGGTCTTCCCGTTTACAAAATGACTTCTATCAAAGGAATGTGAGTCAAAGCTGAAGATATCAAAAGTTGCTGAATCTCTTGATCGCTGAAGAAGATTGACTTATCTAAATCAGATTAGAGTATTGTAACTAAAAATGATCATGTACTTTATATTTTTAGTTTTAATAATATTTGAACTTTAGTGCAAAACTCAGATCATATCAAAAGAATCCAAAAAGAAAAATGAATGGATCACAAGTATAAAGTCACTGAATGTTTAAATTCTTAAACACTGACTATAAACTTTCACAGCAACAAGTTTGTCTAGGGAGCTTCAATCACAATCATTTAGGGGGAGATTGTTGAGTCACTGGTCGCTGATCAACTCAACTATACACTACTCGATGAAGAAATGGATTGTATCGAAGCTGCTGTTCCTAATGATAGGTTTCGCTGATCGTCATTCATTCTGTTCGATATTCTGAGGAAGATTTAAAGCTCAACTTGGTGTGTCACTGATCAACATCAGCGAGAGCATTACTTCTTCAAATCAATAAAGGCAAAAGTCACTGCCAGAATAACAGCTAGTCACTGAAGATCTTTTGTTCAATTCATTCTACATGAGCATGTTAGCTCGTAGTGAGTGAGGAGGATTGCTGCATCTTCAGTGACTATTCAATAAAGCCTCTCAATCATCTAGTACTAAAAAGTACTATACTTAACTATACATCAGCAAGAGTGTTCCAGTTCGAAGTATGTCTGAAAGATTACGTGGCAGCAAGTGATTGGTTTAAAGGTAACGAGATATTTGCGGTAACAGAATTGGGACCCGCAGAATGTCGGTCTATCAGAGATCAGGACCAATCAAGCAGCGACACGTGTCTATCCAAGATCCTATTTTGTAGGCGATATTTTAGGAACTCTTGTAGTATAAATAGTTCAGTGTTTTGTACTATTGAGGCTAGTCGTCATATGCACCGTTCTTCTGTTTGTCAGAGAACTAGTTTGTCTAGGTGTGTATTAAGACTCAGCGAGGTTAACTATCAGCGTGTATGTCCACTGTAGTTAATACTCTTCATTGTAATAATTTAGCTAAGTGTTTGAATTGGATTAACTTTGGTTAATCCATTCCGCATTCAACACTTCGTGAATTTAATCAATACAATTCACTTTCAGTTACTATTACTTGTCGTTCTTTGATTCTGTTATATCTATAATCTGTTATTCCAATACCGTCATACTCTGTTATAGATAATCAATTTAAAACAAGCTGAAACACTTGGTGAAATCTGAAATTGTTTTTAATTGTATTCAACCCCCTCCCCCTTCTACAATTAAACAATACACTTTGTGATTCCAAATCATTAACTAATAGTGATTACGGGACTATCAATTTTATTTTCAAACTTTTGGTAGAGGAGTTTGAGTTTTTCTTGGATGGAGGATGATCAGCTTTGGTCACTGGGGGTGTGAGCAATGACGTGATCAATGGGGGGGGGGGGGGGGCAGAAACAGACGGGTGTACAGCAGTTTCATACTGGATTTCAAGAAAACCTTGTAATCCCATCAGAGTAGATAAAAATGGCATCACTAGACCAAGTAAAAACAAGGCGATTATAGACCAGGTTGATTTTAAAAGAGAACTTTATCCTGATCTATCAAGTGATAAAGTTAATTTCATACTCTGTTTTTATGAAAAAGAGATTTTATGGTGATGAAAGTGATTTTGAGTGCTGTAATGACAAAGTTCCTTTTCAACTGAAAGAAGTAGAAGATTTCCAGTGATGTATGAAGATTTAAAAACGTTTGAATTTGTCGTTACAGAAATCGGAAAGACTTATATTTGTTTGGGTATTTGAAAAGAATCATGAAAACCAAAACTGATTCACAACATGATCACATAGTTACTACCGCATTTTCTGATATCATCAAGGGGGAGAAATATCTACATGATGAAATTGCTGATGCTTACCGAAAAATGTTTATCTACTTTCTGATATCATCAAGGGGGAGAAAACGTGCGAATGAATGCAAAAACCAATGGTGCTCATATAAAGAATTGTTGCTGATTGGAAATCATCTATTTGGATCCTATCGCAGGAACAACATATCTACAACTCATGTGGAAAAGTTGATGACGCTATTTGAACCATATAGAAAAGTTGCTGACGCTATATGGAATTTTGCAAATTTCTTGGCAATTTATATTCCATATCAGCTTAGCAACGAATCCTTCTCCATCAACTGCAGCTCAGATATGTCTCATTGATTTTCAGTCTGTTAAAAGCTGCATGAGAAGGATATTTGCATATAAAATTTCCTTCACAAGTGTCTTTCTCTCTGATGACAAGTGCACTGTGATGATATATATTCTCACAGATGAGATTGTGTTCACTGAAGCCATCTCTATATCTTTCCCTAATAAAACTTTGAATCATATGTCAAGAAGGACGGATTTTTGGCCTGATTTCACTCTGGTTGAAGGTCTTCCCGTTTACAAAATGACTTCTTTCAAAGGAATGTGAGTCAAAGCTGACGATATCAAAAGTTGCTGAATCTCTTGATCGCTGAAGAAGATTGACTTATCTAAATCAGATTAGAGTATTGTAACTAAAAATGATCATGTACTTTATATTTTTAGTTTTAATAATATTTGAACTTTAGTGCAAAACTCAGATCATATCAAAAGAATCCAAAAAGAAAAATGAATGGATCACAAGTATAAAGTCACTGAATGTTTAAATTCTTAAACACTGACTATAAACTTTCACAGCAACAAGTTTGTCTAGGGAGCTTCAATCACAATCATTTAGGGGGAGATTGTTGAGTCACTGGTCGCTGATCAACTCAACTATACACTACTCGATGAAGAAATGGATTGTATCGAAGCTGCTGTTGCTAATGATAGGTTTCGCTGATCGTCATTCATTCTGTTCGATATTCTGAGGAAGATTTAAAGCTCAACTTGGTGTGTCGCTTATCAACGTCAGCGAGAGCATTACTTCTTCAAATCAATAAAGGCAAAAGTCACTGCCAGAATAACAGCTAGTCACTGAAGATCTTTTGTTCAATTCATTCTACATGAGCATGTTAGCTCGCAGTGAGTGAGGAGGATTGCTGCATCTTCAGTGACTATTCAATAAAGCCTCTCAATCATCTAGTACTAAAAAGTACTATACTTAACTATACATCAGCAAGAGTGTTCCAGTTCGAAGTATGTCTGAAAGATTACGTGGCAGCAAGTGATTGGTTTAAAGGTAACGAGATATTTGCGGTAACAGAATTGGGACCCGCAGAATGTCGGTCTATCAGAGATCAGGACCAATCAAGCAGCGACACGTGTCTATCCAAGATCCTATTTTGTAGGCGATATTTTAGGAACTCTTGTAGTATAAATAGTTCAGTGTTTTGTACTATTGAGGCTAGTCGTCATATGCACCGTTCTTCTGTTTGTCAGAGAACTAGTTTGTCTAGGTGTGTATTAAGACTCAGCGAGGTTAACTATCAGCGTGTATGTCCACTGTAGTTAATACTCTTCATTGTAATAATTTAGCTAAGTGTTTGAATTGGATTAACTTTGGTTAATCCATTCCGCATTCAACACTTCGTGAATTTAATCAATACAATTCACTTTCAGCTACTATTACTTGTCGTTCTTTGATTCTGTTATATCTATAATCTGTTATTCCAATACCGTCATACTCTGTTATAGATAATCAATTTAAAACAAGCTGAAACACTTGGTGAAATCTGAAATTGTTTTTAATTGTATTCAACCCCCCCCTTCTACAATTAAACTTTACACTTTGTGATTCCAAATCACTAACTAATAGTGATTACGGGACTATCAATTTTATTTTCAAACTTTTGGTAGAGGAGTTTGAGTTTTTCTTGGATGGAGGACGATCAGTTTTGGTCACTGGGGGTGTGAGCAATGACGTGATCAATGGGGGGGGGGGGGGTGGGGGGGGGGGGGGCAGAAACAGACGGGTGTACAGTAGTTTCATACTGGATTTCAAGAAAACCTTGTAATCCCATCAGAGTAGATAAAAATGGCATCACTAGACCAAGTAAAAACAAGGCGATTATAGACCAGGTTGATTTTAAAAGAGAACTTTATCCTGATCTATCAAGTGATAAAGTTAATTTCATACTCTGTTTTTATGAAAAAGAGATTTTATGGTGATGAAAGTGATTTTGAGTGCTGTAATGACAAAGTTCCTTTTCAACTGAAAGAAGTAGAAGATTTCCAGTGATGTATGAAGATTTAAAAACGTTTAAATTTGTCGTTACAGAAATCGGAAAGACTTATATTTGTTTGGGTATTTGAAAAGAATCATGAAAACCAAAACTGATTCACAACATGATCACATAGTTACTACCGCATTTTCTGATATCATCAAGGGGGAGAAATATCTACATGATGAAATTGCTGATGCTTACAGAAAAATGTTTATCTACTTTCTGATATCATCAAGGGGGAGAAAATGTGCAAATGAATGCAAAAACCAATGGTGCTCATATAAAGAATTGTTGCTGATTGGAAATCATCTATTTGGATCCTATCGCAGGAACAACATATCTACAACTCATGTGGAAAAGTTGCTGATGCTATTTGAACCATATAGAAAAGTTGCTGACGCTATATGGAATTTTGCAAATTTCTTGGCAATTTATATTCCATATCAGCTTAGCAACGAATCCTTCTCCATCAACTGCAGCTCAGATATGTCTCATTGATTTTCAGTCTGTTAAAAGCTGCATGAGAAGGATATTTGCATATAAAATTTCCTTCACAAGTGTCTTTCTCTCTGATGACAAGTGCACTGTGATGATATATATTCTCACTGATGAGATTGTGTTCACTGACGCCATCTCTATATCTTTCCCTAATAAAACTTTGAATCATATGTCAAGAAGGACGGATTTTTGGCCTGATTTCACTCTGGTTGAAGGTCTTCCCGTTTACAAAATGACTTCTTTCAAAGGAATGTGAGTCAAAGCTGAAGATATCAAAAGTTGCTGAATCTCTTGATCGCTGAAGAAGATTGACTTATTCAAATCAGATTAGAGTATTGTAACTAAAAATGATCATGTACTTTATATTTTTAGTTTTAATAATATTTGAACTTTAGTGCAAAACTCAGATCATATCAAAAGAATCAAAAAAGAAAAATGAATGGATCACAAGTATAAAGTCACTGAATGTTTAAATTCTTAAACACTGACTATAAACTTTCACAGCAACAAGTTTGTCTAGGGAGCTTCAATCACAATCATTTAGGAGGAGATTGTTGAGTCACTGGTCGCTGATCAACTCAACTATACACTACTCGATGAAGAAATGGATTGTATCGAAGCTGCTGTTGCTAATGATAGGTTTCGCTGATCGTCATTCATTCTGTTCGATATTCTGAGGAAGATTTAAAGCTCAACTTGGTGTGTCGCTGATCAACGTCAGCGAGAGCATTACTTCTTCAAATCAATAAAGGCAAAAGTCACTGCCAGAATAACAGCTAGTCACTGAAGATCTTTTGTTCAATTCATTCTACATGAGCATGTTAGCTCGCAGTGAGTGAGGAGGATTGCTGCATCTTCAGTGACTATTCAATAAAGCCTCTCAATCATCTAGTACTAAAAAGTACTATACTTAACTATACATCAGCAAGAGTGTTCCAGTTTGAAGTATGTCTGAAAGATTACGTGGCAGCAAGTGATTGGTTTAAAGGTAACGAGATATTTGCGGTAACAGAATTGGGACCCGCAGAATGTCGGTTTATCAGAGATCAGGACCAATCAAGCAGCGACACGTGTCCATCCAAGATCCTATTTTGTAGGCGATATTTTAGGAACTCTTGTAGTATAAATAGTTCAGTGTTTTGTACTATTGAGGCTAGTCGTCATATGCACCGTTCTTCTGTTTGTCAGAGAACTAGTTTGTCTAGGTGTGTATTAAGACTCAGCGAGGTTAACTATCAGCGTGTATGTCCACTGTAGTTAATACTCTTCATTATAATAATTTAGCTAAGTGTTTGAATTGGATTAACTTTGGTTAATCCATTCCGCATTCAACACTTCGTGAATTTAATCAATACAATTCACTTTCAGCTACTATTACTTGTCGTTCTTTGATTCTGTTATATCTTTAATCTGTTATTCCAATACCGTCATACTCTGTTATAGATAATCAATTTAAAACAAGCTGAAACACTTGGTGAAATCTGAAATTGTTTTTAATTGTATTCAACCCCCCCCCCCCCCTCTACAATTAAACTTTACACTTTGTGATTCCAAATCACTAACTAATAGTGATTACGGGACTATCAATTTTATTTTCAAACTTTTGGTAGAGGAGTTTGAGTTTTTCTTGGATGGAGGACGATCAGCTTTGGTCACTGGGGGTGTGAGCAATGACGTGATCAATGGGGGGGGGGGGGGGGGGGGCAGAAACAGACGGGTGTACAGCAGTTTCATACTGGATTTCAAGAAAACCTTGTAATCCCATCAGAGTAGATAAAAATGGCATCACTAGACCAAGTAAAAACAAGGCGATTATAGACCAGGTTGATTTTAAAAGAGAACTTTATCCTGATCTATCAAGTGATAAAGTTAATTTCATACTCTGTTTTTATGAAAAAGAGATTTTATGGTGATGAAAGTGATTTTGAGTGCTGTAATGACAAAGTTCCTTTTCAACTGAAAGAAGTAGAAGATTTCCAGTGATGTATGAAGATTTAAAAACGTTTGAATTTGTCGTTACAGAAATCGGAAAGACTTATATTTGTTTGGGTATTTGAAAAGAATCATGAAAACCAAAACTGATTCACAACATGATCACATAGTTACTACCGCATTTTTTGATATCATCAAGGGGGAGAAATATCTACATGATGAAATTGCTGATGCTTACAGAAAAATGTTTATCTACTTTCTGATATCATCAAGGGGGAGAAAACGTGCAAATGAATGCAAAAACCAATGGTGCTCATATAAAGAATTGTTGCTGATTGGAAATCATCTATTTGGATCCTATCGCAGGAACAACATATCTACAACTCATGTGGAAAAGTTGCTGACGCTATTTGAACCATATAGAAAAGTTGCTGACGCTATATGGAATTTTGCAAATTTCTTGGCAATTTATATTCCATATCAGCTTAGCAACGAATCCTTCTCCATCAACTGCAGCTCAGATATGTCTCATTGATTTTCAGTCTGTTAAAAGCTGCATGAGAAGGATATTTGCATATAAAATTTCCTTCACAAGTGTCTTTCTCTCTGATGACAAGTGCACTGTGATGATATATATTCTCACTGATGAGATTGTGTTCACTGACGCCATCTCTATATCTTTCCCTAATAAAACTTTGAATCATATGTCAAGAAGGACGGATTTTTGGCCTGATTTCACTCTGGTTGAAGGTCTTCCCGTTTACAAAATGACTTCTATCAAAGGAATGTGAGTCAAAGCTGAAGATATCAAAAGTTGCTGAATCTCTTGATCGCTGAAGAAGATTGACTTATCTAAATCAGATTAGAGTATTGTAACTAAAAATGATCATGTACTTTATATTTTTAGTTTTAATAATATTTGAACTTTAGTGCAAAACTCAGATCATATCAAAAGAATCAAAAAAGAAAAATGAATGGATCACAAGTATAAAGTCACTGAATGTTTAAATTCTTAAACACTGACTATAAACTTTCACAGCAACAAGTTTGTCTAGGGAGCTTCAATCACAATCATTTAGGAGGAGATTGTTGAGTCACTGGTCGCTGATCAACTCAACTATACACTACTCGATGAAGAAATGGATTGTATCGAAGCTGCTGTTGCTAATGATAGGTTTCGCTGATCGTCATTCATTCTGTTCGATATTCTGAGGAAGATTTAAAGCTCAACTTGGTGTGTCGCTGATCAACGTCAGCGAGAGCATTACTTCTTCAAATCAATAAAGGCAAAAGTCACTGCCAGAATAACAGCTAGTCACTGAAGATCTTTTGTTCAATTCATTCTACATGAGCATGTTAGCTCGCAGTGAGTGAGGAGGATTGCTGCATCTTCAGTGACTATTCAATAAAGCCTCTCAATCATCTAGTACTAAAAAGTACTATACTTAACTATACATCAGCAAGAGTGTTCCAGTTTGAAGTATGTCTGAAAGATTACGTGGCAGCAAGTGATTGGTTTAAAGGTAACGAGATATTTGCGGTAACAGAATTGGGACCCGTAGAATGTCGGTTTATCAGAGATCAGGACCAATCAAGCAGCGACACGTGTCCATCCAAGATCCTATTTTGTAGGCGATATTTTAGGAACTCTTGTAGTATAAATAGTTCAGTGTTTTGTACTATTGAGGCTAGTCGTCATATGCACCGTTCTTCTGTTTGTCAGAGAACTAGTTTGTCTAGGTGTGTATTAAGACTCAGCGAGGTTAACTATCAGCGTGTATGTCCACTGTAGTTAATACTCTTCATTGTAATAATTTAGCTAAGTGTTTGAATTGGATTAACTTTGGTTAATCCATTCCGCATTCAACACTTCGTGAATTTAATCAATACAATTCACTTTCAGCTACTATTACTTGTCGTTCTTTGATTCTGTTATATCTTTAATCTGTTATTCCAATACCGTCATACTCTGTTATAGATAATCAATTTAAAACAAGCTGAAACACTTGGTGAAATCTGAAATTGTTTTTAATTGTATTCAACACCCCCCCCCCCCCCTCTACAATTAAACTTTACACTTTGTGATTCCAAATCACTAACTAATAGTGATTACGGGACTATCAATTTTATTTTCAAACTTTTGGTAGAGGAGTTTGAGTTTTTCTTGGATGGAGGACGATCAGCTTTGGTCACTGGGGGTGTGAGCAATGACGTGATCAATGGGGGGGGGGGGGGGGGGCAGAAACAGACGGGTGTACAGCAGTTTCATACTGGATTTCAAGAAAACCTTGTAATCCCATCAGAGTAGATAAAAATGGCATCACTAGACCAAGTAAAAACAAGGCGATTATAGACCAGGTTGATTTTAAAAGAGAACTTTATCCTGATCTATCAAGTGATAAAGTTAATTTCATACTCTGTTTTTATGAAAAAGAGATTTTATGGTGATGAAAGTGATTTTGAGTGCTGTAATGACAAAGTTCCTTTTCAACTGAAAGAAGTAGAAGATTTCCAGTGATGTATGAAGATTTAAAAACGTTTGAATTTGTCGTTACAGAAATCGGAAAGACTTATATTTGTTTGGGTATTTGAAAAGAATCATGAAAACCAAAACTGATTCACAACATGATCACATAGTTACTACCGCATTTTCTGATATCATCAAGGGGGAGAAATATCTACATGATGAAATTGCTGATGCTTACAGAAAAATGTTTATCTACTTTCTGATATCATCAAGGGGGAGAAAACGTGCAAATGAATGCAAAAACCAATGGTGCTCATATAAAGAATTGTTGCTGATTGGAAATCATCTATTTGGATCCTATCGCAGGAACAACATATCTACAACTCATGTGGAAAAGTTGCTGACGCTATTTGAACCATATAGAAAAGTTGCTGACGCTATATGGAATTTTGCAAATTTCTTGGCAATTTATATTCCATATCAGCTTAGCAACGAATCCTTCTCCATCAACTGCAGCTCAGATATGTCTCATTGATTTTCAGTCTGTTAAAAGCTGCATGAGAAGGATATTTGCATATAAAATTTCCTTCACAAGTGTCTTTCTCTCTGATGACAAGTGCACTGTGATGATATATATTCTCACTGATGAGATTGTGTTCACTGACGCCATCTCTATATCTTTCCCTAATAAAACTTTGAATCATATGTCAAGAAGGACGGATTTTTGGCCTGATTTCACTCTGGTTGAAGGTCTTCCCGTTTACAAAATGACTTCTATCAAAGGAATGTGAGTCAAAGCTGAAGATATCAAAAGTTGCTGAATCTCTTGATCGCTGAAGAAGATTGACTTATCTAAATCAGATTAGAGTATTGTAACTAAAAATGATCATGTACTTTATATTTTTAGTTTTAATAATATTTGAACTTTAGTGCAAAACTCAGATCATATCAAAAGAATCAAAAAAGAAAAATGAATGGATCACAAGTATAAAGTCACTGAATGTTTAAATTCTTAAACACTGACTATAAACTTTCACAGCAACAAGTTTGTCTAGGGAGCTTCAATCACAATCATTTAGGAGGAGATTGTTGAGTCACTGGTCGCTGATCAACTCAACTATACACTACTCGATGAAGAAATGGATTGTATCGAAGCTGCTGTTGCTAATGATAGGTTTCGCTGATCGTCATTCATTCTGTTCGATATTCTGAGGAAGATTTAAAGCTCAACTTGGTGTGTCGCTGATCAACGTCAGCGAGAGCATTACTTCTTCAAATCAATAAAGGCAAAAGTCACTGCCAGAATAACAGCTAGTCACTGAAGATCTTTTGTTCAATTCATTCTACATGAGCATGTTAGCTCGCAGTGAGTGAGGAGGATTGCTGCATCTTCAGTGACTATTCAATAAAGCCTCTCAATCATCTAGTACTAAAAAGTACTATACTTAACTATACATCAGCAAGAGTGTTCCAGTTCGAAGTATGTCTGAAAGATTACGTGGCAGCAAGTGATTGGTTTAAAGGTAACGAGATATTTGCGGTAACAGAATTGGGACCCGCAGAATGTCGGTTTATCAGAGATCAGGACCAATCAAGCAGCGACACGTGTCCATCCAAGATCCTATTTTGTAGGCGATATTTTAGGAACTCTTGTAGTATAAATAGTTCAGTGTTTTGTACTATTGAGGCTAGTCGTCATATGCACCGTTATTCTGTTTGTCAGAGAACTAGTTTGTCTAGGTGTGTATTAAGACTCAGCGAGGTTAACTATCAGCGTGTATGTCCACTGTAGTTAATACTCTTCATTGTAATAATTTAGCTAAGTGTTTGAATTGGATTAACTTTGGTTAATCCATTCCGCATTCAACACTTCGTGAATTTAATCAATACAATTCACTTTCAGCTACTATTACTTGTCGTTCTTTGATTCTATTATATCTTTAATCTGTTATTCCAATACCGTCATACTCTGTTATAGATAATCAATTTAAAACAAGCTGAAACACTTGGTGAAATCTGAAATTGTTTTTAATTGTATTCAACCCCCTCCCCCTTCTACAATTAAACAATACACTTTGTGATTCCAAATCACTAACTAATAGTGATTACGGGACTATCAATTTTATTTTCAAACTTTTGGTAGAGGAGTTTGAGTTTTTCTTGGATGGAGGACGATCAGCTTTGGTCACTGGGGGTGTGAGCAATGACGTGATCAATGGGGGGGGGGGGGGGGGGCAGAAACAGACGGGTGTACAGCAGTTTCATACTGGATTTCAAGAAAACCTTGTAATCCCATCAGAGTAGATAAAAATGGCATCACTAGACCAAGTAAAAACAAGGCGATTATAGACCAGGTTGATTTTAAAAGAGAACTTTATCCTGATCTATCAAGTGATAAAGTTAATTTCATACTCTGTTTTTATGAAAAAGAGATTTTATGGTGATGAAAGTGATTTTGAGTGCTGTAATGACAAAGTTCCTTTTCAACTGAAAGAAATAGAAGATTTCCAGTGATGTATGAAGATTTAAAAACGTTTGAATTTGTCGTTACAGAAATCGGAAAGACTTATATTTGTTTGGGTATTTGAAAAGAATCATGAAAACCAAAACTGATTCACAACATGATCACATAGTTACTACCGCATTTTCTGATATCATCAAGGGGGAGAAATATCTACATGATGAAATTGCTGATGCTTACAGAAAAATGTTTATCTACTTTCTGATATCATCAAGGGGGAGAAAACGTGCAAATGAATGCAAAAACCAATGGTGCTCATATAAAGAATTGTTGCTGATTGGAAATCATCTATTTGGATCCTATCGCAGGAACAACATATCTACAACTCATGTGGAAAAGTTGCTGACGCTATTTGAACCATATAGAAAAGTTGCTGAAGCTATATTGAATTTTGCAAATTTCTTGGCAATTTATATTCCATATCAGCTTAGCAACGAATCCTTCTCCATCAACTGCAGCTCAGATATGTCTCATTGATTTTCAGTCTGTTAAAAGCTGCATGAGAAGGATATTTGCATATAAAATTTCCTTCACAAGTGTCTTTCTCTCTGATGACAAGTGCACTGTGATGATATATATTCTCACTGATGAGATTGTGTTCACTGACGCCATCTCTATATCTTTCCCTAATAAAACTTTGAATCATATGTCAAGAAGGACGGATTTTTGGCCTGATTTCACTCTGGTTGAAGGTCTTCCCGTTTACAAAATGACTTCTATCAAAGGAATGTGAGTCAAAGCTGAAGATATCAAAAGTTGCTGAATCTCTTGATCGCTGAAGAAGATTGACTTATCTAAATCAGATTAGAGTATTGTAACTAAAAATGATCATGTACTTTATATTTTTAGTTTTAATAATATTTGAACTTTAGTGCAAAACTCAGATCATATCAAAAGAATCCAAAAAGAAAAATGAATGGATCACAAGTATAAAGTCACTGAATGTTTAAATTCTTAAACACTGACTATAAACTTTCACAGCAACAAGTTTGTCTAGGGAGCTTCAATCACAATCATTTAGGGGGAGATTGTTGAGTCACTGGTCGCTGATCAACTCAACTATACACTACTCGATGAAGAAATGGATTGTATCGAAGCTGCTGTTGCTAATGATAGGTTTCGCTGATCGTCATTCATTCTGTTCGATATTCTGAGGAAGATTTAAAGCTCAACTTGGTGTGTCGCTTATCAACGTCAGCGAGAGCATTACTTCTTCAAATCAATAAAGGCAAAAGTCACTGCCAGAATAACAGCTAGTCACTGAAGATCTTTTGTTCAATTCATTCTACATGAGCATGTTAGCTCGCAGTGAGTGAGGAGGATTGCTGCATCTTCAGTGACTATTCAATAAAGCCTCTCAATCATCTAGTACTAAAAAGTACTATACTTAACTATACATCAGCAAGAGTGTTCCAGTTCGAAGTATGTCTGAAAGATTACGTGGCAGCAAGTGATTGGTTTAAAGGTAACGAGATATTTGCGGTAACAGAATTGGGACCCGCAGAATGTCGGTTTATCAGAGATCAGGACCAATCAAGCAGCGACACGTGTCCATCCAAGATCCTATTTTGTAGGCGATATTTTAGGAACTCTTGTAGTATAAATAGTTCAGTGTTTTGTACTATTGAGGCTAGTCGTCATATGCACCGTTCTTCTGTTTGTCAGAGAACTAGTTTGTCTAGGTGTGTATTAAGACTCAGCGAGGTTAACTATCAGCGTGTATGTCCACTGTAGTTAATACTCTTCATTGTAATAATTTAGCTAAGTGTTTGAATTGGATTAACTTTGGTTAATCCATTCCGCATTCAACACTTCGTGAATTTAATCAATACAATTCACTTTCAGCTACTATTACTTGTCGTTCTTTGATTCTGTTATATCTATAATCTGTTATTCCAATACCGTCATACTCTGTTATAGATAATCAATTTAAAACAAGCTGAAACACTTGGTGAAATCTGAAATTGTTTTTAATTGTATTCAACCCCCTCCCCCTTCTACAATTAAACTTTACACTTTGTGATTCCAAATCACTAACTAATAGTGATTACGGGACTATCAATTTTATTTTCAAACTTTTGGTAGAGGAGTTTGAGTTTTTCTTGGATGGAGGACGATCAGTTTTGGTCACTGGGGGTGTGAGCAATGACGTGATCAATGGGGGGGGGGGGGGGGGGGGGGCAGAAACAGACGGGTGTACAGTAGGTTTATACTGGATTTCAAGAAAACCTTGTAATCCCATCAGAGTAGATAAAAATGGCATCACTAGACCAAGTAAAAACAAGGCGATTATAGACCAGGTTGATTTTAAAAGAGAACTTTATCCTGATCTATCAAGTGATAAAGTTAATTTCATACTCTGTTTTTATGAAAAAGAGATTTTATGGTGATGAAAGTGATTTTGAGTGCTGTAATGACAAAGTTCCTTTTCAACTGAAAGAAGTAGAAGATTTCCAGTGATGTATGAAGATTTAAAAACGTTTAAATTTGTCGTTACAGAAATCGGAAAGACTTATATTTGTTTGGGTATTTGAAAAGAATCATGAAAACCAAAACTGATTCACAACATGATCACATAGTTACTACCGCATTTTCTGATATCATCAAGGGGGAGAAATATCTACATGATGAAATTGCTGATGCTTACAGAAAAATGTTTATCTACTTTCTGATATCATCAAGGGGAAGAAAATGTGCAAATGAATGCAAAAACCAATGGTGCTCATATAAAGAATTGTTGCTGATTGGAAATCATCTATTTGGATCCTATCGCAGGAACAACATATCTACAACTCATGTGGAAAAGTTGCTGATGCTATTTGAACCATATAGAAAAGTTGCTGACGCTATATGGAATTTTGCAAATTTCTTGGCAATTTATATTCCATATCAGCTTAGCAACGAATCCTTCTCCATCTACTGCAGCTCAGATATGTCTCATTGATTTTCAGTCTGTTAAAAGCTGCATGAGAAGGATATTTGCATATAAAATTTCCTTCACAAGTGTCTTTCTCTCTGATGACAAGTGCACTGTGATGATATATATTCTCACTGATGAGATTGTGTTCACTGACGCCATCTCTATATCTTTCCCTAATAAAACTTTGAATCATATGTCAAGAAGGACGGATTTTTGGCCTGATTTCACTCTGGTTGAAGGTCTTCCCGTTTACAAAATGACTTCTTTCAAAGGAATGTGAGTCAAAGCTGAAGATATCAAAAGTTGCTGAATCTCTTGATCGCTGAAGAAGATTGACTTATTCAAATCAGATTAGAGTATTGTAACTAAAAATGATCATGTACTTTATATTTTTAGTTTTAATAATATTTGAACTTTAGTGCAAAACTCAGATCATATCAAAAGAATCAAAAAAGAAAAATGAATGGATCACAAGTATAAAGTCACTGAATGTTTAAATTCTTAAACACTGACTATAAACTTTCACAGCAACAAGTTTGTCTAGGGAGCTTCAATCACAATCATTTAGGAGGAGATTGTTGAGTCACTGGTCGCTGATCAACTCAACTATACACTACTCGATGAAGAAATGGATTGTATCGAAGCTGCTGTTGCTAATGATAGGTTTTGCTGATCGTCATTCATTCTGTTCGATATTCTGAGGAAGATTTAAAGCTCAACTTGGTGTGTCGCTGATCAACGTCAGCGAGAGCATTACTTCTTCAAATCAATAAAGGCAAAAGTCACTGCCAGAATAACAGCTAGTCACTGAAGATCTTTTGTTCAATTCATTCTACATGAGCATGTTAGCTCGCAGTGAGTGAGGAGGATTGCTGCATCTTCAGTGACTATTCAATAAAGCCTCTCAATCATCTAGTACTAAAAAGTACTATACTTAACTATACATCAGCAAGAGTGTTCCAGTTTGAAGTATGTCTGAAAGATTACGTGGCAGCAAGTGATTGGTTTAAAGGTAACGAGATATTTGCGGTAACAGAATTGGGACCCGCAGAATGTCGGTTTATCAGAGATCAGGACCAATCAAGCAGCGACACGTGTCCATCCAAGATCCTATTTTGTAGGCGATATTTTAGGAACTCTTGTAGTATAAATAGTTCAGTGTTTTGTACTATTGAGGCTAGTCGTCATATGCACCGTTCTTCTGTTTGTCAGAGAACTAGTTTGTCTAGGTGTGTATTAAGACTCAGCGAGGTTAACTATCAGCGTGTATGTCCACTGTAGTTAATACTCTTCATTGTAATAATTTAGCTAAGTGTTTGAATTGGATTAACTTTGGTTAATCCATTCCGCATTCAACACTTCGTGAATTTAATCAATACAATTCACTTTCAGCTACTATTACTTGTCGTTCTTTGATTCTGTTATATCTTTAATCTGTTATTCCAATACCGTCATACTCTGTTATAGATAATCAATTTAAAACAAGCTGAAACACTTGGTGAAATCTGAAATTGTTTTTAATTGTATTCAACCCCCCCCCCCCCTCTACAATTAAACTTTACACTTTGTGATTCCAAATCACTAACTAATAGTGATTACGGGACTATCAATTTTATTTTCAAACTTTTGGTAGAGGAGTTTGAGTTTTTCTTGGATGGAGGACGATCAGCTTTGGTCACTGGGGGTGTGAGCAATGACGTGATCAATGGGGGGGGGGGGGGGGGGGGCAGAAACAGACGGGTGTACAGCAGTTTCATACTGGATTTCAAGAAAACCTTGTAATCCCATCAGAGTAGATAAAAATGGCATCACTAGACCAAGTAAAAACAAGGCGATTATAGACCAGGTTGATTTTAAAAGAGAACTTTATCCTGATCTATCAAGTGATAAAGTTAATTTCATACTCTGTTTTTATGAAAAAGAGATTTTATGGTGATGAAAGTGATTTTGAGTGCTGTAATGACAAAGTTCCTTTTCAACTGAAAGAAATAGAAGATTTCCAGTGATGTATGAAGATTTAAAAACGTTTGAATTTGTCGTTACAGAAATCGGAAAGACTTATATTTGTTTGGGTATTTGAAAAGAATCATGAAAACCAAAACTGATTCACAACATGATCACATAGTTACTACCGCATTTTTTGATATCATCAAGGGGGAGAAATATCTACATGATGAAATTTCTGATGCTTACAGAAAAATGTTTATCTACTTTCTGATATCATCAAGGGGGAGAAAACGTGCAAATGAATGCAAAAACCAATGGTGCTCATATAAAGAATTGTTGCTGATTGGAAATCATCTATTTGGATCCTATCGCAGGAACAACATATCTACAACTCATGTGGAAAAGTTGCTGACGCTATTTGAACCATATAGAAAAGTTGCTGACGCTATATGGAATTTTGCAAATTTCTTGGCAATTTATATTCCATATCAGCTTAGCAACGAATCCTTCTCCATCAACTGCAGCTCAGATATGTCTCATTGATTTTCAGTCTGTTAAAAGCTGCATGAGAAGGATATTTGCATATAAAATTTCCTTCACAAGTGTCTTTCTCTCTGATGACAAGTGCACTGTGATGATATATATTCTCACTGATGAGATTGTGTTCACTGACGCCATCTCTATATCTTTCCCTAATAAAACTTTGAATCATATGTCAAGAAGGACGGATTTTTGGCCTGATTTCACTCTGGTTGAAGGTCTTCCCGTTTACAAAATGACTTCTATCAAAGGAATGTGAGTCAAAGCTGAAGATATCAAAAGTTGCTGAATCTCTTGATCGCTGAAGAAGATTGACTTATCTAAATCAGATTAGAGTATTGTAACTAAAAATGATCATGTACTTTATATTTTTAGTTTTAATAATATTTGAACTTTAGTGCAAAACTCAGATCATATCAAAAGAATCAAAAAAGAAAAATGAATGGATCACAAGTATAAAGTCACTGAATGTTTAAATTCTTAAACACTGACTATAAACTTTCACAGCAACAAGTTTGTCTAGGGAGCTTCAATCACAATCATTTAGGAGGAGATTGTTGAGTCACTGGTCGCTGATCAACTCAACTATACACTACTCGATGAAGAAATGGATTGTATCGAAGCTGCTGTTGCTAATGATAGGTTTCGCTGATCGTCATTCATTCTGTTCGATATTCTGAGGAAGATTTAAAGCTCAACTTGGTGTGTCGCTGATCAACGTCAGCGAGAGCATTACTTCTTCAAATCAATAAAGGCAAAAGTCACTGCCAGAATAACAGCTAGTCACTGAAGATCTTTTGTTCAATTCATTCTACATGAGCATGTTAGCTCGCAGTGAGTGAGGAGGATTGCTGCATCTTCAGTGACTATTCAATAAAGCCTCTCAATCATCTAGTACTAAAAAGTACTATACTTAACTATACATCAGCAAGAGTGTTCCAGTTTGAAGTATGTCTGAAAGATTACGTGGCAGCAAGTGATTGGTTTAAAGGTAACGAGATATTTGCGGTAACAGAATTGGGACCCGCAGAATGTCGGTTTATCAGAGATCAGGACCAATCAAGCAGCGACACGTGTCCATCCAAGATCCTATTTTGTAGGCGATATTTTAGGAACTCTTGTAGTATAAATAGTTCAGTGTTTTGTACTATTGAGGCTAGTCGTCATATGCACCGTTCTTCTGTTTGTCAGAGAACTAGTTTGTCTAGGTGTGTATTAAGACTCAGCGAGGTTAACTATCAGCGTGTATGTCCACTGTAGTTAATACTCTTCATTGTAATAATTTAGCTAAGTGTTTGAATTGGATTAACTTTGGTTAATCCATTCCGCATTCAACACTTCGTGAATTTAATCAATACAATTCACTTTCAGCTACTATTACTTGTCGTTCTTTGATTCTGTTATATCTTTAATCTGTTATTCCAATACCGTCATACTCTGTTATAGATAATCAATTTAAAACAAGCTGAAACACTTGGTGAAATCTGAAATTGTTTTTAATTGTATTCAACACCCCCCCCCCCCCTCTACAATTAAACTTTACACTTTGTGATTCCAAATCACTAACTAATAGTGATTACGGGACTATCAATTTTATTTTCAAACTTTTGGTAGAGGAGTTTGAGTTTTTCTTGGATGGAGGACGATCAGCTTTGGTCACTGGGGGTGTGAGCAATGACGTGATCAATGGGGGGGGGGGGGGGGGGGGCAGAAACAGACGGGTGTACAGCAGTTTCATACTGGATTTCAAGAAAACCTTGTAATCCCATCAGAGTAGATAAAAATGGCATCACTAGACCAAGTAAAAACAAGGCGATTATAGACCAGGTTGATTTTAAAAGAGAACTTTATCCTGATCTATCAAGTGATAAAGTTAATTTCATACTCTGTTTTTATGAAAAAGAGATTTTATGGTGATGAAAGTGATTTTGAGTGCTGTAATGACAAAGTTCCTTTTCAACTGAAAGAATTAGAAGATTTCCAGTGATGTATGAAGATTTAAAAACGTTTGAATTTGTCGTTACAGAAATCGGAAAGACTTATATTTGTTTGGGTATTTGAAAAGAATCATGAAAACCAAAACTGATTCACAACATGATCACATAGTTACTACCGCATTTTCTGATATCATCAAGGGGGAGAAATATCTACATGATGAAATTGCTGATGCTTACAGAAAAATGTTTATCTACTTTCTGATATCATCAAGGGGGAGAAAACGTGCAAATGAATGCAAAAACCAATGGTGCTCATATAAAGAATTGTTGCTGATTGGAAATCATCTATTTGGATCCTATCGCAGGAACAACATATCTACAACTCATGTGGAAAAGTTGCTGACGCTATTTGAACCATATAGAAAAGTTGCTGACGCTATATGGAATTTTGCAAATTTCTTGGCAATTTATATTCCATATCAGCTTAGCAACGAATCCTTCTCCATCAACTGCAGCTCAGATATGTCTCATTGATTTTCAGTCTGTTAAAAGCTGCATGAGAAGGATATTTGCATATAAAATTTCCTTCACAAGTGTCTTTCTCTCTGATGACAAGTCCACTGTGATGATATATATTCTCACTGATGAGATTGTGTTCACTGACGCCATCTCTATATCTTTCCCTAATAAAACTTTGAATCATATGTCAAGAAGGACGGATTTTTGGCCTGATTTCACTCTGGTTGAAGGTCTTCCCGTTTACAAAATGACTTCTATCAAAGGAATGTGAGTCAAAGCTGAAGATATCAAAAGTTGCTGAATCTCTTGATCGCTGAAGAAGATTGACTTATCTAAATCAGATTAGAGTATTGTAACTAAAAATGATCATGTACTTTATATTTTTAGTTTTAATAATATTTGAACTTTAGTGCAAAACTCAGATCATATCAAAAGAATCCAAAAAGAAAAATGAATGGATCACAAGTATAAAGTCACTGAATGTTTAAATTCTTAAACACTGACTATAAACTTTCACAGCAACAAGTTTGTCTAGGGAGCTTCAATCACAATCATTTAGGAGGAGATTGTTGAGTCACTGGTCGCTGATCAACTCAACTATACACTACTCGATGAAGAAATGGATTGTATCGAAGCTGCTGTTGCTAATGATAGGTTTCGCTGATCGTCATTCATTCTGTTCGATATTCTGAGGAAGATTTAAAGCTCAACTTGGTGTGTCGCTGATCAACGTCAGCGAGAGCATTACTTCTTCAAATCAATAAAGGCAAAAGTCACTGCCAGAATAACAGCTAGTCACTGAAGATCTTTTGTTCAATTCATTCTACATGAGCATGTTAGCTCGCAGTGAGTGAGGAGGATTGCTGCATCTTCAGTGACTATTCAATAAAGCCTCTCAATCATCTAGTACTAAAAAGTACTATACTTAACTATACATCAGCAAGAGTGTTCCAGTTCGAAGTATGTATGAAAGATTACGTGGCAGCAAGTGATTGGTTTAAAGGTAACGAGATATTTGCGGTAACAGAATTGGGACCCGCAGAATGTCGGTTTATCAGAGATCAGGACCAATCAAGCAGCGACACGTGTCCATCCAAGATCCTATTTTGTAGGCGATATTTTAGGAACTCTTGTAGTATAAATAGTTCAGCGTTTTGTACTATTGAGGCTAGTCGTCATATGCACCGTTCTTCTGTTTGTCAGAGAACTAGTTTGTCTAGGTGTGTATTAAGACTCAGCGAGGTTAACTATCAGCGTGTATGTCCACTGTAGTTAATACTCTTCATTGTAATAATTTAGCTAAGTGTTTGAATTGGATTAACTTTGGTTAATCCATTCCGCATTCAACACTTCGTGAATTTAATCAATACAATTCACTTTCAGCTACTAGTACTTGTCGTTCTTTGATTCTGTTATATCTTTAATATGTTATTCCAATACCGTCATACTCTGTTATAGATAATCAATTTAAAACAAGCTGAAACACTTGGTGAAATCTGAAATTGTTTTTAATTGTATTCAACCCCCTCCCCCTTCTACAATTAAACAATACACTTTGTGATTCCAAATCACTAACTAATAGTGATTACGGGACTATCAATTTTATTTTCAAACTTTTGGTAGAGGAGTTTGAGTTTTTCTTGGATGGAGGACGATCAGCTTTGGTCACTGGGGGTGTGAGCAATGACGTGATCAATGGGGGGGGGGGGGGGGGGGGGGGGGCAGAAACAGACGGGTGTACAGCAGTTTCATACTGGATTTCAAGAAAACCTTGTAATCCCATCAGAGTAGATAAAAATGGCATCACTAGACCAAGTAAAAACAAGGCGATTATAGACCAGGTTGATTTTAAAAGAGAACTTTATCCTGATCTATCAAGTGATAAAGTTAATTTCATACTCTGTTTTTATGAAAAAGAGATTTTATGGTGATGAAAGTGATTTTGAGTGCTGTAATGACAAAGTTCCTTTTCAACTGAAAGAAATAGAAGATTTCCAGTGATGTATGAAGATTTAAAAACGTTTGAATTTGTCGTTACAGAAATCGGAAAGACTTATATTTGTTTGGGTATTTGAAAAGAATCATGAAAACCAAAACTGATTCACAACATGATCACATAGTTACTACCGCATTTTCTGATATCATCAAGGGGGAGAAATATCTACATGATGAAATTGCTGATGCTTACAGAAAAATGTTTATCTACTTTCTGATATCATCAAGGGGGAGAAAACGTGCAAATGAATGCAAAAACCAATGGTGCTCATATAAAGAATTGTTGCTGATTGGAAATCATCTATTTGGATCCTATCGCAGGAACAACATATCTACAACTCATGTGGAAAAGTTGCTGACGCTATTTGAACCATATAGAAAAGTTGCTGAAGCTATATTGAATTTTGCAAATTTCTTGGCAATTTATATTCCATATCAGCTTAGCAACGAATCCTTCTCCATCAACTGCAGCTCAGATATGTCTCATTGATTTTCAGTCTGTTAAAAGCTGCATGAGAAGGATATTTGCATATAAAATTTCCTTCACAAGTGTCTTTCTCTCTGATGACAAGTCCACTGTGATGATATATATTCTCACTGATGAGATTGTGTTCACTGACGCCATCTCTATATCTTTCCCTAATAAAACTTTGAATCATATGTCAAGAAGGACGGATTTTTGGCCTGATTTCAATCTGGTTGAAGGTCTTCCCGTTTACAAAATGACTTCTATCAAAGGAATGTGAGTCAAAGCTGAAGATATCAAAAGTTGCTGAATCTCTTGATCGCTGAAGAAGATTGACTTATCTAAATCAGATTAGAGTATTGTAACTAAAAATGATCATGTACTTTATATTTTTAGTTTTAATAATATTTGAACTTTAGTGCAAAACTCAGATCATATCAAAAGAATCCAAAAAGAAAAATGAATGGATCACAAGTATAAAGTCACTGAATGTTTAAATTCTTAAACACTGACTATAAACTTTCACAGCAACAAGTTTGTCTAGGGAGCTTCAATCACAATCATTTAGGAGGAGATTGTTGAGTCACTGGTCGCTGATCAACTCAACTATACACTACTCGATGAAGAAATGGATTGTATCGAAGCTGCTGTTGCTAATGATAGGTTTCCCTGATTGTCATTCATTCTGTTCGATATTCTGAGGAAGATTTAAAGCTCAACTTGGTGTGTCGCTGATCAACGTCAGCGAGAGCATTACTTCTTCAAATCAATAAAGGCAAAAGTCACTGCCAGAATAACAGCTAGTCACTGAAGATCTTTTGTTCAATTCATTCTACATGAGCATGTTAGCTCGCAGTGAGTGAGGAGGATTGCTGCATCTTCAGTGACTATTCAATAAAGCCTCTCAATCATCTAGTACTAAAAAGTACTATACTTAACTATACATCAGCAAGAGTGTTCCAGTTCGAAGTATGTATGAAAGATTACGTGGCAGCAAGTGATTGGTTTAAAGGTAACGAGATATTTGCGGGTAACAGAATTGGGACCCGCAGAATGTCGGTTTATCAGAGATCAGGACCAATCAAGCAGCGACACGTGTCCATCCAAGATCCTATTTTGTAGGCGATATTTTAGGAACTCTTGTAGTATAAATAGTTCAGCGTTTTGTACTATTGAGGCTAGTCGTCATATGCACCGTTCTTCTGTTTGTCAGAGAACTAGTTTGTCTAGGTGTGTATTAAGACTCAGCGAGGTTAACTATCAGCGTGTATGTCCACTGTAGTTAATACTCTTCATTGTAATAATTTAGCTAAGTGTTTGAATTGGATTAACTTTGGTTAATCCATTCCGCATTCAACACTTCGTGAATTTAATCAATACAATTCACTTTCAGCTACTAGTACTTGTCGTTCTTTGATTCTGTTATATCTTTAATATGTTATTCCAATACCGTCATACTCTGTTATAGATAATCAATTTAAAACAAGCTGAAACACTTGGTGAAATCTGAAATTGTTTTTAATTGTATTCAACCCCCCCCCCCCCCTTCTACAATTAAACTTTACACTTTGTGATTCCAAATCACTAACTAATAGTGATTACGGGACTATCAGACACTTAGTGTAAAATATAGTTTGTAAAGTTCCTGTTTTCTGCGACACAATATGCGACACAATGGTTGTGTCGCATGGTATGACACAATTCTACGACACAAGGGTTGTGTCGCAGAGATTTGAGGTGCTGAGTCAACAGCGACATAAAGCGTTGTGTCGCATGGGTTTTGCGACATAAGGTACGACATAATCATTGTGTCGTATGGATATGACATAAGATGGTTTGGTACGACACAATCGTTGTGTCGTATGGTTTCTGCGACAAAGTATGCGACACAATCGTTGTGTCGCATAGATGAACACCAGCCCAGAAACATCGGCTGTCGCGATTTTTCCGATTAAAAACCCAATCCAAACATATTTTTAAGCTATAAAATCGTGTTTTCTTTGTTGTATGATTTAATACCAAGTATATTAAACACTAATATGAAAGAAAACTTCAAAATCTAAAGATTTGCGGGATTTGTCGGAAACTTACGAGTGTCGGATTTGAGATCCGCAAAGGTAGAAAGATAGATCGTGTTGCCGTGATCGTTTTTCTCTGTTTTGTTTGATGATTCGGCGTCGTTTGAGGGTAGTTTGGTGGTGGTTTTGGTTGGTGGTGGTGTTTGTTTAGAGAGAAAAGAGAGAGATGAGAGAGAAGAGAAAGATGGAGAATGAGAATGGTGGAGGTGGGGAGGTGGGTTTTGTTCCCCATTTCCCATCTCCGTGTTTGCGCTCCGTGTTTGTTTACCCGATCGTTAAATGTTACATTATTTTAACTAATACATTTTTAATTACATATTTCATTATATTTTTAATTAGGATCTTTTTATGAAACCAAATTAATTTAGATATAAAATTTTAACTTTGTTTTATTTTAAATTGTTCAAGTCATACGTTATTCGTTACGAAATATATGTAAATATTATCGACATAATATCTATTATGCGTTTACGTTATTTAATAACTTTCGTTTTATTAAATAAATTCGTTCACCAACAGTCGTATATTTTTGGTCGCGTTTGTTCAAATCGTTTCGTATGTAATTATATCCAATTACAAATAAGTAATACTACGCGTATTATCTAGTTGGGCTTTGCTAGACTTACCTCTAAAATGTGTTGTGAATTCACTCAAGTAGGGAATTAGCCTAATAATGCAAGTGATTAGCATTAATAATAGTGTTTAAATTTGCGGGGTGTTACATTCTCCCCATGTTAGAGAAATCTCGTCCCGAGATTTAAAATCAAGTCGGATTGCCCGCGGCGTATGTTCTCCGATAAGTCATGTTGTTAACAATAATAATAGTTTGCGTGGCGCTCAATTGTTGCCATAAAAGTTCAATCAGTGTAAGTATGCTTGCGGCATAGTTCAATAAGTTGTGTGTTTCATTTCGTGGTCAAAGTTTACCAAGTGTTGTGTTCGAATCGACATTCGAATAAAACGTATGTTAAATCGTAGCAACAGCTGTTAAGACATACCGTGCTAGCCGAGGTCCGCAACCGTTTCCGGTGCACGGAGGATGTATGCACGTCCATGAGCTGGTGGGACGTTAACAATGCGGTTGTTGTTGTTGTGATTATTGTTCCCGGGGTTGTTTTCTGGTTGTTGTTATTCTGATTGTTGTTGGCGTTATTAAGTTGGGGGCACTGATTTCGGTAGTGTCCCGGGTCGCCACATCGGAAACAGCCAGTGTTTCGTTGTTCGTTGGGTGAGTTCTACAAGCTTCGGTTCTGTGTCCAAATCGGTTGCAGTTAACACAGAAGAAACAATCCCCTTCGTGGTGTTTTTCACACTTTCCACATTTAGGCCTTTTGCCTTGATATGTTTTTGGTTCGGGGTTGGTGATTGCGGCGTAAGCTCGGGCGTTCCCCGGGTTTCTGTTTTGTTGACCCTGACGGTCGTTACCATCGTTGTTCCACTTTCGTTTGTGGGTTCCAGATTCGCTCGCATCAGTACGGGTAGGTTCAGTTTTCCCTGTGGTAGCTTTCAGAGTGCCGATCAGAATGGCGTCGTCGGTTAAGCTTTGAGCCAGATCCACTGCGCTCCTAAAAGTGGCGGGTTTGGAGGACATAACCATGCCTCGGATTTGCGGGGCCAAACCCCGGTTGTAACGCTCAATGCGTTTGCTTTCGGGTGTCACCATGTGGGGTACCAGTCGTGCGAGCTCCTGGAACCTTGTTGTGTATCCGGTAATATCAGCACCGATCATCTGGATGTTCCATAGCTCGGTTTCCAGTTTCTGTTGCTCACTCTGAGAGCAAAATTCTTCCATCATCATTCTTTTCAGTGTTTCCCACGAGATGGAGTAAGTAGCTGGGCGTCCCATAATTTGCACCTGAGCGTTCCACCAGGTTAGCGCTTTGTCGGCCAGAGTGCAGGTGGCGTACTTCACAATTTTGTCAGCGGCATAGTCGCTGATGTCGATTACTGACTCTGTTTTCTCTATCCAGTGGACCAGGCCAATGGCCCCTTCAGTCCCGGTGAATGTGTTGGGTTTGCAGGCTTGAAAGGTTTTGTATGAACACCCCTGCTGGGTATTCGTTGGTGTCTCGCTGTTGACGGGAGTGGCTCCACTGTTATGTACAACGTGTTCACGATTTCGGCTTGCCTCGTATTGGGCAATTGCCTCTGCTACACGACGTTCGATTATTTGCTCGGTGGTTTCGACGATAGGAGGTGTATTTGTTTGGCGACTGTTGCGAGTCTTTCTTTGTTTAGGCGGCATGCTGACGTTCTGCGAGGAAGGAAATGCAGAAGTCAATGCCAATGAAAGGGATGTGAAGGATAAAAATTTCACATAGTTCAGTTATCGAGTATTTGAGGAGAAATGACAAGATCCCCATCACGTATCTCACGACTATGAAACACCCATATGTACTTAGTATAATATAATCACGTTGGCCAGACGTCATTATATGATGCTAAATACATACTTCTTCTCATCAATCGTTTAACACGATCCGGTTCACATGAGATCTGAGTACAATGAACGAGTCGAATGTGATGAATAGATCACGCGTATCGATGCATCATTACGATAGTTAGAAGTATGCGAATGTGTGTATGCATGTGCGTTCTAGCCAAGGCTATAGTCTAGGTCTCTAGGTCTCTAAGTCACCTAAAGTTTCCTAGTTCGCTATAACCATTGGCTCTGATACCAATCTGTAACACCCCCAAATTCATTGATTATGATTAGCGGAAGCATTTAGTTTGAGTACTGGGGTGCCACAATAACAAAGCATGCATACGTATCAGAGCATATGATTACAACAGAACATAATATATTAAGATGCCAAAAGTGTAAATTACAAAGTTTTACGATTACTCGAATCGCACAAGTACAAAAGTAGTTGAGTTTTACAAAGGTAGATTTCGTAAATATGACTAAAAACCGATTAGTTATATAAAAGAAATCCATATGTCAAAAGTTGGCATCCTAAAGCTTCACTGGTCGCCTAATTCTCCATGTGTGTTGGCGATTCTTACATGCGCAGCTAATTCCCTGAAAAACATAGTAAAAGTCAACAACTAGGTTGAGTGAATTCACAGGTTTCATGTTTACAAGTTCAGTTTTGATAACCCACTGTCGTTTATAATGTATCGTTGGGATGTCACCCAAAAGTGTTGTTCGTAAAACCAAATATGTTTCCAAATAGTTGTTTGTAGGAATGTTCGTATCCTATTAGTTGTAGGAAAGTAGTATCCTATTTTCAAGTATGTTCTGTAGGATTTTACGTATCCTAATCGTTGATATGTTTCGTTGGGTTTTTGCCCAAAAGTATAGTTCAAGTTATAGTAGGAATGTAGGTATCCTATTAGATGATCGTAGGTGTAACACCCCCATAAGACCCGTGCCTGGACCACGTGCGGGCAGTGTTACTATTGAGTTGAGTATCCTAATCGTTTGGTGGGTCCATGTTAGTAGGAAACCCAGTGCCCATGTCAGAAGGGACTTTTCATCAGTCGAATAACAATAGTAGACCCATGTTCGTAGGATCTAGTGCCCATGTTAGAAGGGACTTTTCAATAGTCGGTGCCCATGTCAGAAGGGACTTTTCATTAGTGTTGCCCATGTTCGTAGGGACTTTTCAGTAGTGTTGCCCATGTTCGTAGGGATTTTTCAGTATTGTTGCCCATGTTCGTAGGGACTTTTCAGTAGTGTTGCCCATGTTCGTAGGGACTTTTCAGTAGTGTTGCCCATGTTCGTAGGGACTTTTCAGTAGTGTTGCCCATGTTCGTAGGGACTTTTCAGTAGTGTTGCCCATGTCAGTAGGGACTTTTCAATAGTGTTGCCCATGTTCGTAGGGACTTTTCAGTAGTGTTGCCCATGTCAGTAGGGACTTTTAGTTACCCAGTTCGTTATATAAAGTGTTGCTGGTTATCCTCCAGCGTTCTCAAAACATGTTCATGTGTTTACAGCGTTGGTAGTATGAAAGTATTATGTAACACCCCCATAAGACCCGTACCTGGACCACGTGCGGGCAGTGTTACATATTATGTTGAAATCGTCAGTTTGTTTATCAGTTTACCAGTTCAATGTACTCCACTTGTTTGAGTAAAATAGTATACAACCATGTTTGTATAAAAGTGTTTGACTATGTTTTCCACCCCTGTTCAAAGCAGTTAAAACAGTAAAAGTAGGGGCTGGGAACTCACCTGTTGAGTTAAGTAGTTGTGCGAGTGCTAGCAAACCTAAGCCCAAGTACAGTCCAGAATCTCCTAACGTCCTAAACGTATGAGATTTAATAAGTATTGTGGATGTCTAAGCTAATCATCCATGTTAGTGTTCGTACAATCAGTTATGTCCAAAGTGTTTGTTAAACGTTCACGTTTGTATTTCGTTGTTGGTGAAAATGTATACGACTCGTTGGTGATAGCTTGAAATCATAATTTCAATAAAATAGCGTGTTTGTAATGTTTGTAAAGTTCACATATGGCATTGTATGTAAGTATTCGTTATCGGTTAAGTTCGACACTTAGTGTAAAAATAGTTTGTAAAGTTCCTGTTTTCTGCGACACAATAGGCGACACAATGGTTGTGTCGCATGGTACGACACAATTCTGCGACACAAGGGTTGTGTCGCAGAGATTTGAGGTGCTGAGTCAACAACGACATAAAGCGTTGTGTCGCATGGGTTTTGCGACATAAGGTACGACATAATCCTTGTGTCGTATGGATACGACATAAGATGGTTTGGTACGACACAATCGTTGTGTCGTATGGTTTCTGCGACACAGTATGCGACACAATCGTTGTGTCGCATAGATGAACACCATCCCAGAAACATCGGCTGTCGCGATTTTTCCGATTAAAAACCCAATCCAAACGTATTTTTAAGCTATAAAATCGTGTTTTCTTTGTTGTATGAGTTAATACCAAGTATATTAAACACTAATATGAAAGAAAACTTCAAAATCTAAAGATTTGCGGGATTTGTCGGAAACTTACGAGTGTCGGATTTGAGATCCGCAAAGGTAGAAAGATAGATCGTGTTGCCGTGATCGTTTTTCTCTATTTTGTTTGATGATTCGGTGTCGTTTGAGGGTAGTTTGGTGGTGTTTTTGTGGTGGTTTTGGTTGGTGGTGGTGTTTGTTTAGAGAGAAAAGAGAGAGATGAGAGAGAAGAGAAAGATGGAGAATGAGAATGGTGGAGGTGGGGAGGTGGGTTTTGTTCCCCATTTCCCGTCTCCGTGTTTGCGCTCCGTGTTTGTTTACCCGATCGTTAAATGTTACATTATTTTAACTAATACATTTTTAATTACATATTTCATTATATTTTTAATTAGGATCTTTTTATGAAACCAAATTAATTTAGATATAAAATTTTAACTTTGTTTTATTTTAAATTGTTCAAGTCATACGTTATTCGTTACGAAATATATGTAAATATTATCGACATAATATCTATTATGCGTTTACGTTATTTAATAACTTTCGTTTTATTAAATAAATTCGTTCACCAACAGTCGTATATTTTTGGTCGCGTTTGTTCAAATCGTTTCGTATATAAAATTTTATCCAATTACAAATAAGTAATACTACGCGTATTATCTAGTTGGGCTTTGCTAGACTTACCTCTAAAATGTGTTGTGAATTCACTCAAGTAGGGAATTAGCCTAATAATGCAAGTGATTAGCGTTAATAATAGTGTTTAAATTTGCGGGGTGTTACATTCTCCCCATGTTAGAGAAATCTCGTCCCGAGATTTAAAATCAAGTCGGATTGCCCGCGGCGTATGTTCTCCGATAAGTCATGTTGTTAACAATAATAATAGTTTGCGTGGCGCTCAATTGTTGCCATAAAAGTTCAATCAGTGTAAGTATGCTCGCGGCATAGTTCAATAAGTTGTGTGTTTCATTTCGTGGTCAAAGTTTACCAAGTGTTGTGTTCGAATCGACATTCGAATAAAACGTATGTTAAATCGTAGCAACAGCTGTTAAGACATACCGTGCTAGCCGAGGTCCGCAACCGTTTCCGGTGCACGGAGGATGTATGCACGTCCATGAGCTGGTGGGACGTTAGCAATGCGGTTGTTGTTGTTGTGATTATTGTTCCCGGGGTTGTTTTCTGGTTGTTGTTATTCTGATTGTTGTTGGCGTTATTAAGTTGGGGGCACTGATTTCGGTAGTGTCCCGGATTGCCACATCGGAAACAGCCAGTGTTTCGTTGTTCGTTGTTCGTTGGGTGAGTTCTACAAGCTTCGGTTCTGTGTCCAAATCGGTTGCAGTTAACACAGAAGAAACAATCCCCTTCGTGGTGTTTTTCACACTTTCCACATTTAGGCCTTTTGCCTTGATATGTTTTTGGTTCGGGGTTGGTGATTGCGGCGTAAGCTCGGGCGTTCCCCGTGTTTCTGTTTTGTTGACCCTGACGGTCGTTACCATCGTTGTTCCACTTTCGTTTGTGGGTTCCAGATTCGCCCGCATCAGTACGGGTAGGTTCAGTTTTCCCTGTGGTAGCTTTCAGAGTGCCGATCAGAATGGCATCGTCGGTTAAGCTTTGAGCCAGATCCACTGCGCTCCTAAAAGTGGCGGGTTTGGAGGACATAACCATGCCTCGGATTTGCGGGGCCAAACCCCGGTTGTAACGCTCAATGCGTTTGCTTTCGGGTGTCACCATGTGGGGTACCAGTCGTGCGAGCTCCTGGAACCTTGTTGTGTATCCGGTAATATCAGCACCGATCATCTGGATGTTCCATAGCTCGGTTTCCAGTTTCTGTTGCTCACTCTGAGAGCAAAATTCTTCCATCATCATTCTTTTCAGTGTTTCCCACGAGATGGAGTAAGTAGCTGGGAGTCCCATAATTTGCACCTGAGCGTTCCACCAGGTTAGCGCTTTGTCGGCCAGAGTGCAGGTGGCGTACTTCACAATTTTGTCAGCGGCATAGTCGCTGATGTCGATTACTGACTCTGTTTTCTCTATCCAGTGGACCAGGCCAATGGCCCCTTCAGTCCCGGTGAATGTGTTGGGTTTGCAGGCTTGAAAGGTTTTGTATGAACACCCCTGCTGGGTATTCGTTGGTGTCTCGCTGTTGACGGGAGTGGCTCCACTGTTATGTACCACGTGTTCACGATTTCGGCTTGCCTCGTATTGGGCAATTGCCTCTGCTACACGACGTTCGATTATTTGCTCGGTGGTTTCGACGATAGGAGGTGTATTTGTTTGGCGACTGTTGCGAGTCTTTCTTTGTTTAGGCGGCATGCTGACGTTCTGCGAGGAAGGAAATGCAGAAGTCAATGCCAATGAAAGGGATGTGAAGGATAAAAATTTCACATAGTTCAGTTATCGAGTATTTGAGGAGAAATGACAAGATCCCCATCACGTATCTCACGACTATGAAACACCCATATGTACTTAGTATAATATAATCACGTTGGCCAGACGTCATTATATGATGCTAAATACATACTTCTTCTCATCAATCGTTTAACACGATCCGGTTCACATGAGATCTGAGTACAATGAACGAGTCGAATGTGATGAATAGATCACGCGTATCGATGCATCATTACGATAGTTAGAGGTATGCGAATGTGTGTATGCATGTGCGTTCTAGCCAAGGCTATAGTCTAGGTCTCTAGGTCTCTAAGTCACCTAAAGTTTCCTAGTTCGCTATAACCATTGGCTCTGATACCAATCTGTAACACCCCCAAATTCATTGATTTTGATTAGCGGAAGCATTTAGTTTGAGTACTGGGGTGCCACAATAACAAAGCATGCATACGTATCAGAGCATATGATTACAACAGAACATAATATATTAAGATGCCAAAAGTGTAAATTACAAAGTTTTACGATTACTCGAATCGCACAAGTACAAAAGTAGTTGAGTTTTACAAAGGTAGATTTCGTAAATATGACTAAAAACCGATTAGTTATATAAAAGAAATCCATATGTCAAAAGTTGGCATCCTAAAGCTTCACTGGTCGCCTAATTCTCCATGTGTGTTGGCGATTCTTACATGCGCAGCTAATTCCCTGAAAAACATAGTAAAAGTCAACAACTAGGTTGAGTGAATTCACAGGTTTCATGTTTACAAGTTCAGTTTTGATAACCCACTGTCGTTTATAATGTATCGTTGGGATGTCACCCAAAAGTGTTGTTCGTAAAACCAAATATGTTTCCAAATAGTTATTTGTAGGAATGTTCGTATCCTATTAGTTGTAGGAAAGTAGTATCCTATTTTCAAGTATGTTCTGTAGGATTTTACGTATCCTAATCGTTGATATGTTTCGTTGGGTTTTTGCCCAAAAGTATAGTTCAAGTTATAGTAGGAATGTAGGTATCCTATTAGATGATCGTAGGTGTAACACCCCCATAAGACCCGTGCCTGGACCACGTGCGGGCAGTGTTACTATTGAGTTGAGTATCCTAATCGTTTGGTGGGTCCATGTTAGTAGGAAACCCAGTGCCCATGTCAGAAGGGACTTTTCATCAGTCGAATAACAATAGTAGACCCATGTTCGTAGGATCTAGTGCCCATGTTAGAAGGGACTTTTCAATAGTCGGTGCCCATGTCAGAAGGGACTTTTCATTAGTGTTGCCCATGTTCGTAGGGACTTTTCAGTAGTGTTGCCCATGTTCGTAGGGACTTTTCAGTATTGTTGCCCATGTTCGTAGGGACTTTTCAGTAGTGTTGCCCATGTTCGTAGGGACTTTTCAGTAGTGTTGCCCATGTTCGTAGGGACTTTTCAGTAGTGTTGCCCATGTCAGTAGGGACTTTTCAATAGTGTTGCCCATGTTCGTAGGGACTTTTCAGTAGTGTTGCCCATGTCAGTAGGGACTTTTAGTTACCCAGTTCGTTATATAAAGTGTTGCTGGTTATCCTCCAGCGTTCTCAAAACATGTTCATGTGTTTACAGCGTTGGTAGTATGAAAGTATTATGTAACACCCCCATAAGACCCGTACCTGGACCACGTGCGGGCAGTGTTACATATTATGTTGAAATCGTCAGTTTGTTTATCAGTTTACCAGTTCAATGTACTCCACTTGTTTGAGTAAAATAGTATACAACCATGTTTGTATAAAAGTGTTTGACTATGTTTTCCACCCCTGTTCAAAGCAGTTAAAACAGTAAAAGTAGGGGCTGGGAACTCACCTGTTGAGTTAAGTAGTTGTGCGAGTGCTAGCAAACCTAAGCCCAAGTACAGTCCAGAATCTCCTAACGTCCTAAACGTATGAGATTTAATAAGTATTGTGGATGTCTAAGCTAATCATCCATGTTAGTGTTCGTACAATCAGTTATGTCCAAAGTGTTTGTTAAACGTTCACGTTTGTATTTCGTTGTTGGTGAAAATGTATACGACTCGTTGGTGATAGTTTGAAATCACAATTTCAATAAAATAGCGTGTTTGTAATGTTTGTAAAGTTCACATATGGCATTGTATGTAAGTATTCGTTATCGGTTAAGTTCGACACTTAGTGTAAAAATAGTTTGTAAAGTTCCTGTTTTCTGCGACACAATATGCGACACAATGGTTGTGTCGCATGGTACGACACAATTCTGCGACACAAGGGTTGTGTCGCAGAGATTTGAGGTGCTGAGTCAACAACGACATAAAGCGTTGTGTCGCATGGGTTTTGCGACATAAGGTACGACATAATCATTGTGTCGTATGGATACGACATAAGATGGTTTGGTACGACACAATCGTTGTGTCGTATGGTTTCTGCGACACAGTATGCGACACAATCGTTGTGTCGCATAGATGATCACCAGCCCAGAAACATCGGCTGTCGCGATTTTTCCGTTTAAAAACCCAATCCAAACGTATTTTAGCTATAAAATCGTGTTTTCTTTGTTGTATGAGTTAATACCAAGTATATTAAACACTAATATGAAAGAAAACTTCAAAATCTAAAGATTTGCGGGATTTGTCGGAAACTTACGAGTGTCGGATTTGAGATCCGCAAAGGTAGAAAGATAGATCGTGTTGCCGTGATCGTTTTTCTCTATTTTGTTTGATGATTCGGTGTCGTTTGAGGGTAGTTTGGTGGTGTTTTGTGGTGGTTTTGGTTGGTGGTGGTGTTTGTTTAGAGAGAAAAGAGAGAGATGAGAGAGAAGAGAAAGATGGAGAATGAGAATGGTGGAGGTGGGGAGGTGGGTTTTGTTCCCCATTTCCCGTCTCCGTGTTTGCGCTCCGTGTTTGTTTACCCGATCGTTAAATGTTACATTATTTTAACTAATACATTTTTAATTACATATTTCATTATATTTTTAATTAGGATCTTTTTATGAAACCAAATTAATTTAGATATAAAATTTTAACTTTGTTTTATTTTAAATTGTTCAAGTCATACGTTATTCGTTACGAAATATTTGTAAATATTATCGACATAATATCTATTATGCGTTTACGTTATTTAATAACTTTCGTTTTATTAAATAAATTCGTTCACCAACAGTCGTATATTTTTGGTCCCGTTTGTTCAAATCGTTTCGTATGTAATTATATCCAATTACAAATAAGTAATACTACGCGTATTATCTAGTTGGGCTTTGCTAGCCTTACCTCTAAAATGTGTTGTGAATTCACTCAAGTAAGGAATTAGCCTAATAATGCAAGTGATTAGCGTTAATAATAGTGTTTAAATTTGCGGGGTGTTACATTGTTACGCTGTAAACACATGAAATAATTAAATAAAGTGTTTTATAGATGTATATGTAAAGACTAGAATTTATTGATAAAACAACTTACATTCTCATATCGGGCCTGAGCCAATGACTTACTCCCGGTGCGAACCACTATCGTCTGCTTCGCCCTAACAGCCTTGTTTGCAGCTGACCTTCTAACATATGCCGGGTCATTGATGTGCTTCACAAATTTCTCCCAGTTTTCGGCAGGTATATTTTCTGGCGGTACCTCCGGAAGCTCATTTCCATCACCAATGCAACTCCTTTTGAACTTATGTTCTTTATCACGATAAAGCTTTGCACAGTTTTGTAATATCCCTCTTTTGATCAAATCGCTATTCGGCCCATTCAAGTGGGGCCGAAGGTCGAAGAATTCCTGCAAATTATAAGAAACAGTTAGCTTAGTGCCTATTTTTACAATTTTACAACATTGAACTAAAAACAGCTTTTATAACCTTTAAGTTAATCGATAATTAATGTAACATAAAAAGTCATGTTTTTACGTGCATTATTATGCACTTATTAGACTTATATTTGGTGAAACATCTTAAAACAATCATTATTTACTAAAAATCACCAAAGCAGTCCAATTATAGGCGTTGCTGCAAAAATCACCAAAAACATCCGATTTACACGCAAAACGAGGCAAGTACAATCACCTTAAATATTCCGTTCTTAATTATCTTATGGACACAAATCTAAATTCATATTTTATAATTCCATAGGAAAATACAAGATCGGAGGTGGAAGAATCAAGCGAAACGGAAGAAAGACGGAGAAGATGGGCAGTCTAGAAGCTAACCGATCGTCCTCCGGAACACGCAAAAGCTATACACCTCCAAATTTGGCAAAATTAGTGTCATTAGAAGCGTAATGGAAAGACGGATCCAACGGTGCAAGAATCAAGCAAATCGGGCTTAGAACGAAGAAGATACGGGCTAAACAAGCAACGTACGGAGCAAGTGGAAGGCTGAAGGAGGACCAACCCCCCCCCCCCCTAGAGGCCGTATACGGCCCTCTAGGTACCGTATATGGCCCTCTAATGGCCGTTTACTTCTTCCTTTGCCTTGAAAATTGATACCTAAAGGCCAATTGAACCCCCCCCCCCCCCCCCCCCCCGGTTTGCGCTTTGGAGGTTGTTCTTTGAGCTTAAAGACATGTACACCACCTTCATCACTTCACCTATAAATACTCTATCAATTCTCTCATTTCAACAGACCCTCTCATTCTTTCATTCTCTCTAGAATACTCTCTCTCTCTCTCTCTACTTTCTCTCTTTAGATAATTTAGTTAGTTAGCTTGTTAGTTTTAGGTTAGATCTTGGTTAATATTTAACCAAGACTAATGGATGGTAGTTTTTGTAATAGTGTTGAAGTCTTGGAAGGTCTCTTTTGTAATATTGTTCGGGATATTTCGGAGCCCTGTCCGTGTAATAGTTCAGCATCTATTCAATCTACGCATTACTTACGGTTATTTCTATCCTTATCTTTCATAATGTTGCAAGCTATTATTATGTTAGATCTAGGATAGATTGCCATGATTCGTGAGTAGATTAGCTATTGTGTTTGCTGTGATGTAATTAACTTGTTAATATTTGGGGTGATGCTATTTAAATATACGATTGAAAACTCGGTGTTCTGTTTAACTATACCTTTATGATTTCAAACTAAACTATCGCCTTTCCTCCAATGAACGTGGTTAGAACCTTGATGACAAGGAGTCGCGAACCGTGTTCAGACGGTCACTACCTATCTATATTTTCCAAAATAAACATGGTCTGATTTTGAAGCTGTGGAAATACTGTTTAACTTATCGTATAGTACACCGTGAATTAATTAGGGATTTATTGGGATTGAATTATAAAATGAACGGGTTGTTTGGCTATCATAGATGGTTTTGCTGTAATACAAGCTTAGATATATTGAGTTCAGATAGTCATAAAGTATGTAATACATGGAAAGCCCTAAAACATCCGAGTACACGGTATAGCGTTGGAAACACCTTTGGTGAAGTACAAATACGTGGAAGCCGAGAAAAGGCCGTAAGCTGTACACTGTATTGCATCCTGGTGTAGTCTGTGATCCAGGAAAGACCGTAATACGGGTGAATACATGGTATAGCGTTGGAAACACCTCAGGTGAAATACAAATACGTGGAAGCTATGGAAAACCCTGTAGGTTGAAGACTGTATCACAGCCGAATAATGCTGAACTCAATTAAAACCATTAGTGTATAAGTTAACAGTCACCACCTGTCTTAAATCTTAAATGCCCTGCCCAGCTTAGATGTCTTGTATGTGTTAAAGAAAGGTCAGTGGATAAATTGCAGACTGTCGCCCTATTCCTGCGCCCCATCTGAAGGGTCACTTAGTCTCGTTAAGAGACATTGAGGGGGGTTTCAAGGCAGTCCGATCTGACTAGACTCTTGATAGCCTAGTACTCAGTGACATACTGATCGGTTCATCCGATCAGTAGAGTGCTAGTGTTCACACTACAAGATATCTACGTGAAAGTAAGACACAAATCTTTAAAATACGTTTTCAAATATTAAAACCCTAATACAGCATCACCCCACGTATAAGCTAACGAAATCATAACAAGCACTCTCCTCCATAATTGATTTAAACCTACTTTTATTTACTGTTTTATTTTGTTTAATTTTTAATTAGGACCTAAGTATAAACCCCCACTCAAAACTATTTTAAAACCCATTGCTAAACTGAACTGTTCGTCTCGACAAGTCGTTTCACAATACGATCAACTCTTATACTACTGCTATACAGCTTTAGTAGAACTTAGGTCCCCAGCATTTTATAAATTTTAAAACATAGATCACCAGTCGCGCGTCTTGGTTGGCCAGACCAATAACCGGGGTAAAACCCGACTAATCGCTGGGACAGCGATAAGTTTTTGGCACCGCTGACTGGGACGTTGATCGTAAGACTCTGAGGCGTCCCGGTGAACTTTCTATTTAGTGATACCCGTAGTTTAGATTTCTCTCTCGTAACCACTGACAATTCCTTCCCACAACACACAACGATATTCGACCAGATCATCCGGATCTGAACCTCTCATTTTCGTACCCGATCCTGAATCAATTATCCGTACCATCCGTAAAGAAAGACATTCCCTTTTTTCACAAATGACCGCTCGTGTTATTCTCGCCGATAGCACCAAACCATCAATCGAAGGACGAGGAGGACCGATTAGCTATCCCGTGATCGACGGAGCATCTTTCGAACTCAAATACCATATCGTCCAACTCATCAAGGATAAATGTCAATTCCACGGATTACCCCGTGAGGATCTTAACGCCCACATCAACAAATTCATTCAAATCTCTAACTTGTATATGCAGAATGTGGTTGAGCAGGACATAGTCCGCCTGTACTTTTTCCCCTTTTCTCTCGCTTTACATGCTTTGACCTGGTTTGAGGGACTTGAGACCGGCTCAATCACCTCATGGGAGGACATGGCTAAGAATGACATCGCGAACTTTTCACAAGCTCACGATGAATCTATCTACTCAGCATGGGAGCGATTCAAGAGTTTGGTGAGGAGATGTCCCAACAACCAAATGACAAAGACCGACAAACTTTACACCTTCTATAACGGTCTCAATCCTATCCATCGCATCACTCTTGACGCCGCTGCTCAAGGCAACTTCATGAAACTAACCGATGATGAAGCATGGGCCTTAATCGAAGACATGACGATGCATCACCACGACTGGAAGTCCGATGAGCAATCCTCATCCTTGCCTATAGGGAGCACCGCTCAAGCCAAAGCCATCAAATCTCTGAGCGAGCAGATAGAAACCCTAACGAAGCAGATTGGAGAGCTGAAGAAGCAGCCGCAGCAGGTTCATCAAGTTCAGGCTTGCCAGAATTGTGTTCACCATCCTACCAAGGAGTATGCAGTCGAATACGAAGATCCTACTGACGGAACTGTTTACTATGCAGAATTTCCGACCAGATCACAGAATCCACCTGGCTTCGCTAGAACTTCGCTACCAAGAAACCGAGGAACACAGTTTCCTCCACGGAACAACCAACCACCCATCCAACCCAGGTTTCAGCCTCGATATCCGACATACCCATAACAACCACAACTTCCATACAATCAACCACTTCCATTAACCGCAATTGAGGATATCCAGCCCGCTGAACCTGTGAAGACGATTGATGTAACGCAAAAAGTCATGTTTTTACGTGCATTATTCCGCACTTATTGGACTTATATTTGGTGAAAACATCTTTAAACAATCATTATTTACTAAAATTCACCAAAGCAGTCCAATTATAGGTGTTGCTACAAAAGTCACCAAAAACATCCGATTTGCATCAAAACGAGGCAAATTACGTCACCTTAAATATTCCCCTCTCGATTATCTTATATAAGAATATCTTAATCCATATTTTATTGTTCTATAGGAAATTACAAGATTGGAGGTGAAAGAATCAAGCAAAACGGATGAACGATGGAGAAGATGTGCGGTTTGAAAGCCAACCGATCGTCGTTCGAAGTACGTAAAAGATTTACAACTCCAAATTTGGCAAACATAGTGTCATTAGAAGGGTAACAGAAGGACGAATCCAACGGCGTAAGAATCAAGCAAATCGGGCTTCAAACGAAGAAGATACAAGCGAAACAAGCAACGAAATAGGAGCGCGGATCAAGCAACCAACTATTTGGCACTTGACCCCCCCCCCCCACCCCCCTGCAAGTGCCATATACGGCACTTGTAGGGCCATATACGGCCCCCTTGGCCCCAAATATTGGAAATAAGTGTAACACCCCCAAATTCTCTGTTTAGCGGAAGCAAGCTTTGGGTGTTACTAATCGATAATCAAGTACCAAAGTAAAGCAAACGACATCTATATGCACCGTCGTACAATAGTACAAAAGTATTACATTGTTATCCTCAATTGTAAACAATCTTCGAGTTCAAAAATAGTTTCCTAGAGATTCTAATACATAACGGATGTACAAAAAGTAATGCAAAAGAATCTCCACAAGTTTATATGCATGCGACTCGAGCTATCAGTCCTGAGGGTGTGCAGTCCTACTACTGCTGTAAACCTGAGATAAATGCTAAAAAGTGTCAACCAAAAGGTTGGTGAATCTTTCAGGTTTAGTAAAGTAAATCATATATGAACCACAAGTAAGTACCAGTAATGCCCTCGAGCAAAGTAAGTAGTTTAGTAGCACAGTAAGACAATAAGTCGACACAATTACCATGAGCTCACAAGTTTAAGCTTAACAGTGTAGTGTGAATGGTACAATCAAGTACAGTATCACGTACCCCCGTGAGTGCTATCCGAACACTCATATATAACAAATACTAATATGCCTGTTTCTACGGTGTAATCCGTGGTAGTGCTACTACCCTAGGCAGGGATTGTCAGTCCCAAATGGATCCATCTACTAGTAATCGCGCTTAAGTCCATAACTAACAACTTATGATAGGAGGCTTTCAGTGGATAAAAGTAACTCATGTAATGCGTGTAAAAGTAGTGTAAACAGTTCTGTACTTGTGTTCATACGTAAAATGGTAGCAAATATCTCACCCCAAAGTAGAAAACAGTTAAAGTGGGGCTGTAAGACTCACCTGAGTCTAACAAGTACGTTTGTGTAAGCAAACAAGTATAGCGGATGTAAGTCCATAAGTATGTGTCGGATGTAATTCCGTAGTGTGGTTCTCCGAACCCTGCAACCTTCTGGCGTCCGACACGCACAAGGTTGTAAGTAAGTAAGTAAGTTGGTGTCACGAAGGATCACCCATGCTAGTTGTCCACTCAACTAGGAAATGTCCAAGTATTTGTTTGTATGTTTGTAATCATTTTGCAAATGAGTGTGGCCCGTTGGTGACTGAGGTGTAATAATAATTCAAATATTATTATTATTATGTAAATCACAGTGTTGTATACCTTGTAATGTATATACATAAGTTAATCATTTGTATCGTGACGTGTAATCGTTGTTCGGGTGTAAGTCCGTACGAGTGTAAACTCGTGTGAGTGTAAGCTTGTCTTAGCGTGGGTGTAATCCCAATTAAGTGTAATCATGTGTAACATATACTCTCAAAGTATATTTAAAGTGTTTAGAGGTTGTATCGTATAAGTGCTCGAGGTTGTAAATGTTCGACACTTAATGTGAAACGAGTTTTAATCCTTCTGTATTATGCGACACTAGATGCGTCACTTGCATTGGAGTAGCGACACTGAGGTCAGTGTCGGTAGAAGTGTCGGTGTAAGTGTTGGTTTAAGGTGCGTCAGTCAGGTGGGGCGACACTCGAAGTAAGTGTCGGGTAGGGTGCGTCACTAGAGAGGTGGCGGCACTAGGGTAAGTGTCGCTATGGGCGTCACTAAATAAAGTAGCTTCACTAGGTCAGTGTCGCTATGGGCGACACTAAATCAGGTATGGCGTCACTAGGCTAGTGTCGCTATAGGAATTGAGCCTTTAGCGACACTAGGGGTCTGATTGGATCCAAAGCTCGGGTTTGTGGTCAAACGACTCCGGTTTGACCCGATACTTTTAGGGAAGCCTTAAATATGTTAAGTAATCTTTATAAAATTGTCGTTATATTTTATGGTCGACCCGAAGTGTCGGTTTTTACGAAATGCCAAAACAGCCCTTTAGAGCTTCGGTTCCAGATTTTTAACCCGATTCAACCCCCGGTTTCACCCATTTCTACTCCGAATCAATCCTAACAAAAAATCACACATATTCTCCTAGGTGTCTTGTTGATTTCTGCATTTTATGGTAATTTCATAAGCTAATTTACTATTTTAACCAAAAATAAATATGAAGAGTAGTCAGATTTGGTCCAAAACAGACCTCTGTCCAAAGATCGAGTTTTCCAGAAACATTGGTGTATTTTCAAGCTTCGAGCAAAACACGAAAGTTGTAAAAAATGAAAATACGAAGATTTTGGCGTTGGTTTCATGTATTTATCTTATGTACACGATTTTATACATATTTTTCCGTGACACTGTTTTTGGAAGGCAGAAACTGTCTTTGTATATATGTATGAAAAACGTAATTTGTATTTGTATTTGGACATTTCTTGGTTGTATGAGCAACATAACATATATATAAGTAGTAACCAAGTAAATCTAAGAAAAGTTCAAGAGTTCTTACAAAGAAATGGTGAGGAGAAGAAGAAAGGAAGTCGAATGCTCGTTTTCTCGCGTTTTCTTGAAAACCGAAGTGGTGGTTCGTGATGGCACTATGGTAGTTCCTTGGTGGTGTTGTGGTGGTGTGGGGAGATGGTTGGGGGCTGTTCTAGCTGAAATAGAGAGAGAGGGAGGGGTTGGTGTAGAGTTTGATCTGTTTGGGTTGAAATTACCAAGTCAGATTATGACTGTTTGTACAAGTCATTATGACTGCCAGAACAAATGAAGTTATAACTATTAGTGATGCGATTGTTACCGGTTGAAGAATGATGAGAAGTCGTTATGACTGCCTGAAGATTTTGTTACTTTTAGCTATATTCTAGTCAAGTAGTTATTACTGATTGTATTATTATGACTGTCTTTGTAAATGTCAAGGTTATGACTGTCTAGAGGTTTATGATTATTACTGTTAGTGTAAACATGTCATTATGACTGTTTATGTTATTATGACGGTTGTAGGAGGTTGAGTTGTATATGGAGTTGATTTAGTTTCCATATTTGTTGGATGACTTGTACATGACTCTATGCAATATAAATAGAGATCCTTAGAACGTAGAAAAGATATAGCTTCAAGGTGTTAACCCTAATACTTCGGTGTATTCGTCTTGTTAAATAATAAGATTGGAGCTTTAAAGTTAATTACGTGTTATTCAAGTTATTGCATATTCTTGTTTTTTACTTAATATTAAACAATTATTCCGCAGTTGTTTAATACATTGTCAAAGCTTTACAGAATCGATTGTTAAGAGTTTAACAAAGTGGTATCAGAGCTGGACAGGAGGATGATAATCTTCAGGGACATTTTCTTAATCCACATATATATGAGAATCTGCAAGATCAATTGGTTCACTTGAACCAATCCAACTGGGAGTTGATGCTGCGGTGTAGGGACATTGAAATAGTTCGCAGGATTGCTAAGCGTAGCATTCGTACTAGAGTTAAGGATCGACTGATACACTGGAAAAGGAAGGTTTGAAGAGTAAAACAGAAGGCTAAGGCATGGATCATACGCAAGTGTAGTTCCAATACTGAAGTGCCTAATGTTCCTGGATTTAGAGATTCTCTTCATAACCATTACTATCCACAAGATATGATGTTTTCAAATAATGATAATCAGTAGTTAAAGTTAAAAAAAAAAAAAAAATATTGTTGTTTTCTTCTTTGTATTAAGTCAGTCATAACTGCTACTTGTATTTCCACTCTGATTATAACTGTAGGTTGTTTATGACTTATTAATATAACTAATTTAGCTATTTTTTTTTATTGCTGCTTGTGTTAAGTGGATAATGCCTTGGTCGGTTATTACTGCTTATACAAGTTGGTAATAATAGCTTTATTAGTTTTCATTGGTTGCTTTATTACTGCTACTTTTGAGTTTGTTTTAACTGCCTACTTTACCTTAGTTATTACTGTACGTATTAACTAAGTTATTCTTTTTGAAAGTGCTTTCGTTATTACCGTATCTTTATATATAGTTATGACTGTTAGTCTTTTACGGTGGTTATTACTGTTTGTGTTTAGGTCTTTTATTGCTGCTATATATTTGGCAGTCATAAACCCTAAAATACTTACGTATTTCAAAAGTTACTCATCACTTTCAATCCCCTTATATTGCGCGCCCAAAACCCCATTCAACTCAATCGTTTATTCATTCGATTTCATCTCAATGGATCAACAACAGTTAGAATTTGCTACACTTCACAATCAGGTTGCTTATTTAGTTAAACCTGATCATGTTCAAGATTTATGGCAAATTGTTGATTTTTTCGGAATAGTCACATCTACTATGCACTTACTGTCAATCCGAAGGTGTACAAAGGGTATTTAAATGATTTTTGGGGGAATGCTGGAATTGAACAAGTTGAGGGGGAGAAACGGATTGTGTCTACCATTCTCAAGACACAGATTGTTGTATCTGAAGCATCTATTCGTCAATTGCTACAACTTGATGATGCTACAGGTATAACTGAACTTGAAAATTCTGATCTTTTTACAAATATCTCACTGATGGGCTATGAGGGGAAAATGGGAATTTTTACCTTTTATAAAGCTAAGTTTAGCCCACAGTGGAGATTTTTAATTCATGTTATTCAATTATGTCTATCTTCAAAAAGATGTTCATTCAATGAGTTTCCAAGCAACATTGCTTATGCACTTGTTTGCCTGGCCACTGGAAGAAGGTTTAATTTTTCAAAATTTATTTTAGATGGCATGATTAGAAATTTAGAGCAGAATGCAGAAAAGAAATTTTTGACGTATCCCATGTTTGTGCAACTCTTTATTAATGCCAATATTCCTAATTTACCAAATCAAGAGTTTATTTATAAAGTTGCACAGCACAAACCAAAGATTTTTGCTAACATGAGAAGGGAAACAAAGGGATTTTCAAAGAAGGTAACATCATTGTTTAATGCAATGCTTCCTGCACCTTCTGCTACAGAGGAGGTACAACCAACCACCTCTAAACCAATTGTTGCAGAGAATGTAGCTATGCCCTCTACTTCTCAACCCACAACAGTTGGTGGCAAGAAATGAAAACAAGGGAACAAGAAAACCAAACCTTCTAAAGCCAAAAAGGCAAAAACACAGGCATCTAAGGTTGCTGCTGCTCAGATGTCTCAGCCACAAAATTCACCACAGCAGATGGTCAATGAAGGGGAAAATGACTATTCTGGAAGGGCTGCTTCTACTCCTTCTAGCCCACTGGTAGAGGAGGAAAGAAGTAACATCAATAAGACCCAACCAGAGGCAACACCAAAACATGATTCTCTATTTGGAGATGATTTTAGTGGACCCAGTACCAAGAACAAGGGGTCATCTGATGATCATGCTAGGCATGAGTCAGGTGATAATGTTTCCAGTGATTCACCAAGGAAGTCACATTCTAAAGGTGATGAGGATAGATTTCACCCGGAATTGATGGAAGAAATGCTTGAATTCATGTGGGAGTATATGTGGCAGGAGTTGAAAAAGGATAGAGATATCATTGAAAGACATGAGAAGGCATTAATGACACAAGCTGTAACCATAATGGAACAAAAGAAGGAGATTGGTAAACTGAAAAGGTTAGTATCTGGTTTAGATTTGACAGATGAAGGAAATAGAAAACGATCCGTGAAACCAGAACATTACAAGAAGGTTTTATCTTCAAGTTCTGATGAGTATGATGGTTTGGATAATGATGAAGCTAAAGGCAGTGGAGATAGGAATATGGAGGAGGAAGAAGTGGTTGCTAGTAATGAGAATGATGATGATGAGTTTGTTTATACTCCTCAAACCACTGAAGAAAAAGGTGAAGATTCACTGATTGAACAAATTGATAAGGAGTTTGGTTTGCATAAGAATGATGGTGATGATGAAGGTAATATGAGTGTTGAAGTGATATCGCGTAAAAAGTCACGTTTTTACTACCGATATCTCTCTCATTCTGGAACGATTCTTGGCATATTAACTCAAATATAGCACTAATCAGTAACATTATGCCAAGAAGGTTAAAACGAGGTTGCACGATAAAAATTAAGTAAAACGGATGTGAAACGAAGATTCCACACACGTTTGAAGATTCAAGGCATAAAAACGAGATTTCAAGACCAAAGTGCCCTTCACCAACATCCATTATTTCCAAGATGTTCGTTTTCAAAATTCGGATCCAACAGAAGAAGAATCAACTGAAACGGGTAAAAAATGAAGATTTCGCGCCCGCCGGAAGATCCAAATGATCCGTACGCAATATCTGGAGCTAGGGACCTCATCTGAGGGCCTATCCTATGTCAAAATCTTCGTTTTTGAATTACGAATCCAACAAAAAAAGAATCAACTCAAATAGACGTATAACGAAGAAAACAACCATGAATCAAGAAACGAAGCAACAAACAACGCAACGGGGCGGGGGTGGGCCCACTGCCGCCGGCAGCACCACCGCCGCCGCCGGCCACACCAAGGGTGGCGCCGGCCACACTGCTCCAGTCCCGGTTTCCATTTTTGGTAACTTTTGGTACCTGGTGCGGCCACTTTTCGTGTTGTACGGTACCCGGTTCGCCTACTTTTCGCATGGTACATACCACTTTTGGCAAGCTTTCTAACATGCACCTCAAAACCAACTTTTGCTAATGTGAGCCAAAGCTCACCTATAAATAGGAGGCTCTTGGTTCATTTGAAACACACACACACACACATATCACATATGCATTAGTTACTTTCTCACTTTCTCATTCTACTTTCTTTAAATTAGCATTAGGTTAGTTTAGCATTTTGTTTAGAGTAGAAAGAAAGCTAGGAACGTGTTGTAATCTTTGGTGTACGCTTGGAGTTACGCTCATTAATTCAAGTCTATTCCTTCTCGCATATTAATCTCGGTTATCTCTATCCTTATCTATCTTAATTAAACATGTTTGCTTTAATTATGTTTGCGATCGTTATTACCATGATTAGCGAGTAGATTACTATTGTATTTGTTGTGATGTAGTTAGTATATAATTGTGGGATGACTTTGAATACGTCGTGAGATAATATGACGGCCCCTATTCGACTGATTACTCGGTATAGTATTGGAAATGCTTTTAAGCATAGTACAAATATATGGAAGCCAGTAACGACCGAAGGTAGTTGTATTATTGATCGACGTTATAAAATGGGAAACTTTGTGAACGGACTTATCTTGTGGTTTTAAACCTAAAACTTATATTCGCCTTTGGATTAACAAACGTGATTGTAACCTTGTAAAGAGGAGTCGCGAACCTCAATACGCGGTCAATAGTTATCTGTGTAAAAACTATGTTTTTAATTGTAACGTCATGCAAGCATTATAAAATGCAATGTGATTACGTGGACTTGCCATGAGTATTGTACACTTCTGATCATATCGTACTTATCATGTAAACATCGCGAAGCAATTGAACTCACAACGGAAACGTTGGTAAACAATTTAATACGTTGTGAACTACCATAGTATTTTCCGACATGGTCTGGGTTTAACTTTCTGTAAAAAGCCGTCAACATTTTAATTAGTTGTTTTAGTTTAAATTAGATTAGATTAGGTAGGCTAAAGGCTAAATGTCCATTTACGAAAACCTAGGGATTTGTTAATTGTATTGAGAAAGGCAAGTTTAAAATCCAACTTAACCCGATACTTTTTATTAAAACCATGAAACCTAAAGTACGGTACGCAAGAAACCTAAATGCTTTCCCTCGTTTATCACGCTTAAGTTTCATTGGTAGAAATCGATTAAATAAGTCCGGACACGAGTTCTAAGTTAGTTGTTTAATGGATTCATAATCATTGTGGTATTAAGAACGTCTTGACATGTTATGGACTTGCTACTCTATTCCTTCGCCCACGAGCGAATACGTTCAATAATATGGGCCACTGACTCCGTCACAGGAGAGTGTGGAGAGTTGAGCATTGTCTGTCTGGTCAGAATCACGATACCTTAGTTCCTCGTGACATATTAGTTGATAACCGACTAATAAGGAATCTATTGGTTATACCATAAGTTAATGAATCTCATAAGCAATCCAATTTAGTTAATCATTTTCCCGTAAGAGTCATCATCCCATAATTATTAACTAACGAACTCACAACAAATACTACTTTGCATATCTGATATCCTATTACATTTTAACCGCTTTATTTAGTTTAATTAGTTAACTGAACCAAAACCCCCAACGCACTCTTTTAAAACATTTACTAGAAAAGAAAGATTGATTGGATCACCTCAGTTTCAATTCAGTTTCTCTTTAAGAACGACTCTAGGTCCAACTTACCGCCTACTAACCTTTTGGTTCAGTACTAGTAAGTCACACTTAGACCCCAGCAATTATAAATTATAAAACCACCCGTTGTTTTCGATAGCAACAAGTTTTTGGCGCCGCTGCCGGGGAGACTAACTGTCCGATCCAGAGGCCCAACCAATCCCAATTCTAGTAAACCCTTAGGATAAAACCTTCTATAAAAAACACAAAAACATTTCCTTTCTTGTCTATTTTCTTTTACTGTCTTTTCTTTTAGTTTATGACCTGTTCCCCTAGATCTGCACCACTATTTAACTTTCCCGATCCAGAACTTATAATACGCACTGTTCGACGAGAAAAGAAGCAATCTGCACTTAAGCAAGCAATGGCTGAACGCAGCACTCTCGCTGACAACAGTAAACCCTCTATCGAAGGAAGAGGAGGACCAATTCTCTACCCTGAAACCCCTGGTCAATCTTTCGAGCTTAAACACCACATCATCCAACTAATCCAAAACCACTGTCAATTCCATGGATTGCCCAGTGATGACCCAAACTCTCACCTCGACAAGTTCATCTCTCTCTCAAACTTCTACAAGCAAAACGGAATTGGCCAAGATACAATCCGTTTATACCTTTTCCCTTATTCGCTCACCCATCATGCGCAAACATGGTTTGAAGGTTTAGAGACCGGCTCTATCCCTTCATGGACTGTGATGGCGACAAAGTTTCTAACCAAGTACTTTCCTGCCTTCTAAACAAACCAAACTCAGAAATGACATCATGAACTTTCGACAAGCTTTCGATGAGTCATTATATACCGCATGGGAACGATTCAAAGGAGCCTTGAAGAAATGCCCTAATCACCGACTCGATAAGTCTGCACAATTGTGCACTTTCTACAATGGTTTAGATCCTAACCACCGGACTACCCTCGATGCTGCTGCACAAGGAAGCTTCATGGCAAAGACCGACGAAGAAGGATGGAACCTGATAGAAAATATGACTATGCATCACCACGATTGGAATTCTGGAGATCACTCAACATCTTCCAAACCTATCGCTGCTGCGAACCCGATTCCAGTCGAAGCGATTAAGACACTAACAGAGAAAATGGACTCGCTTGTTAAACAGTTTGGAGAACTTAAGAAACAACAGCACCAAGTACACCAAGTGCAAGTCTGTCAACACTGCACCAACCCGCAACCATCTGGAGAATACCAAGTTGAATATGAAGAAGCAGATGGCACCATCTACTATGCTCAGTTTCCAGCTCGACCACCCGGTTTCAACCAAAACAACAACCAACCTCGAGGACCTCCCTTTCCGCCAAGAAACAACCAACAACCATACCAACCCCGATACCTACCTAGATATCCACCCTACCAACAACAATCACAACTTCCTTACAATCAACCCCTTGCACTTCCTGCACCCACTTCCGACACAAACCAAACCACTGAACAAACCACCAAGAAAAATGCCCCAGCTTCAAGTTCAGACGACGCCTTCACCCAATTCATGCAAGGTCAACACCTGCTCAACCAAAAGACGTCCGCTAGACAAGATCAAGCCGACCTCTTCATGAGAAATCAATTGGCTGTGCTAAAGAATTTGGAAGCTCAAATTGGACAATTGGCACAACGTCTTGAGAATAGACCCCGAGGAAGTTTGCCCAGCAACACGGTTCAAAATCCGCATATTGAGGAAGCAAAGCAACTTACGACACCAAAGGAAGCAGCCACTACTCCACCTGCTGCTGTTCCAATAAAGGAAGAACCGAAGGTCAAGACACCAGCTGTGGAAACCACTCAAACCATGAACAAAGAGGTTAGAATCCCTTACCCCGCTAGACTTAAAGTTCAACCCAAGAAACTGTCGTCCTTTAAGTTGAATGGAAAATTCCTTGACACCATGTCTAGAGTTCCTAGTCGTAATAAGTATATTAGAAAATTGCTATCCACCAAAGATAAATTGCCTGAAGTGAACAACATTCCCCTTAGTTCTGAAACCTCAGCCCTACTTAAAAATAGCCTTCCCGAAAAACTAGGAGATACTGGTAGATTTACACTCCCTTGTTCTATCTACAATTCCGGAAATATGAGCACTTTAGCCGACTTAGGAGCCAACATTAACCTTATGCCCTACTCCCTATTTAAAAGGTTAGAACTTGAAAACTTGAAACCCACTAAGATGACCGTCCAGCTAGCCGACCAATCTATTAGATACCCCAAGGGAATAGCTGAGAATGTCCTTGTTCAAGTTGACAAATTTTTCTTTCCAACGGATTTCGTGGTAATGGATATCCACGAGGACATAAACATCCCAATTATCCTTGGAAGACCATTCATGAATACAGCTAGAGCAGTGATTGATGTGTATAACCACACGATTGTTTTACGATCGCATGGTGAAAGCATCACTTACAAGATCGACCAACCGGAATGCACCCCAGAAGAGGAAGAATGTTGTGCTATATCCACAGGAAAAGTCTGTTCCGATGATGAATCAGAACCAGAGGAGGAACCGCAATTCACCCGATCATCAGTTCTCATTTCTGACACTGAATACGACCCAGAAGAGGAAGAATACGAGGAAGCAGATGAAGAAATTGAATCTGACCCTGAAGAGGAAGAGATGGAAGAAGATGAAGATCATACTGATTCGCCACAAATGGCCGAAGTTAAAAGGATACAAAACTGTGATGACTGCTCTTCATCAGAAGAATCAGTTGATTACGGAGTCATCCGCCAAGAACTCAGATCCTCTCATCTTAAAAGAATGGGAAACATCCTGAATTCCTATCTCGATCCATCAAAACCCTTTACCAGAACCCGACTCCGAGACATAGAAACCTTTGAAGAAGGACTCCGATCATCACCACACCCAGACCAGTATGCCAAACTACTACAGAGAATTTCGGCATATAAGGCACGTCAACCAGGAAGCTTTGCCGAAGAGAACATTCATGACATAACAACCGAAGTCTGAACCACCGAAATCGATAGTTCTCGACCCTTCAACAACGCGCCCTCAGACGAAGAACTCCACCAATTTCCAGATTCACGTGATAAGGACTCCGACTGCAACAGTGAATGTGATGACGACTACGTCAACATCACTATCAACAAACGCTCTATTCCACAACCTCCTCTTGCTCCACCTAATTCCCCTGCTGTCGAAACTGAGAGACTAGAAATTCCTCTGATAGATACTCATCAAGACATGATCGAGATGATTGACGAATACGACGATGTCCGAATCATCGTAGAAGCTATCAAAGAGTCAACCAATGACTACAACACCGCACCGAGACACATGATAAGGGCAATCATACGAGACTACGATTCTTACCTCGCCAATTATGGAGAACCAGAGCCTAGCACTCTTTGGAGAAACATTCGAGCATTCTCTGACCTGCTTCAAGAAGAACTTACCAGAGAAGTTCGACAGCGAGAAAGACCCAACTACCCAATGGGAGAAATCGAATTCTACGGAAACCAAAGGCGAATATACCAAAAAGTATATTGTGCCTTAGCCGGGTCAGCTTTTCCCTACTCGTCAAGTCAAAAAGCTATTCTTGCATCAATGAGAACCAATCTGGAAAGAGCCACAGGGAACCCAAGAAGTTATGCCGACATCAGAATGGTGGGAGATCTTAGAACTCTTCTAGATCTCATCGAAACTGGAGAGCACCTCACAGCATCAGAGAACTGCAGGATCGTCATTCAATCCACCATTGGGCACCACATTGAACTAATAATTGATGAGCTGAACGAGCCAGCCTATGAAGAAGAAACTCGTGAGGTACCGAGATTCATCCCGCACATGTCGCAAATCAATTTAGCCACTTATGTGACTACCCGACTGCGCGAAATGTACCAAGAGGAAGACGTAGAACTCGACGTCTACCGAAACGGATATCGCGAGATATTCAGCAAGTTAATTTGCATCTTCACCGACTCGGATTTTCCCTTCAACCGTGAACAACATCAACTAATCAGACAAGTGTGCCAAGCGACCAGATCCTTCGGAGGAGACCCTTGGGCTAATGATTTTGAAAAAGTGAAAACCGAATTCATGGCTTTAATCGCCTCGATAAGAAGAAACCATCCACAGCGTGAAATCGTTCGAACTTACACCTGCACTCGAATTGACCCTAACGGACCAGTCACAAGGGCAGTTCGATACATCTGCTATGGAATGGCAATACTCGACCGACTCGCCACCGATCACTTCAAAAGCTTCAGAATGCTATCCACCAACCCACCAACTCTCATTGCTGACATGATAGAGCAATTCTTGCAGTACTATCCTCCACGATACTCTCTACCAAGGAACCACAGTGACCATGCCACCACTACTGATGCATCAAGCATCATTTGAAGAAGAAAAGGACTAAGTCGAGCTCTAGACTTTAAAAGAGCGCTTCTCGGGAGGCAAGCCGTGTTTTACATTTCTGCAATTTTACTTTCCAAGAAGTGATGAAATCTTCAACTATCTTTCACACTCGGATCTTGCAAAGAATGCTCCAGCCTGCAAGGAAGCATAAAACCCTGAAGAATCGCAAATCCGACGTGTTCACACTTACGAGACTGATCACAAGTAGACTTGACCAAGAGCGCACCAAAGAAGACAAAGACCGGCAGATGCAACCAAAAGAACACTGCAACTATTGGGGAGTACTTCTATGCCATCTCTTTCATTCGTTTTAAATATGCCATATCCATTATGCTTATCACTAAGTGTGGGATTCAAACCCAGCACACACACTGAAAGAATGAGTCTTAGATGTTTAAAACCCTAAGTGTGGGATTTTACCCTATTCAGAGCTTAGTATAACATCGAGGACGATGTTCCTTTAAGTGTGGGATAGCAGTAGCTACACTACTGTTAAATGGACATTGGTATATTCTTGATTCTAAATCGTTGCTCTTTATTAGACCTTACTTCTCCGTAAAAGTAAACAAAATTTTTCAAAACTAAGTTAAAAATATGTAGAAAATGAAAAAAATTTTTAAAGAATGATTTACTTTGGGGAAGAAAGAAAAAATATAAGTTCTTTTGGAAAAAGTTTGACAATCCCATAAAGAGCATCGCATGACTAAGCACACAACAACCCAACTTTCGATTCGTGAGGTACCTTGAGCTATATGAAAAAGCATTCACTTTTAATGCTTCACTTTTTCGATTCTTGAGTGTGCCGATGTATGCGTTTAGAATCAGAACTTTCTCTTGTTATGCATTTCGAATCCGAACTTGTGAGTCAAAAAGGAGATCGAATCACATCATTCTTGAACCCATCCATACACCCAAAATAAGCACGTTACCCCTTTACCTACTCAAAAACATCCCTCAAACTTCCTACAAAGTTCCAAAGATGAAAAAAGAGAAAAATAAAGGATATGACGTCAAAAGGAAAGAAAAAGTCCCAAGAAAATTCGAAGTAAAGAAAGTCAAATGGAGAAAGAAGACTCCGACCAAAATAGAAAGAAGGCGTCAATCCTCCCCAAAAATCCAAAAATTTTCAGCTTTCCGCTTCACCAAAAAGAAAACCCAACAAAACCCCTCTCACACCACCAACATTCCACCACTAAAAACCCTACATCACTTCCCTTAGAATGATTGTGGCTAGATTGACTTCACGCTTACCAAAAAGGTAACGATTTGATACTCGATCAAGCCTATGACGATAAACAATACATGACTGGCGTTCTGAGCGATTGATATAATAGAACAGGAAACCCTAAACACTTTGAGTGATTGGAGTGACCACCTTGAGAGGATCGCCTAGTCATGTATCAACGATCAATGATCAAAAGCATGCTCCTAAAGATTACAACCTTGCTTTCTAAAATATTAAATATCTTTAAACCCCCTTAGTAAAAAGTTCCCGTCTTAAAATAATTTCATTATCTGCTTATCTTTAACCATGTTGAACGTTAGTTTGCTTGAGGACAAGCAAAGTTCTAAGTGTGGGATACTTGATATCGCGTAAAAAGTCACGTTTTTACTACCGATATCTCTCTCATTCTGGAACGATTCTTGGCATATTAACTCAAATATAGCACAAATCAGTAACATTATGCCAAGAAGGTCAAAACGAGGTTGCACGATAAAAATCAAGTAAAACGGATGTGAAACGAAGATTCCACACACGTTTGAAGATTCAAGGCATAAAAACGTGATTTTAAGACCAAAGTGCCCTTCACCAACATCCATTATTTCCAAGATGTTCGTTTTCAAAATTCGGATCCAACAGAAGAAGAATCAACTGAAACGGGTAAAAAATGAAGATTTCGCGCCCGCCGGAAGATCCAAATGATCCGTACGCAATATCTGGAGCTAGGGACCTCATCTGAGGGCCTATCCTATGTCAAAATCTTCGTTTTTGAATTATGAATCCAACAAAAAAAGAATCAACTCAAACGGACGTATAACGAAGAAAACACGCACGAATCAAGAAACGAAGCAACAAACAACGCAACGGGGTGGGGGTGGGCCCACCGCCGCCGGCAGCCCCACCACCGCCGCTGGCCACACCAAGGGCAGCGCCGGCCACCCTGCTCCTGTCCCGGTTTCCATTTTTGGTAACTTTTGGTACCTGGTGCGGCCACTTTTCGTGTTGTACGGTACCCGGTTCGCCTAGTTTTCGCATGGTACATACCACTTTTGGCAAGCTTTCTAACATGCACCTCAAAACCAACTTGTGCTAATGTGAGCCAAAGCTCACCTATAAATAGGAGGCTCTTGGTTCATTTGAAACACACACACACACATACATATCACATATGCATTAGTTACTTTCTCACTTTCTCATTCTACTTTCTTTAAATTAGCATTAGGTTAGTTTAGCATTTTGTTTAGAGTAGAAAGAAAGCTAGGAACGTGTTGTAATCTTTGGTGTACGCTTGGAGTTACGCTCATTAATTCAAGTCTATTCCTTCTCGCATATTAATCTCGGTTATCTCTATCCTTATCTATCTTAATTAAACATGTTTGCTTTAATTATGTTTGCGATCGTTATTACCATGATTAGCGAGTAGATTACTATTGTATTTGTTGTGATGTAGTTAGTATATAATTGTGGGATGACTTTGAATATGTCGTGAGATAATATGACGGCCCCTATTCGACTGATTACTCGGTATAGTATTGGAAATGCTTTTATGCATAGTACAAATATATGGAAGCCAGTAACGACCGAAGGTAGTTGTATTATTGATCGACGTTATAAAATGGGAAACTTTGTGAACGGACTTATCTTGTGGTTTTAAACCTAAAACTTATATTCGCCTTTCGATTAACAAACGTGATTGTAATCTTGTAAAGAGGAGTCGCGAACCTCAATACTCGGTCAATAGTTATCTGTGTAAAAACTATGTTTTTAATTGTAACGTCATGCAAGCATTATAAAATGCAATGTGATTACGTGGACTTGCCATGAGTATTGTACACTTCTGATCACATCGTACTTATCATGTAAACATCGCGAAGCAATTGAACTCACAACGGAAACGTTGGTAAACAATTTAATACGTTGTGAACTACCATAGTATTTTCCGACATGGTCTGTGTTTAACTTTCTGTAAAAAGCCGTCAGCATTTTAATTAGTTGTTTTAGTTTAAATTAGATTAGATTAGGTAGGCTAAAGGCTAAATGTCCATTTACGAAAACCTAGGGATTTGTTAATTGTATTGAGAAATGCAAGTTTAAAATCCAACTTAACCCAATACTTTTTATTAAAACCATGAAACCTAAAGTACGGTACGCAAGAAACCTAAATGCTTTCCCTCGTTTATCACGCTTAAGTTTCATTGGTAGAAATCGATTAAATAAGTCCGGACACGAGTTCTAAGTTAGTTGTTTAATGGATTCATAATCATTGTGGTATTAAGAACGGCTAGACATGTTATGGACTTGCTACTCTATTCCTTCGCCCACGAGCGAATACGTTCAATAATATGGGCCACTGACTCCGTCACAGGAGAGTGTGGAGAGTTGAGCATTGTCTGTCTGGTCAGAATCACGACACCTTAGTTCCTCGTGACATATTAGTTGATAACCGACTAATAAGGAATCTATTGGTTATACCATAAGTTAATGAATCTCATAAGCAATCCAATTTAGTTAATCATTTTCCCGTAAGAGTCATCATCCCATAATTATTAACTAACGAACTCACAACAAATACTACTTTGCATATCTTATATCCTATTACATTTTATCCGCTTTATTTAGTTTAATTAGTTAACTGAACCAAAACCCCCAACGCACTCTTTTAAAACATTTACTAGAAAAGAAAGATTGATTGGATCACCTCAGTTTCAATTCAGTTTCTCTTTAAGAACGACTCTAGGTCCAACTTACCGCCTACTAACCTTTTGGTTCAGTACTAGTAAGTCACACTTAGACCCCAGCAATTATAAATTATAAAACCTCCCGTTGTTTTCGATAGCAACATGAAGCTACTAAGGCAGGAAGTGAGGATGAAATTAAAAATTCTGTTGAAACTGAGGTTATGGAAGGTGATGTAGAAGAAAAGGTTTTAGTAGAGAAAGAAAAGTTTGAAAAGGTGTACCATAGACAAGGAAGAAAGAAGAACATTCCAGTGACAAGAATAAATAGAACTGTTGAGAAGAAGATTGATACTCCAAAGAAAGTATCAAAACAACCATCTTTGCCTGGATTTCAGATAAAAGAACCTTCTGCAGCAACTGCTCAAGTGGTGCAAGATTTACTAAAGATTGATCCAAAAGATAAAGGAAAGGGTATTCTGCAAGAAAAGCCAAAGATAAAGAAGAGACAGCAGGTACCACAAAGTATTGAGTATGATCATGAGTATGCTGTAAGGATGCAAGCAGAATTGCATGAACAAGAAAGAATTGAAGTTGAAAAGAGAGCAGCAGAGTCAAGAAGATCTGTGCCTGATCAAGTAAATGAATCTGAAGTTGATGAGGTAGATGTATTGCTAGAATCTGGTAATGTTGTGAAAATGACCAAGGAAGCAAGCAGGATTTATGAGGATATGAAAGCAAAAGGTTTGGAAGATGATTCTGTCTATAATGCCTACATTGAAAAGAAGAAAGGCAATCTGTAACACCCCCAAATTTAATGATTTGCGGAAGCTTGATTTGGGTGTTACTAATCAATAACAAAGCACAAAGATGAATAGCAAACGACTCTATATGCGTCGTTTTTACAAAATATATTGATAACTGAAATGTTTACAACATTTAAAGCTTTACATAGCTCGAGTTAAATAAAATGAGATTTCAGTACATAAGTACTTGTACAAAATATACTAATGCAAGAAAATCTCAATCGTCTGTATGCTGACTCGAGCTAAATCCTGAGCAGAAACATCCTACTGCTGGGTACCTGCGATATATGCTAAAAGGTCAGCTATAAAGCTGGTGAGCTCACAGGTTTGAAATCAAGTAATATCGTATGAACCGCAAGATTTAAATAATGTATTGCATCCAGCAATAAAATTATGAATTGCATCCAGCAATTAAATAATGAATTGCATACAGCAATTTAATAATGAATTGCATCCAGCAATTTAATGGTAATCATCGTGTATACAGCCATGAGCACATAGTTGAGCTTAACTCGAGGGCCGGGTCCCCTATAGAGAATTCCGGGCGAGGTGCCTCCACGAATGCCTAATCAACATTCGTCTTCCCAAATATTAGTACGTCCGTTTACCCGGTTAGTGCTTGCTAACCCGGACGAGGAGGGTCAATCCTATATGGTACCATATACTAATATTCACGCTACAACGTATTAACAACTATGCTAACGGAGGACTTTCAAATGATTAGTTTCGAAAAACTCATGTAGTATATGAAAAGTTTGGTACTTGCGTTCACATGTTAAAAGTTTGAGCAGTATATCACACCCCTGAGTAAAACAGTAAAAAGAGGGGCTATGAGACTCACCTGAGTCTGAATGCGTTTAAACAAACGTAAGTTGATTAGCCGAAATGAAGTCCAAAGACTTGTAACCTGAGGGTGTCCACGACACGCGATGGTTATAAATATGATTGGGTATCTCAAAAGATCACCCCGGTAGTTGTTCGTCCAACTATAATGTCCAAATATCCACTATTTGGTTGATATGTTTAAGTATTTGAAAAGTGTACGACCCGTTGGTGACGAGTTTGAAATAATAATCTTCAAGTATTATTATCAAGTTATCGATGTTTTGCACTTACAAAAGTGTCTCAAAGTGTTTTATAAGTCGTATCGTATAAAGATTTGAGGTTGTAAAAGTTCGACACTTAGTGAAATTTAAGTTGTAAATATTCTGTTTTATGCGTCACTTAAAGCGACACTCATGGGTTTAGGCGACACTTAGGAAGTGTCGCATGAAATGACTGATTCTGAATAATAGCGTCACTTGTGCAAGTGACGCATAGAGTGCGACACTTGAGGAAGTGTCGGTTGTAAGTGTCGGTATAAAGGTCATGAGTCACTAAGGTGAGTGACGGGTGAAATCAGGTTTGATGGTAGGCGTCACTTAGGCAAGTGACGCTATAAGTGTCGGTCATTAGTGACGGGTATTGAAAATGCGTCACTTAGGTAGTGACGGAAAAAGAGGGTTTTATGCGGCACTTAGGCAAGTGACGCAAAATTTGGGCTTTTAGCGACACTCAATGCGTCACTTAAGTGACGCACGAAGTGACGCTATACTGCATGCTTCGTTGCGACACTTAAAGCTGTTGACGGGTTTTTGAGCCAAAAACGAGTTTTCCGGCCATAGTTTGGTCCGATTCTTTTACCCAACCCATAAATGGACATTTTAAGTTGTTACAAACTACTAGAAAGTGAAAACACTTAAAAACGAGAGATTTCGGGATTTGTCGGAAACTTACAAATTGTCGGATGAGAAATCCAAAAAGGTAGGATGATAGATCGTGTCGCGGTGGTCGTTTTCTTCCAAAGTGTTAATGAGATCCAAGGTCGTTTGATGTTGCTATTTGCGATTTTTAGTGAGTTTTGGTGATGAAAGTTTGAGAGAAAAAAAAAGATGAAGGAGAGAGAGAGGAAAGGAAATAAATGAAAGAAAAGAGGAGGTGGAGGTGGGGTTATCCCCATTTCCAGTTTTTCGCCCCGCGTTCCGTGTGGTGTTCGTTTGCTCCGTTGTTTAGACGTTAAACAATTATTTTAAATATTAAAGGTACGTTTTAAAATACAAATTATTATGCGATATTTTATTTAAATATTTTACTAATCAATTTATATATTGGATTATAAAATGTAAGTTTGTTTATTTAGTTTGCGCGTTTTACATTTAAATTGTGTAAGGTTTGTTTGTACAATACGTATGAATACGAAATATTATTATAATAATATTTTTGACATAAAAGCGTTATTTAATAAGATTGGTCACCAACGTTCGTATTAAATTGAATCGAAATACATCCGATTTAAATTGCGTACGATTTAACCAAATCGCATTTTCGTATATATTCAACAATATATATATAATTCGATACATTAATTAGCCTAACAAGAAACTAATTACATGTATTAACATACGATTAGGCACTAATTACTAGTAATAGAGTTTTAAAACATTAAGTATTACAATACATATGTTTATAATAAGATTTCATAAGTATAACTGCAATGTCTGCAGTAATGTAACACCCGCCAAATTAGGACTAGTAATTAGTGCCTAATCATATGTTAATACATGTAATTAGTTCCTTGTTAGGCTAATTAATGTATCGAATTATATATATTGTTGAATATATACGAATATGCGATTTGATTAAATCGTACGCAATTTAAATCGAATGTATTTCGATTCTAATTAATACGGACGTTGGTGACAAATTTTATTAAATAACGGGTTATGTCAAAAATATTATTATTATAATATTTCGTATTCATTCGTATCGTACAATCAGGAATTTCATAATTTAAAATGCAAAACGCGCAAACTAAATAAATCAACTTACATTATTAACTCAAACGTAAACTTATTTGTAAAATAATTAAATAAAATATCACGTAATAATTTGTATTTAAAACGTACCATTTAATATTTAAAATAATTAATTAACGTTGAAACGACGGAGCAAACGAACACCGCACGGAGCGGGAACGCGGGGCGAAAAATGGGAGGATAACCCCCCATTTCCCACTCTCTTTTCTCACTTTCTCATTCTCTCTTTCTCTTTCTCCTTTCTTTTCTCTCAATTCCACCAACCAACCAAAACCCCCAACTTCACAAAAACGCAAAATAAACATATCAAACGACTTCGGATCTTCAAGATTTTTAGAGATTCACGACCACCGCGACACGATCTATCTTTCTATCTTTCCGAAATTTCATTTCGGCGATTTGTAAGTTTCCGACACCTCTCGTTTTTAAGTGTTTTTACTTGTTTGCGGTTTGTATCGACTTATAATGTTCAAATAAGGGTTGGGTAAAAGTTTTGGACCGAACGGAAACCGAAAAACTCGTTTTCGACCCATTTTCCGGCCAACAGACCGCTACGTCGCATTTGGCCCAGAATTTATGCGACGTCAGCCCCTACGTCGCAAGACCCCTCGTGACGTCGCATGGTGCGACGTCAGTCACTACGTCGCATTAAATTGCGACGTCGCATATAGCGACGTCAGCCTTAACGTCGCCAATACCTCACTACGTCGCATTTAGCGACGTAAACCTTTACGTCGCAGAAATCACCTACGTCGCATTAGCGACGTAGCACCCTACGTCGCATTAAATTGCGAAACGTCGACTTTAGCGACGTCATGCTCTACGTCGCAATCCTACCTGCGACGTCGCACCCTACGTCGCATAAAACAGCAGGTTTTCAAACTTTAATTTCACTAAGTGTCGAACTTTTGCAACCTCAAATCCTTATACGATACGACTTACAAAACACTTTGGGACATTTTTGTAAGTGCAAAACATCGATAACTTGATAATAATACTTAAAGATTATTATTTCAAACTCGTCACCAACGGGCCGTACACTTTTCAAACACTTAAACGTATCAACCAAATAGTGGAGATTTGGACATTATAGTTGGATGAACAACTACTGGGGTGATCTATTGAGATACCCAATCATATTTATAACCATCGCGTGTCGTGGACACCCTCAGGTTACAAGTCTTTGGACTTCATTTCGGCTAATCAACTTACGTTTGTTTAAACGCATTCAGACTCAGGTGAGTTTCATAGCCCCTCTTTTTACTGTTTTACTCAGGGGTGTGATATACTGCTCAACTTTTAACATGTGAACGCAAGTACCAACTTTTCATATACTACATGAGTTTTTCGAAACTAATCATTTTAAAGTCCTCCGTCAGCATAGTTGTTAATACGTTGTAGCGTGAATATTAGTATATGGTACCATATAGGATTGACCCTCCTCGTTCGGGTTAGCAAGCACTAACCGGGTAAACGAACGTACTAATATTTGGGAAGACGAATGTGGATTAGGCATTCGTGGAGGCACCTCGCCCGGAATTCTCTATAGGGGACCCGGCCCTCGAGTTAAGCTCAACTATGTGCTCATGGCTGTATACACGATGATTATCATTAAATTGCTGGATGCAATTCATTATTTTATTGCTGGATGCAATACATTATTTAAATCTTGCGGTTCATACGATATTACTTGATTTCAAACCTGTGAGCTCACCAGCTTTATAGCTGACCTTTTAGCATATATCGCAGGTACCCAGCAGTAGGATGTTTCTGCTTCAGGATTTAGCTCGAGTCAGCATACAGAAGTTTGAGATTTTCTTGCATTAGTATATTTTGTATAAGTACTTATGTACTGAAATCTCATTTTATTTAACTCGAGCTATGTAAAGCTTTAAATGTTGTAAACATTTCGGTTATCAATATATTTTGTTAAAACGACGCATATAGAGTCGTTTGCTATTTATCCTTGTGCTTTGTTATTGATTAGTAACACCCAAATCAAGCTTCCGCAAATCATCAAATTTGGGGGTGTTACAGATTGGTATCAGAGCCTAAGGTTATAGTGAACTAGGTTGCATTTAGTGAGCCTAGACTATGACCATTAGGCCGTATTCCTTATTAGGTATGACTGGTTCAGGGATTACAACATACGAGTTTAATTTAACATAGCCTGATCAACTATGTACAATTAAGCAAAGATGATGTAAGATCTGAAAGTAGTTATGGCTGAACAGGATACAATAGAAGACTCTGACCTCGAGAGAACCGAGACTTAAACATGTTTATGCTAGACACTCAATAGGCTATATTATATAGGAACTATATGAATATAGGCCTCAATCTTACTAACGCTTTGTCTCAGAAATGGCAAACATTCCATCAAATTCATCTCGTTCTCAATCCGGGTCGCAGAACCCAAGGGTAGCAAGGAGGAACTCAAGGATGCCTCGAGCTGGCCCGTATCCCACTCACTCCACCTTGCCGGCCTTAGCCGCCAGAGTGAATCAACACGAACAGCGACTTCGCACCATGGATGTCGTGTTGCAGGAAACCAACGAAAACTGGAGACTTACATCCCTTGAACGCATCGAACAAGTCTCCGACGACCTTGAAACCACAAACAACAACATGGATGTCCTCCGTAACCAAATAATAGAAATAAGGGTGGAAAATGCCCTTCTACAACGAAGGATGGAAGAATGTGAGCAACGCTCACATGAAGCAGAAGAATATGCGCGTGGACTAACACAACGACTAGCACTCGCAGAAGACAACGCCCGACAAGCCAGCAGGCTTGCAAACACTGTGGACCGTCTTGTCACGATGATGGAACAAATTAATCTACGTTAAGACTAGTGTAGTCTTTGTCTTGTAATCTATCCTGTAATCTAGTAACTCTCTACGCGCTACTCTAAAATTCAGTCGGATGTAACAGTTCCCGACATCTTTTGTAATACATCTGTAGGATGTAACCTTTGAACTCGTACTATCTATTAAATGTTCCTTGCTGTTTCAACTCATATCGATTGCCATTATTCCTGTTGATGTTATGTATTACTGCTTTTATACATGTACATCTGAGATAAATACAACTTTCTTGCAAAATCTCATGTATCTTCATTTCTTTTATTGAAGAATCATGCCGCCAAAGTCAAGACCTTACACCGATGCACAGATTACTTCACTCATAACCCAGGCTGTTACTGAAGCCTTGGCTCGCAATACTCCACCCAACTCCACAAGAAACAGCGATACCGCTGGAACCTCTACCACCAAACCTTGTTCTTACAAGGACTTCCAAAGCTGCAAACCCTCGAGTTTCAAGGGTTCTGAAGGAGCCATCGGACTGATCAGATGGTTCGAGAAAATGGAAACTGTTTTCCGTGTCAGTAAATGCGCGGAGAACGACAAAGTAAACTTCGCCACCTGCTCTCTTGAAGATGATGCCCACTCTTGGTGGAATTCATATACCCAATCAGTGGGTGCTGACATTGCCTACCAAATCACTTGGGAGGAATTGAAAGCCAAACTCACTGCCAAGTACTGCTCTATCGCCAAACTCCAGCAGCTAGATGAGGAGTTCTGGAACTTAAAGGTTCAGGGTGGTGACATCGATGGTTATACCACCAGATTTCAACAGTTAGCTGCCCTCCGCCCAGCTATGGTAAGCACTGAACCTGATAAAATCAGGAAGTACGCCCTTGGTCTCCCTGATTTGGTTCGGGGACACGTCATCTCTTCAAAACCAGCCACCATTGACTGTGCAATCTCATTGGCCCAAGACCTGATGTCTATGAGCCAAGATTCTGAACCACCCACTTCATCCTCCCAAAACAACAAACGCAAGTGGTCTGACTACCACAACAACCACTCCAACCAACAAAACAAGAAACCTGACACCATCAAAGCCTACAACACCACCACTGATATCATCCGGGGTTACACTGGGAGCAAGCCATATTGTCCCAAGTGCAACCATCACCATGAAGGTTCCTGTGGTTCCTTTTGCAACAACTGCAAGAGGTACGGTCACCTTACCAAAGATTGCCGCTCTCCTACCAACAACAACCCCAACAACACCAGGCCACCCAAAGTCTGCTTTGAGTGTGGAAACCCCGGGCATTTCAGGGATACGTGCCCAAAACTGAAGAACCGCAACAACAACAACAACAACCGCAGCAACAACAACAACAACAACACCCGCAGCAGAGCTTTCGTCATCAAATCTGGGGACGCCCGCCAGGACCCGAATGTGGTCTCGGGTATGTTCCTCCTCAACAACTTAACTGCTTCTGTTCTATTTGATACTGGTGCTGATAGAAGCTTTATCTCCGATGATTTTTGCCCACTACTTGACATCACTCCTGTTGCCTTAGATGTTAAGTACACTGTAGAACTAGCAAATGGAAAACTCGTAGAAACCACCAGTGTGATACCTAATTGCACACTAAATCTAGCTGACGAAACCTTTTCGATCGACCTGATACCCATTGAAATCGGAAGTTTTGACGTCATTATTGGAATGGACTGGTTGTCCAAACATCGAGCTGAAATTGTTTGTCACGATAAAATCGTCCGTATCCCACTCGCCGTTGGTGGAACCTTGATCATACAGGGGGAGACCGGTGGGACGGGACTCAATATAATCTCCTGCTTAAAAACCCGAAAATTTCTGAGAAAGGGTTACCCCGCAATACTTGCACACATCACAGAGAAGAAGTCGGAGGAGAAGCGACTTGAGGATGTGCCAATTGTTAGAGACTTTCCCGAAGTCTTTCCGGAAGAATTACCTGGTCTACCTCCGCCTAGACAGGTAGAGTTCTTGATTGATCTTGTGCCGGGTGCCGCACCAGTGGCCCGCGCACCGTACCGTTTAGCCCCATCCGAACTTCAGGAGTTGTCCTCTCAGTTACAGGAACTTCTGGATCGAGGATTCATTAGACCGAGTTCTTCACCTTGGGGAGCTCCGGTCTTATTTGTCAAAAAGAAGGACGGTTCATTCCGAATGTGCATCGACTATCGAGAGTTGAATAAATTGACCGTCAAGAACCGTTATCCACTTCCTCGCATTGATGATCTATTCGACCAACTTCAGGGTTCAAGTTTCTACTCAAAAATCGATCTGCGATCAGGTTATCATCAGTTACGAGTTCGCGACACCGATATTCCAAAAACTGCCTTCAGAACTCGTTACGGGCACTACGAATTCCAAGTGATGCCCTTTGGTCTAACCAACGCACCGGCTGTATTCATGGACCTCATGAACCGGGTGTGCAAACCTTACCTCGATAAGTTTGTCATTGTCTTTATCGATGACATACTCATTTACTCGCGCAACGAGCAAGAACATGCGCAACACCTCAGAACCATCCTTGAACTACTTAGACACGAGGAGCTTTACGCTAAATTCTCTAAGTGTGAGTTCTGGATTCAAACCGTTCAATTTCTTGGTCACGTGATCGACAGTCAGGGAATTCACGTGGACCCATCAAAGATCGAGGCTATCAAAGACTGGCAAGCACCCACCTCTGCAACTGAAGTACGACAATTTTTGGGTCTTGCTGGGTATTATCGACGATTTATCGAAAACTTCTCCAAAATAGCTCAATCACTCACGGTGCTGACTCAGAAGGACAAAAGGTTCGATTGGACCGAGAAACAAGAGTCAGCCTTCCAACTTCTGAAACAAAAGCTTTGCAGTGCTCCAATTCTATCCTTACCCGAAGGCACCGATGACTTCGTGGTATACTGTGCTTCTCACCAAGGTCTTGGTTGCGTGCTGATGCAACGAGACAAGGTCATTGCTTATGCCTCACGACAGCTAAAAATTCACGAAAAGAACTACACCACTCATGATCTCGAGCTTGGAGCTGTCGTTTTTGCTCTCAAAATCTGGAGACATTATCTCTACGGCACTAAGTGCACTATCTTTACCGACCACAAAAGTCTCCAACATATCTTCGATCAGAAGGATCTCAATATGAGGCAACGTCGTTGGGTCGAGTTGCTTACCGATTACGATTGTGAGATCAAGTACCATCCAGGGAAGGCTAATGTTGTAGCCGATGCCCTCAGTCGAAAGGAACGACCTAAACCACTTCGAGTCCGAGCCCTCAGTATGACCATTCACAACGATCTTACCATTCAAATTCATACCGCTCAGATCGAAGCCCTGAAATCCGAAAACATCAAAAATGAAGCCTTGCGGGGCATTGACAAACAATTCGAAATCAGACCTAACGGGATTAGGTATTTCTCAAACCGAATCTGGTTGCCCAGTTTTGGGAACCTAAGAGACTTGGTGATGGACGAGGCTCACAAGTCTAAATATTCTATTCATCCTGGATCCGATAAGATGTACCACGGCATCAAGGAATTTTACTGGTGGCCAAACATGAAAGCCGAAATCGCCACTTATGTCAGCAAGTGTCTCACTTGCTCGAAAGTCAAAACCGAACATCAGAAACCTCCTGGTTTACTTCAACAACCGGAAATCCCTGAATGGAAATGGGATCAAATTGCCATGGACTTCATAACCAAACTACCAAAGTCGTCGAGCGGTTGCGATACCATTTGGGTGATCGTCGATCGTCTCACCAAATCTGCTCATTTCCTGGCAATCAAAGAAAGCGATAAAATGGAACGCCTTACACAAATCTACATCAAGGAAATCGTTTCTCATCACGGTGTTCCAATCTCGATCATCTCGGATAGAGATGCCCGTTTCACTTCTCACTTTTGGCAATCACTTCAAAAATCTTTGGGTACCCGTCTCGATATGAGTACCGCGTATCATCCTCAAACCGATGGCCAAAGTGAACGAACCATTCAAACACTGGAAGACATGCTACGAGCCTGCGTAGTTGATTTCGGTACAAACTGGGAAAAACATCTACCGTTGTGCGAATTTTCGTACAATAACAGTTATCATGCCAGCATTAAGGCTGCACCTTTTGAGGCACTGTACGGTCGTAAGTGCCGATCACCGATCTGTTGGACTGAGGTGGGAGTTAGTCAACTCACTGGTCCTGAACTCATACACGCCACCACTGAGAAAATTGTGGAAATCCAAAACAGACTCAAAGCTGCACGTGATCGTCAGAAAAGTTATGCTGACGTGAGACGCAAACCACTCGAGTTCCAAGTTGGGGATCGAGTTCTCTTAAAAGTATCGCCTTGGAAAGGCGTCATCCGTTTTGGCAAACGCGGGAAGTTGAATCCCCGGTACATCGGGCCTTTTGAGATCCTCGAAAGGATTGGCCCCGTAGCTTATCGATTGCAGCTGCCATCCGAACTCAGCAGCGTGCACCCTACTTTTCATATCTCAAACTTGAAGAAGTGTCTGTCTGATGAGACACTTATTATTCCATTAGATGAAATTCGTATTGACGATAAACTTCACTTCGTTGAGGAACCCGCTGAAATTATGGACCGTGAGGTCAAACAACTGAAACAAAGTCGTATTCCCATCGTCAAGGTCAGATGGAATTCGCGGCGTGGTCCGGAATTCACTTGGGAACGGGAAGACCAAATGCGACTCAAATATCCTCAACTTTTCACTGATTCCACATCAAACACGACTTTGAGCTAAATTTCGGGACGAAATTCTTCTAACAGGGGGAGAATGTAACACCCGCCAAATTAGGACTAGTAATTAGTGCCTAATCATATGTTAATACATGTAATTAGTTCCTTGTTAGGCTAATTAATGTATCGAATTATATATATTGTTGAATATATACGAATATGCGATTTGATTAAATCGTACGCAATTTAAATCGAATGTATTTCGATTCTAATTAATACGGACGTTGGTGACAAATTTTATTAAATAACGGGTTATGTCAAAAATATTATTATTATAATATTTCGTATTCATTCGTATCGTACAATCAGGAATTTCATAATTTAAAATGCAAAACGCGCAAACTAAATAAATCAACTTACATTATTAACTCAAACGTAAACTTATTTGTAAAATAATTAAATAAAATATCACGTAATAATTTGTATTTAAAACGTACCATTTAATATTTAAAATAATTAATTAACGTTGAAACGACGGAGCAAACGAACACCGCACGGAGCGGGAACGCGGGGCGAAAAATGGGAGGATAACCCCCCATTTCCCACTCTCTTTTCTCACTTTCTCATTCTCTCTTTCTCTTTCTCCTTTCTTTTCTCTCAATTCCACCAACCAACCAAAACCCCCAACTTCACAAAAACGCAAAATAAACATATCAAACGACTTCGGATCTTCAAGATTTTTAGAGATTCACGACCACCGCGACACGATCTATCTTTCTATCTTTCCGAAATTTCATTTCGGCGATTTGTAAGTTTCCGACACCTCTCGTTTTTAAGTGTTTTTACTTGTTTGCGGTTTGTATCGACTTATAATGTTCAAATAAGGGTTGGGTAAAAGTTTTGGACCGAACGGAAACCGAAAAACTCGTTTTCGACCCATTTTCCGGCCAACAGACCGCTACGTCGCATTTGGCCCAGAATTTATGCGACGTCAGCCCCTACGTCGCAAGACCCCTCGTGACGTCGCATGGTGCGACGTCAGTCACTACGTCGCATTAAATTGCGACGTCGCATATAGCGACGTCAGCCTTAACGTCGCCAATACCTCACTACGTCGCATTTAGCGACGTAAACCTTTACGTCGCAGAAATCACCTACGTCGCATTAGCGACGTAGCACCCTACGTCGCATTAAATTGCGAAACGTCGACTTTAGCGACGTCATGCTCTACGTCGCAATCCTACCTGCGACGTCGCACCCTACGTCGCATAAAACAGCAGGTTTTCAAACTTTAATTTCACTAAGTGTCGAACTTTTGCAACCTCAAATCCTTATACGATACGACTTACAAAACACTTTGGGACATTTTTGTAAGTGCAAAACATCGATAACTTGATAATAATACTTAAAGATTATTATTTCAAACTCGTCACCAACGGGCCGTACACTTTTCAAACACTTAAACGTATCAACCAAATAGTGGAGATTTGGACATTATAGTTGGATGAACAACTACTGGGGTGATCTATTGAGATACCCAATCATATTTATAACCATCGCGTGTCGTGGACACCCTCAGGTTACAAGTCTTTGGACTTCATTTCGGCTAATCAACTTACGTTTGTTTAAACGCATTCAGACTCAGGTGAGTTTCATAGCCCCTCTTTTTACTGTTTTACTCAGGGGTGTGATATACTGCTCAACTTTTAACATGTGAACGCAAGTACCAACTTTTCATATACTACATGAGTTTTTCGAAACTAATCATTTTAAAGTCCTCCGTCAGCATAGTTGTTAATACGTTGTAGCGTGAATATTAGTATATGGTACCATATAGGATTGACCCTCCTCGTTCGGGTTAGCAAGCACTAACCGGGTAAACGAACGTACTAATATTTGGGAAGACGAATGTGGATTAGGCATTCGTGGAGGCACCTCGCCCGGAATTCTCTATAGGGGACCCGGCCCTCGAGTTAAGCTCAACTATGTGCTCATGGCTGTATACACGATGATTATCATTAAATTGCTGGATGCAATTCATTATTTTATTGCTGGATGCAATACATTATTTAAATCTTGCGGTTCATACGATATTACTTGATTTCAAACCTGTGAGCTCACCAGCTTTATAGCTGACCTTTTAGCATATATCGCAGGTACCCAGCAGTAGGATGTTTCTGCTTCAGGATTTAGCTCGAGTCAGCATACAGAAGTTTGAGATTTTCTTGCATTAGTATATTTTGTATAAGTACTTATGTACTGAAATCTCATTTTATTTAACTCGAGCTATGTAAAGCTTTAAATGTTGTAAACATTTCGGTTATCAATATATTTTGTTAAAACGACGCATATAGAGTCGTTTGCTATTTATCCTTGTGCTTTGTTATTGATTAGTAACACCCAAATCAAGCTTCCGCAAATCATCAAATTTGGGGGTGTTACAAGTAATACAGAGGAAATCCTCAAAAGCTGTCCCAAAATATGTGGCATCCTAAGTAGTCCAGGGTTGTCCATCCTGAATGCATGCGTTGCTTACTTACATAGCTAATTTCCTGTAAAACATAGAAAGAAAGTTGTCAACCAATATGTTGAGTGAATTCACAGGTTTTGTATAAATGTAAGGTATGTTAAACCATTTATGTTTGTGTTATTGAAATGTCATTCAATAAATAAATGTTGCAGGTTTTGCAAAATACAAGATTATAGGGTTGTTACCCAAAAATACAGGTTTATGTGGATTGTCACCCAAAATATAAGTCTGGTTGTTTACCAGTATTTAAAGATAGAGAAAATTGCCCATTTCGTCCCTGTGTTTGTCCAAAAAATCACTGGCAGTCCCTGAATTCAATAAATGTCACTAGTCATCCCTATATTTGTTATTTTTGCTCGCATTTCATCCTTGACTCTAATGACGTTAAAAAAATCCGTTAAGTCTTGTCATGTGCCAGGCACATGAAGGGTATTTTTGTCCTTTCATTATGTTCCCACCTTCCATTGTACTTTCGTTTCTCTCTCTTTCACAGTTTCCTTTCCCCTTTATTTTTCTTTGAAACTAGATCTATCATCTATCAATCCACTTCACACATTAAATCATAAAAACTAAAAATCAAAATCTTAAACAATTAAGGGAAAGTCTTTTGCAGATCATTCTTGAAAACTAAATTTACGGGTTGGGAGTAACAAAACAACTTTCTAAGTTTTTAATACCTTCTGGAATCACATACAGATTTTTCATATAATGTAATGAAAAATGTACAGATGCTAATAAGCACAGTGTAAATCAGAGAGTAGATCGACCTAAGAACATTCTTCTCAACAAGTGTGTTCGAACTACGGTGGCTGAATCTCAAATATTCAAATCCGGATTATCGTGAATCTCAAATATCTCAAATATTTGAGTGAACGAAGTCATGGAAGAAAACGAACATTAACGATTGAGATTTCCGACCCCCTACAAATCGAACTCGTCGTTATCTCGATTGCGATTGTGATGGTGGAGCACCGTCGCTTTCGAATGTGATGGTGGTGGCAACGATGGTGATTTATGGTGACGGTGACGATGGTGGCGTGACGGTGAGAAGGTGTTGCAGGTGAAAATCGAAAGGGCTTAGCGAAAATCCTCAAAATAAAAATCTCATACGCCTCACTCGTATCGTAATCGTATCTCTTCGTTTCCGACGATGTCGACGTTTTTCAGGAGATTAAGCAAATCAACTCCGATCGCATTTTCACACGCTTTCCGATCTCAATCACAATCCCATTTCAGATTTCCAGTCGGTGCAATCGCTGCCGTCTCCGGTTGGATCTCATATTTCTATTACTTTTCTGAGCCAAATTTGGTACTTTTATTCATCTTATTGTAATTTCGGTTTAATTGCAGTATGAAATGGATATGATATCTGTATCTATTATCTATATCGATATCGATGTGTGGAGAATGTGATGTGTGTGTGTGTGTGTGTCTTCAGGAAGCTGAAACGCTATTATGTGATTATGGATGGCAATGGGTCGGGTTCGGGTCGGGTTTTAATGAACCCGTACCCAAACCCATTTAGAATATGCATACCCAAATCCAACCCAATAACTAGCGGGTACCTATTTAATATTACCCATCGGTTTTTCGGGTTTCCCCACGGGTATCGGTTATTCCCGTTTGACTATTCCGCATATAAAATAGCAAGTATGGCAATTATAAATGATGTCTTAAAATGGAAACGTGACAAAACATAAGAAGGAAACCAAGATACCCTAAATAATAGAATGGTTGTTCAAACTGGTCATAATACAAACAATTACATGTTTTTGAAAGTACAAAATTCAAATGTCATGATCATTCAAATTCAAAGAAATAGATGCAAAATATATAGATAATATGATCATTCTTAATCTTCATTATTCAATTTTCATTCACAAATTAATTATGCTTTAATTATATTATTATATTATATATATTATAGATTACATATAATTAAGAATAACAATTATGCGGATACGGGTACGGGTAATTGGGTATGGGTACGGGTACGGGTAATCGGGGCGGGTATTACTAAAACCCGTACCCAAACCCAAACCCGCGAAGAAAGAAAAACTTGTACCCAAACCCGTATCCAAACCCATCTACCCATACGGGTACGGGTATTAATTGGGTCGGGTTCGGTTTTCCCCATCGGGTTCGGATGTTTTTGCCATCCCTAGTGATGGGTAAAAGGGTGATTGATGGGTAAAAGGGAGATGGTACAACCAAGGGCAGAGGGACTGTATTTTGAGGAAGAAAAGGCCATTTTAGTCTTTTTGCATGACTTAACAGATTTTTTTAACGTCATTAGAGTCAAGGACGAAATGCGAGCAAAAATAACAAATATAGGGATGACTAGTGACATTATTGAATTCAGGGACTGCCAGTGATTTTTTGAACAAACACAGGGACGAAATGGGCAATTTTCTCTTAAAGATAACCAGAACGTTTTTCCGGTATTAAAACGGTTGTAGGATATGTTATCCTATACAGTATGTGGGAATGCTTAGACTATAATCCCCTGAAAGGTGAGCTAAACCTCGCATGTTAAAGTAACGCGACCTAACCCTATAACCAAACCACAACCGGAACTTATGTTGTTTGCCTGAAGGACATTTAAGTATACACTCCAACCATAGGAGGGTCGTCACGGCAATAGTACTATTCGTATACTCAGTGGCTAGAGTCACCTAGCTAATGGTTATAGTTTGCATGACATAAGGACTTTTCATGCATACATTGGGAGTCTGGGTCCGTACTAGGATTCGTTGTCTAATTCCCAAAACAGTTGTGAAAATGTTATTTCATATCAAACAGTTGTATAAAGCAGTAAAGCATTTATATAATTTGCTGCATGTGTTCGCATGCAGTTTCTATGTTTACACCCCTATGTTTAAAAGCATAAAACATTTGCAAAGTAGGGGCTGTGAACTCACAGTAGTTTGCTCGGTATGAATGCTAGCAGCCGACAGGTAATTGCCCAAGGTGTGTTAACCTATATACAATAAATGTATTAACATAAGTACGTTTGATTTGTTTAATCAACTTATGTTAACAGTTTGTTTGTTTGAAAAAATGGTGGATTTCTTAATAATGTAAGTTGTTAACTTTGTTGGTGACGTTGTGTTGAAATATTGTTATATTCTCTCATATCGTATACTTTGTTAAGTGTATATACACGTATGTAGTTGTTTTCATAATTGAGTGTCGTTTTGTCCCCTTTGTACATATAATTGTTCTATATATGTATACGTATGTAAATATACTTGTTGTATATAATTAGGTCATACGTTTGTTAAACGTGAAGTTCATTTGTATATATATATGTGTGAATATATAATTACAAGTGTCGTATGTATATATATTGTCAATATACATGTGTATATAATTCCAATACGTTGTTTACGTATAAAAATATAAGTTTTCATTTGTTAAGGAAAACGTCCAAGTATGAATATAATTCCAAGTGTCATTTGTGTGTTTATAATAACATTTGTTGCTTGTATATATATATGTTTTAATACGTTGTTTACGTATATAAAACGTTATAAGCTTTATTTGTTATAAAACTCGTTGTCGTACTTATTTCCGTTTATAAAATAAATGTCATTGTCTCAAAAATTATCGTATAAGTTTGATCGTATCATTGTTAATGATTTTGATTCGAGTTTCACGATAATATAAACGTATAAAGTTCGTACATATATTTGTAATACATTTATATCGTTTGCTCGAGCGAGTTATTAAGTCCAATGTCCGTATCCATGGTTTGTCCCGTTTATGTATTATTAATAGTTTATTATGTCTCGGTAATGTCTCGTATAAATGTAATCGTTAACGGAATTGTTTGTGTTTAAAATCAAAGTCAAGGTGTTGACCCAGTGTGTGAATTCGCCGGATTCTATTTCAAAGAAAAGGTGTTGCCGGATCTTCGGGTCAAGCCGCCGGATCGGGTCAAAAACGGGTGAATCCGCCGGATTCAGTTTAATCCGCCGGATTCTTTTGTGTTCACAAGGCGTTCGTGTGAAGCTTTGGGAATCCGCTGGATTCAGGTGAATCCGCCGGATTCGAGCGTGTCTTTTACTCGTTCACAAATGTTTAAACCGGTTACGGGGTGTGCGAGTTTTGCATGGGAATCCTCCGGATTCGACATTCGACATGAATCCGCCGGATTCATGTTGCTTTCAGGGCCTGTCCGAACAGGGCAAAATACATACATGATCATTTTGGTTCCAAATCGTTTTTACCATGTTACCAATAGATTATAACGATGTAATATGACGTTTTTATCGTCCTAACATTGTATTTTAACAAGTTTACACATATTGATTTTGGATTCAAAGCCTTGGTTTTATAAACCCATTTTCAAGATCAACCAAGTAATCATCAAATTTATGTGTTATATACTCAGATTATGATATATATACAAGTTATATAACCAATTTAAAGCAAAGAAATCAAGATTAGAAGGTTTCTCACTTTGAGTTTTGATGATGGTGATGAACGATGATGATGATAATGGAGATGATTATGTGAAGATGTGTTGGATGTGCTTCTGCTCTTACTACTTCTTGCTGCTACTGATCTTGTGTAATTTCTTAATGAAGAAGGAAAAGTGAAGTGAGAAGATGATGATGATTTGTGATCTCAGGAAAATGAGTAAGGGTGGGAGTACGCATATTTTAAAATAGAACGAGTATGGGAGTGATACAGTAGGGTGTCTCCTGCATTATTGATGTTTGGTGGCATTTTTGTCCCGTTAATTTCGAGTACGGGTATAATTATAGCAATATAGAATATAACTTTTTATATTTTTATTTTGTAGGTGTTCTCCTGGTTCGTTATTTAAAATCAGAATAATGATGTTATCATTATTTTAGAATGTTACACAAATTTGTACATTTTACTGCGCGCAGTTAATTGGGCGTCAAATTTCAGTCAAATTATGATTTCATATTTTGAGGTATTGTTCCGAATACTTTCGAACATATGTGAAAAATAGAACTTTTATGATTTGCGATCTCTAGGTATGTTTTAAAATTGTTTCTGTTCGTTTTATAATACGTTTTATGTTAAACGTATATTTAAGTCATTCTATCTATATGTTATAGATATATTAATAATCGTAATTAATAATTGAATTATTAATTATTTTTGTGTCACGAACTTTTGTCATTTATTTTTGTCGGGTTCGTTCCGATATATTTGTACGTAACTTTTAATACTTACGTATTACGTATTACTTTTTGTTTAAAAGTATTGGGCTTGTTAGGCTTACATCACCTCAAAAGTTTTGTTAAAACTAAACCAGGAAATTAGCGTAAGAATGCACATGCTTAATGTTTAATTAATACCTAATTTGGAGAGTTGTCACAAGATCGGAGTAGGATCGCTCAGGAGGTAGGATCGGAGTAGGATCGTAGGATCGATCGTGGATCGTAAGATTGCTGAACGATCCGATCCTACAAATGGGCTAATTTTTTTATTTATTTACAATTGTGCAAAAATATTTATAAAGCCCATACCATAGTCCAAAGTCCAATGATATTGATGATTCGTATAAAGTTACGATTGATATATTAAATTGGTAATTTTCATTTGTAGGCTCGTATAATCTTAAACTTGTTATGACTATTCGTGCAATTGTACCATGCTACTATGTTTGGTTTTAATACGTTTATCGTCCTAGAAATATATGTTGACAAATTGCATCATTTTTGTAATCTAAAAGTATGAATGTTACACCAATTTCTCTAATTGTTAGTATCCTGTACGAATTTGGATATATTTAAATAAATAATGATATTTTGGTAGGATCTTACGATCCCGATCCAATATTATGAATCACGATCTTGTAAAGGCAAAAACGATCCTATGTAGGATCCCGATCCTGACAACCTTGCCTACGTCCCAATTTAAATGTTCACGTTTCTGTTTTGGGATGTTTCCAAAATACTTGTCCACTATTAATTTCAACCAATCACAAGTTTTTTTTAATGGATATATCATATATATAAAATTTTATTGGTTGATACAGTAATCAGTGTACTTTCCGAAAACTGTGTGCATTTTTATAGTGAAAAATTAAATTGGGACGGATACAATAGTATTTACGGCAAATGAATGTTACTCGCCTGTCATTACCCGCCCTTATTAGATGAACCTTTTCTCTAGTCTTTTGACGGACTATTTTAACTCATATAGCATATAGCATATTTGATCCTTTTATGTTGAGGTGGTTTCAAGTTGGGTTGGTGTTTTTGACGGTCAATTTAGCTCCTCATCTTAATTAAGCTAAACTAAAGGCTTCATCCTATCTTATAAATTATGAATGTCCTAACCAAGGTTTTTAATCAATTTCATAATCTTTCAAACTCCATTCGGTAATCCTCAATGACCCAACGTGTTTGATTTTGACACGGCCTCATCAATCGTGGGTGTAGTTCTTTATTTGTATGGATTTAGGTACTCGATTAATGGTTTGTGTGTTGATTCGGGGTTTAATTTCAAGGGTAGCCGATATTGGTGGCTAAAAGGGGTGAAGATTGTGACTTTAAGTATTTTTTATAAAAAGAGTAATCTATTAAGAGTTTTTATGGGACAATATATATGTAATTTAGATCAAGGGTATAATGATCGTGGGTGTGTAAAAATTCAAAAGTAGGAATGATTGATGGATCTGACTTAAAAAGTTAGATATAATGTTATCATTCAGCAATTAATGTATACCACATGGATAATCGGTTGTACCTTTCTTAAGATTGATTTAAATTTAAAATGTTACATTATTTTGACATTCTACTTAACTTTAGGTCTCGTTTAGTAACAGAAAAGTTTCTTATTTTTCTGTTACCATTTCTCTATAGAATGAGAAGAGTTTTACTTCTCTAGTTAGCATGAAAAATCTAAAAACGTGTTTAGTTGCAATGGGTAGAGTTTTCATTTTGCAAGGAATAGTAGAGATAGAAAACTTAGAAACCATTAAAAGTAGTTTTCAACTTTGTCGTTATAAAAAGGAAAACAAGAGTTTTCCTTTTTTTAGAAAACTCGAATTTGAACACGTTTTCTAATTTTATTGTTTTCTTAGATAATTTTTCTAGAAAAGTGGAGAGTATCCTGTAACTAAACGCACCCTTAACTTTTTTAACCTTTTGAAAGTTATGACAAGTAGCGGTGATATGGCATGAAAATATTTCAAACTAATACGGACTACATTTTATTTGATTATATAAGATCTTCTTTTCTATTCAGCCTGGAAAAATATTATATACTCCGTAATATTTTAAGTTAAATTTGTTAGAAGATGTAGGTAATAGATTGGTTTGTGTGTTGATTTGGGATTTGATTTCAAGGGTGGCTAAAAATTGTGACTTTAACTGTTTTGTATAAAAACGAGCATTTTATGAGAGTTTTTATAGGGGACAATATAATTATGGGTTTGTAAAAATTCCAAAGTAGGAATGATCGATTGATCTAAATTTAAAAGTTAGATACAATGTTCTCTATCATTCAGTAATTAGTGTAAACCACATGAATAATCAGTTGTACTTTTCTTAAGATCGATTTAATTTTAAATTTTGCATAATTTTCACATTCTACTCGACTTAATTTTTTTTTAACTTTTTGAAAGTTACGGCAAGTGTTCTAAACTTTTTACAGTGGTAATTTGGCATAACAATATTTCAAACTTATATGGAGTACATTTTACATATTATATAAGATCGTTTTCCTTTCAACCGGGAGAATTATTATATAATATTTTAAATTAAATTTGTTACAAGATGATGAACACTAAAAGATATTTGTATCAAAAGGTATGGAACAAGTCAGGGCGGATGTATATTTGGGTTCTTATGTGTAGTGTAAAAAAATATTTTTTTTACATGTGTTTAGTAGAGTTTCTACAAAATTTATACCTTCAAAAAAGGAGGTGAACACCCTATGCTTTATAATAAAATATCAAGTGACAACTCAACTAAACTATGACATCTATTTGCTGTAACTACCTTGTTTATTACTTCATCCTTCCCACTTATATTGTATATTTGTCTACTAACTTTTTTGTTGGATTTAAAATAGATTAGAAAAATATCAGTTATGCCCTTATATTTAATGTAAGTTTGATTGAGAATTTTGTTAAAATAAATGAATGATAGTAATAAATGAGTGTAAAATAGAGAATTTAATGATTTTTTACAAAACTAGTAAGGTGTACAATATAAACGAGACGGAGTGAGTAATAATTAATTCATATCCAAATGTATAGATGTTACAATTTTGTTACTATTCTATGAGCCGGACTTTGAAAATCTATATTGTACGTATTTATGTAACACCCCCGAAATTCACTGTTTTGCGGAAGCATAGTTTGGGGTGTTACTAATTAAATATCACAGCACAAAGATAAAGCAAACGACCTCTAAATGAGACGTTTTGTAAATTAGTTACATTCCATAGATATAATGTTTGAAAACTTAGTGTTTTCGTATACAAAATGTAGTTTCCCCTAGAGTCCACGCGTATAGCGGGAGATTCTATTACATAATCAAAATATACAAAAGATAATGCTAAGAATCTCCGTTAATGCAGTTGTGTTGAAATCATGCGACTCTAGCTAAAATCCTGGAGTAATCCTACTCCATCCGGGTACCTGAGAAAACATGCTAAAAAGTGTCAACCAAAAGGTTGGTGAATCTCACAGGTTTGTAAATAATATCAGTTTTGAACACGAGCTTTCGTCAGTAATGCCCGTAGGCGTAAAATCAGCAATTTCAATCCAGAAATCGTAAACCAGTATTTGCAATCCCGCAAATGTAAGTAAGTAAGTTTATACCGTTGCCATGAGGCTCATAATCGAAGCTTAACCCGTAAATAATATGTTTGCTCCCGTGACATGCTCGTAAGTGAGCAAGCATCAGTAACGAATAAGTTGTCACCCGTTTATACGTGTAAATCGGTACGTGGCAGCGCTACTGCCCCGGGTGGGGAGGGTCATTTCCCTAATGGATCCATTAACTACTGTTCGCGCTTAAGTCCATAACTAACGATATATGATGGAGAGACTTCTGTAAATAGTAACAACTCATGCAATTCCGTTTGGTATAGTAAACAGTTTAGTACTTGTGTTCAAGAAAAAGTAGTAGCATGTATCTCCCCCAATAAGATAAAACAGTAAAAGTGGGGCCGTAAGACTCACCTGAGTCTTTGCAAGTACGTTTATATCAATAAACGAGTAAGTAATATCAACCGTAGGTTCTCCGAACCCGTAACCTTCAAATGCCTAAACATATAAAGTTAAGTAAGTAGATGTCTCGCAAGACCATCTAGGCTAGTTGTTTACACAACTCATTATATCCAAGTGTTTGTTTAGTAATCCGTTTGTAGTTTGAAAACAAATATGGCCCGTTGGTGACGGTTTGTAAAAAATGATTCAAAGTGTTATCATTTATAACGCAATTTAGTGTGATTGTAATAGAAAGTATGTTCTATGACGTTTGTTCAGTCGCATGACATAAGTATTTGAAGTTGTGTAAGTTCGACACTTAGTAAAATCTAACTTTTCAAGGTTCTGGTTTGTGCGACGTAGCATGCGACGTAGCATGCGACGTAGGGAGGTACGTCGCATGATGCGACCTTCGCAAAATCAATGCGACGTAGGTTCGGTTTGCGACGTAAAAGTCTACGTCGCTATGTGCGACGTTGGGATTTTTGTGCGACGTAGGCCGCGACGTCGCTAAGTGCGACGTTGGCCACATAATGCGACGTTTTGAGCTACGTCGCAGATAGTCCAGCGTCTCTGCGACGTAGCGGTCTGATCGGAATTTGGTGGCCGGAAAATCGGTCGAAAAACTTCCGTTAGGTCCAAATCTTTTACCCAACCCATTTTTGGACATTTTAAGCATATATAAACCATAAAAACGTAAAAATGAGTAAAAACGAAGAGTTTCGGGTTTTGTCGGGAACTTACGATTTGCCGAAATGAAATTCCGGAAAGATAGGATTGTAGATCGCGAAATGGTGAACGTTTTTCTCTAAAGAGGTGGTATGATCCGGCGTCGTTTAGTATGTTTATTTTGCGGTTTTGTAAGATTTTTGGTGATGAAATTTGAGAGAAAAGAGAAGAGAGGAGAGAGAGAGAAAATGAAATAAAGAAAGAAAAGGGAATTGGTGGGAGGTAATATCCTCCACCATTTCCAGTCTGCGCACTGCGCCTCGCGCGGTGTTCGTTTAATCCGTCGTTTAACGTTAATTCAAGCAGTTATATTTTTAAAAGGTGACGGGAATATTTTAATGAAATACCTTGAAATTAATTATAAAAACATTCATCGAAGTATTAAAATTCTTAACTCGCGTTTAATACGTATTCGTTAAATTATTTAAAATGTCGTCGCGATATTATAATTAGTGTTTGTTCGCTGTGTATTTTATATAATAAAATACGTTCTCATTATTTAGGTAAGTTTCTGTCACCAACGTCAAAATAATTGTGTCGGACTCCGTCCGGTTAATTAGTACGATTTATCCAAATCGCGTAAAAACACACATATATATATAAATCAACTTATATATATACAAATAGAGCCTGTAATTAGTCCTATTACATACTAATTACAACTAGTTACAATCAATTAGGCATAAATAATTATCCTAATTTAGCAGGTGTTACATTCTCCCCTTGTTAAAGAAATTTCGTCCCGAAATTAGCTTGAGTGCACGGACGGTGCGTTGTCTGGGAAGAGATGTGGGTATTTCTGTCGCATTTGGTCTTCCCGTTCCCAGGTGAACTCAGGGCCGCGCCTAGAATTCCACCTGACTTTTACTATGAGAATACGACTCTGTTTCAATTGCTTGACCTCTCGGTCCATGATTTCCAAAGGTTTCTCGACGAAATGAAGTTTATCATCGATTTGAATTTCGTCGAGCGGTATAATCAGCGTCTCGTCAGACAGACATTTCTTCAAGTTAGAAATGTGGAATGTGTTGTGTACGCTGCTAAGTTCAGCAGGAAGTTGCAGGCGATATGCCACTGGACCAATCCTTTCAAGGATTTCGAATGGTCCGATATATCTAGGATTTAGTTTGCCTCGTTTCCCGAATCGAATAACACCTTTCCACGGTGCCACTTTGAGAAGTACCTTGTCTCCTATCTGGAACTCAAGGTGTTTGCGTCTCACGTCAGCATAGCTTTTCTGACGATCACGTGCGGCTTTCAGCCGGTTTTGAATACCAACGATTTTCTCAGTAGTTTCTTGAATGATTTCTGGACCCGTGAGTTGGGATTCTCCTAACTCAGTCCAACAGACAGGTGATCGGCACTTACGTCCGTAAAGTGCCTCGAAGGGTGCAGCCTTTATGCTGGTATGATAACTGTTGTTGTACGAGAACTCGCACAACGGTAAATGATTTTCCCAAGAAGTACCGAAGTCGACTACGCAGGCTCGTAGCATATCCTCCAGTGTTTGAATAGTTCGCTCGCTTTGGCCATCGGTTTGCGGGTGATAAGCAGTACTCATATCCAGACGAGTACCAAGAGATTTCTGTAGCGATTGCCAAAAGTTAGAAGTAAAACGGCTGTCCCTATCCGAGATGATCGAGATAGGTACCCCGTGTCGTGAGATGATTTCTTTGACATAGATGCGAATCAGACGCTCCATCTTGTCGGTTTCCTTGATGGCCAGAAAATGAGCAGATTTCGTGAGACGGTCCACGATCACCCAAATGGTATCGCAACCACTCGAAGTTTTCGGTAGTTTGGTAATGAAGTCCATGGAAATCTGTTCCCATTTCCATTGAGGAATTTCAGGTTGTTGAAGCAACCCAGAGGGTCTTTGGTGTTCGGTCTTTACTTTGGAACAGGTTAGGCATTTACTGACGTACAAGGCGATGTCAGCTTTCATGTTAGGCCACCAATACAACCCTTTGACGTCATGATACATCTTGTCAGATCCAGGATGTATTGAGTATCGAGATTTGTGAGCTTCAGCCATCACCAAATCTCGAAAGTTTCCGAATTTGGGTAACCACACCCGGTTAGAGAAGTATCGAGTTCCATCGGGTTTGATTTCGAATTGTTTATCCAAGCCTCGCAAGGCTTCATTTTTCAAGTTTTCATCGTTGAGTGCTTCAAGTTGAGCGGTAAGGATTTGAGCAGGAAGCTCGTTATGAATTGTCATAGAAAGTGCTCGAACTCGAAGGGGTTTCACTCGTTCTTTTCGGCTTAAGGCATCGGCAACTACGTTCGCCTTGCCCGGATGGTATTTGATCTCGCAGTCGTAGTCACTAAGTAACTCAACCCAGCGACGTTGCCTCATGTTTAGATCTTTCTGATCGAATATGTGTTGGAGACTTTTGTGATCGGTAAAGATAGTGCTTTTCGTACCGTAGAGATAATGTCTCCAGATTTTCAATGCGAAGACCACAGCACCTAACTCGAGGTCGTGGGTCGTATAGTTTTTCTCGTGAATTTTTAGTTGTCGGGAGGCATAGGCAATGCCTTTTTCTCGTTGCATCAACACACAACCAAGTCCTTGGTGTGAGGCATCGCAGTAAACTACGAAATCGTCGGTGCCTTCGGGTAAGGACAAGATTGGTGCACTGCAAAGTTTGTTTTTCAATAGCTGGAAAGCTGACTCTTGCTTATCAGTCCAATCGAACTTCTTATCTTTCTGCGTCAGTGTGGTTAGGGGAACAGCTATTCTTGAAAAGTTTTCGATGAATCGGCGGTAGTAACCAGCAAGACCTAAGAATTGTCTCACTTCGGTTGGAGTGGTCGGTGACTCCCAGCCCTTGATTGCTTCAATCTTGGCGGGATCAACATGAATTCCTTGGCTGTCAATCACGTGCCCGAGGAATTGAACGGTTCGAATCCAGAACTCACACTTAGAGAATTTGGCATATAACTCTTCGTGTTTAAGAAGTCCTAGAATGGTTTTCAGATGTTGAGCATGTTCCTGCTCGTTGCGAGAGTAAATCAGAATATCATCGATGAACACAATGACGAATTTGTCAAGATATGGTTTGCACACCCGATTCATAAGGTCCATGAATACGGCCGGTGCGTTGGTCAACCCGAATGGCATCACTTGGAATTCGTAATGCCCATAACGAGTTCGGAAAGCTGTCTTTGGGATATCATTGTCACGGACTCGGAGTTGATGATAACCCGACCGTAGATCAATCTTTGAGTAAACACTCGATCCCTGGAGTTGGTCAAACAGGTCATCGATTCTAGGAAGTGGGTACCGATTCTTTATGGTTAGCTTATTCAGCTCTCGGTAGTCGATACACATGCGGAAAGATCCATCTTTCTTTTTCACGAATAAGACCGGAGCTCCCCAAGGCGAGGAACTTGGTCGAATGAATCCTCTGTCCAGGAGTTCCTGTAGTTGGTTAGACAACTCCTGCATTTCGGATGGTGCTAAACGGTAAGGGGCTCGTGCCACGGGTGCAGCTCCGGGCACAAGTTCGATTTGAAATTCAACTTGTCTAGGTGGCGGAAGTCCGGGCAAGTCTTCAGGAAAGACTTCCGGGAAATCCCGCACGATCGGAACATCCTCAAGTCGCTTCTCCTCCGACTTCTTCTCCGTTACATGTGCGAGGATGGCTTGATACCCTTTTCGTAGGTATTTTCTCGTTTTCAGACAGGATACAATATTCAGATTCCGTCTACCGGTCTCCCCTTGTAGGACTAAGGTTCCACCGGAGACAAGAGGTATGCGAACGAGTTTGTCATGACAGATGATTTCAGCTCGGTGCTTGGATAACCAATCCATACCGACAATAATATCGAAGCTGCCGATCTCGACAGGGATTAAATCAATGGGAAACGTTTCGTTCGTGAGGTTAAGTGTACAGTTTTGTATGATGCTATCAGTTTCAATCAGTTTGCCGTTAGCTAATTCTACAATGTATTTAGCATCTAAGGCAGTGGGAGTAATATCAAGTAAAGGGCTAAATTTCTCAGAAATGAAGCTTCTATCGGCACCGGTATCAAATAACACAGAAGCGGTAAGGTCGTTGAGAAGGAACGTACCCGTCACGACGTTCGGGTCTTGTCTGGCTTCCCCAGCCTTGATAACGAATGATCTGCCGCGAGCAGGGTTGTTGTTGTTTTTCAGTTTTGGGCAATCTTTCTTGAAATGCCCTGTATTTCCGCACCCAAAGCAGGCCTTTGGTGCATTAGTGTTGGGGGTGGGAATGTTGGTTCGACAATCCTTGGCTAGATGCCCGAACCGTTTGCAGTTGGAGCAAGGGCAAGAACCGTCATGATGGCGGCTGCATTTGGAACAGTAGGGCTTGTTCCCGCTGTACCCTTTCTTTTCCGAAGTTCCAGATGTATAAGCCTTAATGTACTCAGGCTTTTTGTTGGAGGTTTGGTTGGATGAGTTGGGGTTACCTTCCCACTTGCGTTTGTTGTTTGCAGATGGGGTTGAAGTTGTACCACGGCGGACAGAATTTGCCGTTAGTTCATGGGCCATACGGATGGCGCTCTGAATAGTACCCAGTTTGGAAGAAGTTACCAGATCTTGGAGTCTCTCAGGAAGACCATCAACGAATTTCTCGATCCTCTTGTACTCAGGATCGACCATGGTTGGGCACAGAAGTGCCAGTTGGTGGAAACGGTTGGTGTAGCCGGTGATATCATTACCTTGCATCTTATGGTTCCAAAATTCCACTTCTAGTTGTTTCAATTCATCCCTGGGGCAATACTCGCCCCTCAACATCTTCTTCAACTCCTCCCACGGGAGTTGGTAAGCAGTAGCAACACTCACAGTCTGGGCATAAGTGTTCCACCAGGTGAGTGCGGTGTCAGTAAAAGTACTAACGGAGAACTTAACCTTATCTCCCTCCGCACAGTTGCAGATAAGAAATACAGACTCAACTTTCTCGATCCAGCGTACTAGACCGATAGCTCCCTCGGTACCTGCAAAGTTTAGAGGTTTGCAGTTCTGAAAGTCCTTGTAAGAACAAGGTTTAGCAGCAGTGGTTTCAGCGGCATCGCTGTTTCTCGAGGAATTTGGTGGAGTATTCCGAGCCAAGGCTTCAGTAACAGCCTGGGTTATAAGGGAGGTGATCTGGGCATCGGTGTACGGTCGTGTCTTTGGCGGCATGATTCTTCAATAAAAGAAATGAAGATACATGAGATTTTGTATGAGCTGGTAATTGTCACAGATGTACATGTATAAAAGCAGTAATACATAACATCAACATGGAAAATGACAATTAATGTGAGTTGAGATAACAAAGGATATCTGATAGATAAAGTGAGTTCAAAAGTTACATCTTACAGAGATATTACAAAAGGTGTCGGGAATGGTTACATCCGACTAGTTTATAGAGTAGTGCTAGATAGTCCCTAGATTACGAGATAGATTACAGACAAAAACTACACTAATCTTAATGTAGATTAATTGGTTCCATTAGCGTGACAAGGCGGTCCACAGTTTGCTAGTCGATTGGTTCCTTCTTAGTTAGGGTTCCTGGCCTTCGGATTCGTCTTCCGATTCCAGGTTCAGGTCGTGTGGGTGGTAGCGTGCCTCAAGCATGTCCCTGTATTTTTGAGTCGTGGAGCGGTACCTAGTCTCCTCCTTTGACTTCCTGCCCAAACGTTTGATCCATGTTTTGGTCCTACGGGTTAGGTTGGTGGCCACTTTCTTCCAGTATTGGATCTTATCTTTAATTCGTGTAGGGACAGATCGGTTTGAGATTCTCAATCTTTGTTCATAGTCTATGCACTTACGCTTAAGTGCCCAATTTCGGCCGTCTAGTCCCACGGCCTGATCTCGCACTCTTTCATATTCTTCTATGTCGATGCCAGTCATTTCGAAATTCTGATTTTCGTTTCCCTCCAGCATGATTTCTTCTTCTGGTACGATGTCCTCATCGAGATACGTGTACTGGATTTGTTCCTCGTGGACTTGGTCACTATCAGACATGTGGTCGTCCATTTGGGAATTCGCGTCTTTGAGTTCTATAGAAATGACAGAGAGAGGATTTTAGTCCTTGGAAGTACGTTGCTTCCGGGTGTTAGATGTGATTTTCATAAAATCATTAGAGTGCGCCACAAGGTGGTGTGACGGTAATCAAGTCTGTCATGGTCGGTGCAAACCGCTGAGAGATATTCGTAAGTGTCACCAGAGAAACGTCGGCTATCTCTATAGCGAGTGTGTTTACGTGCGAGGCCTATTCATATATATTCAATATATAATAGCTTAGTAGCATAGTCAGTGAGTGAGGCCTATGTATGTATATACTCGTATATCACATAATAGCCTAGCGTATGTCTAGCACATAACAAGTAAGAGTCTCGGTTCTCTCGTGGTCAGAGTCTACTAACGCATTCCTGTTTGACATAACCATTTCAGACCTCACATCATCTTTCCTTAATTGTACATAGTTGATCAGGCTATGTTAAATTAAAGTCGTATGATGTAATTCCTGAACCAATCATGCCTAATAAGGAAATACTGCCTAATGGTCATAGTCTAGGCCCACTAAATGCAACCTAGTTCACTATAACCTTAGGCTCTGATACCAATCTGTAACACCCCCGAAATTCACTGTTTTGCGGAAGCATAGTTTGGGGTGTTACTAATTAAATATCACAGCACAAAGATAAAGCAAACGACCTCTAAATGAGACGTTTTGTAAATTAGTTACATTCCATAGATATAATGTTTGAAAACTTAGTGTTTTCGTATACAAAATGTAGTTTCCCCTAGAGTCCACGCGTATAGCGGGAGATTCTATTACATAATCAAAATATACAAAAGATAATGCTAAGAATCTCCGTTAATGCAGTTGTGTTGAAATCATGCGACTCTAGCTAAAATCCTGGAGTAATCCTACTCCATCCGGGTACCTGAGAAAACATGCTAAAAAGTGTCAACCAAAAGGTTGGTGAATCTCACAGGTTTGTAAATAATATCAGTTTTGAACACGAGCTTTCGTCAGTAATGCCCGTAGGCGTAAAATCAGCAATTTCAATCCAGAAATCGTAAACCAGTATTTGCAATCCCGCAAATGTAAGTAAGTAAGTTTATACCGTTGCCATGAGGCTCATAATCGAAGCTTAACCCGTAAATAATATGTTTGCTCCCGTGACATGCTCGTAAGTGAGCAAGCATCAGTAACGAATAAGTTGTCACCCGTTTATACGTGTAAATCGGTACGTGGCAGCGCTACTGCCCCGGGTGGGGAGGGTCATTTCCCTAATGGATCCATTAACTACTGTTCGCGCTTAAGTCCATAACTAACGATATATGATGGAGAGACTTCTGTAAATAGTAACAACTCATGCAATTCCGTTTGGTATAGTAAACAGTTTAGTACTTGTGTTCAAGAAAAAGTAGTAGCATGTATCTCCCCCAATAAGATAAAACAGTAAAAGTGGGGCCGTAAGACTCACCTGAGTCTTTGCAAGTACGTTTATATCAATAAACGAGTAAGTAATATCAACCGTAGGTTCTCCGAACCCGTAACCTTCAAATGCCTAAACATATAAAGTTAAGTAAGTAGATGTCTCGCAAGACCATCTAGGCTAGTTGTTTACACAACTCATTATATCCAAGTGTTTGTTTAGTAATCCGTTTGTAGTTTGAAAACAAATATGGCCCGTTGGTGACGGTTTGTAAAAAATGATTCAAAGTGTTATCATTTATAACGCAATTTAGTGTGATTGTAATAGAAAGTATGTTCTATGACGTTTGTTCAGTCGCATGACATAAGTATTTGAAGTTGTGTAAGTTCGACACTTAGTAAAATCTAACTTTTCAAGGTTCTGGTTTGTGCGACGTAGCATGCGACGTAGCATGCGACGTAGGGTGCGACGTAGGGAGGTACGTCGCATGATGCGACCTTCGCAAAATCAATGCGACGTAGGTTCGGTTTGCGACGTAAAAGTCTACGTCGCTATGTGCGACGTTGGGATTTTTGTGCGACGTAGGCCGCGACGTCGCTAAGTGCGACGTTGGCCACATAATGCGACGTTTTGAGCTACGTCGCAGATAGTCCAGCGTCTCTGCGACGTAGCGGTCTGATCGGAATTTGGTGGCCGGAAAATCGGTCGAAAAACTTCCGTTAGGTCCAAATCTTTTACCCAACCCATTTTTGGACATTTTAAGCATATATAAACCATAAAAACGTAAAAATGAGTAAAAACGGAGAGTTTCGGGTTTTGTCGGGAACTTACGATTTGCCGAAATGAAATTCCGGAAAGATAGGATTGTAGATCGCGAAATGGTGAACGTTTTTCTCTAAAGAGGTGGTATGATCCGGCGTCGTTTAGTATGTTTATTTTGCGGTTTTGTAAGATTTTTGGTGATGAAATTTGAGAGAAAAGAGAAGAGAGGAGAGGGAGAGAAAATGAAATAAAGAAAGAAAAGGGAATTGGTGGGAGGTAATATCCTCCACCATTTCCAGTCTGCGCACTGCGCCTCGCGCGGTGTTCGTTTAATCCGTCGTTTAAACGTTAATTCAAGCAGTTATATTTTTAAAAGGTGACGGGAATATTTTAATGAAATACCTTGAAATTAATTATAAAAACATTCATCGAAGTATTAAAATTCTTAACTCGCGTTTAATACGTATTCGTTAAATTATTTAAAATGTCGTCGCGATATTATAATTAGTGTTTGTTCGCTGTGTATTTTATATAATAAAATACGTTCTCATTATTTAGGTAAGTTTCTGTCACCAACGTCAAAATAATTGTGTCGGACTCCGTCCGGTTAATTAGTACGATTTATCCAAATCGCGTAAAAACACACATATATATATAAATCAACTTATATATATATACAAATAGAGCCTGTAATTAGTCCTATTACATACTAATTACAACTAGTTACAATCAATTAGGCATAAATAATTATCCTAATTTAGCAGGTGTTACAATTTAAGTTTTGTAACCATATTTTCGTACGTTTTTAGTTGTGTTTCCTACAAATAACTTTTTCTTTGTGAAGTTTTATACATACAATGGTAAGAAAAATGCTTCAATAAAGCTTTTAAAACCTAAAATATATAATACGAATTTTGAAATATCGTCTCATAGAGTCATAGGATAGTAAAAGGTGTGAAATTTAATTGATTTTGAAACAATAAATTTCAATTTTTATACTAATTTATCGTATGATTAATAGTCTTCAAAAATTAGGATTATAAGTTGTAGCTAAAACAAATTCGATTTAGGCATTTGGTTATTTAAAATCAATTTAGCTGGTTAACCAATTTAAAAAAATTACCGAAAACTTGAATCGAAGAATCGAAACTTGACCCGGTAAATACCTCTAACTTTCTCCTAAAAAAATCCGTCCATTCTAGCTAGTGTTTTTATGCATACCCAATCTCATATTCTTAAATCCGCCACGGGCAACTACTAACTTTATCATACCGAAAATATTACCATGACTTGTGATCAAAGGCCATTTGGTTTAATGGTACGTGACTCACCTATCAACTTATATAACGTGTGAGGTAATTGCAAGTTTGACGTTCCAAATAAATTTTAGAGGTGTTAGGTTGGTTACTTGTTATGGTTATGGGAATGACTTCCATTTCCACTTTTCAAACCCACCCTTTTACGTGGGTTTCACATATACTTTTTTTTGAGCGTATCAATCCAAATAATCATGCTCATACCTCCATACGAAACAACTAATTTTGTCTATCATGCACTAACCCCGTATATATATGTTGGATATGTTGGTGGTTCCAAAAATGTCAAGTCAGCTCAATTCAATTATTCATTATGTCTACTAATTAAATATGTATAACAAATGTACAATCTCTTTGTGTAAAATATAATATGACAAATAACTATTCTAAAATATACTGATATATAGCATATATATACCTTGACAAGTACTTTATATATTATTTAATTTAATTTGTGTTACCAAGATAACTTCAAAAGAAATATTATTTAATTCCATTTTCATCTACTACCATGCGTCATAAACAATCATACTTCATATGCTACAGTTGCATAACATTGTCTTCTTTTAAAGCAAACACTTGATTCATTTCACATAATTAACCCTAGAAATAGCAACTAGTACATACATCAACTAGCATCAACATACAGTACTTCAATATTTAATAAACATAATTAATTTATAATATGATAAAATAAACTAAAACGGATTTAGGGTAGTCAGTTGATCAAGAAGTCCAGTCACAGGTGTAGCAAGTCTTGGCTCATATGCAAAACCATTCAACTCACCACCATCAACATATGGACACCCCGGAATCCAAATCCACCTTTTCCTTCCAAAATCAAACAACAATGCTTTTTCTGCTGATGTCCCCATTATCATCACCACCACAAAATCTCCATTTCCTACACAAGTAAACCCTCTTCCACCTTCCAACTCAGCAAACTGGGCATACAATTGTTGCGGCATTCGTTCGATTTCGACCCATGTTGTCCCACAATTCTGAAGCCCCCACATCCTTAGACTTTTCGGCACATTTAACTTGCTTTTTTCAACTGCAGCTATTAGTACTAACTTCCCTTTACTTTCCACTAAACTTGGAGACCGAAGAAACCGCCTCATTGGTGCTTGAATCTTGCACCACTCGTTTCGGCCCATATCGTAACCTAACACACTAAAAGGACTATAGTTCATGCAATAGAATTTACCATTTGGACCATTGGTTTGTGGGACATACACCATTTTACCAGACTCTAAACTGCATAGTCTTGGTAGAGTAGAAGTGGTTCCCCATATGGAATAAAATCCACCCACATCAATGTGAAAGCTTTCAGTTGTCAAGTTTTTGACGGCGTATGGGGAAATTAAATCATCTCCAGCTACCATTACATCGATTGAAGAGTTTGTGATGGTTAATCCTACTGATGGGAATAATCTAGGCCTTAGGGTCGATGGAAGTGGTGTCAGTAAAGATGGAAAAAGTGGGTTAGAAAGAATTAATCCTTTCGAACCCGCTTCATCCGACACCCAACATATGAGTCCTCCGGAGGAACATGTGGGTGAAAATCCTTCTGGGACTAATGGAAATACAAGGCGATGCCACGTCAGATTTTTAGGATCGAACACGTAACCTTCTTCAGGGACAATGTTGGTTGCGGTGGTGGTGGTGGTCTTGAAGATTGTGGAAGTGGTAGTGGTGGTTTTAGGGTTTGTGGGTTTTTGTTTAAAGAAAATGAAAAAGTAGGGTTTGTGATTAATTTGGAGGTACATTTGCAAGAAGGTATGAGAGAATAGGAGAGAGTACCATCTTTTGCAAACGGAACGAGATCGAAAGAAGGCGGGTGGCGGTAGGAAAGCGATGACTCGATCGATGAGTTTTTGGGGAAGCCTACTCCAAATCCTGGTGTCCATCCAAGGAGGACTTGTGGTGGTTGTTGGTATGGTAGGGGTGGGGAAATTAGGGTAAGAAAAGGGAAATGCAGTGACAAAATGAGTATGATCAAAAGCTTCCATAAGGTTAAAAGTGTAAGGGGAAATTTAAGGTTGTTGGTGTTCTAAAGAGAGAAGTGAAATAGCTAAGTAAGTGGTGTTACAATGTTCTCAAATTCAGTGGAGACTATATAAAGAGAAGTAGAAGTATAATAATATTGAAATGAAGAAAGAAAAAAAGGTTAAGTTAGGTTAGTTGTAGTTTCCATTGTATTATTGGATGTAAAGAGTGTTAAAAATAGGGCCACCTGAACAGAAGTAAAGTGAGAAGATGGGAAATGTGTGTGTTGTCTGATGGATGCATCTATCAGATCAATTAGATCAGTGTTTTCATGTCAATGGCCGAGGAAGAAAGGACAAATAGTACAGGGAAAGAAATTGACACTAAATCGGCTCTAGACAATATGGTTAATAGTCTTTCCTTACATATTTAATGTCACCAGATTTGGCCTAGATTTGTTTTGGTAATATATATATTTTCTAGGGCTTTTATACCCTAGTGTTTTAGAATATCATCATTTAGAATCAACATCTATATCTATAGTTTTTATATGATGATTGATATATATCATTAGAGTAAGGACAGATTGAATAAACTTTGAGATATGCATGATATATATATATATATATATATATATATATATATATATATATATATATATATATATATATATATGTTTAGAAAAATTTCATCTAATGGTAACAAATGGAATAAAATGCAAATCTGAATTTTAAAGAATGCAAAACTTGACGATCGACTAGTTGTATTCTTTTAAATCGGTGTAGATAACCCGATGCATAGCCAAGAGAGATGATTGAGTTGATGAACCTTGTCCTTCAATGCTAAGTCGACCTATGTTTAAACAATAGATAGAGATAACATGGTGAACCGCAAACATATGAGCATCTCAATCTGCCATGTTGAAACTAAATACAAAGCAAAAGTATAGAGGTTTACAATGATACACAATCTTACGTACACTATAAGAACATCCAAAACAAAACAAAAAAACTATTAGAAGTTTTTTCGCAAGCTAGTACACTCAAAGAACATCCTAAGAAAACTATTCTCGTAAGCATTTCTGGCCATTTCACTAGCCTCTCCAAGATGTGTAACTAGTAAGGTTTAAATATGAGACATCTGGTAAGAATATCAGTACGCCAATAAAATATGGTTAATTTTAATTCAAAACTTTAGGTGATATAATATTATTTGAATATAGGTAAAATAGGAAATAACTAAAAGGTTACATGTAAATACCCGATAGGTGCATAGTGGAAGCATTGAAAACACAAGTCAAATGAGAGAGAGTACAAGAAGAAAGTACAAGTGAGAATCTAATGAGTATTTTGCAAAATCTGAAGACTGAAACTTTAATCCAAAAATGGAGGTTCCTTCAAGGACTGGATTTGTTTCTTTCCATTTCTGAACTTCCATATAAAGCACTTCATTATTACTCACTGTAAACGGAAACCCTGCACCAAAATCAAACATAAAAACTACAGTTTTATAAACAGTTTTTAAATTTTTTAATGGAATTTCCTAAGTAGATCATGCACTTCATACAATAAGCTTTGTACTACATGATTTATTAATAAAATAAATATCTAGCTTGCTTGTTAGAAGACTTTTACCACTCGTATTTCATGATCTTGCGCAGAGCCGTCTCTGAGTTTTCGAAGGCCCTGGACAAAACCTTGAATAATTATTAAAATGAGGCCTTATATCGAATTATAAGATGTTTTATATATCGAGCTATAAGATGTTTTCTAATTTCTTGTTGTGGCTTAATTAACTTTGAAATAACTAGAACATTTTTTTCTTCTTCTTACAATTAACAATCTAATTATATACTATATGTCTATATGTATATACACACACATATTTATATACACACAAACACACACATTTTGAAGCTCCTGTAGTTCGGAAGCCCTAGACGGTCGACCATGGCTCTGGCACTCCTGCGTGTCTAAGTGATTCACAACCTCATGTTATCACTACACTTCTAGTCATGACTGAATAGTTTTAAATTTTACTAGACCCACTTACTTTTGATTAAAGTTTATTTAATAGACCACATAGATACTACCTCTGTCCGAATATAGTTTACACATTTTTATTGAATATTGATTTTCATTTTAGTCGATCAAACACTACAACAAAAATATCAATTCTTCACACATTTTTCTTCACACTTTAAAAAAATGTGAACTTTTTTATTATGTTCTTCACTCTTATATATGTCTAGAAAATATTTACATTCTTAAGTGTCAAGAAAGTTAATAAGTTCTAATATTGTTCACACTTATAATAATGGAAAATATATATTCACACTTGTAAGTGTAAACAAATTAAAGGTAAGAAAAATTCACACTTTAAAGAGTAGAAATTATTTTGTGACACTCAATTTCTTCACGCTTCCTCTTGTGTGAAGAAATTAGGTGTAACAAATGAATTTCACATTTATAATTGTGAACAAGTTTGAATTTGTTCATACTTGTAAGTGTGAACATTTTTTCCCCACAATTATAAATGTCAAGTTTGTATATATATTCACGCTTGTAAGTGCGAATATTTTATACACATTAATAAGTGTGAAAAACTTGATTATATATTTCACATTTTTTAAAAGTGTGAAGAAAATGGTGTGAACAATCAACATATTTGTTGTAGTGAAAAAGTAGTTCAGTGAGAATAGATGATACTTAATTGGTGAAGAGCATAGTTAGACCACTTACAATGCAAGCGTTCTGGGCATATTTTCCCACCACAACGCCCGCAGTGGAAGTCATGGTGTACGGTCGTTGTACGTGAATTCAAGAACGGGTGATAGAAAGTCAAAAGTAGGACCCTCATGTTTTTCTCTTTTCCATTTTCTTTTCTTCCCTTTTTAGTCTAACCGAATTTAATTTTGTGGGACCTACCCTCCACAACCTTGTGTTACCATTGCAAAGGTTGTCTGATAACACAAGGTTGTGGACAGGTGGTACTCACAACGCCCTCACGTCTCCTGTTACCATTGCAAATGGTCATAATGAACATTAAAAGAATATTACATAAATTATTTCAGGGTAAATGGCGGATATAAGCAACGTACTTTCAATTTTGTTCACATATAAGCAATCTACTTTTTATATTACCGAGTTAAGCAACGTACTCTTAAATTTTGTTTCGACTTAGGTAAGTAAGTTGTTTTTTACCGATTAAAAGTGATTTTCTGCTGACATGGTTTTGCCATGTCACGGATATCGTTGATGTGGCTGCCACATCTGTTAAATTTGTACACATAAGCGTCCACATCATTATTATGTGATACTATAAAAAAGAATAGCGGCTTCTTCCCCCTTTTGTTCCCGCCGCTAACCCATCACCATAAAACCCTAAAAACCAAAATTTTCTTCAATGGCTTCATCAAGCTCTTCCGGTAACTCTCGAATGCCAAGATTATGCAAATGCAAAGTGCCGCAACCCTTGAAGCTTCGCACTTCATGGACGATTACCAACCCAGCTAGGCGATTTTTGAACTGTCCGGATGCTCTGGTAAGGGGTTTTGATTGTTTGGTAGCTCTTGAGTAGTTCACTATTTGACTGGTGGTTGGAATGTATTTTGCTTGGTACATCAGTCTATAGCATTTGTATGTAAACAGAGTGATAGGTCACCATCGTAATAGCTTTTTAAATTGAGTAATGTATCTTCATGTATGTAACTGACCGTACCATTTGTATGTAAACAGGCTGATGTATCTTCATGTATGTAACATGAACACATTCACATACGTAGTAGCTTTTTTAATTGAGTGGTCTTCATTATGATATATCTGTACATAGTAGCTCTTGAATAGGTCACCATCGATTGTTTGGTATTTCTGAAACCGTTGTTGTTTTTATTAGATTCCATGGAAGAGGTGCAAAGCATATTATTGGGTTGATGAGGAAGTTAAAAATGCGTGGTACAAGATGAATCTGTACGAGTTGCATGAAAGCTTGAACCATGACCAACGAGATTCGTATTATGAGATGATGAAGTATAGAGAAATGTTTTCGAAAATGGAAGATGACTTTGCATTGTATAGGTCCGAGATGGAAGGTATGGTGGAACGGCTGCAAAATGAAGTGGTGGACTACAAGAAAAGCATCAAGTTTTACCTGAAGCTAACTCTGTTTCTTGTTGTGATCATAGTTGGTATGGTGTGTTTTGGTTAGTTGCAGTACATTTAGGATAGTAGCAGCTTGATATAGTTCAAGTTTTACCCGAAGCTAACATTTAGGATGGTGTGTTTTGGTTAGTTGCAGTACATTTTGTGTAGTTGGTGAATGTAATCAATCCAATGTAATCTTTTGGTGTAGTAATGAACGGATGTAGTTGCAGTTTGTTGTTGAAACTTTATTGCATATTTCAATTGGTTGTTGAAACTTTATTGCATATTTCCTGTACTTGAAAAGTGGTACAAAACAACAATGGCACAACCTGGCAGCATCTCAATGACCAAAACTTGAAAAGTAACACCAATGGGACAAAACAATAGAGCATCTCAATGACCAAAACATATAAAGAAATGCCATTGCATTGACCCAAGAACAACAATCAATATAAAAATGACCCACTGCATTAAGCTAATTGAAAATTGGGATCATTTGTTAGATACATTCACTGCAACATACTTAAGACCTACTAAGTTTGATACATACATACTGCAAAGACACAAACATCAATCACCAAGTCTTGATACATACTGCAATCCTACTAGTTATATGACATACATACTGCAAACTCACAAAAAACATCACCAAGTCTGCTTTGATCCTTCACCTGCATACAAGAACTGCAATACAACTACTTTGATCCAGGATCTTCATCATCCTTCTCAGTCAAGTCAAATGGTCTCTCTAAGGTCAATCCAGTACCATACTTATCTGCCTTGAATGGCTTACCTATCAGTGCAATTCTTTCAGATTTTCTCCTCTTTGTCTTCTTTGGAAGATTTAGCCACCATTGATCAACAGGTAGCTCAGTTTCTTTTGGTTCTGGATTGGACACATGGCTTGATTGTGTCAATGGGCCACCAGTTGGCTCATCCACATCCATTGGATCATCATGTTCATCAGTGTCATGCTCAACTTCAGGTTCTTGGTTTTCCTGTCAATACACATATGTATGGTTAAACATCTGTCATGTGTAAACATATGAAATATACTGGAAGTCAAAGATTCATACCTGGTCAAAAAGCATACTCCTTCTCACCTTATACTTCCCACCATAAGCAGACCCCCTTCTAACCCCACTTGCTCCACCACTCTTAGCACCACCACTAGTTACTTGACTAGATCCACCTGCAGTCATTGTTGACCCCACAATACCACCACTTGACCCCCTGCCACGACCTCTTGAACCCCTTCCACCACCCCTTGACCCCCTGCCACCACCTCTTGAACCCCTTCCACCACCAGGTACACCCGTATCACCACCACCAGTTTCACCCATATTGCCACCACCAGGTACACCCATATCACCACCACCACCTCTTGACCCTCTGCCACCACCAGGTACACCCATATCACCACCACCACTTCCAGCCATCAGCTAAACCTTTGAAGCATATGTACATCCTGTTGAAGTATGCCTCTCCACCCCCTTTCTCATCCACCTCAAGCTTCACTGTTGAACCAGGATTACTCTTAAGTATAGCATCCCTATAGTCCCAAAGTATGGCATAGTGTTCTCTCAAACCACCCTCATGATCATATAGGGCCCTTTGCTTAGCCCTTTTACACTGCCCTATGCTAACATTAATCAAAAAATGCTTTTTTATTTCAGCCCTCAATTGCCTATAAGTCATCTTAGGATTAGACACTATTTCAGTTGCAAAATGTTTGGCAATCCATTTGAAGCTAACCAGTGGACTCAAGTCAAAATTCCTAACACAAGAATGAGTAGAAATAAGTGATTTAATCTGGAAGGAACTCTCACTAGACATCCAGGAAGCCCACAACCTAAAAGGGCAGGCTTGACTCTTATTTTTCTTGGGCGTTGTTTTCCTAGGAATACTTTTTTTATTACCCTTCTTTTTTGGTGTCACCTTGCCTTTTCCTTTCACACTAACAGGCTTCTTCATTGGTATCCCTTTCTTCTTGGGAGTACCTTTCTTTACTGGTGACTTTTTCTTCTTTGCTCCTTGTGCACTGCTTTCTCCCTCTTGACTTCCATCAAACTCTCTAGCTAGTTTTCTTGCCCTTCTAGCTCTCCAATCACCACCAGCACACCTACCAGTATCTACACACCTTCCACACTTAACTAACAAGGATCTCCAGTCATTCCTAGCATACCATAGTGGCAGACCATTAGCTACACCATAGTTCACCATCATTTGCTTCACTTGTTGTGGAGTCTCAAATCTCATCCCTAAAACTGGTTGTTGCTCCTTCCAATGGACATTGGGGTTGTGAATAGGATACTGAATACCAGGCTGCACCTTATATTGCTCCTCTATATCATCTTCTTCAAGCTCATACTCATTCAGTTTCTCACGGGAGCTATTTGGATCAAAAGGATCATAAACAATGGTTTCATCAAAAGAACTAATAAAACTGCCTCCACACAACTTAGTTAGGAATGGGTCCTCTATGCCTTTATGGTCAATAACAACATCATCTTCACCTTCGTTATGCAACTCAACATAAGGCTTAACATCCTCCTCTAATTCTATATCACTATCAGATTCATCAGAATCATCTAGCATGTCCTTATTCTTTATCCAAGCCATAACATCATATCCATGGTGTTCAACATATATCCCTACTTTACCCTCATGTAAATTACCCACTTGCATAGCATCAAGTAAATGGCCATCATTTGTTAGCTCTCTTATACCAGTAAGTAGTGGTTGATCAGGCACAGAATAATATAACGTACGAATAGGTAATCTAACAAACTTTGATAATTTAGCTAATACTACCTCATATTTGAGTCCTGAAAAATCAACCTTGATGATATTATCGTGTTCGCCATTCACATACTTCAACCGGTCCCCTGTTAAACTGAAAGAGCCTTCGTGATGGAAGCTTACCTTCAATTTGTTGAGCATTCTGCGCAGATAACAAAATTAGGGTTTCGATAATTGGGGTTTTCAAATATCAACAACAATCAACGAAGATAAGCATATATACATGTCGAAATTCACATACCTGAGACGATTTCAGACAACATACGACATTAACGAAATCTTTGTGTGTGTAATTTTGATTTAATTGAGAGAGGGTTTTTAATTTTGATACGGGAGTGGAAACGAGTAAATGAGGGGAAATGTTTTATGCCATGTCACAAAATAGGTAAAATTATTCTTTTTTAAAAAATGGTGAAACCGGCTAAATAATACTGGTGACCGGTTGCTTCCGGTCAAAAAAATGACAGCGTGGCATCTTACCTAAGTCGAAACAAAATTTAAGAGTACGTTGCTTAACTCGGTAATATAAAAAGTAGATTGCTTATATGTGAACAAAATTGAAAGTACGTTGCTTATATCCGCCATTTACCCATTATTTCATTAGCAAGAAATACTACATTATATTAGGAAGTTTAACCAAAACCGGATCATTTCAAAGGATGTGATGCATACCTATATCGTGTATTTTTTTTCTTTTTATTGCTTACAAATACATATATAACTCGTAACCCGTAGTAAATGCGTGGTTTTTAGGAGTAGAGAGACAGTCTTCCTCCATATCAATTATTTCATAAATGTTGTCTTTGATAATCTTATTATGTAATATAACATAAGTGTGCACGATTCTTATAAAGTTGTTGACACTACAAGATCTTGCCGCCTTCATGCTCATAACTCGCTACACTTTCAGCGAAGTTGCATTCTGATCCAGATGGTAACTCTATCACTAACTATAGTGATATGATTAGATCATTCTATATATACCTCACTACAAGTATGGAGGACATATATTATGCGAGTTTGGCTAACTTAATTATTGTATAGAACTTCATTTAATAGAAATTAGTGTACGCTTTCAAAATAAGAATGGTTGGTTGAGGTGGTTGTCGATATTTGAAAACAACAACTAAGTACTCTGTTATGTTATGTTGTATTTAATCTAATACTTATTTAGTTCTAAACTCCATTTGGATTATATTGATATTTATGCTACTATTATTTTCACGCATGGTTAACCGTGCTTTTGCTTTATTGTGCAACATAATAAAAGTGCAACATAATACAACACTATTAGTATTTGTACGAGAAAATGATAGTTTATTAGTTGAGTATATTCCATAGATGGTTCACGTGGTTTACATCAATTTACGAAAATCGTCCTTATATTTTTTTCCCCAGATTTTCGGTCCAATAAGTTTATGTTTTGCTTGAAAATAGTCCCTCCGCACTTGAAATGACTAAAATACCCTTATTCCTTTCATTTCTTTTATTTTTAATTATATTTTTAATTCAATACAAAAGATTAAAAACACAAAGTCTATTCCGGTGTAAACAGTATTCCCTTGCTTCTTTTCCACTTAGCTTCCACAAACTGTAAATTCCGGTGTCTTCTTCGATAAACTCAACAAAAACCGCTAGAACCCAACTTCCTTTTTTAGCAAAACAAAAATCAGTAGGATTACACACAAATTCAAACATCATAAATTCATAATCGATTAAATGATTCAAACAAAAATCCAAACCATAGAAAACGGTGGTGGCGGATCTGCGAAGGTACAACGATGGTGGGTGGTGGCGGATCTCTATAGGTACGGCAGTGGTTGCGGACCTGCTACGTACGGTCGCACGCATTAATAAACCTTTTTCTGTCGTTTTTCTACGTCTTCTCCTCCGAATTCATAGTTCAACCGTCTCCAAACATATAAAAAACTCTTATTGTCGTCGAGTTTTTTGGTTCGGGTTTGTACAAAATTGACGCTTAGGCTTTATACGAAATTCGACGGTATAATATCTACATTTGGTATAAATATCTACATTTGTATAAATATTTGCTTTTTAGATTAAAATTTTGGATGAAGATGATTATAATATGGGAATGGAGATGGTCTTGATGGTGTATAACTCAGTTTGTGAGGATCGAGAAGGTGTAGGGTATTTTGTGGATGGGTTTCGTTGTTGTTTTTCCAGATCCATCGGCGGTGGTGTTGTTCTTTCGTCCAGATCCACGACCCTTAATTGCGACAGGGATAAGGGATTCAACGGCGGTTCTCCGGTGATCTCCTATTTGCTTCGAATCCCTTCTCCGGCCAGCAGCAACCACTGATCTCTGGTCATCGCCCTACAGTCACCACCTAGTTCCACCACTACTCCCCTCCCCATTACGTCCTCTCACTGCCAACCATCAGATTCGTGACTAGACTGAATATAGATCTAGGGTTTTTTATTTGAGATTTTCGTTCTGGTCTTCTAGTTTTCAGGTTAGTCGGAAATTGTTGGAGGTGGATTAAATATGGGGTATATGATCTGATGATGGTGGTGGTAGGATTTAAAAGGGTATTCAATTATTTGTTTTTTAAGTAAAATTTTGGGTTAAGAAAACCATAAAATATGAAAGGAGATGGAAATAAGTGTGTGAATATTTTTGATGAATTTAATTGGACAATAATCTTTGTCATTAAACAACAATCTTTAATATTTTCATGGAATTCAGGATCATTAGCCATTAAATAATAATCTATGTCTAGACAAAGCATTGCTTCTTCTTCATCAGATGATGAAGATGAATCAGAGTCGCTGAGTGAACTTTCTTCAGCAACAAATCATTTTCTCTTCTTCTTTTCAGATTTCGACAATACTTTCAGCTTCTTATATTTTGCCTTGTATTTGTTGTACTTGTCGTTTCTGACATCTGGCATGGGTTCAGGGACTTGATTCACTTATTTTGATCTGCATTCAGCTGCAAAATGACCAATTCTGCCACACTTGTAGCATTCACCTTTAGATTGAAATTTATCAGATGATAGAGCACCAGCCATATCCTTCTCAAGTTTCTCCAATCCTTCATCATACTCATATTCTGACTCTTCTTCATTCAGACCACCTTCTTCTTCAGCTATCAGTGACTTCGAGCTTTTCTTAGACACTTTTGACTTCTGTCTCTGATCGATTTCATCAAGCTCTGCTACAAGGGCATTGGATATCTTCTGACTTCCAAGAGTAGCACGAATATGCTCACTCTGATCAGCTTGCTTTTCAGACTGCTCCCAATTGAGCAAAATACCATAGACCTGAGTTAAATTCAGAATTGAATAATCATTTCTCTGTCTGGTACACGTTGCAATGGTTCCCCAGATTTTCCTTGGCAGCAACTCAAGAAACTTTTCAACAACAAATCTCTGTTCCTTGCCTATACCAGCCTTCTCCATTTTGTTCATCAGTGACTGGTATCTGGTGTAAGTGGAAGACAGAGATTCATTTGGTTCCATTGCGAAGAGCTCATACTGGCGAGTGAGATTGACTTCCCTGCAGCGAATAATATCAGGAGTTCCAATATATATATATTCCTAAGGGTATCCCACATATCTTTAGCAGTTCTACAAAGCCTGATTGATTCGAACACTTCAACAGGAAGTGCCATGCCTATGTAGATTTTAGCTTGTTTATCAAGTCTAACCAATCGCCTATCCTCATCAGTCCATTGTTCCTCTCTTTTATGTAAAACCATTTCTGGTATAGCTGGAGTAGTAGCTGTTGCAATTACAGCAAGAACAATAGTAGTTGGGATATGTGGACCATTGGTTATGATATTACAAAGACGGTCATCAACTAAGTCCAAAAACATCATCATCCGGGACATCCAAGTTTCAATCCTTGAAGGATCAAAAGCTGGAGGTTTGGTTGTAGAACCATTTCCCTTTTGATAATCAGAGTCAACACAACTGTACTTTACTGATTCCATAGCAGACCTGGTTAATTGAATTTAAACCAACTCTGCTCTGATACCAATTGATAGTCCCGTAATCACTATTAGTTAGTGATTTGGAATCACAAAGTGTAAAGTTTAATTGTAAAAGGGGAAAGGGGGGGGGGGGGGGGGGTTGAATATAATTAAAAACAATTTCTGATTTTACCAAGTGTTTCAGCTTGTTTTAAATTGATTATCTATAACAGAGTATGACGGTATTGGAGTAACAGATTAAAGATATAACAGAATCAAAGAACGACAAGTAATAGTAGCTGAAAGTGAATTGTATTGATTAAATTCACGAAGTGTTGAATGCGGAATGGATTAACCAAAGTTAATCCAATTCAAACACTTAGCTAAATTATTACAATGAAGAGTATTAACTACAGTGGACATACACGCTGATAGTTAACCTCGCTGAGTCTTAATACACACCTAGACAAACTAGTTCTCTGACAAACAGAATAACGGTGCATATGACGACTAGCCTCAATAGTACAAAACACTGAACTATTTATACTACAAGAGTTCCTAAAATATCGCCTACAAAATAGGATCTTGGATGGACACGTGTCGCTGCTTGATTGGTCCTGATCTCTGATAAACCGACATTCTGCGGGTCCCAATTCTGTTACCGCAAATATCTCGTTACCTTTAAACCAATCACTTGCTGCCACGTAATCTTTCAGACATACTTCGAACTGGAACACTCTTGCTGATGTATAGTTAAGTATAGTACTTTTTATTACTAGATGATTGAGAGGCTTTATTGAATAGTCACTGAAGATGCAGCAATCCTCCTCACTCACTGCGAGCTAACATGCTCATGTAGAATGAATTGAACAAAAGATCTTCAGTGACTAGCTGTTATTCTGGCAGTGACTTTTGCCTTTATTGATCTGAAGAAGTAATGCTCTCGCTGACGTTGATCAGCGACACACCAAGTTGAGCTTTAAATCTTCCTCAGAATATCGAACAGAATGAATGACGATCAGCGAAACCTATCATTAGCAACAGCAGCTTCGATACAATCCATTTCTTCATCGAGTAGTGTATAGTTGAGTTGATCAGCGACCAGTGACTTTATCATGGTCAGCGACCAGTGACTCAACAAAGTAAAAATAATAACTTACATATTTATCATCCGCCTCCGTGCAAAGTTTACCCTTATGCGATCGAAGACGAGCATATTCTTCAATCAGACTCGATGGCTCATTTGTGTCCTTGTTTGTAACACCCCCAAATTCGTTGATTTTGATTAGCGGAAGCATTTAGTTTGAGTACTGGGGTGCCACAATAACAAAGCATGCATACGTATCAGAGCATATGATTACAACAGAACATAATATATTAAGATGCCAAAAGTGTAAATTACAAAGTTTTACGATTACTCGAATCGCACAAGTACAAAAGTAGTTGAGTTTTACAAAGGTAGATTTCGTAAATATGACTAAAAACCGATTAGTTATATAAAAGAAATCCATATGTCAAAAGTTGGCATCCTAAAGCTTCACTGGTCGCCTAATTCTCCATGTGTGTTGGCGATTCTTACATGCGCAGCTAATTCCCTGAAAAACATAGTAAAAGTCAACAACTAGGTTGAGTGAATTCACAGGTTTCATGTTTACAAGTTCAGTTTTGATAACCCACTGATGTGTAAAATCTAGTTATAAAATTAAACAAAGAAATACTGATCGTTTACTATTACACAACTGAGGTAAGTATACCCTATCGTGTATAGTATAGCTATAGTAAGTCCAAGTTCGTTCCACATGGATTGTGAATTTAAGAATTATAAGTAAAAATGTAATTAACTTAATACAGAAAAGACTTGGGTTTTTGTGACCGAATTGTCACGTTGCTTAACAACTAAATTTAATAAACTAAGTGGACTCAGAAAGAGTCAAAATGATTTGATTGATTAAACTTTATCAGTTATTAAAAACGACACTTACTTGAACTAGCTCACTAATGATTTCGGGCTGTATAATAAAAACCAGGTTATCTAGCAATCAATGCTCATCTTAATTTAGATCAGGTTTAACGTTCGCCATGACCTTCACATAAATCTTAATTAACTAATTAATAATTTAATTTAATGAAAGACATCCGCCAATATCATCACCTTATACATTTAAGTTTAATTATTTAACTTGTACCAAATCTGCGTCCGTTATCATTGGATTAATCATATATAGACATATAATTAAATAATGAAATAACTTTGTGACAAACGTTCGCTATAGCCACTAATTAAATCATTAACAAGCTTCAATAATATATAAAACTTAAACACATAATAGTTTCAATTAAACATTAATTAAATTGCAATAGATAGTTTAATTATGTTGAATATATATGAATCTTAATTAAACTAAGATTAGTGCGTCCACTTAACCTACACCTTAATTTCGATTCAATAATTTAAGATTTAATCTAGTGAATAACTTCCGTCAACTTCACCTACTTACACATTCATGTTTAAACGATTATCTTGTTTAATATCTGCTTCCGCAATCAATTAACAATTATTCATAGACAAATAATTATAATAAACTATTATATGAAAAAGCTCCCGCTAAATTGATCATATAATAATCTACCAACAAGATAAATCAATTAATATAAACTCGAATACATAAGGTTCACGATTAAACAAAAATAATTCAACATAAATATTAAAAGATAACAACCCTAATCACTAGATCACATCATCCAAGTAAGTGTAAGGAAATTTAGCTACTCATAATCATTATAAAACAAACACAAATAATAATTGAAAATAAAGTAAACATTATTATTAAAATAATAAAAAGAATACAAACCAAATAATTATTGTGCTCTTACAATGATTGTGCGTAACCCTAACTTCTCTTGCTCCGAAAGCACGCTCCTAAACCCTTAGAAAAACTCTAAAATTCGAATTTAAGGTTAAAAACCCTAAAATTCGTATTTATATTCGACTTTGGGGTTTTAGTCGACTGAAAAGTGTATCAAATTCGTATGGCAAAGGCTGCTATTTATATTTGCGCTGGGGACAATTTAGCCGGCGGCTAAGTATGTAGGCCGGCGGTCAAATGATATTTTCGTACCCTCCAAGCTAAACTGCAGCCGCCTCAAAATTCCACCGACTTACATACGAGAGCTCCTTATTTGCTTCATGCCGTCATATTCGTTTCTGTCTTGGGCTATTGACCTAACTTTGACTTGGACTTGGCTCCTTTGTTGCTTCACGTTAACCTGCCACCAAAATAAGAATCATACATCAACATTTTTATTTATCATTATTTACTTATTATGATTATTACTATTAATTATTGTTATTACTAACTATTAATTATACTACTACTACTAAAAACGTTAGTTTATTAATATGATTATATTATTATTTAGCCTAATTAATTTATTTGGTCCAACTCATAAACTCCAATAAATACACAATCTAAATATTTTCGCTCAATCCATTTAACTTTTTTGAACTCAAATATGTACAAACTTAATTTATTTTCTTTACTCTTTTAACCACTTTGTCCCAACTAAATTTAAGTCAAACTAACTTTTATACAAAAACTACTTTATTTGATCTATTTTTAACTTATTTTCATTCTATACTAATACAAACTCTATTTCTACCTAATTTGTAAATATGAACAAAATAATTAACTTTTATCAAATAATTGTAACTAAAAGTATATAAACACTATGAAATATTACTATACAAATATAACATTATTCAATGTTATCAAATTATCCCCACACTTAAACTCTACTTGTCCTCAAGTAGACAAAAACTAGACTACTAAAAAACTACATCACTAATCCAAAAATGATTACTTATAAGCATAAAAACTAATATTTAAAAATTAAAATATCTAAATTAAAAATCTGTTTTCAATTTTTAAAATTTAAACAATTTAATTAACATGAAAAACTATTTTGTACAATAATGGAATAAATTCCTTTATTATTATTCACATAATATATAGCTCATCAACGATTACTAATATTGTTGTCCACTTAAACAATCTATACTCAAATTTCTGAAAACACATTTATTGTTAGTATGTACATTACTTATGATCCCCACCTATGATATACCCCTAAAATTTAGTCATGCACTTTACTTTATATTTAAAATAAGTATACAAAAATCATTTTTAAGAATCAAGACATTGGTGACAGGTCTGCATTTTCACTCAACAAAGCGACATAACTTGATTCAAGTAAAGCAAACCCTTTTTAAATCAAACCAGCGGTGACAGGTCTATACCTTAGTATAACAGAGCGACATAGTTTGATAAGTTTGGGAATCTTATTTTAAAGATTTTATATTTCTTTTGCTTATTTTCAAAAATACTAATATGAGACCAGGTCTGTATTTTCATACAACAGAGGAAACAATTAGTAAACCCCCAAATGGTATTATATAAATATTAAAAATATAAAATATTGCATGCTAAATCCACGAATTAAGACTTTTTGTCATACATCATAGTATGTTTATTACAAAATAATATACAAGTTTAAAATTTACTTCTTAAAATTCAGAAATTTTCATATAGATTGCCTATCAGTACATCATATAATGAAACTATACATTCCTTTATTATTATTATAAAATTATATGCACAAAAAGTTTAATCCATGTTAAAGTCTAAACTTTTAAAAATAAAAACAAACTTTTAATAAAACTATTTTAACTAATAAATACTTAATTTCAAAACTTAAAAATAATTTTTTTTTTTAAAGTAATAAAAAACTAAGATACAACAAAAACTAAGAACAAGTAAACTTCTTTTCGACCCCCATCCCCACACTTAAGTTGTACAATGTCCCCATTGTACTAAACAGAATAAAATCATAGTGAAAATGAGAGAAAAGAAGTTAGAACAGTAAAACTCCCCTTATATCTCTTGAAAAGTCCAACAGCATGCGCGTACAAGTCCGTGTCCGCATCAGCAGCATCATTCAACAGCACAGCACACAAAACAAAACCAAAAGAAACATAACATATAAAACAATTAAATAAATAGTTCAAACATAAAAATAAATCCTAACTCACTTTCGTAGGAATCACGATTGCATTTAGCATATGCAATAAGCCTTTAAACCCCTCGGTATCCCAAGTGGACGAGTTATAGTCTCGTGAGGGTTTCCAGCGAACACACCCACAAAGTTCAAACCCTTGAATTTATCAGTTCTTAGGGTAAATCACGAGTGCCTCCCACTCGTTTTCCACATCTTCCTCGTGGTAATGCTTTAATCGATGTCCATTAACAATGAAAGACCCTCCATCTGTTTTAAACAACTCAACATAACCAGAAGGATAACCGTGCTTAACCGTATATGGACCGGTCCATCTAGGCTTAAACTTCAGTTGTTTCAATTTAAAACGAGATTGAAACAAAAGTACCTTATCTCCAGCTTTAAATTCCTTCCGCACCTTCAATTTCCGATCATGCCAAACTTTGGTCCTCTCCTTATACAACTTTGAACTCTCATAAGCATTCATCCTCAATTCATCCAACTCATGCAATTGAAGAAACCTCTTCTCACCGGCTTCTACTAAATCCGTATTGCAATTCTTGAGTGCCCAATAAGCCTTATGTTCTATCTCCATCGGCAAATGAAAAGTTTTTCCATAAAGCAACCTGTAAGGTGTAGTTCCAATCGGCGTCTTGTAAGCAGTTCGAAATGCCCACAAAGCATCATCAAGCTTCTTCGCCCAAACAACTCTATTATCTTTCACTGTTTTCTCCAAAATCCTCTTCAATGCTCTATTGGTGTTTTCTACTTGACCACTCGTTTGAGGGTGGTAAGAAGTTGAAAATCTATGATTCACTCCATACTTTTTCAAAACCTTTTCTAATTGTTGGTTCGCGAAATGGCTCCCACGGTCACTAATTAAAGCTTTAGGGATTCCAAACCGACAAAACAAACTTTTCAAAAAATCAATCACTACCCGAGCATCATTCTTAAGCAGTGCTTTCGCCTCAGCCCACTTTGACACATAATCCACAGCAACTAAAATATATACACACTTATGAGATGGTGGGAACGGACCCATGAAATCTATTCCCAAAATGTCAAAAACCTCACAAACTTGAATACTTTGTTGTGGCATTTCATCTCTTTTGGAGATGTTGCCTACACGTTGGCATGCATCACAAGTTTGACAAAGTGTTTGCGCTTCCTTGAAAATGGTGGGCTAATAGAATCCTGCATCAAAAACTTTCTTGGCAGTCACAGACGGTCCATAGTGTCCACCGGTTGGTCCGTGATGGCACTCATCCAAAATTCTTCTTGTTTCCTCCCCGGAAACACATCTTCTAATCATTCCATCAGCACAAACCCGAAACAGATACGGGTCCTCCCAAAAATAATATTTCAAGTCCGAGAAAAATTTGCTTTTCTGTTGGTGGGTCATTCCTTTCCTCAAAACACCTGCAACTAAGTAATTAGCAAAATCCGCGTACCAAGGTGCTTCTTCCTCATTCTCCACATCGTCACCTACCTGCAAAAGAAATTCCTCGGGAAAGGAATCATCAATGTTAGTATCGCCTAACTTGTCTAGATTTGGATTCTCCAACCTTGACAAGTGATCGGCGGCAAGGTTTTCAGCCCCCTTTTTATCTTTTATCTCAATGTCAAATTCTTGCAATAAGAGAATCCAACGAATGAGACGTGTTTTAGCATCTTTCTTGGCAAACAAATACTTAAGAGCTGAGTGGTCTGTGAAAACTACGGTCTTAGATAGGACAAGGTAAGATCTAAACTTATCAAAAGCAAAGACAACCGCAAGGAGCTCTTTTTCAGTCGTGGTATAATTCTGTTGCGCTCCATTCAGAGTCTTACTAGCATAGTAAAATTAAAATGGTTTCCCTCCCTTTGTCCTAAAACAGCCCCTAAGGCGTAGTCACTAGCATCACACATCAATTCAAAAGGCTGAGACCAATCAGGTGAAACCATAATAGGTGCATTGGTCAACTTATCCTTTAGAGTCTCAAATGCCTTAACACATTCATCATCAAACACAAAAGACACATCCTTCTCAAGCAATTTGGTCATATGTCTAGTGATCTTAGAAAAGTCTTTAATGAACCTACGGTAGAAACCCGTATGACCTAAGAAACTTCTAACTCCCTTAACATTGGCGGGTGGAGGTAACTTAGCAATGACGTCAATCTTTGCCCTGTCAACCTCAATCCCCACACTTGACTCCTTGTGTCCCAAAACAATACCTTCTTTAACCATAAAATGACATTTTTCCCAATTAAAAACTAAATGCGCCTTTTCGCATCTTTCAAGCATCTTGTCTAAGTTAGACAAGCACGATTCAAATGAATTTCCAAAAACAGAAAAATCATCCATGAAAACTTCCATGGAAGTTTCAATCATATCCTGAAAAATAGCAATCATACACCTTTGAAAGGTGGCTGGGGCGTTACAAAGCCCAAAAGGCATTCTCCTATATGCATACGTACCAAATGGACAAGTAAAGGTCGTTTTCTCTTGATCTTTAGGGTCTATGGGAATTTGGAAATATCCCGAAAACCCATCAAGAAAACAAAAGAATTTATTACCTGCAAGTCTCTCTAACATTTGGTCAATAAAAGGCAAAGGGAAATGGTCCTTTCGGGTGGCATCATTAAGCTTCCTATAGTCTATACACACTCGCCATCCCGTGACTGTCCTAGTGGGAACTAATTCATTTTGTTCATTCGTCACAACAGTCATACCCCCCTTTTTAGGCACACAATGGACAGGACTCACCCAAGGGCTATCAGAAATTGGGTAAATTATACCCGCATCAAGCAATTTAACTACCTCCTTCTTGACAACATCTTTCATGTTCGGGTTAAGCCTCCGTTGTCTTTGAACAACGGGTTTTACATCATCTAAAAAATTTATTTTATGTTTACAGAAAGATGGGCTTATTCCGGGTATGTCGGATGTACGCCAAGCAAAGGCGCCCTTGTGAGCTTTCAACACATCAAGTAACATGCATTTTTCAGAATTAACAAGAGTAGAAGAAATTACAACCGGTAATAGATTTTCTTCTTGCAAGAAAGCATATTCCAAATGGCTTGGGAGCGGTTTCAGCTCCAAGTCTCTCGGCGGATCCTCCAGTAAAGTCTTGATCCTCATACGATCCTCTTTTGCTAGCTCCTCATAGCTTTCTTCCTCTTGTGGCTCTTTATCAATCAACATAGCTTTCATTCCTCTTAGAAGCTCTCCGGCTATTCCTCCTTCTGTTCCAAAGTTGAGCAATTCCTGTAACTCCTCATCCACGACCTCATCTACAACATCAATTCTAAAACAATAATCATCATTAGAATAAGGATGCTTCATAGCCTTATCAACCGTGAAAGCAATCTTCTCCTGACCCACTCCTAAGGTCAACTGCTTATTTTTAACATGAATAATGGCATCAGCAGTATGTAAAAAGGGACGTCATAGAATGAGTGAGACTTTACTATCTTCCTCCATTTCAAGGATCACAAAGTCAACAGGAAAAGTAAATTTACCTACCTCTATCAACATATTTTCCGCAATCCCTACCGGATATTAGAATGATCTATCGGCCAGTCTTATACTCATACGTGTGGGCTTAAGGGATCCTAAAGACAATTTAGCATAAAGGGAGTAAGGCATTAAGTTTATACTAGCACCTAAGTCAGCTAGGGCATCACAAGTCATAAATTTCCCTAAAGTATATGAAACTATAAAACTCCCCGGGTCACCCAACTTTGGTGGAATCTGATTCTGAACGATAGCAGAACACTCATCATTCAAAAATGTAGTTGATGCCTCCGATAGCTTATCCTTGTTGCTCACCAAGTCTTTGATAAACTTGGCATAGTTCGGCATTCCAGCTAAAACATCAACCAAAGGCACGTTGATCCGAATGCCCTTGATCATATCAACAAATTTCCCATATTGGGCAGCTATCTTCTCCTTCCTCAAGCGTTGAGGGTATGTAATCTTTGGTTTGTATGCCTTCACCACCGGTGGAGTAACCGAAGGTGTAGGTGAAACCGGAATAGATGCAGGTTCTTTGACCTCTTTTTGCTCATCTTCAACCTCCTGCTCATCAATATCCTGCAAAACAGTGTTAGAAACTTTGGCCTTTTTGGGCGGAGGAGGTGGTAGCTCTTTCCCGCTACGAGTGATAATGGCATTGGCATGCTCATTTCGGGATGGTGGTGGTTGGTATGGCTTTGGACCACCGCTAGAAGATGTTTGCCTTGGGTTCGGTTGGGTGTTGCTCGGTAAACCACCGGTTGGTCTACTACTCTGCCCCTCAGATAAACGATCCATTTTCCTTTCCAAATCCTGAATCGAGGCTTGTTGATTTTTCTGACCTTGATCCACACTTATTCTCAAATTCGTCATTTGTGTCTTCAACCTCTCAGTACAAGCATCCTGTTTGGAAATGAATTCCTTCATCATCTTTTCTAAAGCAGATTCTGTAGCTTCCTGTTGCTGAGCTGGTGGTGGTGGTGCGTTATCCCTTTGATATTGATTGTGGTAGTTCTGACCTTGTTGAGAATATCTATTGCCTTGATAATTACCCGAATAGTTACCCGAATTTTGGTTCTGGTAGCCGCCTCTCTGATAATTATTTTGTTGCAAATAATTCACATCTTCATCCGCCATCCTCATAGGTTGATTATCACTATCGCAATCATTTGTGGCATGATTACCACCACAATTTCCACATCCTTCACGAAGCTCTTTAATCTCTCCTTTGAGAGTTTTGAACTGGTCATCAAACTTTGTGGACATAGCCTTCAACTCTCTCATCATCTTAGAATTATCATAACCGCTAGTAGAAGCTGAAGCAACGGTTTTCTGAGTAGTCTTGGTTTTTTGATCGTTAGCCCAATTGATATTCTGTAAGACCTTATCTTCCATCATCTTCCATGCTTCATTTGGAGTTTTGTACATAAACACACCCCCTCCTGCAGCATCTAGAACCGAAGCCGATTGTGTATTGAGCCCGTTATAGAAAAGCTCAATAATCTCCCGTTTAGATAACCCACGACCATGACAGTTCCTGAGCATCTCTTTCATCCTCAACCAGGCTTCCACTACTGTTTCTATATCATTCTGTTTAAATCCTCGAATCTCATTCAGTAACCATCTGCTAAAGCCGGAGGAAAGAATCGGCTAACAAACGCCTCCCTCATTTGGTTCCAAGTGGTGATCGTGTTCGGTTCAAGTTCTTGGTACCAGATTTTTGCTTCCCCACACAGAGACATGGGAAAAGTCCTCAATCGAATGGCTTCATCAGTATTCGGCCCATATTTGAACATGTCCCCGATTTCCAAGAAGCTAGCAATATGCTTGTGCGGATCGGCCCGCACTCTTCCATCAAACTGACTATCTCTGATCAGACTCATATGATTTCCCTTTAGTGAAAAGTTATTGTCAATAGACGGCCTTCGAATGGCAGATTCCGGTGTAGGAGCAACATCCCTAGCCCTGGACAACATTGGGGTATCATTCTCGTCAGCCATTTGATACTCCTCTTCTTCTTCTTCTTCTGATTTGATCTCCTCTTCAAACTTCGATTCAAGCTCTTCTTCGTAAACCTCTTCAATGATTACGTTTGCTGAAGTTGATCCACTTTCCGTTTGGCTTTCAGTAGATTCCGTCGGCGTATTCTTTGATTTCTTCTTTTGTTTCTTCTTTGTGGTTTTCTCCGGATCGGACAATGGACTAACAAGTTCGTTACCCGAAGTCCTCGTGCTCATCCACTACCTGATTAAACCTACAAAAGCACAAAAGATAAAACCGTCAAATGTACCGGCACAAAACAAATTAAAAAAAAATAACTTTCTAAGAATAAAATTCAAAGAAAGGATCAATTAACTACACTTAATCAAATTCTTAAATTAAACACAGTCCCCGGCAGCGGCGCCAAAAACTTTGATGTGTAAAATCTAGTTATAAAATTAAACAAAGAAATACTGATCGTTTACTATTACACAACTGAGGTAAGTATACCCTATCGTGTATAGTATAGCTACAGTAAGTCCAAGTTCGTTCCACAGGGATTGTGAATTTAAGAATTATAAGTAAAAATGTAATTAACTTAATACAGAAAAGACTTGGGTTTTTGTGACCGAATTGTCACGTTGCTTAACAACTAAATTTAATAAACTAAGTGGACTCAGAAAGAGTCAAAATGATTTGATTGATTAAACTTTATCAGTTATTAAAAACGACACTTACTTGAACTAGCTCACTAATGATTTCGGGTTGTATAATAAAACCCAGGTTATCTAGCAATCAATGCTCATCTTAATTTAGATCAGGTTTAACGTTCGCCATGACCTTCACATAAATCTTAATTAACTAATTAATAATTTAATTTAATGAAAGACATTCGCCAATATCATCACCTTATACATTTAAGTTTAATTATTTAACTTGTACCAAATCTGTGTCCGCTATCATTGGATTAATCATATATAGACATATAATTAAATAATGAAATAACTTTGAAACAAACGTTCGCTATAGCCACTAATTAAATCATTAACAAGCTTCAATAATATATAAAACTTAAACACATAATAGTTTCAATTAAACATTAATTAAATTGCAATAGATAGTTTAATTATGTTGAATATATATGAATCTTAATTAAACTAAGATTAGTGCGTCCACTTAACCTACACCTTAATTCCGATTCAATAATTTAAGATTTAATCTAGTGAATAACTTCCGTCAACTTCACCTACTTACACATTCATGTTTAAACGATTATCTTGTTTAATATCTGCTTCCGCAATCAATTAACAATTATTCATAGACAAATAATTATAATAAACTATTATATGAAAAAGCTCCCGCTAAATTGATCATATAATAATCTACCAACAAGATAAATCAATTAATATAAACTCGAATACATAAGGTTCACGATTAAACAAAAATAATTCAACATAAATATTAAAAGATAACAACCCTAATCACTAGATCACATCATTCAAGTAAGTATAAAGAAATTTAGCTACTCATAATCATTATAAAACAAACACAAATAATAATTGAAAATAAAGTAAACATTATTATTAAAATAATAAAAAGAATACAAACCAAATAATTATTGTGCTCTTACAATGATTGTGCGTAACCCTAACTTCTTTTGCTCCGAAAGCACGCTCCTAAACCCTTAGAAAAACTCTAAAATTCGAATTTAAGGTTAAAAACCCTAAAATTCGTATTTATATTCAACTTTGGGGTTTTAGTCGACTGAAAAGTGTATCAAATTCGTATGGCAAAGGCTGCTATTTATATTTGCGCTGGGGACAATTTAGCCGGCGGCTAAGTATGTAGGCCGGCGGTCAAATGATATTTTCGTACCCTCCAAGCTAAACTGCAGCCGCCTCAAAATTCCACCGACTTACATACGAGAGCTCCTTATTTGCTTCATGCCGTCATATTCGTTTCTGTCTTGGGCTATTGACCTAACTTTGACTTGGACTTGGCTCCTTTGTTGCTTCACGTTAACCTGCCACCAAAATAAGAATCATACATCAACATTTTTATTTATCATTATTTACTTATTATGATTATTAATATTAATTATTGTTATTACTAACTATTAATTATACTACTACTACTAAAAACGTTAGTTTATTAATATGATTATATTATTATTTAGCCTAATTAATTTATTTGGTCCAACTCATAAACTCCAATAAATACACAATCTAAATATTTTCGCTCAATCCATTTAACTTTTTGAACTCAAATATGTACAAACTTAATTTATTTTCTTTACTCTTTTAACCACTTTGTCCCAACTAAATTTAAGTCAAACTAACTTTTATACAAAAACTACTTTATTTGATCTATTTTTAACTTATTTTCATTCTATACTAATACAAACTCTATTTCTACCTAATTTGTAAATATGAACAAAATAATTAACTTTTATCAAATAATTGTAACTAAAAGTATATAAACACTATGAAATATTACTATACAAATATAACATTATTCAATGTTATCACCCATTGTCGTTTATAATGTATCGTTGGGATGTCACCCAAAAGTGTTGTTCGTAAAACCAAATATGTTTCCAAATAGTTGTTTGTAGGAATGTTCGTATCCTATTAGTTGTAGGAAAGTAGTATCCTATTTTCAAGTATGTTCTGTAGGATTTTACGTATCCTAATAGTTGATATGTTTCGCTAGGTTTTTGCCCAAAAGTATAGTTCAAGTTATAGTAGGAATGTAGGTATCCTATTAGATGATCGTAGGTGTAACACCCCCATAAGACCCGTGCCTGGACCACGTGCGGGTAGTGTTACTATTGAATTGAGTATCCTAATCGTTTGGTGGGTCCATGTTAGTAGGAAACCCAGTGCCCATGTCAGAAGGGACTTTTCATCAGTCGAATAACAATAGTAGACCCATGTTCGTAGGATCTAGTGCCCATGTTAGAAGGGACTTTTCAATAGTCGGTGCCCATGTCAGAAGGGACTTTTCATTAGTGTTGCCCATGTTCGTAGGGACTTTTCAGTAGTGTTGCCCATGTTCATAGGGACTTTTCAGTATTGTTGCCCATGTTCGTAGGGACTTTTCAGTAGTGTTGCCCATGTTCGTAGGGACTTTTCAGTAGTGTTGCCCATGTTCGTAGGGACTTTTCAATAGTGTTGCCCATGTCAGTAGGGACTTTTCAATAGTGTTGCTCATGTTCGTAGGGACTTTTCAGTAGTGTTGCCCATGTCAGTAGGGACTTTTAGTTACCCAGTCCGTTATATAAAGTGTTGCTGGTTATCCTCCAGCGTTCTCAAAACATGTTCATGTGTTTACAGCGTTGGTAGTATGAAAGTATTATGTAACACCCCCATAAGACCCATACCTGGACCACGTGCGGGCAGTGTTACATATTATGTTGAAATCGTCAGTTTGTTTATCAGTTTACCAGTTCAATGTACTCCACTTGTTTGAGTAAAATAGTATACAACCATGTTTGTATAAAAGTGTTTGACTATGTTTTCCACCCCTGTTCAAAGCAGTTAAAATAGTAAAAGTAGGGGCTGTGAACTCACCTGTTGAGTTAAGTAGTTGTGCGAGTGCTAGCAAACCTAAGCCCAAGTACAATCCAGAATCTCCTAACGTCCTAAACGTATGAGATTTAATAAGTATTGTGGATGTCTAAGCTAATCATCCATGTTAGTGTTCGTACAATCAGTTATGTCCAAAGTGTTTGTTAAACGTTCACGTTTGTATTTCGTTGTTGGTGAAAATGTATACGACTCGTTGGTGATAGTTTGAAATCATAATTTCAATAAAATAGCGTGTTTGCAATGTTTGTAAAGTTCACATATGGCATTGTATGTAAGTATTTGTTATCGGTTAAGTTCGACACTGTTGAGTCACTGGTCGCTGACCATGATAAAGTCACTGGTCGCTGATCAACTCAACTATACACTACTCGATGAAGAAATGGATTGTATCGAAGCTGCTGTTGCTAATGATAGGTTTCGCTGATCGTCATTCATTCTGTTCGATATTCTGAGGAAGATTTAAAGCTCAACTTCGTGTGTCGCTGATCAACGTCAGCGAGAGCATTACTTCTTCAAATCAATAAAGGCAAAAGTCACTGCCAGAATAATAGCTAGTCACTGAAGATCTTTTGTTCAATTCATTCTACATGAGCATGTTAGCTCGCAGTGAGTGAGGAGGATTGCTGCATCTTCAGTGACTATTCAATAAAGCCTCTCAATCATCTAGTACTAAAAAGTACTATACTTAACTATACATCAGCAAGAGTGTTCCAGTTCGAAGTATGTCTGAAAGATTACGTGGCAGCAAGTGATTGGTTTAAAGGTAACGAGATATTTGCGGTAACAGAATTGGGACCCGCAGAATGTCGGTCTATCAGAGATCAGGACCAATCAAGCAGCGACACGTGTCTATCCAAGATCCTATTTTGTAGGCGATATTTTAGGAACTCTTGTAGTATAAATAGTTCAGTGTTTTGTACTATTGAGGCTAGTCGTCATATGCACCGTTCTTCTGTTTGTCAGAGAACTAGTTTGTCTAGGTGTGTATTAAGACTCAGCGAGGTTAACTATCAGCGTGTATGTCCACTGTAGTTAATACTCTTCATTGTAATAATTTAGCTAAGTGTTTGAATTGGATTAACTTTGGTTAATCCATTCCGCATTCAACACTTCGTGAATTTAATCAATACAATTCACTTTCAGTTACTATTACTTGTCGTTCTTTGATTCTGTTATATCTATAATCTGTTATTCCAATACCGTCATACTCTGTTATAGATAATCAATTTAAAACAAGCTGAAACACTTGGTGAAATCTGAAATTGTTTTTAATTGTATTCAACCCCCTCCCCCTTCTACAATTAAACAATACATTTTGTGATTCCAAATCATTAACTAATAGTGATTACGGGACTATCAATTTTATTTTCAAACTTTTGGTAGAGGAGTTTGAGTTTTTCTTGGATGGAGGATGATCAGCTTTGGTCACTGGGGGTGTGAGCAATGACGTGATCAATGGGGGGGGGGGGGGGGGGCAGAAACAGACGGGTGTACAGCAGTTTCATACTGGATTTCAAGAAAACCTTGTAATCCCATCAGAGTAGATAAAAATGGCATCACTAGACCAAGTAAAAACAAGGCGATTATAGACCAGGTTGATTTTAAAAGAGAACTTTATCCTGATCTATCAAGTGATAAAGTTAATTTCATACTCTGTTTTTATGAAAAAGAGATTTTATGGTGATGAAAGTGATTTTGAGTGCTGTAATGACAAAGTTCCTTTTCAACTGAAAGAAGTAGAAGATTTCCAGTGATGTATGAAGATTTAAAAACGTTTGAATTTGTCGTTACAGAAATCGGAAAGACTTATATTTGTTTGGGTATTTGAAAAGAATCATGAAAACCAAAACTGATTCACAACATGATCACATAGTTACTACCGGATTTTCTGATATCATCAAGGGGGAGAAATATCTACATGATGAAATTGCTGATGCTTACCGAAAAATGTTTATCTACTTTCTGATATCATCAAGGGGGAGAAAACGTGCGAATGAATGCAAAAACCAATGGTGCTCATATAAAGAATTGTTGCTGATTGGAAATCATCTATTTGGATCCTATCGCAGGAACAACATATCTACAACTCATGTGAAAAAGTTGATGACGCTATTTGAACCATATAGAAAAGTTGCTGACGCTATATGGAATTTTGCAAATTTCTTGGCAATTTATATTCCATATCAGCTTAGCAACGAATCCTTCTCCATCAACTGCAGCTCAGATATGTCTCATTGATTTTCAGTCTGTTAAAAGCTGCATGAGAAGGATATTTGCATATAAAATTTCCTTCACAAGTGTCTTTCTCTCTGATGACAAGTGCACTATGATGATATATATTCTCACAGATGAGATTGTGTTCACTGAAGCCATCTCTATATCTTTCCTTAATAAAACTTTGAATCATATGTCAAGAAGGACGGATTTTTGGCCTGATTTCACTCTGGTTGAAGGTCTTCCCGTTTACAAAATGACTTCTTTCAAAGGAATGTGAGTCAAAGCTGAAGATATCAAAAGTTGCTGAATCTCTTGATCGCTGAAGAAGATTGACTTATCTAAATCAGATTAGAGTATTGTAACTAAAAATGATCATGTACTTTATATTTTTAGTTTTAATAATATTTGAACTTTAGTGCAAAACTCAGATCATATCAAAAGAATCCAAAAAGAAAAATGAATGGATCACAAGTATAAAGTCACTGAATGTTTAAATTCTTAAACACTGACTATAAACTTTCACAGCAACAAGTTTGTCTAGGGAGCTTCAATCACAATCATTTAGGGGGAGATTGTTGAGTCACTGGTCGCTGATCAACTCAACTATACACTACTCGATGAAGAAATGGATTGTATCGAAGCTGCTGTTGCTAATGATAGGTTTCGCTGATCGTCATTCATTCTGTTCGATATTCTGAGGAAGATTTAAAGCTCAACTTGGTGTGTCGCTTATCAACGTCAGCGAGAGCATTACTTCTTCAAATCAATAAAGGCAAAAGTCACTGCCAGAATAACAGCTAGTCACTGAAGATCTTTTGTTCAATTCATTCTACATGAGCATGTTAGCTCGCAGTGAGTGAGGAGGATTGCTGCATCTTCAGTGACTATTCAATAAAGCCTCTCAATCATCTAGTACTAAAAAGTACTATACTTAACTATACATCAGCAAGAGTGTTCCAGTTCGAAGTATGTCTGAAAGATTACGTGGCAGCAAGTGATTGGTTTAAAGGTAACGAGATATTTGCGGTAACAGAATTGGGACCCGCAGAATGTCGGTTTATCAGAGATCAGGACCAATCAAGCAGCGACACGTGTCCATCCAAGATCCTATTTTGTAGGCGATATTTTAGGAACTCTTGTAGTATAAATAGTTCAGTGTTTTGTACTATTGAGGCTAGTCGTCATATGCACCGTTCTTCTGTTTGTCAGAGAACTAGTTTGTCTAGGTGTGTATTAAGACTCAGCGAGGTTAACTATCAGCGTGTATGTCCACTGTAGTTAATACTCTTCATTGTAATAATTTAGCTAAGTGTTTGAATTGGATTAACTTTGGTTAATCCATTCCGCATTCAACACTTCGTGAATTTAATCAATACAATTCACTTTCAGCTACTATTACTTGTCGTTCTTTGAATCTGTTATATCTTTAATCTGTTATTCCAATACCGTCATACTCTGTTATAGATAATCAATTTAAAACAAGCTGAAACACTTGGTGAAATCTGAAATTGTTTTTAATTGTATTCAACCCCCCCCCCCCCCCCCCCCTCTACAATTAAACTTTACACTTTGTGATTCCAAATCACTAACTAATAGTGATTACGGGACTATCAATTTTATTTTCAAACTTTTGGTAGAGGAGTTTGAGTTTTTCTTGGATGGAGGACGATCAGCTTTGGTCACTGGGGGTGTGAGCAATGACGTGATCAATGGGGGGGGGGGGGGGGGGGCAAAAACAGACGGGTGTACAGCAGTTTCATACTGGATTTCAAGAAAACCTTGTAATCCCATCAGAGTAGATAAAAATGGCATCACTAGACCAAGTAAAAACAAGGCGATTATAGACCAGGTTGATTTTAAAAGAGAACTTTATCCTGATCTATCAAGTGATAAAGTTAATTTCATACTCTGTTTTTATGAAAAAGAGATTTTATGGTGATGAAAGTGATTTTGAGTGCTGTAATGACAAAGTTCCTTTTCAACTGAAAGAAGTAGAAGATTTCCAGTGATGTATGAAGATTTAAAAACGTTTGAATTTGTCGTTACAGAAATCGGAAAGACTTATATTTGTTTGGGTATTTGAAAAGAATCATGAAAACCAAAACTGATTCACAACATGATCACATAGTTACTACCGCATTTTCTGATATCATCAAGGGGGAGAAATATCTACATGATGAAATTGCTGATGCTTACAGAAAAATGTTTATCTACTTTCTGATATCATCAAGGGGGAGAAAACGTGCAAATGAATGCAAAAACCAATGGTGCTCATATAAAGAATTGTTGCTGATTGGAAATCATCTATTTGGATCCTATCGCAGGAACAACATATCTACAACTCATGTGGAAAAGTTGCTGACGCTATTTGAACCATATAGAAAAGTTGCTGAAGCTATATTGAATTTTGCAAATTTCTTGGCAATTTATATTCCATATCAGCTTAGCAACGAATCCTTCTCCATCAACTGCAGCTCAGATATGTCTCATTGATTTTCAGTCTGTTAAAAGCTGCATGAGAAGGATATTTGCATATAAAATTTCCTTCACAAGTGTCTTTCTCTCTGATGACAAGTGCACTGTGATGATATATATTCTCACTGATGAGATTGTGTTCACTGACGCCATCTCTATATCTTTCCCTAATAAAACTTTGAATCATATGTCAAGAAGGACGGATTTTTGGCCTGATTTCACTCTGGTTGAAGGTCTTCCCGTTTACAAAATGACTTCTATCAAAGGAATGTGAGTCAAAGCTGAAGATATCAAAAGTTGCTGAATCTCTTGATCGCTGAAGAAGATTGACTTATCTAAATCAGATTAGAGTATTGTAACTAAAAATGATCATGTACTTTATATTTTTAGTTTTAATAATATTTGAACTTTAGTGCAAAACTCAGATCATATCAAAAGAATCCAAAAAGAAAAATGAATGGATCACAAGTATAAAGTCACTGAATGTTTAAATTCTTAAACACTGACTATAAACTTTCACAGCAACAAGTTTGTCTAGGGAGCTTCAATCACAATCATTTAGGGGGAGATTGTTGAGTCACTGGTCGCTGATCAACTCAACTATACACTACTCGATGAAGAAATGGATTGTATCGAAGCTGCTGTTCCTAATGATAGGTTTCGCTGATCGTCATTCATTCTGTTCGATATTCTGAGGAAGATTTAAAGCTCAACTTGGTGTGTCACTGATCAACGTCAGCGAGAGCATTACTTCTTCAAATCAATAAAGGCAAAAGTCACTGCCAGAATAACAGCTAGTCACTGAAGATCTTTTGTTCAATTCATTCTACATGAGCATGTTAGCTCGTAGTGAGTGAGGAGGATTGCTGCATCTTCAGTGACTATTCAATAAAGCCTCTCAATCATCTAGTACTAAAAAGTACTATACTTAACTATACATCAGCAAGAGTGTTCCAGTTCGAAGTATGTCTGAAAGATTACGTGGGCAGCAAGTGATTGGTTTAAAGGTAACGAGATATTTGCGGGTAACAGAATTGGGACCCGCAGAATGTCGGTCTATCAGAGATCAGGACCAATCAAGCAGCGACACGTGTCTATCCAAGATCCTATTTTGTAGGCGATATTTTAGGAACTCTTGTAGTATAAATAGTTCAGTGTTTTGTACTATTGAGGCTAGTCGTCATATGCACCGTTCTTCTGTTTGTCAGAGAACTAGTTTGTCTAGGTGTGTATTAAGACTCAGCGAGGTTAACTATCAGCGTGTATGTCCACTGTAGTTAATACTCTTCATTGTAATAATTTAGCTAAGTGTTTGAATTGGATTAACTTTGGTTAATCCATTCCGCATTCAACACTTCGTGAATTTAATCAATACAATTCACTTTCAGTTACTATTACTTGTCGTTCTTTGATTCTGTTATATCTATAATCTGTTATTCCAATACCGTCATACTCTGTTATAGATAATCAATTTAAAACAAGCTGAAACACTTGGTGAAATCTGAAATTGTTTTTAATTGTATTCAACCCCCTCCCCCTTCTACAATTAAACAATACACTTTGTGATTCCAAATCATTAACTAATAGTGATTACGGGACTATCAATTTTATTTTCAAACTTTTGGTAGAGGAGTTTGAGTTTTTCTTGGATGGAGGATGATCAGCTTTGGTCACTGGGGGGTGTGAGCAATGACGTGATCAATGGGGGGGGGGGGGGCAGAAACAGACGGGTGTACAGCAGTTTCATACTGGATTTCAAGAAAACCTTGTAATCCCATCAGAGTAGATAAAAATGGCATCACTAGACCAAGTAAAAACAAGGCGATTATAGACCAGGTTGATTTTAAAAGAGAACTTTATCCTGATCTATCAAGTGATAAAGTTAATTTCATACTCTGTTTTTATGAAAAAGAGATTTTATGGTGATGAAAGTGATTTTGAGTGCTGTAATGACAAAGTTCCTTTTCAACTGAAAGAAGTAGAAGATTTCCAGTGATGTATGAAGATTTAAAAACGTTTGAATTTGTCGTTACAGAAATTGGAAAGACTTATATTTGTTTGGGTATTTGAAAAGAATCATGAAAACCAAAACTGATTCACAACATGATCACATAGTTACTACCGGATTTTCTGATATCATCAAGGGGGAGAAATATCTACATGATGAAATTGCTGATGCTTACCGAAAAATGTTTATCTACTTTCTGATAATCATCAAGGGGGAGAAAACGTGCGAATGAATGCAAAAACCAATGGTGCTCATATAAAGAATTGTTGCTGATTGGAAATCATCTATTTGGATCCTATCGCAGGAACAACATATCTACAACTCATGTGGAAAAGTTGATGACGCTATTTGAACCATATAGAAAAGTTGCTGACGCTATATGTAATTTGCAAATTTCTTGGCAATTTATATTCCATATCAGCTTAGCAACGAATCCTTCTCCATCAACTGCAGCTCAGATATGTCTCATTGATTTTCAGTCTGTTAAAAGCTGCATGAGAAGGATATTTGCATATAAAATTTCCTTCACAAGTGTCTTTCTCTCTGATGACAAGTGCACTGTGATGATATATATTCTCACAGATGAGATTGTGTTCACTGAAGCCATCTCTATATCTTTCCCTAATAAAACTTTGAATCATATGTCAAGAAGGACGGATTTTTGGCCTGATTTCACTCTGGTTGAAGGTCTTCCCGTTTACAAAATGACTTCTTTCAAAGGAATGTGAGTCAAAGCTGAAGATATCAAAAGTTGCTGAATCTCTTGATCGCTGAAGAAGATTGACTTATCTAAATCAGATTAGAGTATTGTAACTAAAAATGATCATGTACTTTATATTTTTAGTTTTAATAATATTTGAACTTTAGTGCAAAACTCAGATCATATCAAAAGAATCCAAAAAGAAAAATGAATGGATCACAAGTATAAAGTCACTGAATGTTTAAATTCTTAAACACTGACTATAAACTTTCACAGCAACAAGTTTGTCTAGGGAGCTTCAATCACAATCATTTAGGGGGAGATTGTTGAGTCACTGGTCGCTGATCAACTCAACTATACACTACTCGATGAAGAAATGGATTGTATCGAAGCTGCTGTTGCTAATGATAGGTTTCGCTGATCGTCATTTCATTCTGTTCGATATTCTGAGGAAGATTTAAAGCTCAACTTGGTGTGTCGCTTATCAACGTCAGCGAGAGCATTACTTCTTCAAATCAATAAGGCAAAAGTCACTGCCAGAATAACAGCTAGTCACTGAAGATCTTTTGTTCAATTCATTCTACATGAGCATGTTAGCTCGCAGTGAGTGAGGAGGATTGCTGCATCTTCAGTGACTATTCAATAAAGCCTCTCAATCATCTAGTACTAAAAAGTACTATACTTAACTATACATCAGCAAGAGTGTTCCAGTTCGAAGTATGTCTGAAAGATTACGTGGCAGCAAGTGATTGGTTTAAAGGTAACGAGATATTTGCGGTAACAGAATTGGGACCCGCAGAATGTCGGTTTATCAGAGATCAGGACCAATCAAGCAGCGACACGTGTCCATCCAAGATCCTATTTTGTAGGCGATATTTTAGGAACTCTTGTAGTATAAATAGTTCAGTGTTTTGTACTATTGAGGCTAGTCGTCATATGCACCGTTCTTCTGTTTGTCAGAGAACTAGTTTGTCTAGGTGTGTATTAAGACTCAGCGAGGTTAACTATCAGCGTGTATGTCCACTGTAGTTAATACTCTTCATTGTAATAATTTAGCTAAGTGTTTGAATTGGATTAACTTTGGTTAATCCATTCCGCATTCAACACTTCGTGAATTTAATCAATACAATTCACTTTCAGCTACTATTACTTGTCGTTCTTTGATTCTGTTATATCTATAATCTGTTATTCCAATACCGTCATACTCTGTTATAGATAATCAATTTAAAACAAGCTGAAACACTTGGTGAAATCTGAAATTGTTTTTAATTGTATTCAACCCCCCCTTCTACAATTAAACTTTACACTTTGTGATTCTAAATCACTAACTAATAGTGATTACGGGACTATCAATTTTATTTTCAAACTTTTGGTAGAGGAGTTTGAGTTTTTCTTGGATGGAGGACGATCAGTTTTGGTCACTGGGGGTGTGAGCAATGACGTGATCAATGGGGGGGGGGGGGTGGGGGGGGGGGGGGGCAGAAACAGACGGGTGTACAGTAGTTTCATACTGGATTTCAAGAAAACCTTGTAATCCCATCAGAGTAGATAAAAATGGCATCACTAGACCAAGTAAAAACAAGGCGATTATAGACCAGGTTGATTTTAAAAGAGAACTTTATCCTGATCTATCAAGTGATAAAGTTAATTTCATACTCTGTTTTTATGAAAAAGAGATTTTATGGTGATGAAAGTGATTTTGAGTGCTGTAATGACAAAGTTCCTTTTCAACTGAAAGAAGTAGAAGATTTCCAGTGATGTATGAAGATTTAAAAACGTTTAAATTTGTCGTTACAGAAATCGGAAAGACTTATATTTGTTTGGGTATTTGAAAAGAATCATGAAAACCAAAACTGATTCACAACATGATCACATAGTTACTACCGCATTTTCTGATATCATCAAGGGGGAGAAATATCTACATGATGAAATTGCTGATGCTTACAGAAAAATGTTTATCTACTTTCTGATATCATCAAGGGGGAGAAAATGTGCAAATGAATGCAAAAACCAATGGTGCTCATATAAAGAATTGTTGCTGATTGGAAATCATCTATTTGGATCCTATCGCAGGAACAACATATCTACAACTCATGTGGAAAAGTTGCTGATGCTATTTGAACCATATAGAAAAGTTGCTGAGGCTATATGGAATTTTGCAAATTTCTTGGCAATTTATATTCCATATCAGCTTAGCAACGAATCCTTCTCCATCAACTGCAGCTCAGATATGTCTCATTGATTTTCAGTCTGTTAAAAGCTGCATGAGAAGGATATTTGCATATAAAATTTCCTTCACAAGTGTCTTTCTCTCTGATGACAAGTGCACTGTGATGATATATATTCTCACTGATGAGATTGTGTTCACTGACGCCATCTCTATATCTTTCCCTAATAAAACTTTGAATCATATGTCAAGAAGGACGGATTTTTGGCCTGATTTCACTCTGGTTGAAGGTCTTCCCGTTTACAAAATGACTTCTTTCAAAGGAATGTGAGTCAAAGCTGAAGATATCAAAAGTTGCTGAATCTCTTGATCGCTGAAGAAGATTGACTTATTCAAATCAGATTAGAGTATTGTAACTAAAAATGATCATGTACTTTATATTTTTAGTTTTAATAATATTTGAACTTTAGTGCAAAACTCAGATCATATCAAAAGAATCAAAAAAGAAAAATGAATGGATCACAAGTATAAAGTCACTGAATGTTTAAATTCTTAAACACTGACTATAAACTTTCACAGCAACAAGTTTGTCTAGGGAGCTTCAATCACAATCATTTAGGAGGAGATTGTTGAGTCACTGGTCGCTGATCAACTCAACTATACACTACTCGATGAAGAAATGGATTGTATCGAAGCTGCTGTTGCTAATGATAGGTTTCGCTGATCGTCATTCATTCTGTTCGATATTCTGAGGAAGATTTAAAGCTCAACTTGGTGTGTCGCTGATCAACGTCAGCGAGAGCATTACTTCTTCAAATCAATAAAGGCAAAAGTCACTGCCAGAATAACAGCTAGTCACTGAAGATCTTTTGTTCAATTCATTCTACATGAGCATGTTAGCTCGCAGTGAGTGAGGAGGATTGCTGCATCTTCAGTGACTATTCAATAAAGCCTCTCAATCATCTAGTACTAAAAAGTACTATACTTAACTATACATCAGCAAGAGTGTTCCAGTTTGAAGTATGTCTGAAAGATTACGTGGCAGCAAGTGATTGGTTTAAAGGTAACGAGATATTTGCGGTAACAGAATTGGGACCCGCAGAATGTCGGTTTATCAGAGATCAGGACCAATCAAGCAGCGACACGTGTCCATCCAAGATCCTATTTTGTAGGCGATATTTTAGGAACTCTTGTAGTATAAATAGTTCAGTGTTTTGTACTATTGAGGCTAGTCGTCATATGCACCGTTCTTCTGTTTGTCAGAGAACTAGTTTGTCTAGGTGTGTATTAAGACTCAGCGAGGTTAACTATCAGCGTGTATGTCCACTGTAGTTAATACTCTTCATTGTAATAATTTAGCTAAGTGTTTGAATTGGATTAACTTTGGTTAATCCATTCCGCATTCAACACTTCGTGAATTTAATCAATACAATTCACTTTCAGCTACTATTACTTGTCGTTCTTTGATTCTGTTATATCTTTAATCTGTTATTCCAATACCGTCATACTCTGTTATAGATAATCAATTTAAAACAAGCTGAAACACTTGGTGAAATCTGAAATTGTTTTTAATTGTATTCAACCCCCCCCCCCCCCCCCCCCCCCTCTACAATTAAACTTTACACTTTGTGATTCCAAATCACTAACTAATAGTGATTACGGGACTATCAATTTTATTTTCAAACTTTTGGTAGAGGAGTTTGAGTTTTTCTTGGATGGAGGACGATCAGCTTTGGTCACTGGGGGTGTGAGCAATGACGTGATCAATGGGGGGGGGGGGGGGGCAGAAACAGACGGGTGTACAGCAGTTTCATACTGGATTTCAAGAAAACCTTGTAATCCCATCAGAGTAGATAAAAATGGCATCACTAGACCAAGTAAAAACAAGGCGATTATAGACCAGGTTGATTTTAAAAGAGAACTTTATCCTGATCTATCAAGTGATAAAGTTAATTTCATACTCTGTTTTTATGAAAAAGAGATTTTATGGTGATGAAAGTGATTTTGAGTGCTGTAATGACAAAGTTCCTTTTCAACTGAAAGAAGTAGAAGATTTCCAGTGATGTATGAAGATTTAAAAACATTTGAATTTGTCGTTACAGAAATCGGAAAGACTTATATTTGTTTGGGTATTTGAAAAGAATCATGAAAACCAAAACTGATTCACAACATGATCACATAGTTACTACCGCATTTTTTGATATCATCAAGGGGGAGAAATATCTACATGATGAAATTGCTGATGCTTACAGAAAAATGTTTATCTACTTTCTGATATCATCAAGGGGGAGAAAACGTGCAAATGAATGCAAAAACCAATGGTGCTCATATAAAGAATTGTTGCTGATTGGAAATCATCTATTTGGATCCTATCGCAGGAACAACATATCTACAACTCATGTGGAAAAGTTGCTGACGCTATTTGAACCATATAGAAAAGTTGCTGACGCTATATGGAATTTTGCAAATTTCTTGGCAATTTATATTCCATATCAGCTTAGCAACGAATCCTTCTCCATCAACTGCAGCTCAGATATGTCTCATTGATTTTCAGTCTGTTAAAAGCTGCATGAGAAGGATATTTGCATATAAAATTTCCTTCACAAGTGTCTTTCTCTCTGATGACAAGTGCACTGTGATGATATATATTCTCACTGATGAGATTGTGTTCACTGACGCCATCTCTATATCTTTCCCTAATAAAACTTTGAATCATATGTCAAGAAGGACGGATTTTTGGCCTGATTTCACTCTGGTTGAAGGTCTTCCCGTTTACAAAATGACTTCTATCAAAGGAATGTGAGTCAAAGCTGAAGATATCAAAAGTTGCTGAATCTCTTGATCGCTGAAGAAGATTGACTTATCTAAATCAGATTAGAGTATTGTAACTAAAAATGATCATGTACTTTATATTTTTAGTTTTAATAATATTTGAACTTTAGTGCAAAACTCAGATCATATCAAAAGAATCAAAAAAGAAAAATGAATGGATCACAAGTATAAAGTCACTGAATGTTTAAATTCTTAAACACTGACTATAAACTTTCACAGCAACAAGTTTGTCTAGGGAGCTTCAATCACAATCATTTAGGAGGAGATTGTTGAGTCACTGGTCGCTGATCAACTCAACTATACACTACTCGATGAAGAAATGGATTGTATCGAAGCTGCTGTTGCTAATGATAGGTTTCGCTGATCGTCATTCATTCTGTTCGATATTCTGAGGAAGATTTAAAGCTCAACTTGGTGTGTCGCTGATCAACGTCAGCGAGAGCATTACTTCTTCAAATCAATAAAGGCAAAAGTCACTGCCAGAATAACAGCTAGTCACTGAAGATCTTTTGTTCAATTCATTCTACATGAGCATGTTAGCTCGCAGTGAGTGAGGAGGATTGCTGCATCTTCAGTGACTATTCAATAAAGCCTCTCAATCATCTAGTACTAAAAAGTACTATACTTAACTATACATCAGCAAGAGTGTTCCAGTTTGAAGTATGTCTGAAAGATTACGTGGCAGCAAGTGATTGGTTTAAAGGTAACGAGATATTTGCGGTAACAGAATTGGGACCCGCAGAATGTCGGTTTATCAGAGATCAGGACCAATCAAGCAGCGACACGTGTCCATCCAAGATCCTATTTTGTAGGCGATATTTTAGGAACTCTTGTAGTATAAATAGTTCAGTGTTTTGTACTATTGAGGCTAGTCGTCATATGCACCGTTCTTCTGTTTGTCAGAGAACTAGTTTGTCTAGGTGTGTATTAAGACTCAGCGAGGTTAACTATCAGCGTGTATGTCCACTGTAGTTAATACTCTTCATTGTAATAATTTAGCTAAGTGTTTGAATTGGATTAACTTTGGTTAATCCATTCCGCATTCAACACTTCGTGAATTTAATCAATACAATTCACTTTCAGCTACTATTACTTGTCGTTCTTTGATTCTGTTATATCTTTAATCTGTTATTCCAATACCGTCATACTCTGTTATAGATAATCAATTTAAAACAAGCTGAAACACTTGGTGAAATCTGAAATTGTTTTTAATTGTATTCAACACCCCCCCCCTCTACAATTAAACTTTACACTTTGTGATTCCAAATCACTAACTAATAGTGATTACGGGACTATCAATTTTATTTTCAAACTTTTGGTAGAGGAGTTTGAGTTTTTCTTGGATGGAGGACGATCAGCTTTGGTCACTGGGGGTGTGAGCAATGACGTGATCAATGGGGGGGGGGGGGGGGCAGAAACAGACGGGTGTACAGCAGTTTCATACTGGATTTCAAGAAAACCTTGTAATCCCATCAGAGTAGATAAAAATGGCATCACTAGACCAAGTAAAAACAAGGCGATTATAGACCAGGTTGATTTTAAAAGAGAACTTTATCCTGATCTATCAAGTGATAAAGTTAATTTCATACTCTGTTTTTATGAAAAAGAGATTTTATGGTGATGAAAGTGATTTTGAGTGCTGTAATGACAAAGTTCCTTTTCAACTGAAAGAAGTAGAAGATTTCCAGTGATGTATGAAGATTTAAAAACGTTTGAATTTGTCGTTACAGAAATCGGAAAGACTTATATTTGTTTTGGGTATTTGAAAAGAATCATGAAAACCAAAACTGATTCACAACATGATCACATAGTTACTACCGCATTTTTCTGATATCATCAAGGGGGAGAAATATCTACATGATGAAATTGCTGATGCTTACAGAAAAATGTTTATCTACTTTCTGATATCATCAAGGGGGAGAAAACGTGCAAATGAATGCAAAAACCAATGGTGCTCATATAAAGAATTGTTGCTGATTGGAAATCATCTATTTGGATCCTATCGCAGGAACAACATATCTACAACTCATGTGGAAAAGTTGCTGACGCTATTTGAACCATATAGAAAAGTTGCTGACGCTATATGGAATTTTGCAAATTTCTTGGCAATTTATATTCCATATCAGCTTAGCAACGAATCCTTCTCCATCAACTGCAGCTCAGATATGTCTCATTGATTTTCAGTCTGTTAAAAGCTGCATGAGAAGGATATTTGCATATAAAATTTCCTTCACAAGTGTCTTTCTCTCTGATGACAAGTGCACTGTGATGATATATATTCTCACTGATGAGATTGTGTTCACTGACGCCATCTCTATATCTTTCCCTAATAAAACTTTGAATCATATGTCAAGAAGGACGGATTTTTGGCCTGATTTCACTCTGGTTGAAGGTCTTCCCGTTTACAAAATGACTTCTATCAAAGGAATGTGAGTCAAAGCTGAAGATATCAAAAGTTGCTGAATCTCTTGATCGCTGAAGAAGATTGACTTATCTAAATCAGATTAGAGTATTGTAACTAAAAATGATCATGTACTTTATATTTTTAGTTTTAATAATATTTGAACTTTAGTGCAAAACTCAGATCATATCAAAAGAATCAAAAAAGAAAAATGAATGGATCACAAGTATAAAGTCACTGAATGTTTAAATTCTTAAACACTGACTATAAACTTTCACAGCAACAAGTTTGTCTAGGGAGCTTCAATCACAATCATTTAGGAGGAGATTGTTGAGTCACTGGTCGCTGATCAACTCAACTATACACTACTCGATGAAGAAATGGATTGTATCGAAGCTGCTGTTGCTAATGATAGGTTTCGCTGATCGTCATTCATTCTGTTCGATATTCTGAGGAAGATTTAAAGCTCAACTTGGTGTGTCGCTGATCAACGTCAGCGAGAGCATTACTTCTTCAAATCAATAAAGGCAAAAGTCACTGCCAGAATAACAGCTAGTCACTGAAGATCTTTTGTTCAATTCATTCTACATGAGCATGTTAGCTCGCAGTGAGTGAGGAGGATTGCTGCATCTTCAGTGACTATTCAATAAAGCCTCTCAATCATCTAGTACTAAAAAGTACTATACTTAACTATACATCAGCAAGAGTGTTCCAGTTCGAAGTATGTCTGAAAGATTACGTGGCAGCAAGTGATTGGTTTAAAGGTAACGAGATATTTGCGGTAACAGAATTGGGACCCGCAGAATGTCGGGTTATCAGAGATCAGGACCAATCAAGCAGCGACACGTGTCCATCCAAGATCCTATTTTGTAGGCGATATTTTAGGAACTCTTGTAGTATAAATAGTTCAGTGTTTTGTACTATTGAGGCTAGTCGTCATATGCACCGTTATTCTGTTTGTCAGAGAACTAGTTTGTCTAGGTGTGTATTAAGACTCAGCGAGGTTAACTATCAGCGTGTATGTCCACTGTAGTTAATACTCTTCATTGTAATAATTTAGCTAAGTGTTTGAATTGGATTAACTTTGGTTAATCCATTCCGCATTCAACACTTCGTGAATTTAATCAATACAATTCACTTTCAGCTACTATTACTTGTCGTTCTTTGATTCTATTATATCTTTAATCTGTTATTCCAATACCGTCATACTCTGTTATAGATAATCAATTTAAAACAAGCTGAAACACTTGGTGAAATCTGAAATTGTTTTTAATTGTATTCAACCCCCTCCCCCTTCTACAATTAAACAATACACTTTGTGATTCCAAATCACTAACTAATAGTGATTACGGGACTATCAATTTTATTTTCAAACTTTTGGTAGAGGAGTTTGAGTTTTTCTTGGATGGAGGACGATCAGCTTTGGTCACTGGGGGTGTGAGCAATGACGTGATCAATGGGGGGGGGGGGGGGGGGGGGCAGAAACAGACGGGTGTACAGCAGTTTCATACTGGATTTCAAGAAAACCTTGTAATCCCATCAGAGTAGATAAAAATGGCATCACTAGACCAAGTAAAAACAAGGCGATTATAGACCAGGTTGATTTTAAAAGAGAACTTTATCCTGATCTATCAAGTGATAAAGTTAATTTCATACTCTGTTTTTATGAAAAAGAGATTTTATGGTGATGAAAGTGATTTTGAGTGCTGTAATGACAAAGTTCCTTTTCAACTGAAAGAAATAGAAGATTTCCAGTGATGTATGAAGATTTAAAAACGTTTGAATTTGTCGTTACAGAAATCGGAAAGACTTATATTTGTTTGGGTATTTGAAAAGAATCATGAAAACCAAAACTGATTCACAACATGATCACATAGTTACTACCGCATTTTCTGATATCATCAAGGGGGAGAAATATCTACATGATGAAATTGCTGATGCTTACAGAAAAATGTTTATCTACTTTCTGATATCATCAAGGGGGAGAAAACGTGCAAATGAATGCAAAAACCAATGGTGCTCATATAAAGAATTGTTGCTGATTGGAAATCATCTATTTGGATCCTATCGCAGGAACAACATATCTACAACTCATGTGGAAAAGTTGCTGACGCTATTTGAACCATATAGAAAAGTTGCTGAAGCTATATTGAATTTTGCAAATTTCTTGGCAATTTATATTCCATATCAGCTTAGCAACGAATCCTTCTCCATCAACTGCAGCTCAGATATGTCTCATTGATTTTCAGTCTGTTAAAAGCTGCATGAGAAGGATATTTGCATATAAAATTTCCTTCACAAGTGTCTTTCTCTCTGATGACAAGTGCACTGTGATGATATATATTCTCACTGATGAGATTGTGTTCACTGACGCCATCTCTATATCTTTCCCTAATAAAACTTTGAATCATATGTCAAGAAGGACGGATTTTTGGCCTGATTTCACTCTGGTTGAAGGTCTTCCCGTTTACAAAATGACTTCTATCAAAGGAATGTGAGTCAAAGCTGAAGATATCAAAAGTTGCTGAATCTCTTGATCGCTGAAGAAGATTGACTTATCTAAATCAGATTAGAGTATTGTAACTAAAAATGATCATGTACTTTATATTTTTAGTTTTAATAATATTTGAACTTTAGTGCAAAACTCAGATCATATCAAAAGAATCCAAAAAGAAAATTGAATGGATCACAAGTATAAAGTCACTGAATGTTTAAATTCTTAAACACTGACTATAAACTTTCACAGCAACAAGTTTGTCTAGGGAGCTTCAATCACAATCATTTAGGGGGAGATTGTTGAGTCACTGGTCGCTGATCAACTCAACTATACACTACTCGATGAAGAAATGGATTGTATCGAAGCTGCTGTTGCTAATGATAGGTTTCGCTGATCGTCATTCATTCTGTTCGATATTCTGAGGAAGATTTAAAGCTCAACTTGGTGTGTCGCTTATCAACGTCAGCGAGAGCATTACTTCTTCAAATCAATAAAGGCAAAAGTCACTGCCAGAATAACAGCTAGTCACTGAAGATCTTTTGTTCAATTCATTCTACATGAGCATGTTAGCTCGCAGTGAGTGAGGAGGATTGCTGCATCTTCAGTGACTATTCAATAAAGCCTCTCAATCATCTAGTACTAAAAAGTACTATACTTAACTATACATCAGCAAGAGTGTTCCAGTTCGAAGTATGTCTGAAAGATTACGTGGCAGCAAGTGATTGGTTTAAAGGTAACGAGATATTTGCGGTAACAGAATTGGGACCCGCAGAATGTCGGTTTATCAGAGATCAGGACCAATCAAGCAGCGACACGTGTCCATCCAAGATCCTATTTTGTAGGCGATATTTTAGGAACTCTTGTAGTATAAATAGTTCAGTGTTTTGTACTATTGAGGCTAGTCGTCATATGCACCGTTCTTCTGTTTGTCAGAGAACTAGTTTGTCTAGGTGTGTATTAAGACTCAGCGAGGTTAACTATCAGCGTGTATGTCCACTGTAGTTAATACTCTTCATTGTAATAATTTAGCTAAGTGTTTGAATTGGATTAACTTTGGTTAATCCATTCCGCATTCAACACTTCGTGAATTTAATCAATACAATTCACTTTCAGCTACTATTACTTGTCGTTCTTTGATTCTGTTATATCTATAATCTGTTATTCCAATACCGTCATACTCTGTTATAGATAATCAATTTAAAACAAGCTGAAACACTTGGTGAAATCTGAAATTGTTTTTAATTGTATTCAACCCCCTCCCCCTTCTACAATTAAACTTTACACTTTGTGATTCCAAATCACTAACTAATAGTGATTACGGGACTATCAATTTTATTTTCAAACTTTTGGTAGAGGAGTTTGAGTTTTTCTTGGATGGAGGACGATCAGTTTTGGTCACTGGGGGTGTGAGCAATGACGTGATCAATGGGGGGGGGGGGGGGGGGCAGAAACAGACGGGTGTACAGTAGTTTCATACTGGATTTCAAGAAAACCTTGTAATCCCATCAGAGTAGATAAAAATGGCATCACTAGACCAAGTAAAAACAAGGCGATTATAGACCAGGTTGATTTTAAAAGAGAACTTTATCCTGATCTATCAAGTGATAAAGTTAATTTCATACTCTGTTTTTATGAAAAAGAGATTTTATGGTGATGAAAGTGATTTTGAGTGCTGTAATGACAAAGTTCCTTTTCAACTGAAAGAAGTAGAAGATTTCCAGTGATGTATGAAGATTTAAAAACGTTTAAATTTGTCGTTACAGAAATCGGAAAGACTTATATTTGTTTGGGTATTTGAAAAGAATCATGAAAACCAAAACTGATTCACAACATGATCACATAGTTACTACCGCATTTTCTGATATCATCAAGGGGGAGAAATATCTACATGATGAAATTGCTGATGCTTACAGAAAAATGTTTATCTACTTTCTGATATCATCAAGGGGAAGAAAATGTGCAAATGAATGCAAAAACCAATGGTGCTCATATAAAGAATTGTTGCTGATTGGAAATCATCTATTTGGATCCTATCGCAGGAACAACATATCTACAACTCATGTGGAAAAGTTGCTGATGCTATTTGAACCATATAGAAAAGTTGCTGACGCTATATGGAATTTTGCAAATTTCTTGGCAATTTATATTCCATATCAGCTTAGCAACGAATCCTTCTCCATCTACTGCAGCTCAGATATGTCTCATTGATTTTCAGTCTGTTAAAAGCTGCATGAGAAGGATATTTGCATATAAAATTTCCTTCACAAGTGTCTTTCTCTCTGATGACAAGTGCACTGTGATGATATATATTCTCACTGATGAGATTGTGTTCACTGACGCCATCTCTATATCTTTCCCTAATAAAACTTTGAATCATATGTCAAGAAGGACGGATTTTTGGCCTGATTTCACTCTGGTTGAAGGTCTTCCCGTTTACAAAATGACTTCTTTCAAAGGAATGTGAGTCAAAGCTGAAGATATCAAAAGTTGCTGAATCTCTTGATCGCTGAAGAAGATTGACTTATTCAAATCAGATTAGAGTATTGTAACTAAAAATGATCATGTACTTTATATTTTTAGTTTTAATAATATTTGAACTTTAGTGCAAAACTCAGATCATATCAAAAGAATCAAAAAAGAAAAATGAATGGATCACAAGTATAAAGTCACTGAATGTTTAAATTCTTAAACACTGACTATAAACTTTCACAGCAACAAGTTTGTCTAGGGAGCTTCAATCACAATCATTTAGGAGGAGATTGTTGAGTCACTGGTCGCTGATCAACTCAACTATACACTACTCGATGAAGAAATGGATTGTATCGAAGCTGCTGTTGCTAATGATAGGTTTCGCTGATCGTCATTCATTCTGTTCGATATTCTGAGGAAGATTTAAAGCTCAACTTGGTGTGTCGCTGATCAACGTCAGCGAGAGCATTACTTCTTCAAATCAATAAAGGCAAAAGTCACTGCCAGAATAACAGCTAGTCACTGAAGATCTTTTGTTCAATTCATTCTACATGAGCATGTTAGCTCGCAGTGAGTGAGGAGGATTGCTGCATCTTCAGTGACTATTCAATAAAGCCTCTCAATCATCTAGTACTAAAAAGTACTATACTTAACTATACATCAGCAAGAGTGTTCCAGTTTGAAGTATGTCTGAAAGATTACGTGGCAGCAAGTGATTGGTTTAAAGGTAACGAGATATTTGCGGTAACAGAATTGGGACCCGCAGAATGTCGGTTTATCAGAGATCAGGACCAATCAAGCAGCGACACGTGTCCATCCAAGATCCTATTTTGTAGGCGATATTTTAGGAACTCTTGTAGTATAAATAGTTCAGTGTTTTGTACTATTGAGGCTAGTCGTCATATGCACCGTTCTTCTGTTTGTCAGAGAACTAGTTTGTCTAGGTGTGTATTAAGACTCAGCGAGGTTAACTATCAGCGTGTATGTCCACTGTAGTTAATACTCTTCATTGTAATAATTTAGCTAAGTGTTTGAATTGGATTAACTTTGGTTAATCCATTCCGCATTCAACACTTCGTGAATTTAATCAATACAATTCACTTTCAGCTACTATTACTTGTCGTTCTTTGATTCTGTTATATCTTTAATCTGTTATTCCAATACCGTCATACTCTGTTATAGATAATCAATTTAAAACAAGCTGAAACACTTGGTGAAATCTGAAATTGTTTTTAATTGTATTCAACCCCCCCCCCCCTCTACAATTAAACTTTACACTTTGTGATTCCAAATCACTAACTAATAGTGATTACGGGACTATCAATTTTATTTTCAAACTTTTGGTAGAGGAGTTTGAGTTTTTCTTGGATGGAGGACGATCAGCTTTGGTCACTGGGGGTGTGAGCAATGACGTGATCAATGGGGGGGGGGGGGGGGGGGGGGGGCAGAAACAGACGGGTGTACAGCAGTTTCATACTGGATTTCAAGAAAACCTTGTAATCCCATCAGAGTAGATAAAAATGGCATCACTAGACCAAGTAAAAACAAGGCGATTATAGACCAGGTTGATTTTAAAAGAGAACTTTATCCTGATCTATCAAGTGATAAAGTTAATTTCATACTCTGTTTTTATGAAAAAGAGATTTTATGGTGATGAAAGTGATTTTGAGTGCTGTAATGACAAAGTTCCTTTTCAACTGAAAGAAATAGAAGATTTCCAGTGATGTATGAAGATTTAAAAACGTTTGAATTTGTCGTTACAGAAATCGGAAAGACTTATATTTGTTTGGGTATTTGAAAAGAATCATGAAAACCAAAACTGATTCACAACATGATCACATAGTTACTACCGCATTTTTTGATATCATCAAGGGGGAGAAATATCTACATGATGAAATTTCTGATGCTTACAGAAAAATGTTTATCTACTTTCTGATATCATCAAGGGGGAGAAAACGTGCAAATGAATGCAAAAACCAATGGTGCTCATATAAAGAATTGTTGCTGATTGGAAATCATCTATTTGGATCCTATCGCAGGAACAACATATCTACAACTCATGTGGAAAAGTTGCTGACGCTATTTGAACCATATAGAAAAGTTGCTGACGCTATATGGAATTTTGCAAATTTCTTGGCAATTTATATTCCATATCAGCTTAGCAACGAATCCTTCTCCATCAACTGCAGCTCAGATATGTCTCATTGATTTTCAGTCTGTTAAAAGCTGCATGAGAAGGATATTTGCATATAAAATTTCCTTCACAAGTGTCTTTCTCTCTGATGACAAGTGCACTGTGATGATATATATTCTCACTGATGAGATTGTGTTCACTGACGCCATCTCTATATATTTCCCTAATAAAACTTTGAATCATATGTCAAGAAGGACGGATTTTTGGCCTGATTTCACTCTGGTTGAAGGTCTTCCCGTTTACAAAATGACTTCTTTCAAAGGAATGTGAGTCAAAGCTGAAGATATCAAAAGTTGCTGAATCTCTTGATCGCTGAAGAAGATTGACTTATTCAAATCAGATTAGAGTATTGTAACTAAAAATGATCATGTACTTTATATTTTTAGTTTTAATAATATTTGAACTTTAGTGCAAAACTCAGATCATATCAAAAGAATCAAAAAAGAAAAATGAATGGATCACAAGTATAAAGTCACTGAATGTTTAAATTCTTAAACACTGACTATAAACTTTCACAGCAACAAGTTTGTCTAGGGAGCTTCAATCACAATCATTTAGGAGGAGATTGTTGAGTCACTGGTCGCTGATCAACTCAACTATACACTACTCGATGAAGAAATGGATTGTATCGAAGCTGCTGTTGCTAATGATAGGTTTCGCTGATCGTCATTCATTCTGTTCGATATTCTGAGGAAGATTTAAAGCTCAACTTGGTGTGTCGCTGATCAACGTCAGCGAGAGCATTACTTCTTCAAATCAATAAAGGCAAAAGTCACTGCCAGAATAACAGCTAGTCACTGAAGATCTTTTGTTCAATTCATTCTACATGAGCATGTTAGCTCGCAGTGAGTGAGGAGGATTGCTGCATCTTCAGTGACTATTCAATAAAGCCTCTCAATCATCTAGTACTAAAAAGTACTATACTTAACTATACATCAGCAAGAGTGTTCCAGTTTGAAGTATGTCTGAAAGATTACGTGGCAGCAAGTGATTGGTTTAAAGGTAACGAGATATTTGCGGTAACAGAATTGGGACCCGCAGAATGTCGGTTTATCAGAGATCAGGACCAATCAAGCAGCGACACGTGTCCATCCAAAATCCTATTTTGTAGGCGATATTTTAGGAACTCTTGTAGTATAAATAGTTCAGTGTTTTGTACTATTGAGGCTAGTCGTCATATGCACCGTTCTTCTGTTTGTCAGAGAACTAGTTTGTCTAGGTGTGTATTAAGACTCAGCGAGGTTAACTATCAGCGTGTATGTCCACTGTAGTTAATACTCTTCATTGTAATAATTTAGCTAAGTGTTTGAATTGGATTAACTTTGGTTAATCCATTCCGCATTCAACACTTCGTGAATTTAATCAATACAATTCACTTTCAGCTACTATTACTTGTAGTTCTTTGATTCTGTTATATCTTTAATCTGTTATTCCAATACCGTCATACTCTGTTATAGATAATCAATTTAAAACAAGCTGAAACACTTGGTGAAATCTGAAATTGTTTTTAATTGTATTCAACACCCCCCCCCCCCCCCTCTACAATTAAACTTTACACTTTGTGATTCCAAATCACTAACTAATAGTGATTACGGGACTATCAATTTTATTTTCAAACTTTTGGTAGAGGAGTTTGAGTTTTTCTTGGATGGAGGACGATCAGCTTTGGTCACTGGGGGTGTGAGCAATGACGTGATCAATGGGGGGGGGGGGGGCAGAAACAGACGGGTGTACAGCAGTTTCATACTGGATTTCAAGAAAACCTTGTAATCCCATCAGAGTAGATAAAAATGGCATCACTAGACCAAGTAAAAACAAGGCGATTATAGACCAGGTTGATTTTAAAAGAGAACTTTATCCTGATCTATCAAGTGATAAAGTTAATTTCATACTCTGTTTTTATGAAAAAGAGATTTTATGGTGATGAAAGTGATTTTGAGTGCTGTAATGACAAAGTTCCTTTTCAACTGAAAGAAGTAGAAGATTTCCAGTGATGTATGAAGATTTAAAAACGTTTGAATTTGTCGTTACAGAAATCGGAAAGACTTATATTTGTTTGGGTATTTGAAAAGAATCATGAAAACCAAAACTGATTCACAACATGATCACATAGTTACTACCGCATTTTTTGATATCATCAAGGGGGAGAAATATCTACATGATGAAATTTCTGATGCTTACAGAAAAATGTTTATCTACTTTCTGATATCATCAAGGGGGAGAAAACGTGCAAATGAATGCAAAAACCAATGGTGCTCATATAAAGAATTGTTGCTGATTGGAAATCATCTATTTGGATCCTATCGCAGGAACAACATATCTACAACTCATGTGGAAAAGTTGCTGACGCTATTTGAACCATATAGAAAAGTTGCTGACGCTATATGGAATTTTGCAAATTTCTTGGCAATTTATATTCCATATCAGCTTAGCAACGAATCCTTCTCCATCAACTGCAGCTCAGATATGTCTCATTGATTTTCAGTCTGTTAAAAGCTGCATGAGAAGGATATTTGCATATAAAATTTCCTTCACAAGTGTCTTTCTCTCTGATGACAAGTGCACTGTGATGATATATATTCTCACTGATGAGATTGTGTTCACTGACGCCATCTCTATATCTTTCCCTAATAAAACTTTGAATCATATGTCAAGAAGGACGGATTTTTGGCCTGATTTCACTCTGGTTGAAGGTCTTCCCGTTTACAAAATGACTTCTATCAAAGGAATGTGAGTCAAAGCTGAAGATATCAAAAGTTGCTGAATCTCTTGATCGCTGAAGAAGATTGACTTATCTAAATCAGATTAGAGTATTGTAACTAAAAATGATCATGTACTTTATATTTTTAGTTTTAATAATATTTGAACTTTAGTGCAAAACTCAGATCATATCAAAAGAATCAAAAAAGAAAAATGAATGGATCACAAGTATAAAGTCACTGAATGTTTAAATTCTTAAACACTGACTATTAAACTTTCACAGCAACAAGTTTGTCAGGGAGCTTCAATCACAATCATTTAGGAGGAGATTGTTGAGTCACTGGTCGCTGATCAACTCAACTATACACTACTCGATGAAGAAATGGATTGTATCGAAGCTGCTGTTGCTAATGATAGGTTTCGCTGATCGTCATTCATTCTGTTCGATATTCTGAGGAAGATTTAAAGCTCAACTTGGTGTGTCGCTGATCAACGTCAGCGAGAGCATTACTTCTTCAAATCAATAAAGGCAAAAGTCACTGCCAGAATAACAGCTAGTCACTGAAGATCTTTTGTTCAATTCATTCTACATGAGCATGTTAGCTCGCAGTGAGTGAGGAGGATTGCTGCATCTTCAGTGACTATTCAATAAAGCCTCTCAATCATCTAGTACTAAAAAGTACTATACTTAACTATACATCAGCAAGAGTGTTCCAGTTTGAAGTATGTCTGAAAGATTACGTGGCAGCAAGTGATTGGTTTAAAGGTAACGAGATATTTGCGGTAACAGAATTGGGACACGCAGAATGTCGGTTTATCAGAGATCAGGACCAATCAAGCAGCGACACGTGTCCATCCAAGATCCTATTTTGTAGGCGATATTTTAGGAACTCTTGTAGTATAAATAGTTCAGTGTTTTGTACTATTGAGGCTAGTCGTCATATGCACCGTTCTTCTGTTTGTCAGAGAACTAGTTTGTCTAGGTGTGTATTAAGACTCAGCGAGGTTAACTATCAGCGTGTATGTCCACTGTAGTTAATACTCTTCATTGTAATAATTTAGCTAAGTGTTTGAATTGGATTAACTTTGGTTAATCCATTCCGCATTCAACACTTCGTGAATTTAATCAATACAATTCACTTTCAGCTACTATTACTTGTCGTTCTTTGATTCTGTTATATCTTTAATCTGTTATTCCAATACCGTCATACTCTGTTATAGATAATCAATTTAAAACAAGCTGAAACACTTGGTGAAATCTGAAATTGTTTTTAATTGTATTCAACACCCCCCCCCCCTCTACAATTAAACTTTACACTTTGTGATTCCAAATCACTAACTAATAGTGATTACGGGACTATCAATTTTATTTTCAAACTTTTGGTAGAGGAGTTTGAGTTTTTCTTGGATGGAGGACGATCAGCTTTGGTCACTGGGGGTGTGAGCAATGACGTGATCAATGGGGGGGGGGGGGGGGGGGCAGAAACAGACGGGTGTACAGCAGTTTCATACTGGATTTCAAGAAAACCTTGTAATCCCATCAGAGTAGATAAAAATGGCATCACTAGACCAAGTAAAAACAAGGCGATTATAGACCAGGTTGATTTTAAAAGAGAACTTTATCCTGATCTATCAAGTGATAAAGTTAATTTCATACTCTGTTTTTATGAAAAAGAGATTTTATGGTGATGAAAGTGATTTTGAGTGCTGTAATGACAAAGTTCCTTTTCAACTGAAAGAAGTAGAAGATTTCCAGTGATGTATGAAGATTTAAAAACGTTTGAATTTGTCGTTACAGAAATCGGAAAGACTTATATTTGTTTGGGTATTTGAAAAGAATCATGAAAACCAAAACTGATTCACAACATGATCACATAGTTACTACCGCATTTTCTGATATCATCAAGGGGGAGAAATATCTACATGATGAAATTGCTGATGCTTACAGAAAAATGTTTATCTACTTTCTGATATCATCAAGGGGGAGAAAACGTGCAAATGAATGCAAAAACCAATGGTGCTCATATAAAGAACTGTTGCTGATTGGAAATCATCTATTTGGATCCTATCGCAGGAACAACATATCTACAACTCATGTGGAAAAGTTGCTGACGCTATTTGAACCATATAGAAAAGTTGCTGACGCTATATGGAATTTTGCAAATTTCTTGGCAATTTATATTCCATATCAGCTTAGCAACGAATCCTTCTCCATCAACTGCAGCTCAGATATGTCTCATTGATTTTCAGTCTGTTAAAAGCTGCATGAGAAGGATATTTGCATATAAAATTTCCTTCACAAGTGTCTTTCTCTCTGATGACAAGTCCACTGTGATGATATATATTCTCACTGATGAGATTGTGTTCACTGACGCCATCTCTATATCTTTCCCTAATAAAACTTTGAATCATATGTCAAGAAGGACGGATTTTTGGCCTGATTTCACTCTGGTTGAAGGTCTTCCCGTTTACAAAATGACTTCTATCAAAGGAATGTGAGTCAAAGCTGAAGATATCAAAAGTTGCTGAATCTCTTGATCGCTGAAGAAGATTGACTTATCTAAATCAGATTAGAGTATTGTAACTAAAAATGATCATGTACTTTATATTTTTAGTTTTAATAATATTTGAACTTTAGTGCAAAACTCAGATCATATCAAAAGAATCCAAAAAGAAAAATGAATGGATCACAAGTATAAAGTCACTGAATGTTTAAATTCTTAAACACTGACTATAAACTTTCACAGCAACAAGTTTGTCTAGGGAGCTTCAATCACAATCATTTAGGAGGAGATTGTTGAGTCACTGGTCGCTGATCAACTCAACTATACACTACTCGATGAAGAAATGGATTGTATCGAAGCTGCTGTTGCTAATGATAGGTTTCGCTGATCGTCATTCATTCTGTTCGATATTCTGAGGAAGATTTAAAGCTCAACTTGGTGTGTCGCTGATCAACGTCAGCGAGAGCATTACTTCTTCAAATCAATAAAGGCAAAAGTCACTGCCAGAATAACAGCTAGTCACTGAAGATCTTTTGTTCAATTCATTCTACATGAGCATGTTAGCTCGCAGTGAGTGAGGAGGATTGCTGCATCTTCAGTGACTATTCAATAAAGCCTCTCAATCATCTAGTACTAAAAAGTACTATACTTAACTATACATCAGCAAGAGTGTTCCAGTTCGAAGTATGTATGAAAGATTACGTGGCAGCAAGTGATTGGTTTAAAGGTAACGAGATATTTGCGGTAACAGAATTGGGACCCGCAGAATGTCGGTTTATCAGAGATCAGGACCAATCAAGCAGCGACACGTGTCCATCCAAGATCCTATTTTGTAGGCGATATTTTAGGAACTCTTGTAGTATAAATAGTTCAGCGTTTTGTACTATTGAGGCTAGTCGTCATATGCACCGTTCTTCTGTTTGTCAGAGAACTAGTTTGTCTAGGTGTGTATTAAGACTCAGCGAGGTTAACTATCAGCGTGTATGTCCACTGTAGTTAATACTCTTCATTGTAATAATTTAGCTAAGTGTTTGAATTGGATTAACTTTGGTTAATCCATTCCGCATTCAACACTTCGTGAATTTAATCAATACAATTCACTTTCAGCTACTAGTACTTGTCGTTCTTTGATTCTGTTATATCTTTAATATGTTATTCCAATACCGTCATACTCTGTTATAGATAATCAATTTAAAACAAGCTGAAACACTTGGTGAAATCTGAAATTGTTTTTAATTGTATTCAACCCCCCCCCCCCCCCCCCCCCTTCTACAATTAAACTTTACACTTTGTGATTCCAAATCACTAACTAATAGTGATTACGGGACTATCAATTTTATTTTCAAACTTTTGGTAGAGGAGTTTGAGTTTTTCTTGGATGGAGGACGATCATCTTTGGTCACTGGGGGTGTGAGCAATGACGTGATCAATGGGGGGGGGGGGGGGGGGGGGCAGAAACAGACGGGTGTACAGCAGTTTCATACTGGATTTCAAGAAAACCTTGTAATCCCATCAGAGTAGATAAAAATGGCATCACTAGACCAAGTAAAAACAAGGCGATTATAGACCAGGTTGATTTTAAAAGAGAACTTTATCCTGATCTATCAAGTGATAAAGTTAATTTCATACTCTGTTTTTATGAAAAGAGATTTTATGGTGATGAAAGTGATTTTGAGTGCTGTAATGACAAAGTTCCTTTTCAACTGAAAGAAATAGAAGATTTCCAGTGATGTATGAAGATTTAAAAACGTTTGAATTTGTCGTTACAGAAATCGGAAAGACTTATATTTGTTTGGGTATTTGAAAAGAATCATGAAAACCAAAACTGATTCACAACATGATCACATAGTTACTACCGCATTTTCTGATATCATCAAGGGGGAGAAATATCTACATGATGAAATTGCTGATGCTTACAGAAAAATGTTTATCTACTTTCTGATATCATCAAGGGGGAGAAAACGTGCAAATGAATGCAAAAACCAATGGTGCTCATATAAAGAATTGTTGCTGATTGGAAATCATCTATTTGGATCCTATCGCAGGAACAACATATCTACAACTCATGTGGAAAAGTTGCTGACGCTATTTGAACCATATAGAAAAGTTGCTGAAGCTATATTGAATTTTGCAAATTTCTTGGCAATTTATATTCCATATCAGCTTAGCAACGAATCCTTCTCCATCAACTGCAGCTCAGATATGTCTCATTGATTTTCAGTCTGTTAAAAGCTGCATGAGAAGGATATTTGCATATAAAATTTCCTTCACAAGTGTCTTTCTCTCTGATGACAAGTCCACTGTGATGATATATATTCTCACTGATGAGATTGTGTTCACTGACGCCATCTCTATATCTTTCCCTAATAAAACTTTGAATCATATGTCAAGAAGGACGGATTTTTGGCCTGATTTCAATCTGGTTGAAGGTCTTCCCGTTTACAAAATGACTTCTATCAAAGGAATGTGAGTCAAAGCTGAAGATATCAAAAGTTGCTGAATCTCTTGATCGCTGAAGAAGATTGACTTATCTAAATCAGATTAGAGTATTGTAACTAAAAATGATCATGTACTTTATATTTTTAGTTTTAATAATATTTGAACTTTAGTGCAAAACTCAGATCATATCAAAAGAATCCAAAAAGAAAAATGAATGGATCACAAGTATAAAGTCACTGAATGTTTAAATTCTTAAACACTGACTATAAACTTTCACAGCAACAAGTTTGTCTAGGGAGCTTCAATCACAATCATTTAGGAGGAGATTGTTGAGTCACTGGTCGCTGATCAACTCAACTATACACTACTCGATGA